>OX276353.1:23462113-24087113 GCA_946251885.1 Cosmia pyralina
GAAATTTCCTTTATCATGTAGACAAGAAATTAAGCCGGATTTCCGAAATTCCCACAGACTAGGGACTTCACGGGTGGACAAATTTGCTGGTAAAGTGCTAACAGTCATATAAAATCTAACTTGTACTTAAGATTTTTATCAAGAAATTCTCAGTAGACTTCCGCTGTTAACCTGATCTTTGAAACACCGATAAATAGCAGAAAGCTTGCTCCTTATCGCCTTCAAGGAATATGAGCGTGACGGTTGCGTGTTGTTCATGCGTGTCGATATTATGTTAGCCCCGTTCATACACTAGTCGACAACTCTAGACTCCCTATAATCTAGGAGCTTGATAATCTTTAGTCATGACGGATCTCTGGGTGTAAAATTTACTTTAAAAAAAGTAAAAACCGACTTCAAAACCTAAAACACCGACTACAAAACCTAAAACGAATAAAATAAATGTCATAAAAAAACAACAGCTTCTGAAGTTGGTGCCAAGCTAAGGTGCATTGAAGATTTGAAGACATCGACTTCAGAAGCTGTTAAGTTTTTTTATGACATTTATTTTATTCGTTTAAGGTTTTGAAGTCGGTGTTTTAGGTTATAAGGGCTGTTCAATAGGCAGATAACTTTTACCTGAAGAATAAATGTGACAGTTTGACATATTTTCAATACAAAAGCTGTCAAACCGCCATATTTATTCTTCAAATAAAAATTATCTGACTATTGAACAATCAGCCCTTAGGTTTTGAAGTCAGTTTTTACTTTTTTTAAAGTAAATTTATTTTTCCATTTTTAGTTGAACACATTTTTTACAAAAGTCGTCACTTATCTAACAGGTCGTTTGCAGACCTGAATTTAGACCTGTCTTTAGACAAACTATCGCTCTATATCACTTTATGAAAACATTGATGGTGCACAAACTTTTGTTTGGATACTAAAATCTTTCTTCATTTCTGTCTACAACAGCCAAATACTGTTTTAAATCTGGTCAGCTGGTTTGAGTTCTGTCTATGTTAAATGTTAGTAGCTAAAGTAAAAAACCGTCGATTATTCGATTCATTGAAGCATTAAGTACTAGTAGGCAAAGTAATAACAGCCTCACGGGTCGATCCATCAGGTTAAGCTACGCTTGCCGGAGTTGGTCCGTGGATGACCATCTTTACTTACCGAGACTCCTCCGTGCGTCGAAAAGTACGTTAAGCCGTTGGTCCCGGCTGTCTTTCGTGGATCTTTGATGGTCGTTACGGGTCGTCAGAAGCCCGAAAGTCTGACAACCAGTCTTACCAAGGGATAATATTACTCGGTTACTGGGTTTTGGAGGTCAGATAGGCAGTCGCTCCATGTAAAATACTGGTATTCAGCTGCATCCAGTTAGACTGGAAGCCGACCCCAACAAAGTTGGGAAAAGGCTGGGCAGATTGAATTGATTGAAGCATTATGTACCAGAAAGTACCGAAGGAACTTAGAATAAAAATTGGTGTACTTAGTTTAACATAAAATCTCACACCTCATTATGACCTCCATTATTTTTTCTACGTAAGATGGTTTGATGGGATCATATTTTGTGCTCAATGTTTTGGTTTCTTTTTTATGGTGTTAATAAATCTTCGTAATTAACTAGCTAGCATGTGGTTAGATTTGAAAGTTTGATTACATTTTGATTAGCGGAAGTGTGAATGTTTCACGGTTTTCTTTTATTGGGTGAGAAGAAAGAATCAATGTGATTATAAATGTTCTGATTTGACACTCGATTTGCAATTATTTGGATAATGGTTCAGACCCTACCTTTCTATAGTACCTACTCCTACTGTTCGTACGGTCAGCAACATAAGTCGATTGATACTGCTACTTTTACACAACATGTAAATTGATACAAAATAATTTGATTATCTCCTTTTTTCCTAGAATACCTATATAAGAGTCTAGTAGATCTTTAAATTTCACTTCTATTCTGATTTTAATTAAATGTTTTGCTCAATAATTAAGAATAAAAAATCAACTTTTGTTGCTCACTGTACCTACTGTAACTTTTCGTACCTATGTACGAAAAGTTGTTGTTCAGATTAACCGAAAGAAGTCCCGATTTTAGGCTTCTGCAGACAGGCGCGATGCGATTCCGGTAGAACGATTTCAATTAAGTTTTCATAGAACGCACTATCAATCGGAATCGGTTTCATTTTGACAATTCAATAACATTCATTGCGTTATTTGCGTTGTTGAGCAGACAAATTTTTAGAACATAAGAAGCAATGGATTAGCAATTTGTTTCAAAATGATTCATATTTCGATTGATAGTGTGTTACGCAGTTAAGGTACTGGTGAGACGCGTCGTGCCATCGCATCGCGCTTGTCTGGATTAGCAAAAAAACCTGTGCTGAAGATGAAAGTGCTAACATTGTTTTCAAAACAACAATAGTTTGAAAGGATGCGATGCAAAACCCTCGCTATCACGGCCTGGTACCCCTCATTTAGAGAGTATACTATAGACGGATAGAATACAGTACCTACATATTTACTAATTGGTACCCACCTTTATCTGGGTCTTATAAAATATGTATTTGATCCAAATCTGTATGGTTTAGCTAATTTGTATACGTAATCGCACCTACACAGGGACAAGCGACAACAAGGCTTAATAACAATCTACGAAACAAATTGAGTATTTCTACCAGCATCCTTGAAGTAGGCACAGTCAACTGAACTTCAGTGGCGACACTTGCACTACGAAAATCACCCTTCCTGCTACGACATAAATGCGCTGTGTGCGATTGACTGTACCTATACAATGTAGGCTTTCTATCTTCATAAAATTCATCAACCTGTCAATTTTAAGGAGTATTTTATTTTTATGCAATCCTTTTTGCAACGTAAAAATCAGCCAGCATTTTCGGGCCACCTTTTTTTGCAAAGACCAAAGACATAAAATTATTTTTTACAAAATAGGCAGCTGTAATAAGCGTGTGCAAAAAATGTAGCAGTTACAGTACAGTAAGTCGTATGGTGCGCTTAAACGGGCAACTTAAATTGGTCAACTCTGTGAAATATTGGTCAAACGATTATGTATTTATTTACTAGCACCCCGCGAGGCTTCGCCCGCGTTGATGTCGGAAAATATCCCACGGGAAAGTGCTACCAGGAATTCCTTCCTTATTCCTGGTCTACATTACAAAGGGAACCTCTGTGCAAAATTTCAGCTTTCTAGGTCCAAGGGTTTGGGCTGGGCGTTAATGAGTCAGTCAGTCAGGACTTCTGTTTTTTATTTACGAGTATATAGATTTATTATAAGGTAGCTTCACAGCTGACAGTAAGTAAACAAAATTATTATTCCAAACATTACGCCAATTACGAAGCACACAGATTTAAAAAAAAAAAGTACAGAGAGTGACATAATTATTAATATTTACGAGTATAGTGTGTATGTGCGTGTATGTGTGAGGAGCTCGTGGCTAAGTAATAACAGCCGCACGGGTCGATAAATCACGATAAGCTTCGCTTGCCGGGGTTATCCGTGGATGGGTGACCACCTTCACTTACCAAGACTCCGCCGTGCCTCGGAAAGCACGTTAAGCCGTTGGTCCCGGCTGTCATTCGTGGATCTTTGACAGTCGTTACGGGTCGTCAGAAGCCCGAAAGTCTGACAACCAGTCTTACCAAGCGGTATCATATTACCCAGTTACTGGGTTGTGGAGGTCAAATAGGCAGTCGCTCCATGTAAAATACTGGTATTCAGCTGTATCCGGTTAGACTGGAAGCCGACCCCAACATAGTTGGGAAAAGGCTAGGCAGATTGATAGTGTGTATGTGCTCTAAATGTATATGGTGTGTGTGTGTGTGTGTGTGTGTGTGTGTGTGTGTGTGTGTGTGTGTGTGTGTGTGTTGCACTGGCACTGGCACAACTGGCACTACTTAGTTAGCTGATGATTGATAGAGGATTTGGATAATCTCCTTTTTAAGTGTGTTTCGTGTGGTATTCAAGGGGCCCAGAGATGGGAATTTATCATTATACAACGTGTCGTTGTGCATCCTCGTCATATATCGGGGTGTGATAAAGAACATCAAACCGAACAACTTTCTCTATGGGACCAACATCGTAATCGCGAAAAAATTTGCAACTGTCCCATAGAAAACTTCAATACCTACTCGACGCAAATGGGGACGGCTGATTATTTTTTCGCAATTACGATGTTGGTGCCATTAAAAAAGTTGTTCGGTTTGATGGTCTCTATCACACCCCGAAATTTGACGAGGATGTAAAACGAGCGAGCGAGCCTGTTGCCATCAACCGGGCACAAATGCGGACCCTGAGTTGCTAAAAAAATCCAAATGATATTACTACTAATATTTGATGTTGTTGATGATGATTGGTTTGATACTACTATATGGAGAAACTTAATAAAAAAAATAATAAAAAAAAAACCTTATTCAGTTCAGGAAAAAAAAAACATGGTACAATAAATACAAATTCTCTGGACCCCACACTAGCATTCCCTGTGTCGTGGGGTCCAGTCTCTTCCCAAGTAAAGTAGACATACCTAACTAGTAATATTATATACGGGGAATATAATTATTTTATTACCAAATTGAAAACATGGAGAAATTTTTACTAGGAATTGAACTATAGTTTGCTCCCCTATGTATTTATTGAGTATCTTAAAATGTTTTGTTTAGAAATCTGGACATCCTATATAAAAAAAAATATTATCATAACTGAACTCAAAAGTTTAAACACCGCTAAACGTAATTATAACCCAAGTGTGTTACTGAACGATATTGTAGCAGAACTGAACATAATATATTTCGGGTGGCATAAAATTTACACTGATGCATCGAAAAGTGCTCAGGGACAAGGAGCAGGTTTATTTGACCAGAGTTTAGGGAACAGATTTGGATATAAAATTAATTGTAATATATCAATTATGTCACTGGAGCTCATAGCAATTTACAAAGCAGTAAATTATGTCTTAAATCAAAATTTAAATAAAGTAGTAATTTTTTCAGATAGCAAAAGCGCACTCCATCATATCGCTCGATGCGCCTCTGGTTATAGCAGAGGTACATCGATAGCGTATGATATTTTAAAACTTATAATTATACTTAAAAACAATAATATAGAATGTAGATTGCAATGGGTTCCAGCACATATTGGACTAAGCGGTAACGAGGAGGCTGACCGTATTTCCAAATCAGCGGTAGTGGATGGTTGTATAATTAATTATATACCAGATTATTGGGAATATACAACTAAATTTAAATCTGTATGCTTTAACTCCTGGAAACAACATTTTTTCAAAATGTCTCTAGATAAAGGCATTTGGTACAAAAGCATTCAAGGTCAGCCATCTCGTGTTCCATGGTTCGAGGATACTAAATTAGATAAAAATTATGTTAAATTGATATTAAGACTCCGTTCTGGGCACTATCCATCGGCAAAGTTTGCATTTCTTATGAAAAAGGCTGATTCTCCTAATTGCACAGTTTGCAATCAAATCGAGGACGTGCAACATTTGCTGATGGAGTGTGCTCGAAACGGAGTAGAACGCGAGTTGTTCGTGAAGGATTTTAAAATAAATAAATTAGATGTAGGCATAATCCAATCCATCTTATCTGTACCATCTTCAGAGATTATTAAAAAGTTGTGCCATTTAATTACGGTCCTCCACGAATAACTCTAAGTCATTAGCGATTAATAATATTATAAACTAATACTGTTTTGTAAGCCAAATAATGTAAAAGGGTACGATGGGGCTGACATATCTTTGATAAAAGCCCCTAAACAAAATTAGATTAAAAAAAAAAAAATGTATTTATTGAGTGTGACCATCGAGTTTATTATTGTCCCCTGTCCTCTTCTTCTTCATCGTTTCAAAGTCATTGTCATTTATTTGCTATAAATGCGGTAATACAAAGGTGGTAAATATTATTCGACACATTTTGTCATATTTTAGCATGCAAATATTAATAGTAGGTAAGGTGCTTATTTTAAGCAATATCTATACCAACAATAGAAAAAAATAATAATTCGGAATATAAAATTATTTAAAATAATCAAACTTCAATTTACACAGCCAATAAAAAAAAAGAAAATACACGTTTGGCACAACATAAAAAATTACAATAAAATTATATCTATAATCACGAATTTCAATAATCTACCTCTAGTCTACAATGCAGACAAGAAGTTTTGTTTAGAAATTCACCTACTGAATAAAAACTATGTCCTCAATGCTGAGAATTGTGACCATATACGAAGCGTCTCCAAGCTATGCGGTCTTCTGCAGTGTGGACCGCACGGTAAATGCTGCCTCCAACAGCCTTCATGACCGCGTCTGACCATCTTGCCGGTGCTCTGCCTTGAGCGCATTTTCCTTCCACCTAGCCACCTGTTGCAGATCATTAATTGCCAAATAGTTGCCCGTTGAAGTGTAGTTTTACATCTGGCTAAGTTGTATAGAAAGCGTTCACATTGTGTGATCAGCCCGCGGCTGCGAAAGTGCCGACTTGAACGTTTTCAATTCAACACTCACTTGTGGCGAATTGTATGGCCGGTGTGTGTAAGCTTTGTGAATGATTTTGGTGGTTGAGGTTAAGTCGGTGTGTGTATTATCTCAAAATATTACTGTCCTTCAGGCGGCTGTCGGGTAGAAAGCCTAGAATATATTATATAATAGACTAAAAATTTATTTGCATTGAGAATTCGTCCGTCAGCACTATAATGAAAAAAAAAAACGCAGTACGTAACTGACAGAAGGTGTAAATTAGCAAGGAATACAGCTTCACATTAAACCTTAATATGACTTTTTTTTGTTATGTATTTTGTGGTGTACAATAAAGTATATATAAATAAATAATAAATATATAAATAATAAAAAAATACAGTAAAATTTTACTAAAAACAGATTACCTACAAATTAATGGCGAATAAAAATTGAGAATTGTTGCATTTAAGAATCTGATCGTACGAAAACTAACTAAAACAAATGAAACTGACAAAGGGTGTTAATTAGCCAGAAAATATCATTCACATAGATTTCTTTACACTCAAAATATTACCAGAAATAGAATAAAATTTACTTGTTTTTGATTTCTCGTAAGAACTTTAAACGAAATTGATGAAGGGCGTTACATAAATTCTCTAAGAAAATTGCTTTAAATAAAACCCTTCCAAAACAGATTTCTCTACAGTAAAATATCACCATCTCGATCTTCAATAAATCACAGAATTTCTACATAACCGAATATTGGTTACTTTCCTTCCGAAATCGTAACTCAAACTTACCAACTTGATACAAAATTCCGATTTCATATTAATGTTTTCATCAATTAATTCGAATGTGCCATAAATAACACGCACAAAATACAGCTTAGTAACCTTATAAAAATAATAATAAATGATCATCATACCATATTGATGAACAGACTGGTTTGTATCAGCTACCGAACTGCGATCGAAATTTTTTATATTAATTATTGACTATGTTGGTACGGTTTATAATTAAATTGAAAGATAGATTGATTTGGTGGAGGTATATTAAATGGATGTTCAAAAGATGTTGTGCAATCTGGAAGTACCTAATATGATCACATAGAATCTATCAACTGCATAGGAACTTTTCGATACTTCCCTTTACTAGTCCACTTGCACGACAAAACACTCAATACGTTTAACGATAAACATATATAAAAATCATTCTGTCATCTTCAAACGATTGACAGAAACATAATGATGTTATAACATGGACTAGAAAAAAATTAAGGACTCCGCGCCACGCATGTCGAAAGTGAAGCACAGTAAGTGTGCTGGAACCGTAACATGCCTCACGCACTCTTTTACATCATAGTATGCCGACCGGCCGCCATTACGTGACACGACGGCGTTTTTGTCAAATCACGTACACATAGATGGATACTGTGCTTCACTTTCGATACGCGTGGCGCGGAGTCCTTCTTTTTTTTCTAGTCCGTGCGTTATAAATTCGTTAAGCGCTAATCGTGTTCAGTGATTCGTGGTGCAAGTGAGCCTCAGACATTTATTATTATTTATTTAAGTACCTTTAAAAATTCGGAAAAACCAGCATTAACTACTATAAGTAAGCTTTAGTTAAACTTTGATTCTATCCCCATTATGATCCAGCCTGCCCCGTCTGGCTGTTCTCCCCCTAGCGACGCATAGTCGCCTATATCTTAGTTTGTAAGCCCTGGCCGGAGGCTTTAAGTTCGTTTAAAACACCCACAGGAAATGTTTGGTTAAGCAGTCTCGACCTCTAATGGTCAACTGCAAGATGTCATTCATAAAAACAAAAACAACACACAACTTTGATTCTAACTCAATAAGTTGGCACTTCGGCAGTGTTAGTGACTTTGCGTGCACCGGTTGGAATTACAAAAGTGGCTTATAATGCACTCCTCACATTTTAAATTTTGTTTCAAACAAAAGGTGCGAAAATTTCAATTTTTAAATGTTTCTACTTTAATTACTTTGAGATACCGAATTTTTACTAACCACTTCTCCATCACTCTATTTTGTGCCCTAATTCATAGCCTTAAAACTGCAATTGCATTAAAGATGACAATAATATTTTGCTCGCAGACAGTGCTGACCATCCCGGGACTGAACAATCCCAGGACACATTCCCTGACACAAAACACGGAATGCATTGTTGTACTAATGAGTTTTTAGTCTTTTTAAAGGAATGCCACTTTTAAACTGGTCGCAACGACCTTTGAGGATTTTAAAATTGGAATCCCGCACTTAAAAGCGAAAATGTGTTTAAATTTTATGGAATGAGTTCTGAACATAAAGTTTATATTTGCAATTGGAATTCTGTGGCGCAATCATGAAGATTTCCGTCTTTTATCAAAGGCCTCTTTGGTTATTTCATCTAATTATTGCTTTTAATGTCGTGATGGCCCAGTGGTTAAGGCCTCGCCTGTCATGCACGAGGTTGAGGGTTTTCAGGCAAGTTCAAGTCTGCAATCGTCAACCCGTCTTGAGCAAGCGTGGTGATCAATGCTCGTGCCTTCTCTGTATTAGAAGAGACCTTTGCCCTGCAGTGGGACGGTAATAGGCTGGTATTATTATTATTTAGTGCTTTGATCAATTAATGAAGCGTTATACCGGATGACTTTTTTTACCGTCTTGAAAAAAATAGGGTATATTAGGTGAACGGAGTAGAAGCCTAATTGGCATACCTAGTTTTTTTTTTAATAGCTTAGTCAGAAAAAATGATCTCAGTATCAATAAATACTACAAGTTCGATGTAAACTTTTCATTTAAGAACAATAAAAAAATAAATTTTGAAAAACAATAATTAATCGTTTAAAAATATCGAAATTCAAATCATATGCAACCTGCATAATGATTTTTTTTTATTTTATTTTATTTTTATTTTTTAAGCATCGACCTGACTAATAAAAAAAAATATAATTATGTAGGTTGGTACCTACAAGCTCAATATTAACGGACTTCTCGCCAACCGAAAAATATTTATATATTCATAAGTTATTCTCAATCAAATCAATACAACTCAATAATCCGTCTCTTGCGTTACCATAATTTGCTAGTTATAAAACCAAATACTATAACTAGTTCACATCATAAATAACTATAAAGTGTAAATAAATATATCAACCTCATTTAAATTATGTATACATATACAACTTTTAAGGCCTACATATATATCTTTTGGTCTATAAAAATTAATAAAATATTAAATATTTTGATATTATTCGCGAAGAATGTCATATTTTGACACCTCATTTTAATAAGTCAGGTTTAGTTACGACTTTATGGTAATATAGAAGTAACCAGTGAGTTTTATCTACAAAATTATTATTTTAGATAGGAGGCAGTCCATAAAATAATCATCATCATCTTCCTCCCTTATCCCATATTACTTGGGGTCGGCGCAACACGTTTTTTTCTTCCATTCTCCCCTGTCAACCGTCACGCTATCATTCACTCCCTTCTCTTTCATATCATTCCTCACACAATCCATCCATCTTTTCTTTGGCCTTCCTCTGCCTCTCCATCCATCAACATGTATATTCATCACTCTTTTAGTCACATGCGTTTCGTCTCTCCTCATTACATGCCCATACCAAGACAAACGATTTCCTTTCAACTCTTCTGTCACTGGCGCCACTTTCAAACTTCCTCTTATATACTCATTTCTCACTTTATCCATTCTCGTCACTCCACACATCCATCTCAACATTCTCATCTCCGCTGCATGCAATTTTTTTTCATCCGTTTTCTTCACTGCCCAGCATTCCGATCCATAAAGTACGACAGGCCTTATCACGGACTTGTAAATTTTCCCCTTCAACTTGAGGGGCATCCGTAGGTCGCAAGTTGTTCCTGTAACCTGTCGCCATTTCATCCATCCTGAGTTGATCCGGTGCGTTATGTCTCGGTCTACTTCGCCATCCCCTTGGACAAGCGACCCGAGGTACCGAAAGTCGGAGCAGATCGGTAAGGGCGTTCCGGCAAGAGATATGGGCACAATATACCTATTTGACTTAAATATTGCCTTTTTTAAAGGCTGTCAAAAGATATCCTACCTCATGGTCTTGCCAGTCAGATTATTGATCTTTGATTTACATGATGAATCATCGATAAAATGTATGAAATACACATACTGTATATAATTATATTTTTATATAGGAGGAGCTCGTGGCTAAGTAATAACAGCCGCAAGAGTCAATCCATCAAGCTAAGCTACGCTTGCCACGGTTAGTCTATGGATGGGTGATGATACCAAGTGATATACCAAGACTCCTCCGTGCCACGGAAAGCACGTTAAAAGTCGTTGGTCCCGGCTGTCATTCGTAGATCTTTGACAGTCGTTACGGATTGTCAGAAGCCCGAAAGTCTGACAACCAGTCTTACCAAGGGGTATTGTATTACCCAGTAACTGGGTTGTGGAGGTCAGATAGGCAGTCGCTCCATGTATAATACTGGTATTCAGCTGCATCTGGTTCGACTGGAAGCCGACCCCAACATAACTATGTTGGGGTTGGCTTCCAGTCTAACCGGGAAAAGGCTAGGCAGATTGATTGAGGTAGGAACATAAAATTATGTTTATGACCCTTATTTTACGACCAAAGAAGGAACCTACTATGTTCTTGAAAAGTAAAGCTACAATAGATTACTTGTAAGTAGTTTGTTTCAAAATGAAATAGACCAAAATCGTATAATAAATCATAGTTCTTACCGCTCACATCTCTGCGCCTCCACAAAAGATTAAGCGTAATGATACAAAGAACATCTGAAGCTAATGTATTTCTTCCAAATACGGCAAAACTAGGAAAGACTAGATGCCTAGACGATTTCAATTTACATACATACTGCGAATTATGAGTCTGAAAATGGCCGAAATACATTTAGCAATACGAGTCTGGTTGTTAGCTTATACTACCACTAGCTGCGCCCCGCGGTTTCACCCCCGTAGACCGGGATAAAAAGTAGCCTGTGTTAATCCAGGGTATAAGCTATCTACATACCAATTTTCATCCAAATCGGTCCAGCCGTTTGAGCGTGAAGAAGTAACAAACATACACACACAGGCACACACACACTCACAAACTTTCGCCTTTATAATATTAGTGTGATAGTGTGATGTGATAACCTAGTAAGGAAATAAGTTAAATTTCCTCTTCACTTCCTTATTTAAGTAAAATGCTATATTTTAGTCTATGAATTGCTTTTAAATTAGAAGGGTTCTGATTTTAAATTATCTAAAAATTAAATAATGTGGTTCTAATTCTAAACTCTTTAAACAGTTTTTTAAATAAAAGTAAGTAGTTCTAATTATAAAATTCGTAAATCGATGTTACTTTTTTTTATATGAGAGTTTTAAAAGGTGACGGGGCAATTCTGACAGACTGTCGAATATAATACTCATATGTTTTGTTTTTTGTTACAGGTAATAATTTGTTCGTACTATCACCACATGAAAAATAAGGTAACCTCACATCAGTAAGACGGAAACAAACTGCCTATGTGTTAATTTAGTCATTATTCATTACAGCAATATTTTCAATGTCCAGGAGAGGGCAAACTTGGTAATAAAAATACTTTTTCCATCCTATAAGGAAGTAAGGAAATAATTCACACTCACTTAATCACGGTGTCTATAATATTCCTTACATTACTATTTATTAAGTGTGAAATATTATTTCATATTCCGTGTATAGTAATGACTACGTAAACTAGTATAATATCCGTTATTATGAAACATATACGGCAAACAGTTTTACAAGTATGTTAATTTAAGTAGTTTAGTCAGTCTGAGTTATCTTGCCATCTGTTTCTATAAACGATAGTTATTTTCTTTGTTTGGCTATAAAAGGCAAAATTTAATAATAAAATTTAAATGAGTAGTTTATGTTTACGCTGATTTATGCATTGAATATGGAGCAAGATTAGAAGTAATCCAATCTAGTTCCCTGCTTTGAATACAAGCAGGAAAAAACAAATGAATAGGCGTTTTCAATCTGGGTCTACGAAAATAGTTGACAATCGATTTTTCAGTCGAAACAATTGATTGTTCATAATTTAAAAATTCTGTGTTTCGACTTTTTAGTGAAACAAATTATTTGTTCGAAGTTTAAAAGTCCAATATTGTGCGCAGAGTTGACTTTTTTTACAATGACAGTTACGTTACGCCATTGGCTCAAATGATCAGTTAAGTCCATTGTCCACTCAGGCCCTTAACTAAGGTCAACTAAGGGAAATGAGCCATCATAGAGTCCACAGCTTCACATGCAAATTGTAAGCAATGGACCACCATCCTGCAACTATTTCAACAGACCTTTTTAATACAGTTACAAAACATTCGAAGCTTCGAAAAAGGGATATAAAAAACAGTTTTTGGCATTTTTGTCACGAATAAATCAGTAAAATATAATATGCTAATAAGAACCTAATTCGATCATTACTACAACGTAAAGTCGACCATAAAAATCGTTTCATAAATAAACGATGGGAAGTCCAATAATAATTTATTCGCGAAGGTATTAGCCACAAATTATGCGAAGCCCCCATGCCTCGGGTTTTGATAAACGAGTTCGTTGACCAACCAAATCAAACACCGTGTAGTACCTAAATATTTTATAATAATACATAATCGTATTTATCGTTTTTTAATTAAAACTTTTACAAAATTTTTATTATTTATTTAAATTTTAAAGTATGTTCACTAGGTATATTTAAAGTTTGATACTTTACTCGATAATTTCATGTAAATTTTAAAATATAATTTGCGAACATAGCAAAAAATTGATCATTGTTTTACTGACAATATTATTAGCATATTACAATATTAAATCTAGGCAGGATCATAGCCTTAGGGTGTTCATAAAGATAAAACTAATCTGGCCGAAAACACGTTAGACCAATTATTAACTTATTAAACATTGATGATCTCAACAAAATATCTGGGTTTAAAAAGCAACAGTAACTTGGCTAAGGTAAAAAGAATTTTAAAAACGATTCGTAACTGTATTTTAATTTAATTTAAATATTTGTTTAAATGTCAGAAACATTAGTAAAGTTTAAAGAACACTTGCGTCCGCGCATATTTAGTGAGGATATTTATTTAACTTTAATGGGTAAGTAAACAGACTTCTTGCCGCAAACCGGTCGAATATTTTGCGACTATTATAGCTTCATTCTGGTTACCAATATAAAATAAAAAGTACCGGTGACCGGTAAATAAGTTTTTCGTACCTACTTAAAAAAAAAAATTGTTAGTGGACTCAGGAATTGGCAGGAAAGTAGAAGAAAATAAAAAATAGAGGATCGTTTTGTCCCTAAACTTGCTATTTCGAAAGTCAAAATAAAACTATTTTAGTGCTAAAAATTAGCATAGAATTTAAAGGACAGAATGAATTAATTTAATTAATTATTAATTCATTATTAGCAGACGACCTTAATATTTTAAAGTTTGCGGAGCATTTAAATAAACTGTTCACATTCTTGCTCATATTAATTACATTTTAAATACCTATACAGGTGTTATTTTAATGTGATACCTACATTTTAATAGCTTTTCGCTTAGAAAATTAATATTTTTCAAGAACACTATGGGCAATATAAATACGCGTTTAAGTGATTTATGTGTTTCCAAAGTGTTTGTATAGCCAGGTGTCATATCGCATAAAATTCTTACACTTTTTATGTCAAGGAGCTGGTAAAAGGTTTATTTGTTGAGGCGTTGGCCAGTAGATGTGATATATTTACTTGTAATAAGTATACTACTTACTCATTTAAAAAAATACCAATCATTCTTAGTATCAGTACTAAGATGGATAAGTAGGTAGATATTTTTGTAATGGAGTGGTATGTAGTAGTATGTTTTTGTTATAATAAATGTTACAGAATATAACTTTACTATTTCTTACTTAGGTAGGTAACTAGGTAAGGTTCTGCAAATTTTCGTAAAACATTTGGAAACTTTTAAAGTTTTTATTTTTCTAACTTTTGAATGAATAGTTCTTGAATGAGTATCTTTAGACATTACAAAAAAATCTATATAAATAAAAAGAAAAAAGAAGAAGGAGAAGGAGGAAGGAGAAGTCCTGACTGACTGATTGACTGACTCAGCAACGTCCAGCCCAAACCCTTGAACCTAGAAAGCTGAAATTTTCACAGAGGTTCCCTTTATAAAGTAGACAAGGATTATGGAAGGAATTCCCGGTGGTATGTTCCCGCGGAATATTTTCCGACATCCACGCGGGCGAAGCCGCTGGCAAAATCTAGTGCGTAATATCAAACCATTTACACAGAAGGCAAAAAGTCATAAATACCACTTTATTGCAAAAAGTCAATACAATATTTACAATATATCACAATAACATACAAAGCCATAATAATGAAATAAACCTCTATTTTCTCATAATAAAAGTTCTTCTTTTCATTTCTAAACCCGTATCGCAACTGCGGGAAGCACAATCCATATTTATGTATCGAATAACTTTCATACCAAAGATCATATAAATTAAATATCTGACGAAGTTAAAATGACATTAGAAAAACATTAAAACATCCATAATAAATAGTAATTTCTCTTAACGACTTTAATTCTAAGAACTTAATTAAAACTTGCTGTTTTTTATCATTCAGTAAGGACTTAGGGCAAGATTCACAGATCGCACTTTGAATTCGCTAAGTAGAGTTAGCGTATCATACAAATATGAATCTAATATTAGTGTACCTAAAACTGAAACTTAAAGCATTCATCTTCTACACAAATAAATAAAATTGCAGTGTCTGTCTGTAATCTCAAAATAACAGCTTTTACTAAATGCATATGAAAGTATCGGTACTTATAACAAAAAACCTATTTTTAAAATGTTTGTCTGTCTGTTTGTTCCGGCTAATATCCGAAACCGCTGGACCGATTTTGACAGGACTTTCACAGCTGATGTTATAAAAAGTAACTTAGGACACTATTATTTTAGAAAAAGAATCAGGGTTCCGTGCAAAAAAATTAAAATCATTGAAATTGTGAACAAGATCCGATTCAAATAGGAAAGTATACGCCACGCCACGCGGGTGAATACGCGAGAAACAGCTAGTTTAAAAAAAAAGTTACAGGCACTTTTGCATTTTCAAGGAGTCAGTCAGTCAGAAAGATGAAGCTAATTCCCCATTCCAAAGCGTAGTAGGTTGCTATGGAGAAGAGCGGGTAAGAAACTCCACTCCTAAAAGAATAAGGTTCTTAATCGTATAAAACACTTTATCAAATACGCTTATACAAATGCGAACATTATTTGCGTAGAAATAACATGGATAGTCATATGAAACGCTAACTTCACCTACTCAAAGTTCGATCTGTGAATCTCGCCCTTATTGAATCATTACGATTGCCCTTTCTCTTAGTTTTACCCCTCAAATTTTTTATGGTGTGACATTTGCTATAATAAACTAAGTTGATCCCTCAACTGCAGTCGTTACCATGACCTTTCAACTAGTATATTTATGAGTTTATGGCATTAGATTAACCATGGGAAGGGCTCTTTTTTATAGGCGTATGTGTCGTCACGTTTCAAGTGCATGGCCCTCTATGCGCTTTGTACGCCCTTGTGAACAGTACAACTTTTGATGAAGTACGTTTTGTTTCTTACATCATCATCTGCCTAGCCTTGACCCAACTATGTTGGGGTCGGCTTCCAGCTGAACACCAGAATTGTACATAGAGCGACTGCCTATCTGACCTCCACAACCCAGTTACTGGGTAATACTATAATACGTCTTAGTAAAACTGGTTGTCAGACTTTCGGGCTTCTGACGACCCGTAACGACTGTCAAAGATCCACGAATGACAGCCGGGACTAACGGCTTAACGTGCTTTCCGAGACACGGAGGAGTCTTGGTAAGCTTAGCCTGATGGATCGACCCGTGCGCCTGTATTGGCAGTCCACTGCTGGACAATGTCCTTTTGGAAAAGGTTTCGTCAGAAAACTACACCTAAGTTAAAATAATTCAGTTCAAATCCAGACCCCACTTGGTTTCTGTCGTCAGGAAATCAATGTGGATGGCTATACGAGTAGGGGAAGACAAAACTTTAACTGATAAAGTTTAATTTCCTTTGTGTTCTTTTTAAAAAGATATGATCTGATCATTCTGATAGACACAGATTTTGTGTAACCTTTTAATTAACTTTTACAAAAAGCTGATAAGGCTCTAAAAGCTTTTAAAATTTATTACAATAATTCCCTTCATACCCTTCAGAAGACTAATCCCGCACACTCACACACTCAAAACAAAAACTAAAGCCCTATTTAGTGTCAACACCGTAATATCATGTCAATCAGAAGTGCTGAAGGAAGGCGTGCCTCATTACCGTTTGCATTCAATTGTGTTTATGGCCTCGTGAACATGGTATAGTCAACCGCACTCCATGGTAACAATTTGACATTGACATCGACAACGAGTGTAATAAAAAGACGCTTTAACGACGCTACAAGAGTCACTTATATCTACTACCGTCGTTGTGATATTTTTGCACAGGTAGATACTAGGAACCAGAAGGTACAACACTCAATAATTTATTTGCAATCCATATTGTATACTTATGTGGTAATTTAAAATTATATATGATCATTATAAAAAAAAAAAATTATGGACCCTGTCGGGCAAAATAGTGGGAGAGAGGAAGCTTTGAAAAACTTAGCTTATCAGTCGTTTGAACTAAATGTAATATTATATTAGGGATTTTGTATACATATAATTGTAGTATAGTTCCCAGGGTAGGTCCAGTATAAAAAACTTACTATTAACCAGAAGATTACATTAAAGAAGTCAAAGTTACCTTTTACTTACTTTTAACACGAAAAAAAGTTTTAAAGTTACTTAACTCTAGAGAAGGACAACTCATGTTCCGTTGCATGCACCCATAAGCACAATGTTTTGTTTGCGTTTAACATTGCGCCCTGATAAACTGCGATTTTTACACCAAAAATAAAAGTTACAAGCAATAATTTTTGCGCATTGCTACTTAGTTTTATGTACTGATTGCGTATGTAACGGCTATGTGATAAGTCGTTTTACAAGACTTATTTACAAGTCCGTGATAAGGCCTTTCTTACTGAATGGATCGGAATGCTGGGCCGTGAAGAAGACGGATGAAAAAACATTGCACGCAGCGGACATGAGAATGTTGAGATGGATGTGTGGAGTGACGAGAAAGGATAAAGTAAGAAATGAGTATAGAATGCAAGTGACTAAAAGAATGATGAATATAAATGTTGATGGATGGATAGGGAGAGAAAGGCCAAACAAAAGATGGATGGATTGTGTGAGGAATGATATGAAAGAGAAGGGAGTGAATGATAGTGTGACGGTTGACAGGGGAGAATGGAAGAAGAAAACGTGTTGCGCCGATCCCAAATAACTATGGAAGATGATGATGAGTCTTCATTACACCCTTTATTCCCTTGCTTATAGGCAGTTTTCGTTCAAGACGTGCCACTAGAAGAGCGGTTGACTGTACAAGGTACTATAAAGTTGAATGCCATAGCTGACTTTATTATTTACGAGCTTATATTAAGGAAGACCACACGCGCTTGAAAAGAAAGTTTTATGTTGACAACCGATTAGTATTTTAACGTCCCTGAACTTGATTAGACGAATCTAACTAATAAGTAATATGATGACGTGGGTAGAATGATGTTCTCATTTCTTTTGCAGGTAGTGGAATTTGAATTTGTGTGGGGTATTTTTCTCTTTTTAGTTATGGTACAGTCAGCAACAAAAGTTGATTAACACTTGCAGTTTTTTAATCTTAATTATTAAGCGAAATATTTAATTCAAATCGGAACAGAAGTACTTAAAATTTTGAGAACATTAACTCTTAACAGTTAAACGAAAAAACATCAGTTTATCGAATCATTTTGTGTTAATTTACCTAGATCATGTCAAAAAGTACCAGTATTAACGACTTCTGTTGCTGACCGTACTATCCCACACAAATTCGAATTCCACTACCTGCAAAAGAAATGAGAACATCATTGACATAAAAAGTAGGAAGAAATAACGTATTATTGAAACTAACTCAAAAACTACTCAAGCAATGTTAATAAATTTCACATTGGACCAACTTCGAGGTATACCCTCCCGAATAAAGTAAAAATCTTTCAAATCGAATAACTCTGTAAAAAGTTATGCGTGATCATAATTTTTTTTTTCTAAAAAAAATATACACATCGACATGAGAACCTCCTCCTTTTTTTCGTCAGTTAAATTATGACAAAATTAAGTATTTCACATAATCCTTTAGTTTTATAATGATTTACATGACATGCCAAAACAGCTTTTATACTTGTATAAATTAAACTTAGGTAACCATTACGTAGACTTCGGATTTATAATAATTTGCTCTGTAAATGAGGAGCTCGTGGCTAAGTAATAACAGCCGCACGGGTCGATCCACCAGGTTAAGCTACGCTTGCCGGGGTTGTCCGTGGATGGGTGACCATCTTTACATACCGAGACTCCTCCGTGCCTCGGAAAGCACGTTAAGCCGTTGGTCCCGGCTGTCATTCCTGGAACTTTGACAGTCGTTACGGGTCGTCAGAAGCCCGAAAGTCTGACAACCAGTCTTACCAAGGGGTATCGTATTACCCAGTTACTGGGTTGTGGAGGTCAGATAGGCAGTCGCTCCATGTAAAATACTGGTATTCAGCTGCATCCGGTTAGTCTGGAAGCCGACCCCAACATAGTTGGGAAAAGGCTAGGCAGATTGATTGCTCTGTAAATGATAATGTAAGTACAATTTGCACCATTCGTTCTGCCACACTTTAAAACGAGCATTTGACATATTGTATATCATGCAAATCAGTGTAGGAAGACTAGAACAAAATTAAAGTGATTATCGCTTTAAATTTCAAATCTTATTCATTAGTCAGGTTATAATTGCATGTTTATTTTACAAGTGCTTTTATATCAAGATATTCTACCGATCAATGCAAATTCCTGCATATATTGTGGCAAAAATATAACGCTACACCAACAAAAAATACCGTGTATGCATATTAGCATAATCAGTAACGTTCCTGTTGCTGGGACACGAACACTTTCTATGAGAGGGTGCGGGCCGTAATCCACCACGCGTGCCCTGTGCGGGTTGGTGGATATCACTCATCATTCATTCTGCTGACCTTATCCCAATTTATTCGCAACATTTATTTTTCTTCTCTAAATACTTCTCTATTAATCGTCATCTCAGTAGTCACTCTTTTTCTATCCATATCATCTTTCACAAAGTCTATCTATCGTTTATTTGGTCTTCCCCTACTCGTATAGTCATCCACATTCATACTCAAAACTTTCTTGACGATATTTTCCTCATTCCTCCGCATCATATACCCATGTCTTTGAATACATATTTGGTTCTAGGACATGCCGGTTTCCTCACGATATTTTGAGAGCAGTAGTGATGAAATAAATTACTGCCTGCCTGGGTGCAAACCCTCGATCAACGATACGTAAGTCGGGGCAGACCACTGAGCCACCATGCTCTATGCATATTGTCACTACTAAATCCATATATCCCCTCCAAAACTAATTCCCTAAAGCTACATACAAACAGTATTACGCAATAATTAATTACCCATAGTCGCGTAACTCCGCCTACGCGTACGCATACCCGAGGGGTATTATTGCGTATTATGGGATTAACTCCCGATACCAAGTTATGAACGAGAATGATATGAGAAAGCGTGTAATTGAATGTGTATGGTGTTTTCATGGTGATTTGGAGACGAAAATATGAATGTTTTATTTGGTACAGTAACATCAGGTTTACTTAAAAGGAAAATAGACAGTTTTCAAAAGAAATATAACATCTAGCCCTTTTATTCTACAGAACTTACATATCACATACCTAGTTGCATCACATTTTATCAAAACATAAACTCACGCCTTCGTCCCATGGGGGTAGGCAGAAACTACATAACGCCACCTGCTATGATCATCTTTCCTTCACTCCTTTTGTCTCGTTTACGTTCATACATCTGGTCATATATGCACGCTGGTTGCGAGTACTACGCACTTGACGTTTCTGAAGAACATCACCAATAAGTCACTAAGCCGAAGTACGCACGCACGTAAAAATATCACGGCGGGATTTTATCGCGCACTGGATTTTCAACTCTCGTTGTTGTGCCGAGCATTGAGAATCCAACTTAAGAACAATAGAGTGCATTTTAACGCGTCAAAAAAACACTCTGCTGGATTTTCAACTCTCGACGCTTAGCAAAGCGTTGAAAATCCAGTGCGCGAAACAAAACCGCCGCGATATTTTTACGTCCGTGCGATCGTCGACTATAAGCCCCCGTTCCCACGGGCGTAATAAAATCGCGGATTTTATCGCGCACTGGTTTTTTAATTCTCGTTGTTGAGCCGAGCGTTGAGAATCCAACTTAACAATAACAGAGTACATTCTAGCGCGTCGAAAAAACACACTGTTGGATTTTGCACTCTCGGCGCTAAAAGCAGAGCGTTGAAAATCCAGTGCGGGAAAAAAAATCGCCACGATATTTTTACGTACGTGCGAACGTCGACTTAGTCTTTCTAGGGCATCCCCTCCCGGCGTTTCCACTCACATCTGCCTTACAACATTTTAACAATATTGTACCAAAATATTGAAAATCCTTATTTTAAATAGGCTGGAAGCCAGCACTTCAAAGTAGCAACTCAATAAAAGCCACGAAAGTAGACGTACGAGGTGGTAGGTACGTTTAGATTTTTTCATAGGTTCATTATTCTTGTGTGGCCGAAGTTAAAAACATCTTTTACTAAAAGCCAATGAACTCAACGTGATAATTAATTATGAAAATGTATAATGAAATGAATTAATGACTTAGAACGCTCTTCACCTCGTAAAAAGTATAATAGCTATTTAAAAAAGAATGATATCACTATACTAATCATAAAATAAAAGCTATAAATTAACACAACACTTCAAAAATTTATTTGGAAAAATAAAAAATGGCTTCCATTTCGCTAATTTATTCGCCACTTTGTAATTAACTGTAACATAAAAAAACACTAATAAATAAAACACTAGCCTTTGCCTCAAGGCTTGGGAATGTACGCAAAGAAACAAATTAAAAGCAAGTTTGGATAAATAAAGTGGGTGCCTTTCTTTGTCTTTTTACTTTATTCGAAATAAAATATACTAAGATAATAATATTTATAGATATAATATAGGTAATAGGTAATACGGGCTGGCATCCGTAACTCTACGTCAGTGCGCGTATTTTGCGTATGGGTAGAATATATAATATAATATATTATAGAAGATATATGTATAAGAAAGAATAGGTATATATCAAAGTATAAGTACCATCTCTTTGTCATTTCCATTGTACGCATTATTACTCGTACTATTAGATCCTGCAGTGGCTAAAGAATATGTGGTCAGATTGTCCCAAAAAACAATAAGGGTGGGTTGCACCAAGAGCTAGGTTATAGTTTCCGTTAAAGTTAAAATGACATAGAATGACTGTTGCACCGTCATGTCAAATGTAAAAGATAAAGTTCGGAGCAGAGACATGACATTCGACGCGTCTGACAGAAGTGACAGATATTTAACAATAACTTTAACCAGCGAAGCATGGGCGGTTAAGGTCTAGTTAAAGTTATGACGTCAGCTAACAAATTGTCAAATGGAACAACCCATTTTTTGTCCAACAGGAACTTTAACAAGGATGGGTTGCATTATCTTACTTTAACGATAACAAACATCGAACTGAAGGTGCGATGTAAACATCGATTCAAATTGTTTATTTCGCTTTTCTATCTGTTTATTTTCGACGTTTAAGATTTACGAAATCATCATCATCCACCATGGCCTATAGCACTGCAGACAAAATTTTCCAATCGCACGCAATATAACTCAACCCTCGGCCACTCAATTCTCGTCCAGCTGCTACCAGCCACCCTGCGAAGATAGTCTCTTCACCTCTCCTGAATTTAGTCATACTATCTTGATACTACCATCTCTATAAACCGGGTTCACACGTTCGATTTTAGTTAAACAACTATTTTTCTTTTTTTTTTGTTGTTCTATAAAAAAATAATTTGAATTTGAAATTCAATTAGATTGAAAGTCAGTTCAGACGGTCTAAGCGACTTCGTCGCGTCGAGGGACGGCTAATAAAAATAGGAATTTAATAGCAGCTATCGTTTCTAAAATATTAGACATGACATTCTATACTCTGCTAGAGAAAAGCCTCGTCTGTTTTACATTTCGATTAACCGTATCCCAACGCGACGACGCTTGGATCAAACTATTACCTACGGCTACAACTTATTAAACTTAAAAGGCCAATACATATTTTTTACTTTAAGTGGTTTTTGTTTGTGTCGGGGGCTTTTTAAATTATAAATTCAATTTTTATTTCCTGCTTTATAAACGATAGGTATATATAACTAGTAGACTCGCTACGATCGACACGTGGCTTGCCGAAATCTGCGCCACTGTGTACACACGGCTACACATCAAGCTATATATTTCCAGTTTACACTGACCTCTCATTGTAAGGAAATCCTATACAATGCTAGATCAGCTTATACTGGCAATGTATAGCTTGATCTGTAGCCGTGCGTACGTACGTATCTTTTCAAATTTCGACTCAATTAGCACGCGTAGCATGACCACATAGAAAAGGATTTTGTCGATGGAAGAATAGACAAAATGATAGATTGTAGAAATATTTCTACGCATTCTACGCGTCTAAGCATGGCAATGTGTCATTTTGTCTATTCTTCCGTCGACAAAAAGTCGTTATGCTTCGCGTGCATACCTGTAGAAGATGCTCACATCCATTTATCAACTAGAAATGAGCTAATAATATTAAAACGGCCAAACTGATTTTCTTGAATCATAGCTAAGAATACTCTTCATCACCTTTCAAACAAAACAAAAAAGTCAAAATCAGCTCAGCCGTTTGGGAGCTACGATGCCGCAGATAGATACACAGGTACACACACACGATACGTCGGGGGTTAAAAAATGAACCGTGTGAACCCAGTATTAGAAAAATAACGAACCCAAACGTTTATTTCAGTTTATTAATAGAGCATAGAGGTTGATTCAATCAATAAGATTTGCAAAGCAACATTGTAATGTATCAGAAATGCCAATGTATCAATATCGTGGATACCATACTACCACTTAACCCTCTATCGCTTGCCAAATTAGCACGCGCGTTGAGTGGCCACAATAAATGTTATGTGGACCGCTAACCGGTACAAGTGATTGGGTTATATTAATAGCGACAAGCGATTTTAATTTATTTCTATCAAATCTTCACAATGATTGAGATGAATGTTTTCTGTATTAGAAAACTTCAAAGAAACACGCTTCTCAATACGGACAAATAATATGAAAAGGTTCTGTCTATTTTCAGTTATAACATCATATTTGCATACAGTTTATTGCATGATTTCCTTTCATCTTTGACTGAGATATATCTTTTGACAGTATTACATGTAGTCCCGCCATTCTATTTTTAATTAACACGCTTTTATTAACTTCACCTGTATGTATGTTTGTATGTATTGTATGTTTGTATGTAACGGAATCTTTGAACTCGATTTTTACCGACTTTAAATGGTCAGTTTAATTCGAAATTTTGCACACATAACAGGGTCCGAAGACAATACAATAATTTAAAACTTTTGTCCCATTATCCTGATCAGGATCATCAGGATTAACGATTTATCTCTAAAAAAATTAAAATAAATTATAGTTTAAAAAACTAAAAAACATGCTTTAACTCTTAAAATGTCGATTGTACACCATGTGTACAGATAACAATAGAATTTCAATTGTGTCTGCTAATTGGCGCGCGACGGGTTAAACTGAACTAAAAAGTAAAAAATAAATATTTCAATATAAGAATAAAGTAAGTAACGAGAAAATGAATTTCACTGTAAAAAAAAGCGTGGGGTGCTTTAACTCTGTAATTCGAAAGCACCCCGCGCTTTTTTTACAATGACATTAATTTTCTCGTTAATCACTTTATTCTTATATTGATTTTTTTTTTTTTACTTTTTAGTTCAGTTTAATGGTATTAAAGCGTGTTTTTTAAACTATAATTTATTTTTCTTTTTTAAAAAAAAAAAAAGTACATAGTAAACAGTAATACAGTAATACATCGCCAAACTTTTTGATAACACTAAAAATAAACTTTAGCCAATAATAAGCTATTGATAACAATTATTACGTTGGATTACATAATTATAGAGAAGTCCTAAAGCTGACTGAAGCGATAAACTGTCTCCCATTCCCTGGTTCTAAACTAGTTATAGCACCAAACGATATTTTTTAGGGTTCCGTACCCGGAGAGTACCAAACGGAACCCTAATACTAAGCCTCCACTGTTCCGTCCATCCGTCCATCCGTCTTTCTGTCAGCGGGCTGTATTTCATGAACCGTAATAGGTAGACAGTTGAAATTTTCACATATTGTGTACTTCTATTACGGCTATAACAACAAATAATAAATTTAAAATAACGTTAAAAATAATTTAAAAAAAAAAATCTTACCCTAGTATGTGGGGTGTCATTGTCTAAAACTCATCGAGTAGAGTACAAATATATTTTTATTTTTTTTTATCTTCCAAAAACGAAGAAATAGGTGGCAAACTCAAACTCAAACTCAAAGCATTTATTTCAAATAAACCAATTACAGGCACTTTTGAATTGTCAATGGGTCGGTCAGTCAGAAAGATGAAGCTAGTTGCCCATTCCAAAGCGTAGTAGATCCCTATGGAGAAGAACGGGCAAGAAACTCCACGGACACTCTTTTAAATCATAATATTTTTACAAAATATTGGTTACATCGTTCAAGTTGAAAATATACATGTGAGAACAATGTAGAAAGACGTGCACGTTAAAAAGCGTCCGTAATAAAAAGATAAAAACTAAAACAACTAAATTAAATATTAAAATTAAAAATAAGCCATGGCAGCTAAGAGACGACCAGTCCCAACTGACGGCGCCCGTTCACGAACATGACGCATGGATCATGGCCGTAAAAGTTGTCAATTTTAGTCCATTTTTGTATGAGAATTAAACAAGTTAGGAATTTAAAACTTGTGTATATCATGTACTATGTACTGTATTTAATCAACAAATACTAAAAACGCCGATTCATACGGTATTCTATTTAAATATGGGTCATTTTCTGCCACTGCAAAAAATAACCTTGTAATTTACAGTATCATTATGAAATACAAAGTTATCTTTGCGATTGTTAAACATATATGGTACGGAATCCTTTGTGTCCGACTCGTACTTAGCCGATTTTTAATCGACACAATGATGTATGTTGACATCAGTCGTTTATCGCTTACAGAAGCACCTCGCCCTTCAATCAAGTATCATATTTCGCCAAAGAATTTTTATTCTTATTTCTTATCATTTGGCTTCCGTTTTACATTTTAACGATCCAACAAATTAGTATTGATATTTAAGTATAATGTTTATTATATAAGATAAAAAATTATAAAAGTTGGTAACGGTAAGTGACTTAAATAATAACTTTATTAATATAAGTTATAAAATTATGTAATGTGTCCGTTTTTATGAGTTAAATAAATTGTAGATTTTAAGCTGCTATAGCTGTTAAAAATGTCATAAAAGTTTTTTGATGTGATAAAGTTCTTAAAATTCAGTAGTCATAAACAATTAAATATTTTTATTGCTAAAGGTTTTTTTTTTCATAAAAATCCTATATTATTTAATTTTCGTTTTAATTTTCCGTAAATAATGCAACTTTTATTGGTATTAAAAACGTGAAGGATTTTTTACAGTATTTATTAAATATTACACACAAATAATTTATTTTACGACAAGCAGGAGCAACAAAATATTTTATCCAAAATGGCGTCTTTTTCCCGCCTTAATTCCTTTAAGAACAGCAGTGGATGTCGACTCTCTTTCACAAACAAATTAAATGTCACTTAGTATCGTTTACTGTCAAATTAAATTAAGTATGCATCAATATTACGTTTACTTGGTGTTACTTAATACTTAGGTACTTATACAGAAAAATAAAGAAATACCCGGTTGTTACTTTTATAAACAGCGGGATATCCAGTAAAATATTTTGCCTTAAATTTGGCGTAGGTTACCTACACCAAAACTGTTCATGTGATTATAAAACCAATAAATAAGTACAAACAATTAAAAGTCATCCCGAAGAACATATTTTAGAATCTAGCCAGATTCTTCTTATCCTTTCAATTCAACCATGAGAAAACGAGAATGAGAATGAGAATTTAAAAATTTACATAGAACTGAGAAGGCACCGAAATTGGTCTGTTATCACTTTTATTAATTTTGAATTAAAAAATCTAGTTCTAACTATCACTCCAAATTCCTTTTTTAAAACTTTATTACACCGACAAGTAATATTAAAATCACAAAAACCTGTAAAAGAAAGTGCATACTTTAGATATAAAATCGTA
Source organism: Cosmia pyralina (assembly GCA_946251885.1). Classification (NCBI taxonomy): domain Eukaryota; kingdom Metazoa; phylum Arthropoda; class Insecta; order Lepidoptera; family Noctuidae; genus Cosmia; species Cosmia pyralina. Next base: position 23,489,084 of record OX276353.1, read on the forward strand.
ATATTATGGCTTTAAAAATACCAATAGGTTCCCGGAATTGTCCAGTGAATGGTCGAGTTTGATGCTTATCAGCTTGAATTAGTACCTTGATAGCTTGGTCCTTTTTTAAGTTTATATGTGTTCTTGAGAGCAGTGGTGCCCCAGTGTTACTCGTAACGGCCCCGACTTACAAGTTGTAGGTCGTGGGTTCGAACCCAACCAGGCGGTTGTCAGTTTTCTTAGTAAAAGTATCTTCTTATTTCTTTTAGGGTTCCGTATCTCAAAAGGAAAAAACGGAACCCTTGTAGGATCACTCGTGTGTCTGTCTGTCCGTCTGTCACAGCCAATTTGCTCCGAATCTAATGGACCGATTAAGTTGAAATTTGGTACACATATGAATTTCTGTGACCCAAACACGGACGGGTAAAGTAAATAAATGAATTTTGAATATAAAGGTCACTTTTGGGGGGCAAATAAGAAAATAAAAAAAAAATGTTTTGCAAACTACACCATGTGGCATGTCAAATGAGTGGTTACTATGAGGGTTTCAAATATATTTTTTTTATAATTTTTAAATAAATTGTTTTAGAGTGATTTAAGAAAATAGACGAAAATTGACCATCGGGGGGGGGGGCTTATCTCCGAAACTACTGAGCCTAAAATTTTGAAAAAAATACAGAAAAGATCTATTTTCTGTGTGGTTTTTTTTTGTAGACTTCTTAGTCTGTGGTCTTAAAATAACATGGTAAATCTATCAATATTGTGAGTACAAACTTACATTTACAGTTGGAATGTATGGGAGAACATGTTTTTCAACTACAATAATATTTTATTTTACATTTTATTTCATAATAATTTGAATGCATTTTAAAAATTACTGCGATTTTATGTCCAGGACCTACTTCAGTCTTCTTATTGCTGTTTGTTTGTTTGTAAAAGTGTTTTGTGTTTTTGTATTATAATTAAATTATCTTTGGTTGCTAACATAGTTTTTTAAGTATACCTACTAACATAAATATGAATCTACATGTAAGATTTAAATAAAAAACAAATAAAAATTTCGATGATACTAAATGTTGACCAAAACTCGTGATATTAAACAATACACAGTAATAATTAGGTATCGAGGGTAAGTATTTCTTTGTTAATTTAACTTACATAACTCCAATAATAATTGAACACAAATGTATAACCCAAATTAATAATCTCATTTAGGTAGTTCACTGTACCTAAATTAAAACACAAGAATACTTACTGAAACTTAGTACTTCACAGTTAAGAAAGGCACAGAAGTAACGGCAGTAAGTAAGTATCTCTTGGGGCACAAACATAAAATTAATGCAAATTATTTGTTAATTTTCAATGAAAACGGTTGATGCGTAAGTTTCGAGTAAAACCGTTTTGTATTTACCTACGCAAAAAAAAGTTACAAAAATGTGCGTAAAGATTCGTGTTAAGTGCGTTTTTCTTGGAATTTTGAAGGTTTTTAAGAAGATGTATTCGTTTTATCGGTAATGGATGTTCATATAACATGTTTACTTTTGGAGAAATAAATTGAACCTTATTTGTTGTGATAAAGGATACAAGTCGCTTGGGTGTTCTTGTTCTGCATAAAGATCAATCAGACTTTTTGTATTGGTAAAACGGTCCGATGCAGGTTACAGGTAGCTAAATAAATAATTTAGTCGTGCTTCCCTTCAATTTTGAATATTTTTTGCTGTGGCATGATGAACTTTTTCATCCACATAATATTATTTTCTTTTACCTAAAATGTCGTACGTCTTTCGTCTTCATTTTTCATTTCAAAATATCTTTTCTTTTTCTGTGTTTCCTGTGCGTGTCATAAATAAAATATTTTTCTTTCTTTTCTCTATTTTCTTTTATCATCATTATCGTCAGCCTATATAGCAGTCTACTGCTGGACATAAGCCTCTTCTATTGCAGGCCATTCAGCTCGATTCTCGGTAACTCTCATCCAGCTGCTACTATAGCTACCCTGCGAACATCGTCTCTCCACCTAGCCTGACGTCCTACCCTAGGTTTGCCGATTCGCGGTATCCACTCAAGAACACGTCTACCCCAACGGTCATCGGTTCTACGGCTAATATGGCCGGTCCATTGCCACTTCAGATTGCTTATTCCGTGAGCTAGTTGACAATTTTGGTTCTCAAAAAGATACTTTGGTTCAAAGTACCCTTCTAATAGAAATAGTAATGACTTTGACTTTGACCTGTCTCCAGTTTCTTCCAGGATCTACCATCCTTCTACCACAAATACACTCAGGAAAGTCCCTATAACTAAAACAGTTAAGTTAAAAGCCAGTTTGTCAGAAACACTTTGTGGATATGTAACTTAATGTTTTTATAAGCGTGGGCGGCGTAAGCGCAGAGGTGCGGGAATCAAGTTGAGTGTCCTTACAGTTGTTTTGTAAATATAATTATGTAGGTAACTTGGTAGATGTGTGATAGATTATTGCTCATAAATGTGTAGAAAAAGGTTCTTGGCCATTCATATTTTTTTTCTTCAAAGACTTCTTTAAGGTATGAAATCTCTCTATGAATAAATTACTTCGTGAAACTACGAGGTCACTTTAGCTTGGACGTCCACACATGCAATACTAGATTAATATCTCACTATAATGTTTGTGCTTTTATTATCGGACAAAATCGTCCACAGTTAGGTACAGCCGGCCTCGAATCCTAAGGGCGAGAATAACATGCCTTAGCTTGTACAAAACTATGCAAGTAACTTGCATGCCATTGTGACATTGACCAATCAGAAGTTATTACGGCACACGACATGCAAGCTTCTCCACTTTTATGCTTTTGTGCAAGTTAAATGCATGTGTATTCTCGCCCTTAGGTGCAATGACACTTGCAGGTTATAAAACGACAGGGTCTATTTGTCTATGGACAGTTAGACAGTCTCAACCTTAATAAAGTTTCCATTTACTGGAAATTGTTGTCAAATGAGGTAAAGCAATTACGATGTCCACTATACTACTTGTTAGGAATTTCTACTCTACGGTGAACCATATAAGTATCGTGACCGTAAGTTCAATTTCTAAACAATTTTATCAAATTCCCATAGAGCGTTTATTACGTAACTCGCGCCTGCAACCGTAATGCGGTAATTGTAAAATTATACAACCTTTACACAACGGCTTCATATATTACTTGTTTTTATAATAAAGTCCTTTTCAATGGCTCGTAGCTTGCGGCAGCGCCAACATTACTGGTGTTATCAATGATATTATAAGTAAAAAGAGGGGTGTTAATGTAAAGAGAAACAAAAGAACTTTATTTTTTACTTGAATTAGGAACTAGCGCTACAAGGTTACTTTGGCGCGTGGCCAAAATCAGAACTAACTTGAGTGTATTAAAAAAAACAAGATGGCGGATGTTACTTTTCGAATACGCTTCAAGTTACATTTCACAAAACAATTGCACAAATGTTTACCAACAGCGAGTGCCCCCTTATCATTCGAGCGCCAAAAGATACGTATATATTTAATCTATCTCACGAAGTCATGTCTTGAAGCTTTTATGTCGTTAATTATAAGTTTTAAATTGCAATAACTAACACGCCTTCGTGAAATAGTTTAACTATTGCAGTGTAGGGAGTAGGGACTTCATACTTCGATTTAAATTCTCCAAGTGATTTTTTGTCTTCTTTAGCCAAATCATATATACAGAGTTTACGGAGACGCTGGCCGCGCAAGCGATACAGTTGAGCACAGCGTAGTTTTTTTTATACAATGCGTTATCATATCATAGAAGAGCGTATGTATACGGCGACACGCACGCGTGCGGCACAGGTACGTGTCTGTGCAGACTTGCGTCACGCGCAGTACTCGGGACATAGATTTCTGCACGCAGCCAACACGTGCGCTTGTGTTTTGTGTTTAATTATGTTTTTAATTGACTTTATCATGGAGGAACTTACGAACACGCGCGAGTCATACGCAGTTTAGACATTTCCTTTGTCACACAGTTTAATCTATGCCACCATATCCTGTGCTGTGTTTCGCGGCCTGCACCTCCTTATACGCTTAGGCTCATTATTGTCCACCCAGCCAGTATTCTTGCTTGTCATCCTTTTCGGATTTCTACATCGAAGCCGCCGCTCCTAGGCATTCGTTTTCAGCATTCCATATTTTCTTGTTTGTCCGCACGATCTACTATACTTTGAGCATATATTTTAAAGAAAATACTAAAGTAGATATGTATAGTTTACCTCGTAATTGATTTATCACCCTAAGGTTGAATGTCACTTTCACGTCATAAAACGACAAGGTCGATTTGTATGTGACAGATAGATAGTGTCAACTTTAGTGAAGTTTTGACATGGTCTATTTCGTTAAAGATAGTGTCAACTTTAGTGAAGCTTCGAAATGGTCTGTTTCGTTCAGATAGTGTCAACCTTAGTGAACTTTCGACATGGTCTATTTCGATTAGTATCAACCTTAGCGAACTTTCGACGTGGTCTATTACGTTTAGATAGTATTAACCTTAGTGAAATTTCGACATGGTATATTTCGTTTAGATAGTGTCAACCTTAGTGTAGTTTCAATGTACTGGTAATTGTCGTCAAAAGTGGTAAAGCTAATTTGAGGTTAATTATACAAACAGCTTTACTTAAAATTGATCAAAACTAAACCAAAAGTGGGCTTTGTTTTATGTGTTAACCACATAGTACAGACGTGTAGGTAGAAAGTGCTTGGCATGTGTAGTTATGGCATGATGTCACATTTTAACAACCATAGTTATCTTGGTTTCTGGGTTTATCTTGGACATTACTTAACTGACATCGGTGAAGGTTAAACATGGTAAGGAAACCTGGATTTAAAATACAAGGTGTAATTTAAATAACGCACAACCCTTTAAGGGCTCACTGTACTCATCATTATGAACAACTTTTACTATGGAACCAAACCTGAAATCGCGAAAGAAAAATCATCTGTTCTCTACATTTATGTATGCATAACCTCGTCAAAATGTAGGGAAAATATGAGTCTGGTGCCTTGAGCAATCGTGGTGATCAATACTCGTGCCTTCTCTGTATGAGAAGAGGTCTTTGCCCAGCTGTGGGGTAGTAATAGGCTGGTATTATAATTATTGTTGCCTCAAATTAAATCACTACTTTAAACAAAAGAAACTTACCTGTCAGTAACAAACATGGTCATATTTGTCACAACTCGAAACAGTGCTCAGTCGTGACCATAACGTGTCCAGCCTTTACTTCACCCACAAGCATACATTACCCCATTTCTCAAGACTGACAGCTCACAAATGACACAGCTTTTAAATTTAAATAATCGCCACTACTGGAACCATAATTGGCAGTTCTTATCTACCAAAAATAACTTCTTATACCCTTCACATCAGTCACTGTGTAACCTTAATTCAATAATAACATATCACGATTATTTTTATGCTTGAACAGCGTATATTATTCGCACAGTCACTAAAAGTATTAAAACAGGATGTCCTGGTTACTATGAGCATAATTAAAGTTAAGACATAAATTAAGATTGAAGAATATCTTATGATTTTGTGTGCTGATTTTCCCAATATTTTTTTAAACCTAAATATCTTTATCAGAGGAATAATTTTGAATTTTTGGCAGTTTTTCTATATAAAACTGTCAAACATAAATTGTATTAAACGGATAAAAGATACCTATCTATCGTTGAAAAAAATTCGTTCTAAGACACAGAAAATCGAGATGTGAAAGGCAATACAGCAGGTATAATTGCCGGCACGAGTCGTGAGCACAAATTCCATCTTAACCTAACTGTCCTGGTCCTGTTTTCTATCTGTATATAATAGGGGTTAAAGTATGAAATTGCCGTTTATTGTATTAGGAACTTCGAATTGACATAGGACCTTCATGGTTTGAGATTTTTGTGTGAAACTTGTTTCACATGGTACCTATGAAGTTTTTCTTTTAAAAAATGTGCAACATTCGATTATCGACTTTCAGTTGTTTTTTTTATTCAGCTTAGACAAGAAAGATGGATACTTCGAAAATTCGAGTTATTTTTGAATACGAGTTCCGACGCGGAACTAACGCGGCAGAAACAGCTCGCAATATAAATGTTGCGTTTGGCGAGGGGACTGCTAATGAACGCAACGTGCGATTTTGGTTTAAACGCTTTCGTGATGGAAACTTTGATTTGAAGAACGAACCACGTGGAAGACCGCCCACACAGGTGAATAACAATGAATTGAAAGAGATGGTGGAAGCCGATCCGAGCCAAACTACACAGGAATTAGCGGCATGGTTTAACGTTACCTTACCAACAATATTGACTCATTTGCGTGAAATCAATAAAATATGAGAAATGGGTGCCTCATAATTTGACTGATCTGCAGAACGAAACGCGTGTTGAAACTTGTGTTGCCTTGTTGAATCGATACAGAAATGAAGAAATATTGGATCGAATTGTGACATGTGATGAAAAGTGGATTTTTTACGATAACCATAAGCGAAAAATGCTATGGCTGACCCCATGTCAAACGCCGCAACAGTGTCCTAAAGCAAAGCTTACCAATAAAAAGGTAATGGTAACTGTTTGGTGGTCACAGCATGGTGTTATTCACTATAGCTTTCTCCGATCTCGTCAAGCAATAACGGCAGATGTCTACTGTGCCGAACTCCGAACAATGATAGCAAAACTAGCAGTGAAACAGCCCCGACTCATGAATCGATCTTCACCATTATTGCTCCATGATAACGCGAGACCTCATACAGCACGAGAAACCGTTTTAACTCTACAGGATCTGCAATTAGAAACCATTCGTCACCCTCCGAATTCGCCAGATCTTGCTCCAACGGACTACCATTTTTTTCGTGACTTGGACAATTTTCTACGTGATAAAAAGTTTTCTTCTCAGGAGGCAGTACAAAATGCTTTCACACAGTTTGTTGAATCTAAATCACGAGAGTTCTATCGCAAAGGCTTATATGACCTTCCTATTAGATGGCAGCAATGTATAGATAATAATGGTAATTATTTTGATTAAATAAATATGTTAAATTAAAAAAAAAACTAATTTCAATTTTTCCGTACAAATCGTCAATTTCATACTTTAACCCCTGATAAGTATGCTTGATTATATATTGATTTTATTGCTTCCACCCGTGTGCAACCTGCCGTGATAGGAACTAAGATTCGTTAGGTTAAAGAGTAGAGTTTGTGCTCACTACTCGTGCCGGCACCTATATTGGACCTACTTTTTATACTTCAACATATTAATTATTATTTTAACTGTATTATATTTTAACGAATGAATCATCAGTGTTCAACAGGACAGGTATATTAAACCGTATTTTCCATCGCTTTTGATCCGATGAATTCAAACCAATAATTTAACATCATTACATCATTCTCCTGCCCTTATCCCAATCTATTTGGGGTCGGCGCAACATGTCCTTTGTTTTCATACTTCTCTATTAGTCGTCATCTCGGTAGTCACCCCCTTTCTAGCCATGTCATCTTTCACACAATCCATCCATCGTTTCTTTGGTCTTCCCAAAGTTTAATATCCAACAAAATAATAGCTAATTATGATTTCTCGATCAACCACAATGCTCCTTTGTCGCCAAGAGCTAAAATCCTCAGTAAATCTTGGCCTGATAATCAAGATGGCGTATGGTCAAACTGGTTGTTGATCAAACAAGACGGAGGAACCCAAAAGGAGTAAGACTAATAAATGTGAACCGAAATGAACACGACACGACGGCGGCCGATAATAATTGGGGAAAATAATATCGGTTTAAGGAGCAGAATATTTGGCGAACATGTTGGCGGATTTGTTGGGTGTATAGAGATATGAAGAACAGGGTGTAATGTTCACCTATCCTCCATAGAAAAGGGAGGATCCTCCGACTAGATGGGTGTCTGGTGGGGAAGTTGTATACAGGAAAAGTTTTTAAGAATTGCGCAAATTTTCACAGGGTATTCTACCCATGAATATGAACAACTTTTATTAAGGGACCAACTCTTTCTACAAAAGTTTAATACCTACTCGACCAAAATGTATTGAACTGCCGATTTTTTTTGGTGATTTCAGAGTTGCTCCCATAGTGAAAGTTGTTCATATACATGGGAGAACATCCTGTGAAAATTTGCGTGTTGCTTAAAAACTTTTCCTATATATGCTAGTCGCGCGGTAAACTCTGATTGCGCGATGCAGAATTTTGCGTGACGTCAGTGTGGTGCGTAGTTCGCATGCGGTAAAGTAGATGCCGCCACAGGCGTATCAAGCAGCAGTTCGCTGGGTGAAATCTTCAGACATCGGTCACTTTGTTGGGAGAGTTGTTGGCGCATTTGTTACAAGCTCAGAGGCGGTACAGTCACAAATTCACAACATAATTAATAACTTTTACATTGAACTTTACTTCCAAGACCTAGGAAAATAATTTTTTCCTAGATATCTAGGAAAAAAAATATTTTCTATATAGCCGATCGAAAACTACTGCTTTTATAGTTAAATCTAAGTATCTGAGTGAAGTTAAATCTGATATTTTTAAAGCCTATGGATATTATCTTTAAGAAACCACACTAGAACAACTAAGTATGAGAAAGCTTGAAAGTATGCAAAATTAGTTCTTTGTAACATCAGCACCTTAACTGCATATCACAATATCAATCGAAATCTGAATCACTTTGAAGCAAATTGCAAAACCATTGCTTCATATGTTTGTCAAAATCAAAACCAAACCAAAATAAAACCGATTCCGATTGCATAGTGTATTATGCAATTGCCGCGCTGGATGTTTTTCTTTACGGTAAACACAAATAACTGTTCACAGTTCTGTCCGCCCGTATGTCACGATTGTAATACTTAACATAAACTTTATATTGGGTGAAACTTAACTTTTCCCTTAACCGGCAATTGTCACGAGAATAACTTAACGTCAACAGCTTAACTGCAGTTAATTGTATAGTTAACCAAATAAGAGGTACATCTTGTCACGAAACATTTACCAAGTCTTGTCTGATTGATTGATCATTATCTGAAATGTAAATGCGACATTGGTGTCTTTTTATAGCAAAAAGTGGAAAGATAATTTTGGGTGTATTTACATGGTTATCTTAAGCACTGTGTTTTTCATACTTACGTGAATAAATGATTTATTTGTATGATAACAGCCGCACGGGTCGATCGATCAGGTACAGCTATTCTTGCCACGGTTGGTCCGCGGATGGGGAACCATCTTTACATACAAAGACCCCTCCGTGCCTCGGAAAGTACGTTAAGCCGTTGGTCCCGGCTGTCATTCGTGAATCTTTGACAGTCTTTAGGGTCGTCAGAAGCCCGAAAGTCTGACCACCAATCTTACCACAGGGTATCTTATTACCCAGTAACTGTAACTGGGTTGTGGAGGTCAGATAGGCAGTCGCTCCATGTAAAATACTGGTATTCAGCTGCATCCGGTTAGACTGGAAGCCGACCCCAACATTTTTTTTTTCATTGGTATAATATCAGGCTTCATTTCTCTCACTTTTGTCTGCTGGTAGACAGCAAAGAATCTGAAAATATGGTTACAAGTCATCTTTGCCTAGATCTCTCTCTTTGCCTTAGTCCGACGTAGTGATTCAGTTTTGCCTTAGTCCGACGTAGTGGTTCAGTTTTGCCTTAGTCCGACGTAGTGGTTCAGTTTTGAATTAGTCCGACGTAGTGGTTCAGTTTGCCTCGTTCTCTCTTTTCCACTAAGCTCTGTTTTCACTTCGTCTTCGATTTCAAATTCTGTTTAAAAAAAGTGTTGATTATTGCAGGCTAAATATCTATTTACAAAAAAAATGTTGAATAAATAGTAAAAAGTAAGACCCATAGTTTTCAAGAAACATAGCCTTGCGTCATTTTTAGGGTTCCGTACCTCAAAAGAAAAGAACGGAACCCATATAGGGTAACTTCGTTGTCCGTCTGTCTGTCAGTCTGCAAGACCCTTTTTCCCAGGAACGCGTGGAGGTATCAAGTTGAAATTAATATCAAATATGTAGGTCTATGGTCCTTTGAAGTTTATAGTGTGCTTACCGTTGACCTAGAATCATGAAATTTGGCAAGAAGCAAGGTCACATCACAAATAAAGGAAAAAGTCCTAAAACCGTTAATTTGTAGTTTTATCACACAAAAAAATACTTTTTTGTGATTACAAACTTAAATTTGTAGTTGGAGAATTGACAGTGATGTATATAATATCAATGTAACTAGGCCGGTTTTTTTTTAGTTTCGCTTAGGTGAACAGATATCCAGTGCACAAATATGGGGCATGCTAGGTTTAAGATTGTATGAGGTATTTCTTGATTACCATGCACACAATAGGTACTATACGTACGTAATACTTGTCCAATACAATAACGCGTTCAGGGTACTCTTGGGGCTGCCTCGCTTCTGTAGCGCATCGGGGATGTTTGCCGAGGCGCGTGTGGATTGTTTCTACACAGTCATGCGCAAGCGGTGCACATCCCTGGTGCGCAGGGTGCGGGCCAGCCGCAACGGTATCCTGAAGGCTTTTGCTGAACGTTTCGACTGTCAGTACGTGAACCATTGCTGCATGGTTCATGTACTGACTAATGTTAAGATATTGTTTTGATTTGTTTTTAATTTGATTTGATTTTAAGTTGATTTAATTTTGTTAATAATTTTAATTTTGATTTTAATTTTAATTGTGATGTTAATTTTAATTGTGTTGTTGATTTTATAATTTTTTAATTTTGTTTAATTGTACCTATGATCCAAAGTTGATTGAAATAAATCAATACAATACAATACAATAGGTACTACAGAATCCAAGTTAATCATATCTACGAGTATAGGCAGCACACATATGCTTCCGACTCAGGACACGAGTCTGCGACCCGACCTCCAATCCAGTCACCATATCTACCTATACATACATGCTACAGCTGTATCACTAAGCTATTTAGGTCACAGTCGTAAGCACATGTGTTATGATTACCCGTATCAAAATTATATTAACAACAACTAATAACATTACGGTCTATGGCAGCAACGTTTTATTTTACACACTTCTGACCAATTTTGGTGAACCTAATTATTGTGATTATTATTTTGGTCCATCCATCAGGTTAAGCTAGGCTTGCCGGGGTTGGTCCGTGGATGGGTGACCATCTTTACATACCAAGACTCCTCCGTGCTTCGGATAGCACGTTAAGCCGTTGGTCCCGGCTGTTATTCGTGGATCGTTGACAGTCGTTACGGGTCGTCAGAAGCCTGAAAGTCTGACAACCAGTCTAACCAAGGGGTATCGTATTACCCAGTAACTGGGTTGTGGAGGTCAGATAGGCAGTCACTCCATGTACAATACTGCTGCATCCGTTTTGACTGGAAGCCAACCCTAATATAGTTGGGAAAAGGCTAGGCAGATTGATTTGTGATTATTATTTGAGCGATTAATCCTACTAAGATGTTCTAAGTACTTCACCTGTATCAATTGACAATCTCAAATAGTTGTAGAAAATTTAACTGTACATAGTTTTCCAAACCATACTTCAGGTTACTTCGATGTAATCTTCGATCAATAATATTGATCGAAGGATGTAATACAAAACTTACACAGTAATTAAATAGATACCTATCTATTACTCCCTCTATAAAAGAGAATGCACACAGGAACACCTCCCGCTTAAGTCAAAGTTATGTCCGGGCCATCAATAAATAAATACTATTGCGAAACAGCTTATTTTCTTTTCCAGTTAGGTAGGTACTATTAAATACCCGGGATTGAACCCATACCGTTGCGCAAGCGCTACCTCTAACGACCGCACCATAAACGGATGACATGGTTGCCAAAGTTAGTGTAAATATTATGGTGTGGTTGGAAATATGGGCTTTTTAGGTTATGTGTTTTTTTATGATTTACAAATCGGGCAAAAGAACATCACTTTCAATTTAAGGTAAACATAATGAACACATTACATACGCTACGCATACGCATTATATTATTATATACGCTGAATAGTGTAGTGTGGGTGATGAAATCATAAAGTACAGAGAATGAGAGAAAGCTTAATTCAGAACCAGGACAAGTCAACATAAGTGATGGAAGATAATATCACAGTGGCTATATTGAAGCCTGCCAATGATGATCTTCTACGTCTTCTCTACATGCCGATGGAGCTTTCTTAAATTACTTGGCGATGTTATTTTTAAAGTAAAGAGCTGATTTAGTTTTAACAGTAACATTCATTATTTCCCTAAAAGATGTGTACGGATACTTACTGGAGTACCCCAGCAGTCGTATTCGCGGGCGTGCGGACGACGAGTAATGGGCAGCTCGCCGTCCGGTAAGGACCAGGCCCGGGTCGACGGCGCGTTGTGTTCCACGCGCGCCTCAAAGAGATGTCAGCAGTGACGGGGTCAATTGGGCCGATGCCGCCGGGGTCGCGGGTAGTTCGAAAGAGATACCGTGGCCCTGGCACGGGCAGCTGAAGGAGCATGTGTGGGTTTTAGTCAGTAAAAGTCTGACGCCCTCCCGCTCTGCCTAGAGCGGGAGAAGTCATTTGGTGATTTCCCATCCACAAAAAAAAAAAAAAAACCCCAGTAGTGAAGGGTCGTAGTTTGATCAAGAGCACCGCACTCGCATTCAGTGTTCAACAACACAAAAATCACGTCAATATTAAATGAAAAAAGCATCAACATTTTTGTCACGAGGTCTACCCCAAGACGTCTTGCTAAGCCTATATTTGTAATTTCGTCTCCTCAAAATTTTCACCTCTAGCTTTGACGTTTTCATGTGTTTGAATGTAACAAGGATAACCTGTCATTATAAGAACCTTCATACATCAATCAACAACGCTTACATGAACAGCATAAATATCCATTTTCTTCACACTCAAACTCAACATGGCATCACTCATATTTATTAATACAAAACTGCTAATCTAATCTAGAGTCTGCGCCACCACTCAAGTCCGATAGACGCGGCGCTACTGTCTATGTCATTGCATCACATTGCATACAGAAAAATGTAGTTCCACAATTTTCCGCGGGCCTTCTTTCGAGGCGCGCACTTTATAACTTGGTACTAACAGCCCTAACTGTCACTGCATATGGTCGTTGACATTTTAGTTCGAGTACCTTTCTACATTATGTCTGAATCGCTTATTGTTTAGAAATCAAAACGAACGATTGATCCTCATAACCCACACCCTAAAGGGGATCAATCGTTCTTTTATCACAATAAAAGAACGATTCCTCATAACGGAAATTCATCACTATCATCATTTTAGCTGAAAGACGTATACTATTGGACATAGGCATCCCCCAAGAGTCACCACTTCGACCGGTCCTGTGCTTTGTCCATCGTCGGAAGGGAGATTAGTCACTAAAAATTGTCTCTTGAAATTGTTTGCTTTTAATCTTTGCATGACTGCTTGAAGTTGGTTTACCATCATGGTAGAAGCGACGCAATATTTTACACTTTTCCAAATCTAAGTGAATGATACAATGCGTGCCACTAAAGATGAGACTTGATACACCACGTGGTTTGACTTGCTCAGTAGACGATTTTAGGTCTTTTTAGCGTTATGAGGTCTGAGCGCGAGACGGGAGCGGGCGTCATCGGGGCGGCGGAAAGAGCGCGGGAGGCGCGGTCAAGTCTCATCTTTCGTGGCGCGTATTTATCGATATTCAAAATCGGAAGCGCTGTTGACTAAATTCTAGAGAGTCATACGTGCAGTTATAACTGGGACCTGTTTTCATTATGCCCGGCTAAGGCAAAAATATTTTTTGAAGCCATCTCATACCATTTTAGACAAATCTCTTTTCACTGTGGAAGAAGAAACGCCATATTGGCGAGAAATGAATAAAGGTCATCAATTTATAGTCTTACTCAGTGTTAAGACTGAACTATTAGCTACAAAATGAGCCAATGATATAAATAAAATCCAGTATTAATACAGCTTATAGGTATAAGAGAAACTCTTGCGATTTATTTGCTATCTGTGCATTAAACGATGTTTGAAAGTGACATCTGTCGGCAGCAAGCGTGCAACTTTCCTTTTTAGTTTTTATTAGCTAGCGCCGGCTGCAGATTTATATTAGTATAATGTCTTCGCTTTGCCTACTTTTGCATTGATCTTAGCTTTATTGCAAGGCAACTATTATGCATAGAGGTCTGAAGAGAGCATACGAAAATACCTGAGGGCCAAGAACAAATGACATTCTACAAGCGTTCAGCGTCAACAAAGTATGAGACTGACAAGCACCTAAAAGCTTATGTCAATCCTGTTGGAAGCCGTTATGGAACGCTTTGAAAGCGATTTTCACTTGTTTACGCCGTCTGAACATATTTTATCCCCGTTCATTAAAACAAATGACGTTCTGCTCTCCTGGTGGTGGTTTTATGGCTGAAAATAATGCTAAACTGAATACTGGAAGCCATTTTACAGCAGTTTTAACAAAAACTCTTTTGTGTATATTTTGTATTCTACTCATCTGCCTAGTCTTTTCCCAACAATGTTAGAGTCGGCTTCCAGTCAAACCGAATGCAGCTGAATACCAGTATTTTACATGAAGCGACTACCTATCTGACCTCCACCCAGTTACTGGGTAATACGATACCCCTTGGTAAGACTGGTGGTCAGACTTTCGGGTTTCTGATAACCCGTAACGACTGTCAAAGATCCACGAATGACAGCCACGATGAGGCACGGAGGGGTCTTGGTATGTGAAGTAGGTCACTCATCCACGGATCAACTGTGGCAAGCGTAGGCAACCTGATCGATCGACCCGAGTGGCTGCTATTACTTAACCTCTAGTCCCCCTATATTTTGCATTCTGCTGCACAAATAAATTGTCCTTATCAATTACTATCTTCCAACAACAAATATTGGAAAATGAGTTCTTTTGATATAATTTAAAAAACTAACCGGATCCACCGTCTTGTAGGTATACATAATGTGACCATTTATATTTTCATCAGACTGGACACCTGCGGAATTAACAAGAACTATTTGCTGTTTTAATTGATTTTTATTTACTAATAATAAGGAGGTGAATTAATTTAACTTGTTGTACGAGTTGTCGACGGAGCAAAGCTGTTTCAAAATATCGGGTCTCGTTTTCAAGTAAGAATGGAGCTGATTACATGATTTGTTGATGTTTGTCTTGGTGATCAATATGACTTTCAAAACTGCAACACTCAACTGTGTTTTTTCACTTGTCCATATTTTATTCATTAGAGAAAAAACACTCGAGAGATGCGTTACTTCCAGGCAGACATAAATGGTACTCAATAATAACATGCGTTCATGCTGCCTAAAGCGGGACATTTTTGCTTTTACTGGGGACAGCGGCGGGACAGTCTTAAAGCGCGACTGTCCCGCCTAAAGCGGGACGTATGGTCACGTTAGGTATACATGACACATGTTGTAGTTAGTACCTATATATGCACATTTGTTTCTTTTGAAGCAAATGTTATATTTTTATATAAGTTCAAGGTTGTGTCTAAGTCATCAGCTCACTAACTCCTATAATACAAGCTTGACTTAGTGTAGGAGTTAGAGAATTCCATATTTTCTATGTGACAGCGTACAACCTCACAAAGATTTAAACTGTTATTAGTTTAAGAAATTGTTGTACCTACTTTGGAAATAAATATTTATTATTATTATTTATTTATTATTTTTCCAATAATCTTTGGAAGTTTAGATATGCAAATAGAAGCAATGTAGACCACCAAAGAAAAATCCAACAGTGCCTTATTACCCAACAAGACGAATTAACGTCAATACAGAAGCTAATGTGCACAACTATAACCATTGATTATGCGCAATTGTATTCACAATGTACTACATACATCACCCGGGTCCGTTCGCTCGTCGCAATGAGAAAGCGAATGATTTATTACAAGTCAGTGTTGCCAGTCTGAATCATAACGCGTTGATTTTCTATAGACGTCATTGCTTAATGATGGTTCGATGTAGGTCTTAAGGTTGCTACGGTTTCCTAAGAGCGATGCCGCTATCCAGCAGACCTGTAATTTTACAAAATGGAGGATGAGTCTTCAGTTTCTAGAGTTACGGTATTAAGTACGATGTTTCCCTTAATGACTGCTTTTTCTTTTTGACTTGTTTACTAAGCTACAGGCTGATTTACATTTGCATTATACTCCATTTGCAATAAGATTGGACATTTAAACAAACCTTTTTTTACAGTCCGTTCAACCAATTTTGACTTCTATTCCGTAGGCTTAAGGATGGCATTAAAAGCAAAAAAACTGCTTACAATATCAACTGTTTATTGCAGCTGCCATTTGTCATGCCACCAACGCAATAGAAGTTAAAATCGGTTGAACGAACTGTAAAAAAGGTTTGTTTAAATGTTTTAATCTTATTGTAAATGGAGTTTAGTTAATTAGCGAGTTCAGTTGCTTGACGTTTATACGTGACAGTTCGCAATGAAAAACTGTCGCTTTTGAACTGATGATGTTTGGACACAAATCTTGCTACTGGACTAATACTCGCTCTTACTGGACTAATGCAGATGAAATCAGCCGTAAGTTGCAAAATTCATTAGACAGATTATTTTTAAATGTCAGGCGAATCAATCAAACCATCTCACAAGATAAAAGAGGTATATTAAGGCACAGGGTGTAAAGTTCACTCATCATCTATAGAAAAGGGAGAATCCTCCAACCAGACGGGTGTTGTGTCTGGTGGGCAACTGCCCGAAGATTGATGTCGGGATGTTGTGTATACAGGGTTAGTTTTCAATGACCAGCCAAATTTTCACAGGGTGTTCTACCCATGATTATGAACAACTTTCACTATGGGACCAACTTTGAAATGTCGAAAAAAAAATCAGCTGTTTCATACTTTTTGGTCGAGTAGGTAGTAGTAGAACTTTTGTATGAAACAGCGGTTTTTTTTTTGTTGATTTTTAAGTTGGTTCCATACTAAAAGTTGTTCATATTCACGGGTAGAACGTCCTGTGAAAATTTGGCTGGTCATTGAAAACTAACCCTGTATAAGGCGCTATAAAAATATCTGCCACGGCTTCAATGGGAGATAGTATTGCGTATATAGTTTACAATAGTGAAGAAATTTCGTGCCACGGAATAGTTAAATCAATTTGAGAAAATAAAGTAATTAAATAAACATTTACTTTATTCTGCATAACGTGGTTCACAAACTACGTGCCATGTGTCGCTTAGTCAATGAAAACAATTGCTACCTCTTTCTAACTGTTCTGTGAATGAACATTAAACTCAAACTCAAACTCAAACTCAAACTCAAAGCATTTATTTCAATTAAACCAATTACAGGCACTTTTGAATTGTCAAGGGGTCGGTCAGTCAAAAAGATGAAGCTAGGCGCCCATTCCAAAGCATAGTAGGTACCTATGGAGAAGAACGGGCAAGAAACTCCACGGACACTCTTTTAAATCAAGATATGGTTACAAAATAATGGTTACATCATTCATGTTGAAATTTCACATGTGAGAACGATGCAGAACGTTAAAAGCGTCCTTAAAAAAAAAAAAAAAACAATTCAAATATTTAAATTAAATTAAAATAAGCCGTGGCCGCTAAGGTATGACCAGCCTTCACTGACAGCGCTTGTTCACGAACCTGACGCATGGATTAGCTAAATGATCCAACACGCGCCACCATCAGCGAGACATTAGAGTGAGCGTCACATACTCTCAGCCGCCAGGGCACATTCAAGTCAAACAAAGACGTACGTATTAATTACAACGGCACGGTTTCATACAAATAAATCAAATAAAAAGTATACGCAAACTTTTTGTATGAAAAAATTTATGACATAAGATCAATAATATAACTTCACTATTGTGATCTATATACACAATACTGTCTCCCACTGCAGCCGTGGCAGATATTTTTATAGAGTCGCGCGGTAAACTCTGCTTGCGCGATGCAGGATTTGTGTGACGTCAGGTCTTCGCATGTGCCGTTATAGATGCTGCCACAACATAACGGTGACCAAAGATTTATTTTTATTTGAAATTTTTATTTTTTAAGATATCAATCAAGATCTAGATCTCTAAATCCTTCTGTGTGTAGACAGGTGCTAAATCTAGCTTTAACACTTCTGATCTACACTCAGAAAGCCTGAGGGCCTAAACAGCAATCACTTTTAAAGCGACTTTCTATATCGACTTTCAACAAGATTGACATAGTTTTTCTGTAGCTTTTGTCAAACCAATTCATTTTTAACTTTTCCAATCATCGTTATCACTGATAGCATTTCACCCTGTCCAAGCTCTCTTGTTATACGACATTTACAACTTCGTTGACTGAAATCCTGCCTGAATATCTATTGGTATGCAATTCCAAGGATCATCCTTTCGATTTGCGTTGACACGACAAATGTCTCAATTTTATGTCGATCTTGTATTTTATTTTCGTGCGCACTCAATTCTTTGCTCACGATCAAGACCTTCGTACCTCGTTTGTCACGAAAGGATATCTACCTACTGATGTTACACGAAACCTTGTTTGCACCTTAATTTTAATGGTAGCACATGGTTAAGAATACACTCCGATCAATCATCCATGAGAGTCGTAAAAAGAATCCAAAGATTATGTCAAAAAGGTCAGCATCCTTCTGTCTGCTTCTGATCATTTTTAAAGCAACCTATGTCTTCGACTGTTTACCATAATAATATATCTTAGGATAGTGACTGATATGAGCTCAAGCCAACTCAGAATTGGTCATCCTACTAATGAAGGCAAATGCAATGTTGCTTTTGAAAAAAACTGGCCAAGTGCAAGTCGGACTCGCGCAGGAAGGGTTCCGTACCTATAAAAACGGCAAAAAATCACGTTTGTTGTTTTTGTTTGTTGCCCCCTTAAATATTTATTTTATTCAGTTTTTTAGAATTTTTTGTTATAGCAGCAACAGAAATACATCATCTGTGAAAATGTCAACTGTCTAACTATCACAGTTCATGAGACTGGTGACAGACGGACACACAGACGGACGGACAGCGGAGTCTTAGTAATAGGGTCCCGTTTTACCTTTTGGGTATGGAACCTTTAAAAGAACGAAAGCCTATTATAATATTAATTAACAACTCTATTTACTATCTTAACAACGAACGATCCTTACCAGTGTGCCATCGTTGTGTAAGACAGGCCAGAACGAAAGAGCGAAGAAGGTTTATCTTCATTAAACCTCCTTTAGGACAGAATCTTGCCCAATGCGGCACCAGCGCCATCTGTTTGCAGTCAATATGACATACTGCTCATAATTTATTATGATCGTGTAGGCTTGCTTGACTTCATCGCTAAGGAACGATTTAAATAATACGAAAATCAAGTTATCAAGCCTAGATTCCATATTTGACAGTGACATTTGTGGTCATTAAGTGTAATCATAGAATTAGAATGTTTATTGGTTTGATTCTAATTATGTCTTTGTTTTGTTCACAGGTAAATCAAAAATCAAGTTACCAAAATCTTTGTGGAAAGTTTCCTGAAGAGAGTTTGTATGCCTCTTACAAAACTAAGTAAAACGCTATCAGTCTCATTTTTATGCTGTGACTGGTTGACCAAAATAGTTCCAGCTAATCTAAATCAAATCCCTTAACAAGAGATTGTATCATTAGGTTTTTTAAAGTAAGTACTAGTAGTTCTGCGAACTCGAGAGGAGCTCGTGGCTAAATAATAACAGCTGCACGGGTCGACTCATCAGGTTAAGCTACGCTTGCCGGGGTCGGTCCGTGGATGGGTGACCATCTTTACATACCGAGACTCCCGGCTCTTGTCAGACGCCCGAAAGTCTGACAACCAGCCTTACCAAGGGGTATCGTATTATCCAGTTATTGGGTTGTGTAGGTCAGATAGGCAGTCGCTCCATGTAAAATACTGGTTTTCAGTTGCATCTGGTTAGATTGGAAGCTGACCCCAACATAATTGGGAAAAAGCTAGGTAGGCTGATTGAGTAGTTCTGCGAACAGTAGACCTCGCGAGCACAAACTTTTTTGCAATAATTAATATACCACTAAAGCAAAATAAAAGGGGATAATAATTTTCAGAACTCTCTAGTTTTGTGATGAGAAGGTCCCAGGTGGTCCATCAATCCTTACCTAGTAGCTAAAGGGCCGATTCCACTGGTAGAAATCTAAAAGTGAGCAATTCACTGCATTGTAAGGAGTTATTCTGCTGATCACGCCGAAGATCCTCCTTCTCGCTTCTTCACTCCTTCTTAACTGTCCTGTGCGTGTCCGAAACAAAATATTTTCTTTCTTTCTTTCTTTTCTTTCAAGATCCTCATCAGATCTTCAACAAATTTGTGTGAGACCAACTTAAAAATAAACTTTCATATAAAAAAAGAACCATCGAAATCGGATCTCATAAGGCGGAAAAAACCAGGAGCCCCCTTTTTGCCCCTTTTAGGAGGAAGTCCCAATGGCTAAACGTGCTTTCCGAGGCAATGATAGGTCTTGGTATGTAAAGATGGTGTGTACGTATCTAAGTATCTAGTAGGTACCTCACTTAATTTATATAAAACGAAATACACCCAGTACCAGGTACCTATTGATTCAAACGTTGATTATAAAAATGAACACTGAATGCAGGCTGTCAGTTACAATGTAAGGGTTCCGGCATTTTAGCCGCACCTTGTTATCCGTCAAGGTATAAATGCATAAATGAATTGATTAAATTAAATGGCATAGATGCAGGTATGCTTTTAGTTTTTACATTTTAATTATAAAGGACAGGGCAAGGGTGTGTTCCATTTCTTGATTATAGACACATTAGAAAGATAAAATAATTAGTTCACACAATGGCAACTTTGTCTCTATACACAAAATATTTTATTGCTTAGATCATGGACGTTACAAAAAAGCTGGTTGAAAAACGTATTTTTAAAAAAGATATTTCATTTTGTAAATACAATGTGTCGTTTTGCATCCTCGTCAAATTTCAGGGTGTGATACAGAACCTCAAACCGAACAACTTTCTCCATAGGACCAATATCGTAATCGCGAAAAAATTTTCAACTGTCCCTTATAAAACTGCAGTACTTATTCGACGCAAATGTATGGGACGGCTGATTATTTCTTCGCGATTACGATGTTGGTGCCATGGAAAAAGTTGTTCGGTTTGATTGTCTAAGACGACGATTGTCTTTGACGAAGATACAATGACAACGGCAGTTGTAAATGGTGATAATTATAGGGATTAGATTCAACCATATTTTACTAGTAGGCATGCAAAGGTTACAAAATTATAAACGAATCCACTAAAATAATCTACTAATCTTTAACAACAAGAACAAAAAAAAAACACAAAAAAGCCCAAACAAAATTCTTACTTTAATTTACACAACTTTTAGGTAGTACGCTTTTGGGTTTTTATGAAAGGAATCTTTGATAAAAAGATTTCAGAAAAATATTCCTTTTTCAAAATTATAATAATAATTTGTTGGGGCTCCCATGGCAGTGCAGTGCCCCTGGCATGTTCACCGTCCACAGCACGGACGGCTTCCAGGCGGTGCTTCGCAAAAGAACGGCCTCCCTGTAGTATCGGTTAAAGGGTAGCACCAACACGCTTCTGAGAGCGGTGTCGGACAGAGTGGACAGCCAAATCCTGAGGCATTGGTCGCTCATGCATGCCCAAAATAATAATTATTTTAAATTTTACTAACTACTAACATAATATGGACTTTGTATCAATTACTATGTGCTTGGTCTAAAATAAACATTTTCAATTTCAATGAACTTTCACGAAAAGAAAAATAAAGCGTTTATTAGTGGTGACATCTTATTACAAAAAAAGTTTTACTTCTGCCAAACTGCACAGCAGTTTGTTGGCAGATGTAGCTCCCATACATATGAAAAACTACTTTCTCGAAAAGCACTTTATGTGAAAACTCTCAGCCCATCATGCTATATGTTGAATGCTATTCTTAAGTTAAACCACCAGCATTTCATTGTTTGCCAATATTTCTGCAGATTGTGTGGTGATACAAAAGGTTTATTTATATAAATAAATAGGTATATAGGTTACATGGCAATCAGTGTCGCGGTGCTGCAGTGAGAATGTGACATTTGGAAGAGCTCTGAGCTTCATAGGCGATAAGCGTGTGAACTGACTACAGGGATACTATAGGTTTTAGATCACATTTTAATACAATAGAGTCATCATCCCAACTATGTTGGGGTCGGCTTCTAGTCTTACCGTATGCAGCTCAATACCAGTATTTTACATGGAGCGACTGCCTATCTGACCTCCACAATCCAGTATACTATAGTATACTAAAAGATCCTTGACTCCTGAGTAGTATTAAAACTGTTTCGAAAAATATAAAACTTCTCCTAAGTATATATTCACGGGATTACCTTGGTTCAAAATGTTTGTCAGCATGACTGACTCACCTAGTCATGCTAGCGTACGAAGGTATCCCTAGGTAACAGGATCCCCGTCAATATTAGAGTGGCAACAGATACAGTTAAAATTGTTGAACTTTAACACCAAATATTTAAAGCATTGAGAATTAATGAAAAGTAAACCACATTTGAAAACGGTCATGAACATCTATTATGTATTCAATTAAATATCATCACTTCTTCATAATTTTCTACGGTGTAGTGTGGATGTAGTCTCACCACACTGCTTTCAAAACAGTGAAGGAAGACATCGTAAAGAAACTGACATTTGACATCTAGCAACCCGCACTGGGCTCGCATGGTAGACTCACTCCCTCTCGAAGAAAGAAGGCCTGCGTCCCAGCAGTGGAACATTATAGGCTGATAATGCTACTTATCTAGACCTTCTGGCTTCCTTGAAAGACAGTACAGTACAATGTTGAAAGGTTTCATCGTTTATCTTCGGAAAACCCGAAATATTACGAACAAAATGTGACTATCGACCAAAAGAATTTGATTTATATTCCCACCTAAATTATTATAGACTAGCTTCCACCCACGGCTTTACCCACGTGGTATGTCGATAAAAAGTAATATTTATCCTTCTCCAGGGTTTAAAGTATCCCCATACAAAATTTCATCAAAATCAGTTCAGCCGTTTAGCCGTGAACGCGTAACAAACAAACAAACTCACTTTCGCATTTATAATCATTAGGATTAGGATTGACGCACTAATTCCGTCACTCCCAGACCAGTCACATTTAATTCGGCAAAGTTCGGTTAATACGAAAATAAACGATGGAACCGTTGAATGATATGGTATTGTACCAGAGGTATTTTAGTGTTAAAACTTCGAGTTCCTATAGTATCCTTTTTGATCGTGCTTACTCAATAGCGTCCTAACTCACAGAGTGAGCGCGATCATCTAATTGGTTCCCCGAGTGCGAGCGATTTCTCTCACCCTGGCCCCTATTACGTATACAAAGTAGTAATAACTTAATAATTATTGCATTTGCTTGCTATTAGTTATTAAGTATGGTTTAAGAGTATCTTCCTGCAGTTATGTCGTAAGTACCCGTTTACAAACATAAATAATTTGTGAATGGATTAATTGTAATCAGAAGCTGATGAACTTTGCGCGTAATGAGTTCCAGTAAAGATACCTTCTCAATTTATGAGAGGATTTTAATGTTTATTAAAATAATGAGGAGTGTTTTTATGAATAAAATGCGTAGGTAATCAGGATGAAAAATCTGCTATTAAAATTGGAAATAATTGTTTATCAAAATTCGTTTATTCACAAAACAATATACTTCAACATTATAAAAACCCACATTCCTAATGAATGTACGACTATTATCTAAGGTAACTGACAATCTGATTTCAGTGCTATATATAATCAACGATTAAATCAATAGGTTAAATCGATTTCATCGATTTTATCGATTAAATCGATAAAATTTTAACGTTAAAACGATTAAATCAAAAGGAAATCGTTTGTCTTGGTATGGGCATGTAATGAGGAGAGACGAAACGCATGTGACTAAAAGAGTGATGAATATACATGTTGATGGATGGAGAGGCAGAGGAAGGCCGAAGAAAAGATGGATGGATTGTGTGAGGAATGATATGAAAGAGAAGGGAGTGAATGATAGCGTGACGGTTGACAGGGGAGAATGGAAGAAGCAAACGTGTTGCGCCGACCCCAAGTAATATGGGATAATGGCAGGAAGATGATGATTAAATCAAAAGATTAGGTACTCGGTTAGGTACTGGTTAGTACTTAGTTCAGTTTAGTTAGTCATTACGTCTAACTAAACTGAACTAAAGAGAAAAAAACTGATTTTTGTACGTTACGGTTAAACGGTTGAACCGATTTTGATAATTTTTATCGATATACCACGCGGGCACAGCAGCGCGCGGAAGCTAAGCTATATACAACAAGTCATGAAAACAGTAAACCTTTTTTCTTATCTCAGTGAGTAATATCCTTACCTCTGACGTCTGAACCAACTGTACCAAATGTACATTTAATTGTAACAATAATAAAAACACGCACTTTACATATACCAAAGCAATCAATCAATCGTTTATATCAATCATAGCATCAAACCATAGCGATGCAATGTGGGAACCAATCAAGAAACGTCTCTATTCAAATTAATTAATTATTTTCATGACCTCATAATTTCCGAAAATTTTGTAAAAGCCCTTGAACTTCTACTGCTCATACCGTAATAAAACTTAGTTGGAACAGATTTCTGTTAATAATACAATATAATTACTTACTTTCATTTTCATTAAAGGCGAAAGCGCCAGGGTAGCCCGCGAAATTAAAATTTTCTAAGGTTTTTTTCAATACAACCTGACACTGATCAGCAAATTTCAAAACCTTCGTGGCCTTTATCGCATCCACCTTATTTTTTCTTGTCTTCTTTTTTTCTGTTGTCAATCATCATCATTTATTTGGGGTGGCACAGTTAGTATATAGATTTTTCTTCATACCTGTCGTCATATCAGTATTTATGTACTTTCTTTTCCTTTTTTCTTGCCTCATGCAAAAACGAAAGAGGTTTACCTATTATCATCTGCGAAGCGTGCAGTTATCCCACGCTCATGCAAATTAAAATTACGATGATAGCAATGACAATTTCTATCCGCTATAATACGTAATAGTACACTTGCAATCTGAAAGTGCAAAGTTCGTGTTTAGTTTAGTTGTTTCTTAATTTGAAAGTATCTTCAAGTTACTACTTCCAAAGGGTGTGATCAGAGTAAAATAAATGTGAATATGCTTTTGTCCCCCACAAGTAAGTCTATGGTGCTATTTTAATTATCATTGATATACTGTCTGGTATTTTTTGACTCAGCTGTCATTTATGTCAAAATGGTAAAAAAAAGGAACCCTTAGGCGTCGTCCTAATTGGCTTCAATCGTACGAGCAAACGATATAATTAAGAAGAATAAGAATAAGAATAAGAATAATATTTATTACACACACAAGATTCATGATAGGTACACAAAAGCAGATGTACAAAACAACAAAACACAGATATCTACATAAATCTACACAGATTATATAACCCTGTCTCCTAAACTAGGTAGTCCTGTATCTTAGGAGACAGTGTTAGGCCATACAGGGCAGTTTATCATAAAGGTATAGCTGCAGCCAGAGTGTTTAGCGCGAGGGAGGCCAAGTCACATATTTATTTATTTTTTTCACATTTTTAATTTCGTCGCACGACGAGATTAAACACACGCATAGTGTCCTAATTGAGCTTGCAAGTCATCGCGCGAGCACAGGAACTCATTTTCATCGCGCGACGAAATCGCATCGTTTGCTCGTACGATCGTTACCCAATTAGGACGACGCCTTATGGTGTCAGTCTGTCTGTCTGTCTGTCACAGCTGGATATCTGAAGAACTAGGTACTAATTTTAAGTTAAATTTTAGATGACGTTTGCCCAACTATTTTGCAAATAAGAAAGAAACAAAAATATATGTTTTTTTTTTTGCAACAGGGACTGAAAGGGGGTCTTAAAAGTTCGAAGTCGAGCTACTAGAGCATATGGGGTATCATATGAAAGAGCGCTGTTTGCACATTCTCAAACATTTTTTTTCTTTTTTTTTTAGGTACCTAGCATAGTTTTCTACTTTTGACAAAAAATGTTAAAAAAATGTCGTTTCTCCCCTTATCTACGAAGTTTGCATAGAGAAAAATCTGAAATTATTCTATGTGAAAGAAGTTTATAATATAGATTACAGGAAAAATAAAACGATGTCTCTAAATAGCACAGTTTTAAAATTATATATATGATTTGATTTGCGCACCGCGAGTCCGACTCACTCTTGACCGGTTTTTTATCATATCTGCAATAACGTATGACTTTGCTATTTTATCTCATTTTGATCTAGATTCATCAGACTTGACCTGTAAAGCACATAACACACACACACACACATACCATAATATCTCGCCTGTAATACCCGAAAGGTTAGACAGAGATGTACTATCGGCAAACTTTCCGGTGAACCACTTTTCATCGTCGAAAACTAGTTCACCGGGAAAGTTTGCCGATAGTACCTACAATACAGCCTCATTTACAAAAGAAAGAATATAGAGGTTTAAAATTTATCCATTTTCGAATGAATTGCATTATTTTATTACCATTGCACTTTCTTCACACAGAATCCATGACATTGCTTTTCAGAAACATTTGTCGTCACAATAAAGTCTGTATGAATACGGCCAAACTTTCGCGATAACCCTGTCAGACTGCAGACACTCGATTCATATCGGCCGCTATCTTACGATCACTGACACAATGTTAGCGTCAGGAAATAGGGATGTCACGAAGAACATCAATTAACATCTGATTATTTGTAAAAACTGATTTCTATTAAGAACATATCTTGTCCCACTACAGGGCAAGGAAAAGGAAGAAGATAATTTTTAGGGTTCCGTATCTCAAAAAGAAAAACCTGAACCCTTATAGGATCACTTCGTTGTCCGTCTGTCAGTCTGTCATAACCCTTTTCTCAGGAACGCGTGAAATTGAAATTAGTATCAAATACGTAGGTCTACGATACGATACGAGGAGCTCGTGGCTAAGTAATAGTAGTTAGTCCATCAGGTTAAACTACGCTTGTCGGGGTTGTCCGTGGATGGGTGACCATCTTTACATACCGAGACTCCTCCGTGCCTCGGAAAGCACGTTAAGCCATTGGTCCCGGCTGTCATTCATGGATCTTTGACAGCTGTTACAGGTCGTTAGAAGCCTGAAAGTCTGACAACCAGTCTTACCAAGGGGTATCGTATTACCCAGTTACTGGGTTGTGGAGGTCAAATAGGCAGTCGCTCCATGTAAAATACTGGTATTCAGCTGCATCCGGTTAGACTGGAAGCTGACCTCAACATAGTTGGGAAAAGGCTAGGCAGATTGACGTAGGTCTACAATCTCATCGAGCTCTAAAAAAATCAAACATATAAGTCAACACAATAAAAAAATACGGCCATATAAACGACATTTTTTGATATTCGCAAAAAAATCAAAACCTATAGAGTACCTACTTCCCGTTGACCTAGAATCATAATATTTGGCAAGAAGCAAGGTCTCACAGTACAAATAAAGGAAAACGTCCGAAAACCGTTAATATGTAGTTTCATCACATAATTATTATTCTTTTGCAATTAATAACATTTGCAGTTAATGAATTGATCGTGACGTATATCGATTTTTCAACTACAATGTTAAGTTTATTTTTGGGATAAATTAATTCCAAGTACGGAACCTTTCATTATGCGTGGCCCGACCCGCACTTGGCCGGTTTTTTCTAACAATTATTTTTATTCCAGCCTTCTGCTGGAACTGAAACTACGTTCAGAAAGAAATTGAGCCTTGGTGCCATTGATATTCAGACACAGGTTTTGTTCACTAACTTGCCTTATGTATACTTTACTGAGTCTTTTTTTTTTCATAGTGCCTCTATAAACTTTACAACAGTACTCCCTCTCTCAGATTTTTTAGATACCCGCTAAAAGAATAGCTTATTTTCTTTTCTTTATAGGTACGTGTGGCGACGACGACAGCCACGGCTGCTGGCGGAGCCGCGCGCTCGGACAAATCTTTTAAGTGAGGCGCCACTGACGCGGGCAATCCGCACTCTCAACCTCATAGCGAATGATACGGACCTATTCTGTTGTTCTCTGAGTGAGTTCACAAAGAATGCATTGTTTGTAATAAGTTACAAAATTTAATGAAATTAATAAGTTGTTGTTGTTAGTAGTAGTAGTTAGTTAGTAATTTAGGATAAGTTTTTTTTTGGATATGTACACTATCGCAATAGATGTAAAATCTGTAATGATAGATGTAAGTTGGAAATAAATAAACTTACCTTTCCACGATTTCGAGAAAGTGAGAGAAAACATAAACCCCACAATTAATAATACTTACGATTATGAAAGTGGAGAGAATTAGATAGACATCATAAGCTTGCCGACTGCATCCACTTTCCTTGCTCGGTATAATATTACATAAGTACAAAATTTGCGATAACCCTGCCAGTGCGGCAGTTGATACGTATCGCTATCTGTAGAATAGTGACACTGTAGTGATCGTATCAGGGTATAGGGTTAACATAATGCTCTTTGCGAAATAATTAGTCCTTACCTCCCAGACACAGCTCCTAGATGAGCTCTGTGAAATAATAATACTTCAAAATGGTTAACATTATTGCCTCTGTAAACTATTCGAAACAAATGATTTTTTGACTGAAAACCGTAACCAAATAATATTACGATTATTCATCTTCGTGCAGAGCTAGTACACTAAAATTAGTGTACTAGCTCTGCACGCGGCTTCGCTTATGCGACTGTGTGTTCTTTTGGCATTAGATATAAAGCAATTTTGAAACGTGAAGTCATAGTATCTCCCGGGTGTCACCATTGTGTAGATCGCCCGGAGGACACGGTGGAGCATACAGTGGAGGTCTGCCCGGCTTGGGCGGAGCACCGCCGTGTTCTCACGGAGGCGATCGGCGGCGGCGATCTCTCGCGTCCAAACTTGGTCCAGGCCATGGTGCGGAGCGAGAGTGCATGGGAGGCCGTCACCTCCTTCTGCGAAGCAGTAATGCTCGCAAAGGAGGAGGCGGGACGCGAGAGGGAGAGGCAACAGCCGCGCCCTCGCGCCCCTAGCCGCCGCAGGAGACGCCCTGGGCGGCGGGAATCTATCGCCGATTCCCGGCCACCGTAGGCGCGGGCTTGCGACGACGAGTAATGGGCAGCTCGCCGTCCGGTAAGGACCAGGCCCGGGTCGACGGCGCGTTGTGTTCCACGCGCGCCTCAAAGAGATGTCAGCAGTGACGGGGTCCAATAGGGCCGAAGCCGCCGGGGTCGCGGGTAGTTCGAAAGAGATACCGTGGCCCTGGCACGGGCAACTGAAGGAACACGGGTGGGTTTTAGTCAGTAAAAGTCTGACACACCCTCCCGCTCTGCCCGGAGCGGGAGAAGTCATTTCATGATTTCCCATCCACAAAAAAAAAAAAAAAAAAAAAAAGTCATAGTATCTACATTCGCAAGGAAGCACTCTTGAATTAATGGAAATATATTATGTGTTCTATTGTATAATGGTTTCTTATGTCATTAATTAGCAAGCATAACTGTAAATTTGATGGTTCTGGATTTAATTTCAGGAACATTCCCAGAGTTCCCACTTGCCAGTTTCAAGCTGAAAACGAAAATGATCCTTAATTAGCTATTTCATCAGACGTAGTCTCGAGATCAGTGAAGATTCTTCTTCACAGCTAAAGAACTAGGAAGTGGTGAGTGCGGGCGTTCTACCTCAAATGGCTTAGCATGATCCTCCGTTATGTCGAAAGTACTGCAACATTAATTTTGAAATAAATATATGGTAAAGTTGAGGATTAATGTTAAGTACTATGTTTGACGAAAACACGATTCCATAAAATTTTCTCGATGGAAAAAAAATCCAAAATTACCTCCAAACCGAACAATAAACCGCTGGTATTCAAAAAATACTTTAAATTAAAACATGAAACTTTGCATATTAAATGAACTAATTATAAAGCAGGTCTTATGTTTTTTTTTTTTTTTCAAATTACCATTATCTTCACCGTAAAAAGCAATTACCTAAACTATCGGCGCCCAGCACCGCACTCAGTCTCGCTCTGGCTCAGTCCGTGAGCAGTATCGTGCGAGCGAGATAAAAAGCTGAGACTCTTAAGCAATTTTGACGTACGAAAAGTACTGATTTTCAGCCTAGTTTCAATAAATGAATTTTGATTTTGAATTCATAGTTGTGCCGCACCCTTTAGTCTCATATGACGATTTTCAGCGCTCACTGCCTGAAGTGTCTTAGTATTTATTCCCTCATCAAATTCAAACTCAAAGCATTTATTTCAAATAAACCAATTACAGGCACTTTTGAATTGTCAATGGGTCGGTCAGTCAGAAAGATGAAGATCATATAGTCTGTTCCAAAAGCATCGGAAGAAATTGTAAACAAACCTTATTCGTTAAATCCATACGCAATCGCTCACTAAAAGGCGTGTGTCACTCATCTGTATTAAGAAGCTTTCAATTTTATATCTCACCACTTTTTCCAACCTCGTTGGTTATAAAATCAACCTCGATAAATTGTCAAATAATAAAAGCTTTTTTACAAAAAAATACATCCGACTTCCAAAAACAACATCACAAACTGAAAAATAACTTTAATTTCGGAAGTCGGCGACTGGTTTGGTATTTTTGTTTTTTGCCACCGACTTCCGAAATTAAAGTTATTTTTCAGTTTGTAGTATTGTTTTTGGAAGTCGGTTGTATTTTTTTGGAAAAGTTTATTTATCAGTTTTAATTGTGGTACCTACTCCACACAAATTCTAATACCACTACCTGCAAAAGGAACTAGAACATCATCCATATAAAAGTGGGGAAAAAATACGTATTATTGAAGTTAACTCACAAACTACCCAAGCAAAGTTAATCAATTTTATACTATGGGACCAACTTTGAGGTATAGCCTCTCGAATAAAACAATTTTTTTTCAAATCGAACGGCTCTGTAAAAAGTTATGCGTGGTCATACATAAAAAAAACATACGTGTCGAATTGAGAACCTCCTCCTTCTTTTTCGTCGTTTAAAAACCATCTTTGTAAGGAAATCAAAGCACTTAATTTGTAAGTGCCACTACGAATTGACAGCCACACGTACCTACGTTTACTGATCCATTTGTTTACATTTTTGTCAGATACTTTGGGAACAGACTATACACCACTTCACCACATCACATCACATCACAATCAAATACTGTCGTATATAAAACGCTCGGTTTACGCCACGGGGCGCCACGTGACAGCTGATACCTATCTCTCGTTAGCTCTTGATTATTGACACTATAAAGAGACATCTCGTCAGGGTTGGCAGCTTTGATTGTTGCGTAATTGATTTTAATAATTGGTCAAGGACTTTCTCTATATGGAAGTAAGTATTCATTGGCTAGCCGAATTTTAATGAAGACATTTGACCGTCATAACTTAGGGCCTTGTACACCACAAATTACAAAGTACATTAAACGCTAAGCGCTGCACATAATATTATTTGAAACTTAATTGTGTCTTTGTCTGTCTGGCGGTTGAGAGTATGTCATGCTCACTCAAATGTCTCGCTGGTGGTGGCGTGTGTATTGGATCATTAAGTTCCCTTCAAAATGGTTGAGCTAATTGGTGCTGATCCATGCGTCATGTTCGTGAACGGGCGCCGTCAGTTGGGACTGGTCGTCTCTTAGCTGCCATGGCTTATTTTTAATTTTAATATTTAATTTAGTTGTTTTAGTTTTTATCTTTTTATTACGGACGCTTTTTAACGTGCACGTCTTTCTACATTGTTCTCACATGTATATTTTCAACTTGAACGATGTAACCAATATTTTGTAAAAATATTATGATTTAAAAGAGTGTCCGTGGAGTTTCTTGCCCGTTCTTCTCCATAGGGATCTACTACGCTTTGGAATGGGCAACTAGCTTCATCTTTCTGACTGACAATTCAAAAGTGCCTGTAATTGGTTTATTTGAAATAAATGCTTTGAGTTTGAGTTTGAGTCTACCTCAAATAATGCACAGAGATGCAATGATGTTTTGAATACGTTTACAGTCCGGTCGTCGTTGAGTTGACAGTTGACAGTTACATATTACCCATAAACCAATAGAAATTGTCCAACTGACAGGTGTCACAAACGCATTCTCTCGACGGCCAGACTGTAGTTCTAAATGCACCTATGTAATAATGAATGTATTGTAAACAGGCCTTAATATTCTAATACATAGGTATCTGAGTTTGGCTGAAATTTTGACCACTGGTACATCCGTAGCAACCCTAAACTGCAGTGTTGCAACAATAACAGTTCGTGCGAATCGTACGAATTTGTCGTCACGATCGTCCGTTAGATGCAGATCTTCTGGGAACAGACTTGTAACACGTCAGAAGTGCTGGGATTCCTCGAAAAGATTAAATTTAACAGGTTCTGGTAGAAATTAAACGTTAATTTCTTAATATGGTATACTTACTAGGTTTGTGGTGTGAAAATGTAGCGAAGATAAGGCAATTTATTGTAGCGCTTTATTCATTAGGGTGGGACGATTACAAAATTTTGTACCAACTTAAAAAAAAAAACTAATGAACTAATATTAATTGGTGACATCGTACTGGAGTTAACATAGCCTTTACTAGTCCATAATCAGCCTATAATGTTACCACTGCTGGGACACAGGCCTCCTCTCTGTGAGAGGGAGTGGGTCGTAATCCACCACGCGGGGGCGGGTTGGTAGATGTCACATGTCTAACCGTTTTGAGAGCAGTGGTGATGAAATAATTTACGCAAAGTAAAGCGCCTGTCTGGGTTCGAACCTACGACATTGTCTTTACCACTGCTGTCGCACTTGCGAGAGCAGTGAAAAAAAAACTCTAGTGCTGATTCTTAAATTGTACATTCGACATCTTGGACAGACAGCCCTGCCTACCTACTGACTGGTTAATATTTTAACCATGCCAATCTAAAAATCTTCCTTTTTCGTACCTAGCTACATGTAATTTTGATAAAGCTGCAGGAAAATTGCCTACCTCATCCTCATCTGACTAGCCTTTTCCCAATGGGATTGGCTTCCAGTCTTACCGGATCTCTCTATCTGACCTCCACAACCCAGTTGCTGGGTAATACGATACCCCTTGGTAAGACTAGTTATCAGACTTTCGGGCTTCTGACGACCCGTAATGACTGTCAAACATCCACGAATGACAGCCGGGATCACCGGCGAACCACGGAGGGGTCTTGGTATATAAAGATGATCACCCATCCACGGCAAGCGTAACTTAACCTGATCGATCGACCCGTGCGGCTGTTATTACTTAGAAGCAAGCCCTTTTTTTTATTTTAACCATGCCATTCTTCATTAATTCGTGCATTTACAAAAAAATCTTCATTTTACATATCTGCGTGTAATTTATTTAAAGCTTGAACACAAAAAACCAACACCCCAAGCGTTCAACAAAATGCCTGCAAGTACAACCAATCACTTTCCTAGTAACCGATATTTAACCGACTTTCGACGCCAGTTAAAATAGTAAGACGGTTTTGCAGTATCGGTTACGCACACTACATAGTGAGACATAGTCACGATCGGAACCATTCAGACGAATTACGGTTATGGTTTCAGCTGAGAATTATTATTGGCTGTAAGCCGACAAGTATAACTGAATGTGCTTTCACCGGTCTTTCCATAGACTAGCTGGTCAAAATGGACATTACGTCTTTGTGGTGCACCTTCAGGAGGTATGTTGATAAACACGCGGGGCTCCGGGCGCGGGAGTGGATATTACATAAAATAAAAATAAAATTTCTCAATACTGCAACAGAATAGAATAAAATGACATACAATTAAAATAAACGATTATATGTGTATACGTAGTATAATTATAGAGGTCACAGAATCAAAATAAACGAATGAGTGGATACAAATTATAAGGGTCACATAATTGAAATTAAATAAAAATAAAGATTTTTCTGTCAATATTAATAAATACTAATTAATTTTTGCGTGTCATAGAAGTTGCAAGGGAATTTTCAATAAAGAAGATGGTGAAGCAGCGTCCCCTTGTTTGATATTAACAAAAAAACCAAAGATAGATTGTATATATATATTGCATATAGCAAAGATTTGAAAGGGAGGCACTAATTCACCTACCGAGTAGAATGAATGAATGAATCAAATGTACCGAACCCAGCATGGTTTGATCAGACTCGATTACTCGAATGAAGCCAAAGATTCACTCTAGCCCCTGTTGCTTCATGTTACATGGTGCAACAGAGACCATTGCATATCAAGGAGTAGACCGAGGATCGCGATAATGGTAGGAAGACGAGCCAGTAGCAACAATCTATTTCTTGTACGTTGAGCTGCAAAACAACAGCTTTTAGCGCACTAAAGTTTCTCTTGAAGTCAGTTTACTTAACATCGCTTATGTAATAATACCGCTTAAGTCGACAATTGGCCCAAGCGACGTTTTATACTTCATTGGATAGATTTTGTCGGCGCGCATCAAATGATGTTATTTTTTTTTTTTCAAAATTATCCATTTGCAGCGTTTTATTCGAATAGTTCTAGCACCGCTCAAATCGTTTGTTGTGTCACAACCACACACTGAAAAACCGATGGCGTACGACTTCAGTACGCCATCGGTTTTTCAGTGTAATATTCATTGACTTAGGCGGTATTGTAAACTATGATGTTGAAACTTACGCTGTGTTCCATAAACAGTGATTTGTCTCTCCTGAAAACTATTACGCGGAATTATTATACCGCTCACACGAACGCGGTGTGAATCGGGTCCGTACCTAATATTGTACGTGGTATGAGTTCTATACCAAGAAAATATTTTTTTATTATTAACGTTGTTCCATCACTATTAAGTACTAATATCGAATTCTATGCATTTAATTTGATGCGTTATCTATTTCCGAACGATTTAAGATACGTCAACACTGACTGAGACTTGTCTATGACATTAAAAAATATTTTTTTCTCTGACATGTCATTGTTCGGTCCGTCGACTGTGAAAGTGTTTTACTCAGTTAATAGTTTAATTGTACTGTGGTAAGTGGGTTTATTTATATTTCATGTTAAGAATTAACACACCATGCATTTTAAACCTTAAAACATATAGGTCATCGCTTGTTTTTTTTCTTACTAGAGCCATTTCTTTGAAATCTGAAGCTAAATTATCTTTGTTCGTCTTTTTAACCATTTCTAGAAATGTAAACAATAACAAATTCAAACGAAACATTCAATATAATGGTCCTTTACTAATTAGGTTTCCAAGTAAAGAATTGGAGCTACAGAATTCTTAGAAACTATGCCGCTATCGCATTATGTAAACAAACGCGCGCCGCGGGCCGAATAACGTCAGCGGGTGGTACACTTGACTAGTTTTTTAAGCGGGCGTACCTGCCGTGTGAGCGGCTAAGCGACGTTATGCCAAGCGTTTCAAGTGACTGGCTCAACCTCCTCGACCATTATCCTGATGTGAACGAGGCTCAAGCATTCGGTGAAACCCTTAAAATTGGAAAGTTTTTCTAAACACACTCACAGTGCCGCCGCCGTCACCTAAAAATACAAAATTGTTAATATTATTGGAAGCTCCTCCAGAACAAAATATTTGTCCTTAAAACATGCGTCATCTTCGTTCCCTACCGGAAACCGAACCTACTTTAAAAACAAACCATCCTATCTTACCCGAACTACTTTTTCTTTGCACTTTCTAATATTTAAACCAATATTTAATTTATTTCTCCTTAATTGGGACAATACTTCTTGAAAATGCCGCCTTCAAATTAAGTTGATCCAAAAATGGTCAACTGGTTTCGACGTCTGTGCTTACCCAATTTGCTTAAGTAATATCTTCACGCCTGCTCCCTTCCGGGGAAGACAGGGAAGGGAACTACATAATTAGAAGGTCACTAATTTACTGAGAAATATACATGTAGAGATGCACTTTAATTAAAGTTGTGTTGGTTCGTTCCCACGTTTGGATGCGTTAATTTGATGCTGTGTTTGAACGGGGATAGTAGCCGAAGCGTATTGGTTTTCCAGTTGCGTGCAGTGAGCATGAATGTAATAAGCATTTCATTTTGACAGTAGAAGATTTATTCTCATACATTTTCCCAATAACTAAAATGTTGCATGTCCATTTACCAAGTTATATAATTTCGATGGGTTACGTAATACGGGAAGCTTATTAAAGTTGGACAAAATAAACATTATCGGCTTCTGAAGCTGTGAAAGTCCACCGAAGAAAGTTAATCGACATTTAAGCACGCACTGGACGTCGATAACTTTGTTATTTACCTACTTGACGAAGAATTAGCATAAATCTGTGCAAGTACTGCAAATACTAACAATCTCACGCTAGATTTTCCAAGGTTATTTCATTTACACATTTTATTCAGATTTAGACCAAGCTTATGTCATGCAGAAATAAATTACTACCATTTAAAAATAAATGTAAAAACACACCTTTATAAACAGTGATGTATCTAATGCAATTAAGACCTTCAATTGCTTGCATTAGAATTTAGTTTTAATTTATAACTGATTATTATTACAAAGTGTCCATAACATATGAATTTACTTACTTATGAGTGCTGGAATATAATACAATTAAGATAAAATCATATAGGCTTGGTTCTTGTGTAAATTAATTTATAGAGACTTAACTTTGTATATCCCTGCATGCATACTAAATGGCAATATTTCGATAATTATTATTACTGAATATTTAAGAAAATAATATAGTAATATAGAGGAGCTTATGGCTAAGTAATAACAGCCGCACGGGTCGATCCAACAGGTTAAGCTACGCTTGCCGGGGATGTCCGTGGATGGGTGACCGTCTTTACATACCAAGACTCCTCCGTGCCGCGGAAAGCACGTTAAGCCGTTAGTCCCAGCTGTCATTCGTGAATCTTTGACAGTCGTTACGGGTCGTCAGAAGCCCGAAAGTCTGACAACCAGACTTACCAAGGCGTATACCAGTAATTTAAATGGTGTGCATAATAAAGAGTATTCTATTCTATTCTATTCTATTCTATCGTATTACCCAGTAACTGGATTGTGGAGGTTAGAGGCAGTCGCTCCATGTAAAATATTGGTATTCAGCTGCATCCGGGAAAAGGATAGGCAGATTGATTTAAGAAAATAATATTTAAGACCACCGAGTCGAACAAACGAAAAATAAATTGATAATAAAAATATAATTTCAGCAATGTAGGTAATTTTATTTATGGGATAAGTAGTTAAATAAGACATAATAATTATGCTTTCTATTTTATCCAAGAAAATCCGTTTTGACATTAATTTGAAACCTGCTGTGTGGGAAAACCATTACAATTTAACCTCTCTAACCCAAACATAAAATAAAGCACACGCAACAGTTTTACGTTGGTATAAATATTGCTAAATTACTAAAATCATAACATTGTGTTATATTACTACTTAATCATACCAACTTTGTATAACGTAATACTAAAATGTGGATTATTAATCTATCACTAATACAATCTTAAAGTTTCTCCATTTACTCTAAAAGTTACATTATTATTTATTATTCACATTCATCCCAGACACATCCACTCTTATGATCTCCATACAAACATAATATACTATAACACAACTAGAGTGACCAATAATATAAATAAGTATTGCCATAATCGCAAATATTGTATTGTAACGCAGTAGGACATAACTGCCCATCCTTAGCTATTTACAACACTCACGCAAAAAGGGCACGATCATTTATTCGCTCAGTAACTGGATATCCAGTGCACTAGCCTTCGTCCAAACAAAGCACCAAGTAACCTCGTTTAAACAGAGCATCAAAAATCAACGAAGGTACAGTCGCATCAAAATGCATTCGTTGATAAGTGCACGACTGCCCACGCGCTGTCAACTTTTTGTATTTTGACAGCAAAGTACACGATCACAGCATGATATAGAAAGCTTTCGTAAATAAACACGTTTTTTACATGAGTGTGCACTGTGAATAAGTTACTTTGAGCGAGTTATAAAAAAAGAGGATACGTACGGATAATTTGATATTTATGTAAAAGAGTTATTGAATAATTTACTTGTGTGAAATGAGTAATGACTGTGATGTGATGAGAGAATAAGTATCTCACAAGTAACAGATATAAACATAAAATAGATATTGAACTGAAGAGGAGCTCGTGGCTAAGTAATAACAGCCGCACGGGTCGATCCATAGGTTAAGCTACGCTTGCCGGAATTGGTCTGTGGATGGGTGACCATCTTTACATACCAAGATTCCTCCGTGCCACGAAAAACACGTTTTGCCGTTGGTCCCGGCTGTCATTCATGGATCTTTGACAGTCGTTACGGGTCGTCAGGAGCCCTAAAGTCTGACAACCAGTCTTACCCAGTTACTGGGTTGTATGGAGATCAGATAGGCAGTCGCTCCATGAAAATACTGGTATTTAGCTGCATCCAATTAGACTGGAAGCCGACCCCAACAAAGTTGGGAAAAGGCTAGACAGATTGATAGATAAGCATTCAACTGATGACATTAGTAAAACGGAAACACATTGTGAGCTTCTAGAAAAAGATAGAAGGAAAGCCAAGACTTGCAAAAAATTCTGCCTAGCGTTGAAGAAACATCATCGGACGGTGCTAGAGTCCATACACACCACACCACACTTACCACCATTTGGTGTATACCACATTCTTCAAAAAAAAAACAATCCAATAATCAATCCAATCCAAACCAATCCTTCAATCCTTTGGACAAACTTGGCAATATTCGCATTCCTTTCTCCACCATTCAAAGTCCAGCAATCCTCGTCCGATTTAATATTTCATTGCTATAATTTCAATAAAATTAATATGGACTGATTGTAATCTCACAGCAAGCAAACCAGCTGTTCCAAGCTAGTTAAGAAATCCACCGTTTCACAAAGATGGCTCTGATAAGAAGACCTTGTTTAGCCTAAGTTATTACTTGTCACTTGAAGTTATCACAACATCTAATGCCGTAAACATGGAGATTATGACATTCACGGTGTTGCATTCATTTTGCTGGAAATGTTATAGAATAAGCTTATTATGACATTATCGTTACCGGTTCTTGGAGTGGCTAGGTACACAAACATGTGGTTCTTCTCCATAGGAATCTACGATTGGATCGGGCAGCTAGCTTCAACTTTCTGATTAACTGGCCGGCTTCCTTGAGAATATAGACTACCTGTAAATGGTTTAATTTTTTTTTTATTATGTCTTCTATTTTCCTACGAGTTATCTGTTGGAGTTATGTAATTGGAGGTTTTTCGTGCATGGTACAGTATCCAGTGGTACGTCCATATGATCAATTTATATTTCTTGTTTTAAAGAAGATCTTGAGGCTTCGTCTTTTAAGTCTTTTGGACGTTTTCTTTGGTCGCTCTTCCATTAATCTTCTTGCTAGTTGTTTGGGATGTTTATGGATTCGTTCAGTATACGTCAGTAGTGAGTCTTTGATTTCTTCTCTTACAATTTTTATCTTTAGATCGTGGTCAATGCGATTATTGGTCAGGTACGGTCAGCAACAGAAGTTGGTTAACACTGCTACTTTTTGACATCATCTAAATTAACACAAAATGATTCGTTAAACTGCTTTTTTTTTCGTTTAACTGTTAAGAGTTAATTTTCTTAAAATATTAAGTACTTCTGTTCCGGTTTCAATTCAATATTTCGCGTAATAATTAGGATTAAAAAACTGCAAGTGTTAATCGACTTTTGTTGCTGACTGTACCATGGTGCTGCAGTATTCATACGTAGAGTTTTTGACTGGAAACTGGTTTAATTTAAAAAAAAATATGGTAAATGTTGGTGCTATACACTAAAATAAGGCTATTATAATAACCTTTTAAATGACATATTTCACAACTTGATACAGCTCTGGGGACGAAGCCTATACAAAAATGCCCATTCTCCTTTAATGATGAGTGGCTTGTGGTTCATTTGGAGGGAGGTATGTATGGCTCAATAACAAACATGTGGAAAATTCTTTGTGAGAACTGCACTTGCTGTGGACAGATCACGGCAAATTGAATGAATGACCAATTGGCCATTCATGACACATCTAAGCTCTTCGTGGCTCCGTAGTCTATGGTAATCATTACGTGTAGTCAAAAGAACATTACCCTGACGATTGACCTACATAGATAATATCTGTTTTTACAGTAAAAAAACTTTTTTACAAAAAAATACAACCGACTTCCAAAAACAACACTACAAAGTGAAAAGTTACTTTAATTTCGGAAGTCGGTGACTGGTTAAACGTATTTTCGTTTTTTGCCACCGACTTTCGAAATTAAAGTATTTTTTCACTTTGTAGTGTTGTTGTATTTTTTTGTAAAAAAGTTTTTATTTTTCACTTTTTAGTTGAGGTACCTACCCCCACACAAATTCTAATACCAAAA
Source organism: Cosmia pyralina (assembly GCA_946251885.1). Classification (NCBI taxonomy): domain Eukaryota; kingdom Metazoa; phylum Arthropoda; class Insecta; order Lepidoptera; family Noctuidae; genus Cosmia; species Cosmia pyralina. The sequence goes on from OX276353.1 coordinate 23,529,477, forward strand.
CACCAACCACCAACAACCACAACCATCAACCATTTCTTCTATTCTATTATATAATTTTCTATTTCTATTCTTTTACCTGTAAAAGAAATTAGAACATCATCCACATAAAAAGTGGGGAAAAACACGTATTAATGAAGCGTAAATCAAAAACTACCAAAGTAATGTTAATAAATTTTATATGGGACCAACTTTGACCAACCCTGTCGAATAAAACAAAAAAAAAAAACATTATATTAAAAAAAAAAAATATACGTGTCAACTTGAGAACCTCCTCCTTTTTTTCATCGGTTAAAAATCATCATTAATAACTGGACCTCGAAAGTGTGATAACAACTTTCTGCCTCAATCGGTATGCCTAGTCATAAGATTGAAGAGATGTCAGTTCGTGTAAAATAGGTACCTCGATTCAGTCCAGTTATACTGGAAGCTGACCCTAACATAGTTGGGAAAAGGCTACTCACAAGAGCATTACAATTTACCGGTTGACATTGCACGTAGATTATGTATGTGTGCTTGTATGTATTATTTTAATAGCTGGATATGACTCATGGCTTAATGTAGATAGTTTTATTTAATTAAAATACCCTCTCGTACTGAGAGGGAACGAGCACTGCTCACTGCACGATGGCTGGTAGGTTCAGAGTGTTAATTCTAGGTTTTTTTTGTAATGTAATTTATCCTATACTATTAAATGAGCAATATGTATAATCTGAATAGGTCATATTCAGAGAGCTATGGATGAAAGATAGTCACAAATAATTACGGATTGGTACCCAATAGACAAAAAAAGAAGGAAGGGTAGACCATTTAAAAGATGGAGTGACGACATCGTACAAATAGCCGGCAACTTATGGCCCAGACTGGCAAAGGATAGAGCCACCAGGGTCCTTATTATGAAGTATTAACGCCATCATGATTCCGTTGCGAAAAAGGGATGGTGATATAGGTCATGTATAGCTCCGTCTCTCTCTAGCACTGGAAAAATGATGGCATTAATTGTTCATAATACGGCCCCTGGAACGGTTTGGAGGAGGCTTTTACTGCAATAGGCGGCCCTTACACCTAGCAATACTAACACATAATTAAATAAGTACACAACACGAAATAGTAGATAAGAACTACATGTAAGGGATATAAAAATAAAACTAATTATTATATATATTATATATGTGTAATCAAGTTCTGGAAAACGGCTCTAACAATTTCGATGAAAGTGGCAATGTAGGGGTTTACGGTTCATTTTCTTTATTTCCACCCGAGCAGAGCTCGGTCGCTTTGGTACTTTACCGTTAATCCAAGTGGCAAGAATAGAAATCTCAAATAGAGAATATGAGAAAATATTTGGTACATATTATGTTTGCAAACCTTAATCTGGTTTCTCTTCTAATAAGCACCTACGAACATTTCCAGTTAATTTATATGGGAGACAGTGCATTTAACCTGAAAAATATACTATACTAGCTGCGCCCCGCGGTGTTACCCGCGGTTTAGGAGTTACACTAAAATGTGTATTATTTAATCGGTGAGAAAAATATTCACATTTTTAGAGGCAAAACATTGCTCATCCCACGGGAACACTACATCTTTTCGGAATATAAAGTAGCCCATCCAGGGTGTCAGCTATTTCCACACCAAATTTCATCAAAATCGGTCGAGCCGTTTGAGTTTGAAAGTGTAGCAAATATATTTGAATTCCTTGCTCATCCCACGGGAACACTTCATTTTTTCCGCATAAAAAGTGCCAGCCGTTTGAGCGTGAAGAAGTAACAAACGTACAAAGACATATACACACACTTTATTATATTAGTGTGATTACAAGCCGATCTTTACCGATACAGTAAATAAGATACAGTTAACCTAGAACATCTCAGTTCTTAACATCTATTTACCGGTTCGTCAGTCGATCTTAACAATTTAACCGGCCTGTTAACTTGATGTACCACAGTTCTGAAGTTTAACGTCCAGTATAACTTTCAGGGATAAGAGAATGAACTGTATTCTTGTGCTGAGTATAAAACTGCCGTTAAATTTTACGGTTTAAGACAAAAGGGTTAAAGTAGTGAAGTTTAATATTAATTAGGTAGGCTGTGTGGTCTTCAATTGAAATAGACCATCCTTTTCCTTTACTTGGGAGGTATTGGAAATTTTTATTTCTTAACTGTAAGTTTAAGGCCCGACCCTAGTATTTCGACCATGATTTTTGCGTTAAATGGCCAACTTTGGCGTTCTTTATTTTATTTTATTTAACAGGAACAACAATCAATCAATCTGCTTAGCCTTTTCCCAACTATGTTGGGGTCGGCTTCCAGTCTAACCGGATGCAGCTGAATACCATTATTTTACATGGAGCGACTGCCTATCTGACCTCCACAACCCATTAACTGGGTAATACGATACCCCTTGGTAAGACTGATTGTCAGACTTAACAAGAACAACAAACAGCTACAAAATGCAATATTACAATAGTAAACATTGTAGCCGACAGCGCTGTTCACAATTTACCATTAATAAATAAAACCTTACTCACTAGGACGTGAACTGTTCATGTAAGAAGTAAGAATTAAGTATTTAAAAAAAAAACAGCAAAAAACAATTAGTCTTAGAGTTTAAGTGCCTCAAACAAAAGGCTACGAAACCCTTTAAAAGAACATGCAAATATCTATGTGTTCCATAGCGGAGAATTTTGAAATATGTATGTAATAGCTATAAAAAAAAATCCCATTTAAAACCATAAAACTACTAAAAACACTCAGAATTAACTAAAAATTTCTCCTTACACATTAATATTATTACGTAAAATTTATACCAGATTCATAAAAAATTTAAATTTCATACTTTAAACAAAAAAAAAATTATAAGATTCATAATAAGTGTAATTACCATTCCAAATTGTTACATAATGTGATGTGATCTCCACAACCCAGTTACTGGGTAACACGATACCCCTTGGTAAGACTGGTTGTCAGACTTTCGGGCTTCTGTCAACCTACAAACGTCTATCAAAGATCCACGAATGACATTCCCTCGGTCATAGAACAAAATTACAACGATATAAACTAGGTATACTTACACTATTTTTATTTTTTACTTGTTTTCCGATTGTTACTAACATCAACTAATAACGAAACGTGAAATAGCTTTTACGAAAACATTAATCGAATTTCGCTGTTGAAATAAGACGTGCCTACATTATGTCTAGCAAATCTAAATTGTCACCGTACAACAAACTGATAAGACTATTATAACTCCTAAAATACGTACACAGACACAACTAAATATACGTCAACCCTCTAATAACGAATACATAATCGCTACAACATCAGATACCTCATGATTTCCATATGCAATTGTTGTCGGCACTGCGCGAACGCAACGGCGGCATAAATCTTCACCGCTCTATAGATCTGTAGATCATTGTGACAGCGAGTGATCTATGATCGTTCTGGGATTTCCATCTGTCAAAAATTATAGAGCATCAGGGTGTTTGTGGTTGAAATGAGGTAAGCAGAGTAGTGAGTTTAGTGACATAGTTTCAGGTCAAGTGTAGCAATTGTGTGGATATGAAATACATTTACCTAGATCCACCTTAATGACAGGGTTATCATAAGGTAGATAGGTTATACATACACGCTCCGCAAGTGGGACGTCAAAATCTGGCTAATTAGCCACATTTTCGTCATCTTGTCTCTTTTTCGCTCCCGATAATTAACGACATGCCGTCCTACTTCCACGTGTCATCTACTAATTCGAAATTGTGCCGTTTTTGAGCACCGAATGTTGGGTAGGTAACTTATCTACGTTTTTTTACTTATAGTATCATTGCCTAGTCCTATCAACGAATTAAGAATGATAAGTCCTATACTATAACGATATAGTCCTATATTTGACGGCACGGTTGGCGCAGTGGTTGAGCGATTGACTGCTGCGCAGCATGTCGCGGGTTCGATTCCCGCACGGAACAAATATTTGTACGACCTACAAGTATTTGTTCCGAGTCTGGGTGTTTTTCTATCTATAATATGTATGTATTTACAAAAAAAAAATGTATACAAGGTGGAGCAGGTCGATTGACATTTCTTTAAACCACGTAAAGAGTATCATGTTCTTTACCCGTATACAAAAAATCAATCAAATCCAATCAATACTTTAGCCACAGGAAATTATTTTTAATTTTCTTATGTTTCAACATGATGTAGATCTGAGTCCGTAATAATAGGTAAACATTGTGAGGTCAAGAACCTGTGCAAAACGTACGATTCTATTATCTACGTCTCAATATGCTTGAAAGACAGAGAAAGGTGTCATACGATTCCATTCTGCTCTGACGCGTCCCACCCATTCCCACAAAAAACTACAATGAAAGAAAAAGAAATATTTACTTACGCAAATTATGCATTAGTGGTGCATAGAAAATTTCGAATGTGTGTGTGAGCGGAATTTTTTCGGCAAAAAGTCCCGAACTCTGTATTACTCGGTAACTATGTCAGTCAGTGCATAGCGGTGCCCTTTGAGGAGAGCACAAATCTACTGTTTTTATCCCAAGACGAGCCGCGCGCGCATTGTCGTGATTTTATGAAACAGTTTTACCTAGTTGTTATTGTGACTAAAGACGATTTATGATAGTTGGATTAGTGCATAGGTTATTGTGAATTATTGTTAAGTGTTAGAGTAATATTAGTTAGTTAATTAGGCATTTAATAAGTTTTGTAGTTTAATTTTGCCTCAAATAAGGTACACAGCTGCCGAGTACACCGATATGGTACTTACGTACGGAGATTGTAACCAAAATGCGGCTTTAGCATTGCGTACATATCGAGAGAGAGATTTCATTTTGTGGGGGGCCGTAAAAAACGAGGTGTATGCACGAGAAGTGAATACTGTGGACGAATTAAAAAATAAAATGATTAATGCCTTCGACAAACTTAAAAGAATGGCAGATGGGGACTTGTTAAGACGAGTCCGTAAAAATTTAATAAGACGATATCGCTTGTGCATAATGCACAACGGTGGACACTTTGAAAATTTGACTATTGATGATGTAAATTCTGATTGTGATGCGATATTATGTGATTAATTATTCAATCAGTGATCTTTTAACTAACAACGTGCAATTTAGAGAGTTTATGCCGCTGATTTGTTGTTCTCCGACTTTAGGGCCCCCACACATTTCCAGTTCGCCGGCAGGCGGTCCCTCATAAAAACAGTTTTTGACAGTTTTTATGAATGACCGCCTGCCGGTGGACTGTCATGTGGGACCCTTTTACTACCTACCTACGCCCCCCCCAGACCCCCCCCCCCCCTCCTGCGTCCGGCACCGCGCCGCGCAACAGGTCAGTGACGTTTCGTAGATAAAGCGTGTTTACTTTTTATGCAGTTGATTCTGCTATTTATTTTGTTTGAAAATTGCAATTTTTGAATTTTCCATTAACTACTAATCTTCGTGTTTTAAAATGTTTCGATGGACTAGTACTGTGCTCGTTTTAATTTAATGTCGTAGTTCCAGTTCCACTTTGTATAAGTAGTTTATCAGCCATCTCGTTACCATAACACAAGCATTAGGTTGCTTAGCTTGGGGCTAGATGGCGTTGTGTGATATGTCCAAACATATTTATTTATTTATTTATTTATAAAATGAGCAATATTTGTATATTTGTAATCACGTTCTCGAAAACAGCTCTAACGATTAAGATGAAAATTGAAATATATGGGTTTACGGAGGCGAAAAATCGATCTAGCTAGATATCATATCTGGAAAAAATAGTTTTCTCTATTTACACCCGAGCAGAGTTCGGTCGATCAAGTTTGGATTCTAAATTTGGTTTCGTGAGTAGGTTGCATTTCCAAGTTCATGCGTTTGTCTCTTGGGAAATTTTCAACAGCAGCATGGAGTTAGGAAATAAAGAGCCTACAGATGGGACGTATCATCACGTATCTAACTTTCTATGCAAAAGCTGCGGGGTATGGCAAAGTTTTACTCCCTCAGACCTCATCAATCTCCTGCCCTTATACCTATTAATTTGAGGTCGGCGCAACATGTCTTTTTCTTCCATACTTCTCTATTAGTCGTCATCTCGGTAGTCACTCCCTTTCTACCCATATCGTCTTTCACACAGTCCATCCATCGTTTCTTTGCTCTTCCCCTACTCGTATAGCCATCCACATTCATACTCAAAAACATGCCTGACGAAATTTTCCTCATTTCTCCGCATCACATGCCCATACCATAACAACTGATTTTCACACAACTTTTCAGTCACCGGTGTCACTTTCAGACTTCCTTTTACATATTCATTTCTTATTATATCCATTGATTCATTCGCGTAACACCACACATCTCTCTTAGCATTCTCATCTCAGCTGCATACAATTGCCTTTCATTAATTCCTTTTGTGGCCCAACATTCTGATCCATTCTGCTCCCTAAGACCTGGAATGTCCTATACATGGTGGAGTACCCCTCTTGATTCGTATTTAGTTGTTAGAAATATAAATTATTAATAGACCAGACAAAATGAAAATAATACAAAACACTGATGCAATTTTTCTTTGTTGTTTAGGTACCAGTACCATAAAGGAAACTCGTCTGCGTTCGTGAGTTATAGATGATATTAAACTAATGAAAAACAATATAATAATACCCAATAACATAAGGGAAATGGTCTAATATACAGCTTTACTCACTCCGCACTTGTAATTATAATTTGTCAGTCAACCTTTATTGGCTAAATTAAAAACTTGTATAGATTTAGAACATTCAATAACTTTATACAGATCTTCTCCTTTAAGTTCAAAACGATTAGTAAACGGTTAGGTTTCATTATTGTTTTCATGATATTCTAGCACCAATCGCACTATATCCCCCAAAAATTAAATAGGACTAAAGAGTAATAACATCTCTACCCATGTTAATAATAACGTTGACACAATCAATGATACCAAACAAAAATTTCTAAAAAGAAACTTTTTTCATCAACTGACGCACACAAACAACCACAAAACACCATCATATCTATAATCAACAACTTCACTAATACATCAAAATATAAACAAAGCGAACATTCTAATGAAACCATCATTACCCGTCATAATTACCCCATCACACCATATAAATAAACGCAACATCCTCCATGATAGTACATTCTCAGACATCATCATGGCATTACCACCACCAGTGACTAATGTGGTAATCTAGTAGTTAATTGAACCAATTAATTGTATAGACGTTAATGAAGCACGACCTGTGGATCAAGTTATGGTATGGGGTTATGAGGATAGCATTTTTATATGTGAGATGAACGACGACTAGACAAATAAAAGACGACTTCACTTGAAAGCCTGATAGTAAATTGTAGCTCAGTAACCACGCACTCAGGTCTGCCGCAGCAAAGACAATCTCCAAAGGTGGGGTTTCTCGGCTGGTTTTGATTTTCAATGTATATGCGGCGTCTCCCCGCAGTCCATGGTCCCCCTTTCATCTTGCACCGCATGCCCTTCACGTGTACACGTGAGGACCTTACGTCTGCGTCAGTGAATGGTGTTAGCGTTACTGAGTTCTGGGCCAACTATAAAATTTAAATTTATATTTAACTAGCTGAACCGATAGACGTTGCCCTGTCCAAATTTCAATGTGTGAGAAATCAATTTTCTTCATTTTTTTTTTGTGTGAATATTTCCTATGTTTTAATAGTTATTCTGCTATTCGGGGTGGAGACAAATCCAACAAATCAAACATCGTAAAAATCGGTCCAGCCGTTCTTGAGTTATAAATAGTGTATATAGATTTTGCCATCGGCACGCTAAGATGAAGACTACGTGATTATCAAAAAAAAAGTTGAAAGGTGTCATGGGACACTCGGTAGGAACGAAGTTCCTTTCGCTGTATCATCATCTGCCTAGCCTTTTCCCAACTATGTTGGGGTCGGCTTCCAGTCTAACCGGATGCAGCTGAATACCAATATTTTATATGGAGCGACTGCCTATCTGACCTCCACAACCCAGTTACTGGATAATACGATACCTCTTGGTAATACTGGTTGTCAGACTTTCGGCCTTCTGACGACCCGTAACGACTGACTTCCTTTCGCAGTATATTATGTATTAAATAAATAACAGGCATACTGGTATTCAGCCGCATCCGGTTAGACTGGAAGCTGACCCCAACATAGTTGAGAAAAGACTAGGCAGATTGATTGAACGGGCACATTTAAATAAATTAACAACGTTTGAACTAAGAGAGAAAAGGGGCTTGTGGCTAAGTAATAACAGCCGCACGGATCGATCGATAAGGTTAAGCTACGCTAGCCGCAGTTGGTCCGTGGCTGGGTGACCATCTTTACATACCAAGACCCCTCCGTGTCTCGGAAAGCACGTTAAGCCGTTGGTCCCGGCTGTCGTTTGTGAATATTTGATGTAAAATACTGGTATTCAGCTACATACTGTTTGACTGGAAGTCGACCCCAACATAGTTGGGAAAATGCCATGATGATATTTTAGAGTAACTAAATGAAAAAAATAAAAGACGCGTGACGGTCAAAATGTTAAATTTTTTTGGTCTAGTTCACATTTGCCAAGTTTGCAGAGGATACGAGCGATAAGGAGCTTCGTTACAAAACTAAAGACGGATTTCGAAAAACGTGAGGAAACTGAGCGCAAAAAATACGACAGACGCATCTGTTCTTATAGTAGCAGGTTTCTACGTATATTTATTACTGTTTAATAACCATAAAAGCACAGAGAATCATTCGCCATGCTTTATTGGTTGATTTGAATCGGTAGACCTACAGTTGCTTAATAGCACAATATTTTATTTTTCTAGGAATCCAAAAATAGGTTTTGTAAGCTGAACTATTAAAACTTACATTTAGAAACTGAAATCTTCTAGCGCATCCTCTAAATACATAATTATATTTCTCCCAGTCGTTAATATAAATTAAATCATTTGATTCTAGTAAAAGTGAAATCTTAGCGGTATATTAGAATTGAACAGCTCATAATAATAGAGAGATATTTTTGTTATAGCCTTTCTTATAGATATGCCAAATAAACCGTTAAGTGAATAATTATAAACTAATATAGTTAAATTAATGTAAAAGGTAGCAGTTTTGTGTTAATTAGAACTGGAAAATGAGAAATCAAAATGACATGGTCAATTTTGTGATATATCAATAGGGTTTCCAATGAATTTAAAAGTAAAAATATCAAACACATTCGCTCGAGCAATCATTTCGTTTGTCAAGATTGACATGATCAGCCGTTAGCCAATGTTTGTAAAAGACGTATGAAGCTAGAACTCAACTATACTATAGAGAATATCAGCCAAATTACAACATAGTTTTATATGCACATCGCCACATTTACTTGTAGGAGGCAAAGTATTTATTATAGCTTTGCGAAAGCAATCCCATAAACGTAGCTATAAACTACTAAAACCATACCATTATACAATTGTAGCGGATGTACGTAAGACCTACTATCTCAGTAGAAAACAGTTAAGAATTTATAGGAACTGGAGTGGCAGGAAATTGGTTTAGAAGGCTTGAAATCATCATTTTAGTTCTCTATTATGATTTGTTGTCGGTCTTTTGATCCTTCTGAACCATTTATTGCTTTTGTGTACTCTGTATCTCTCGAGACTAGATTTTTGTCATACGTTTGTTTTTTTTTTGCAAACAAGCTATTACGAGGTCGACAATACAGGTTATACCAGAAAGATGTGGTCAAATTTAAGAGTGTGATACAGACCATCAAACTGAACAACTTTTTCTATGGGACCAACATCGTTGTTCAGTTTGATAGTCTGTACCACGCCCTTAAATTTGACCACATCTTTTTGGTACACCCGGTTATTGGTACCTACTAGCGACTTGACTTTTCAATTTGTATTCAAATATTTTATGCTCAAAAAAACTTAGGACATCTCATTAATAAAGTATGCAACAACAAGGAAGAAGAAATGAGAGCGAATGCTAACAAGTACTAAATAGAACAACTAATATAGGTATATCTGTTTTCATGAAAGGATATGGGTCGAAGATAAAACATAAAAATAACCAATAAAGCTGTTTATCAGCGGATAATTGTTTTAGTTCTTAGAACTTTGTGTTTTCCTAGTAAAACCTAATAACATACAGACAGAGATAGCCCCAATCTGAAACCAAGGCAAGACTAAATTCTGAACAGTTGGCGTAAACGTTCCGTATATTAAGATCATATTTATATAAGACATGAACATATTGAAAGGCCTAATTCCTATTTATGAGAACATTAAAGTCTTAATTTAAGTGATATACATGACAGAAATGTATGTACGCCTTGAACTATTCGATATTCTGAATTTAACTGTAGGAGGCCCAAGGAAGCGTTGGTAGAATGTAGGAAGCCATGTGAACAATATTAGTTACTCTAAATGCAAAAAGTTGAAAAGGTAACACAGAAAAGGTTTTAATAGTATGTAGGCAGAGCTGTAGGTGAAATTGCGTAAGGATTCAATTGACTCAAATTAACCCGTTTTGATAAAAAAAGAGCCACATAGAAATCACTGACCTAGACCTGAACGGTTCCCAAAACCTGATACGGAATACTAAACCATACAAACACTATCTTATCATGCGAAATTCTAAGAAAAACGTACTTATGTCAAAACGCAACGCACCATATCGTCTTACTAACCTAAAAATATCAAGGAAATTGATCCAAAATAAGTCTCACACAAAACATAATAACGCCGTCTGGCTCTCATAGACGTGTCTAACAAAAAATCGTTAACGACTAAGAAATTGATGAGTTCTCTTAGAGAAAATTACTTTAATGTTCCCACTGAGGCGTGACCTAAAACCTGTTTGGATACAAGATACAGATGTAACTTAATCATCCCTAAAATCTTCAGCAATGATACTATCACCTTAATAGCAACAGGGATAAAGAACAGATTCGTCTGAGAAGTTAATGAAGATGATAGTAAATGTAAAATTGTGACAGCAGTCGCAAATGATTTTTTACCTCCAGCCGATTTGCGTGAGTCAGCGTCCTTTTGGCCAGACATGCCTCATACCAAGGCACTTATATGGATACCAAACTATCGTTTACTACGAGCAGTGTGCAGAATACCATGGTGTATAAATGATGTTTATGGAATGCGAGATCTCGTGGTAGATGCAGTGAAAACAATTGACTCGTCGAGTAATTGACATGCCGAACTACTGTAGGCCCCACGGGGTTTACATTTGATCATGGCTGAAAATAGACTTGTTTTTATAAATCCTAATATCTAGACAAAAAGTAAACCATATGTTAAAACGCGGTGGCCTTATTGGTACGGATGTAAAAACCGTTGATAATGAACAGCCAAAAATGACACTTAGAAGTGACAATGGTGGAACGACAGTTGACCAGCATCTCTGAATTATAATGGACAGGGTAATAGAAAGAAATGGTTGTCAATAAGAAAACTATTGACTTTGTCGAAATTAAAGTCAATGAAATCAAAACAATTTACCAAGCTTAAGAGCTAGTAGATACGTTGTGTAACTTGTGTAACCAACTCAATCACGATGTCGCTAGGAGTTCTATGAATCCTGTAATGGACACTAACATGACGTCACTGACGTTTGAAGTACTAACGCAAAGTACAATGGCCCCACTTGAATGAAACTTGAAGACACGAGTAGCAGCAAAAACTAATGTTAGAGATAACAACACATGTATTATGATGATACACATAAAAAACATCTTTTATAAAACAACAGAAGTGGTTGTTCTTGTCCACCAAAAAATGTGTCACTTCCTCTTCTAAAGATTAATAAAATGAACAATATCGTTTCGCCAATAACTGGATGACGACAAATAAATGTGTTTTATAATGAATATTTAAGTTTTTCACTATCATCACTTTTTTAACTCTATTGAGCTTTATTCACTAAGAAATAAGACGGGTTATTAATGAGGTGGGATATCCGATTACTAATACTTAAACAGCTTGACTAATCATTAGCATATTTGCAAACTTTATTACTGACCGGAACATCAATCTTAATTATTTCTTCAATTTGTCTTTTATAAGACCAGTCTTATTAGCTAACAAAGTAATGAATATTGTAACTAGAATAAGTTATTTAAGCTGATGCAATAAACATTTTTTTTTTTTTTTTTTAATGAACAGAGACCAGCTATGGTAGGAATACGAAAAGAAGGGGCATAATATAGTGACCCTATTGGAGATGCTCTTCAAAAAGGTCAGGTGCTTAGTACTCGCAACTGACGTACGTGTATGACCAGATGTATGAACGTAAACGAAGCAAAATTAGTTTGTACGGATTGTAGCAGGTGGCGTTCTGTAGTTTCTGCATACCCTCATGGGAAGAAGGCGCGAGTTTATGAATATAAAAATATATGTTGATTAAAATATGGATTTTTACCAGACTGTTGCAACTAAAACTTACTTACAAGATTCAGAGTATTGAGGTTTTATTAGCAAAATCTATCGTAAAGTACCAAATTCCATCTCTGCTACATACAATGAGCCTAGAAGATTTCGTAAAACAAAATTGTAATTTCCCTGACCAAAGTACGGCAATTTTCATACTTTTATTTTCATCCTTACACAACCCAAAAGAATTGTCACTTAAAATATTTTGATAAGTTAATAAATGTCATGTATCACTCTATTTAAATTACAACATTTTTATTATGGAGAAAATTACAGATGTCGAGGCAAATTAATATAAAAACGGTGAAATAAGAAACGAAGATACATGTCTTGACAGATTTACGGAGCTACTCTGTGAGTTCGGACCAAAAGATTGAAGTTTATCGTAGGAGTTAAATTTTAGTTGAATTATAGAAGTGTTTCTTGGACAAATCGACGTGTAAACTGAATAATCATTGCCTGATATTGTCAAGGTTTTGACTGAAGATTGACATTTCTCGAGTGCTAATTTTGTTTCATTCTAATCTAATTTACTCAATTGAATATCATGATTTCATCAAGTGAATTTCGGTTAGCTTATTTGAAGGTGTTTAATGCATAAACTGCTATCAAAAATGCTTGTGTTCTTTAATTAAAACCTGTCTTTACTTTCTGTGTACATATTTGGAAGTTCCTTATTTTAGTATCCCTAGAAATTTTCGACGACATTATCCACGGGTTGATCAAATGGTACCTTGTCAAAACTTAGGCCAACAGTGGAATGAAAAAAAAAATCTTCTACAAATATTCCATTAAAATGTTGACACGGCAAATAAATGGCTCACTTTAATTATGTGACATTAAGAAATATATCAGACTGGTCAGCATCGTTTTTAAATTCGTGATCAATGGGATTATAGTTGATTAGTTTTGGAGACAACATTTAAAAACGAAATGGATTTCTAGTTGTCACTGTAGATTCAGACATGTCGGTATTTTACGTTTTTGTAATTAAATTCATCGCTGATACATTTGTAATAAATCAAATCGTATCGTCGAGCTGAAATACTTGGGTAAAATTTTTTTAGGGTTGCAAACGTTAAAGTGCTTCAATTTACAATATATTAAAAAATACAATATTCTTTTCTGTATCATAAAGCTCATTCACAAATTATTACCGATATTAAGAGTATAAAAAGAATCCATTATGATTGTAGGCGAAGGCTATCCGCCATTTATGTTTACTATTTTATCTCCAAAGCGGTCTGAAAGCAGCGCCTCTTACACTTTTTTCAAAAGTAATGTTGCCATGTAGTACTTTCGAATTTTAGAAAAAGTGTCCATTATGTCACGTAGTCTTATATCAACGTGCTCATAAATTATTTTAACTGGCTTCATTAACCTGCATATCGTCATAAACACGTTACTCGCCTGTCACAACACAAGGGAAGTATTTTTGGAGAAGGTCACAAAAGGAAAGCGAGTATGAACTCCTTAAGCAGACGGACACGTATAACTTACTCGACGAATATTGTTTACACGCACTTCGTTTTAAAATGACCAATTCAATTAATTGACGCCGGATTTAATCCTGTTAATTTGAAAGGTAGAAAAAATCTAATTTCGCCCACAATGCTCTCCGACGGCATTATAAAGAAAATAAAAAGTTGTAAAAGAGCTCGCGGTATGCGCTTGCGACGGTCAATCTTCCCGTAATGTCATTTCAAGTCATTTGTCGATGGAATCAGGACGCGGTACGAGCTTCAACGTATGGCAGAAAGAGATAGAGTATACCACCGTCTCGCCACCCCAACTCGTGAGGCAACATTTTGTATTTAATTACTTCGTTTACAGACACTTGATTTACGAATGCTTAATTTGAAAGTGTTGATTTAAGTTTTGATGAGAGAGCCTGCTTTTCCAGAAGTTATAACGACACCCACCGTATAAATCTTGTTTTAAACTGAACCACCCGGAACATGAGAAATGTGAAGACATAAAATTATTTATGACGCATTTACATTCATTTTCGAAAAAAGAGTAGATGTAAAGCAAGAAAACATTAGTGTACCATTTAACATCGTAAAAACTCAGTCATTTACTGTCACTCCATAATTCCATTTAAATTCCGACGCAACATCCTCATTCAATATAATTGGTTATAACAGTCCCGTGCACCGTACAGTACAAATTATATTATTATTCTGAGCTAGAATAACTTCAAGGGTCGTTAATGTGTAAATCGATTGCCAAGCATGGAGCGCCATGCGTTGTCGCATACTAATCGATGAACGACACAACAAGCGTTATAATCAAAACAATATTAACATTCCTTATTCTTGTTCCAGACTTGGCGGCGATACGTCAGCTGCTGGAGAGCGAGACGGGAGGCACCACCTGTCCCAGCTGTAACATGCCCTTTGACAAGGGTAAGAAGAGGAAGCTGATCGACACTTGCGGGCATGAGCGGTGCTATTCGTGCATGTTCAGGAACGAGGCTTGTCCGTCGTGTGCGAGGAATAACCAGGGCCAAAGGCGGCCGGCTATGGAGAGGTATACGCCTTCGCCGCAGCGGCAGGAGCCGGATTGGCAGTCGCCACACCGCCTGCCCAAGCCGCCGAAGCAACCTTCGAACTTAGCACAGAGCTGTCCAACACCACCACACACCAGAAGAAGATTCTTCCTGAGTCCCAAATCGTTGCGCAGTCCGTTCGGGCAGCGCGCGCGCCACTCGCACGACAACCACGTGCCTCTCTCCGGTAAGTCGCACTCGTATTACCATACCCGTGGGCCGCGCGTGGAAGCCGCGGATTTGCATCGTTGCGCAAGCGGCTGCGCACGCAAGTTACACTCCATTGATGCCTTCTTGGGCAAAGTTGAAATCTCATTCACAAGCAGTCCGCGTAGCACCTCTCACTTCGATGACCCGTTTCATGAGCTTTACGAAAACTGTGAGGATCCGCCGCGCAGTAAATAACAGTGAGTGACAGTTGCGACACGCGCGCCCACGCCGCTCCGCCGGATGTACGTAGGGGTTCCTTAAAGGACCGGTTGTCTGTCTACTGTATTTATTAGTTAAAGTATAATTCTGTACTTTTGCAACGCTGCCCGCGCAGACAGCGGGCCGGCTGTGAACATTATCTCTGTATCTGTTACATTTTCCATTTCCATTAATTATATCATTCCGGTCGACAGTCTACCAGATTTCTTGGGTAATTGAAATATACACTTCGTTCACAGCTGTGAGTTTCTTAATAAACTATTAGTATCAATTCGCCACGGCCCTTGCCCCCTCACGTTTGTACTTAATCTGTCGATAGCTAACGTTTCTATCTGTCGATATGAATAATGGTATCTTTTACAATTTGTAATGGTTTGTTAATGTGGCGAGATGCAATTAATTGTCCATCGCGGTTCAATTGGGATCGTGTGAGAGAAATTTTATTTTATGACAGTGTTGATGGATGTTGTGAAAATGTTCTACAACTTCTTCATGTGGAACTGGGTACTCCTACAGGGTTGCCGGAGGAAGGTCCTCGGAACGCGGCGTGGCACAGCCTGGTGTTCAATAAGATCAGGTCGCTGTGGTCCACACACTCCTCAGTGCCGCAAGGACTCAACCAATTGACAGGCACGAAGTCTTAATTTTGCATTGGAATGTGGATTATACAGATGTTGCTCATTTAATTGCGAATGTTGGCTTAAGAATTGATTATTCCTCTGCAATGTCGTAAAGATTTCAACCTGATTTCTGGGAATGATTTGGATTCGATAGTTCGATTGAACACATTTCGAATAATTGATTGTGTTTCTTCGTATTGTATCGATTGTTAGATCGATTAATGTAGAATCGATTGTTGCGGTAAATGAACACATCGGTATTCAGTCCACATTCCCGGCTCTAGCACGGTCGTCGTCTGATTTTTGCACACCTTATTGCCTGTTCGCATCGCCTCGTCCGTTTGACACATAGCTTAGTATACCGGTTTTGTTTTACCATTGTTTATTTTGCATTTTGTGTGGTTTTTGAGTTTGTTTTATTTACAATTTTAACGCTTTAGCGGTTTTGTGTTGAACGTTATTTGAATATTCATTTTTAAATAGAGTTTCATGTTTTAATTTTTATATCAATGCACATTTATGATATGCTAACTTAAGTCATTTGCACAAAAATGTATATTTTATGTGTGATTAATGTCACTAACCGATATTTTTATAATCGATTCATTGATTCGATTTAATAACATCACATTAATCGTTTGAATAAATGTAACCTTCACGCATGAGTCATCATGATCGTATAGAAAACTTGATGAATGAAGACATGAACAATCGATTCTTTGATAGAGATAAAGAATCGGTGACAAAAGTAACATCGATTTGTGGGCGAGATGTGCTTTACCGATTAAAGATGCTGCATTGGAAATGTGAGATTAATATGAAAGAAATTATTAAGTACCTACTTTTATTGTGAATGTAAAATTGGATAAAGGAATCGATGAAAGGCAATGATGGATGTTACTTTAACTTCAATATTGATGTTTTATAGCTCAATTACTAGATAAATTACAGTCTGCCTGTATTTTTAAGAAAGGTATAGAAAAATGGCAGTAAAACGATTTCTCACTGAATTGATTTTATGATTTAATAGTAATTTTCTGATTTTCTCCTGTTTCTCTATAATAGTAAAGTAGGTATACAATTTAATTTGATTATGTAGGTTATATCAAACGGTGTGGGATAGTTGTAAAGTTAGTCGAATTTCCGACGAACACAAAAATATACAATAATAAGCATTCAATACTAATTTACGTATCTTTAGTATGAAAAACTATAAAAATATTATATAATGGTAACAATAAAACGTGTACTAAAAAGTATCCAATCAAAAATCTACTATTATCTTCGTTACTGTCACCAAGCAGTAAATTGATGTTCCAATTTGAAAGGTACGGATGCCGGTGAAATTACACGTGCTTTAATCTTTGTAACTATAAGCACACTGTAAGTCCGGGTAACGGCAGACCAGGCGCACTCCGCAGTTTAGGTATGAAGCTACAAGTACGCATCGGGCTCGACTTGTCGAGCTAATTCAGTGTGGGCTGCCGCGCGCCGGGCAAGGCGTACGTTAGTTCGATACGCACTCACGCGCCGCGTCGTAAAAGAAGACAACCCTAACGAGTCAGAAGGATAAGAGTTACGCGATAGAAAGAGAGGCAACTTCTAGATGAATATAACTGTAGGTAATTAACGCTGTGCGACCTGAATTGCACTTTATTGTGTCGTAGCAAGAGTCGCTATTATTTAAATGATTTTGCGGAGTGAATCTTCTGTACTTGTACTATTATGTATTCTGTAGTAATTGGCAAAAACTATGACACGTAGAACATGTCAATGTTAGAGGATGAGCTCAAAATGATCACTAAAATAAAATTTAATTCTATGGAATATTGATTGCATTGCATTGCACTGGAGGTCCTGAATTCGAATCCTAGGTTTGCCAATTATTATTAGGTTTTTCAATTAGAAAATTCTCAGTAGTCTGGATTTGTCTGGTTTTGTTATAAATGTCAATCTGCCTAGCCTTTTCGCAACTATGTTGGGGTCGGCTTCCAGTCTAAACGGATACAGCTGAATACCAGTATTTTACATGGAGCGACTGCCTATCTGACCTCCACAACCCAGTAACTGGGTAATACGATACCCCTTGGTAAGACTGGTTGTCAGACTTTCCGGCTTCCGATGTCGACCCGTAATGACTGTCAAAGATCCACGAATGACAGCCGGGACCAACGGCTTAACATACTTTCCGAGGCACGGTGGAGTCTCGGTATGTAAAGATGGTCACCAATCCACGGATCAACCCCGGCAAGCGTAGCTTAACCTGATGGATCGACCCATGCGGCTGTTATTATTTTAGCCACGAGCTCTGGATATCCAGCGGATTATAGGCATGAGTTTTTAACATAAATGAAAAAAGTCTGTGTCTCATGTACCCTCGAAGGGTAGAAACCTTTGATAATGCGTGATGTCATGTCATGACGATAATTCAAAATCAACGACCCAGTATTACCAGACAACAAATGACCATTTCCAGTGGGTAGAACTATGACGCTACATTTTACTACGTAGGCTGTAGAGCTGCGCAGGAGTCGCCTTGTCACCAAAAGAAACGACTGGTCCTTGTTAAATCGGAACAAGTATTGCTGATCTAGATATATAACTTAGTTAATATTGGCCTTAAGGTCTTAGGTATTATGTACAGTTGCGGAATAGTTCTCAAATCCATCACTTTGTTACTTTGCGGATGGATGTCACTTTTACAAAACCTTTGAAAGCAAATCTTCTTACCTTACCTTACCTTCTTACTCTTCTTCTTATCTTTCTTTCTTTTTTTTCTTCTTTCTTTCTTTCTTCTTCTTCTGCTTGTTCTTTCTTTGTATTTTATAAATTGAAACCGTTAAATCTCCGACTCCTAAGATACAGGTCTGCGTACCTAGTTTAGGAGCACGGAAAGCTGACTATAATTTTAAACTTGGTAGTACAACCTACTGTTTCCATATGCCATGTACTGTGTTGTTGTTTAAAAATATATCATTCATTCTTCTTCTTCTCTTCACTCTTGACAGAGCGGTCGTGGTCACGATGAATTGTGTGCCATCGCAGCTGTAGTCGTTGCTCACGATCTCTCTGCACCTGGTTCTGCAAGACGACAGCCTGGCGCATTCATTACAAGGCCCCCAACCACAATTCAGTTCGCACAGCGTTAATTACCTACAGTTATATTCACCTAGAAGTTGCCTCTCTTTCTATCGCGTAACTCTTATACCTTCTGACTTGTCAGGGTTGTCTTTTTTTACGACGCGGCGCGTGAGTGAGTATCGAACTAACGTGCGAGCCGGCCGGTGCGCGGCAGCCGACTCTGGATTAGCCCGACAAGTCGAGCCCGCCGCGTACTTGTAGCTTCATATCTATAATGCGGAGTGCGCCTGGTCTGCCGCGGTGGAGTCCCACGATAAATATCCTGTACTCAAGGACCCGTCTATTGTAACGGCTATCGGACCTACACTGCAAAAATAGACCTATAGTAGCGATAGTAGCGATTCGGAGCAAACGTGTGAAAGGGACAGCGCTATACAGTTTCTTCAGTTTGTTTCTTTTCTATTTTAGCAAGCCATAGACAAAATCTTACAAATTGTTCGTTCTTAGCACTAAGCAGGAATAAAACAATGGTGCCGATTATCTTGTGAACGCACTAACAGGCAGCGCGAGAAAAGGACGGCTATAGCTATGAACTAAGTTGGAGATGTCAAACTAGTTCACGCCTTGCGCTTCACCGTGTTTTTTAGTCGACATGTTTTTACGTGTCGTCTAAATGTCTATGGAAAAATTAGTTCTAACTAATTTGACAGCTCTAATTTACTTTTGTCCCTTTCTTGTCATAATAGAGAGAAAAAGTTAGCAATAGCCTAAATTAAGTTTAGTTTGTGCACAACAGAATCGGCACCAATATTGAACGATGAAGGACATGGTACGAATATGAGTAATGTTATTATAAGCTTGAAACAAAACTCTCTTGAAATAAGATTGTTTCGTAAAAGATGGTGGTAGGCCCCCTGGAGATGCTTAACCTTTTAATTCCGCGACTGTACTTCATAGTTCATATTCACAGTATGGCTTCTGTCAATGTAAGCGTTTGTATAAGTTTAAGTTACTATATTGTAGGTAATATTGATGAGAATGATGAGAATGTTGAGATGGATGTGTGGAGTGACGAGAATGGATAAAGTGAGAAATGAGTATATAAGAGGAAGTTTGAAAGTGGCGCCAGTGACAGAAAAGTTGAAAGGAAATCGTTTGTCTTGGTATGGGCATGTAATGAGGAGAGACGAAACGCATGTGACTAAAAGAGTGATGAATATACATGTTGATGGATGGAGAGGCAGAGGAAGGCCAAAGAAAAGATGGATGGATTGTGTGAGGAATGATATGAAAGAGAAGGGAGTGAATGATAGCGTGACGGTTGACAGGGGAGAATGGAAGAAGAAAACGTGTTGCGCCGACCCCAAGTAATATGGGATAAGGGCAGGAAGATGATTGTAGGTAATATTGATTTTATAATGTGTTTTATACTTATTGGATTAGACAATCTGGCGTTGTTGTTCATTATGTCAGCCTGCTTTAGACAATCATTGGGATAATCGTCAAGCTTGGCAGACCGGTTAGTGATTGCTATTTGTTTATGTCCTAATTAATTCCTTGTAGTCATTATACTGTTTACCTACTGGTTTCTGTTCTATGCAGGAGGACATAGAATATTTATAAACAACTTTGTTAAGACACCATGTTACTAATTATTAAAATAGGTATACATATTTGAAATTAAGTTCGAGCTCTAAAAGAGTTATCGCCTCTTCATTCCTATGATCATCGTAAAAGGTCAATTCTACAGCATCTATTATAATTTCTATAGCTAGTACCTTTTCGTGATATACAACCCACATAATTCTAGTGTTGCCTCCAAAATCATTTGCTGTAAGCATTTTATGGAGGAGTATGTTGGGTTAGTGACAAGTGACTATGTTATTGTCTGTAGATACCACTATGTATAAACTAACCAGAATACCTGCTGTTTGAATGGATGTAAGACTGTGGTGCCCTACAGCATTGTAGACCTTCAGATATGGACTTTCTCCAACACTTTCGTTGTATGGCAATTCGATTTTGATTTGACCCTCATGTTTCTTTGTATAGATCAATAAAGATTACCTTTGTGTTTTTAACAACATAGGTTCAGGTTGCGTAGTTCTTAGTAACACCATTGACACACAATGCTGGATGTCGTGTAAACTATTACATTATTATGTAAATGGAGTCACTTGACACTTGGTAATTGGACTTGGTGAAAGACGAGTCATGTCTTGTTCAGCTTTTAATCATTCTGATTGCTTTTTTGTATTATTTTGATTTGGATGAAATTTGGTATGTAGACAGCTTATACCCTGGATTAACACATAGGCTAGTTTTTATCCCGGTCTATGCGGATGAAACCGCGGGGCGCAGCTAGTACGTGATAAAATCGAATCGTATAGTCGCCGTCTGAACGTAATGTATTCGATGGTCTAAAGTACTCCTTAAAGTTTTTAGGGTTAATTTTTTAACAGTTTATAATACCAGTTTTCATCATCTAACGTTCATATACGTTAATCAATCCTTAACTCACGATCACGAACCTAATTCATTATTAACAAAATGTCAGAAATATGATTAGTGAATTCACCAATTAGTACCTATAATTTTGCGAGATTATCAGTTTTTTTTTTTTTATATACAATATTTGCTAAAAGTATTTAGTTGCTTTAAGTGCTACTACTATATAAACTACCTGAATCACTGCTCATACCTTCAATCAATGAAGTGTAAAGTCCTTTACCACACGATACATCGCTTCCGTCGTGTCCTCCGTGAAACGCCTTATTGTGCGATCATGTTCCTGACATGTTTGGGTTCAGACGTTGTTGTCTTTACAGAAGGTGACCCATGGCTTTAATTACGTGGTACCGTATTGTTGCGTTTAATTATCTTTAATTTAAAAATGGTGGGTAGCTTTACAATTACCTACGATTGCAAGAGTTAGGTGATAACAATCAATCAATGAATCTGCCTAGCCTTTTCCCAACTATGTTGGGGTATTTTCCAGTCTAACCGGATGCAGCTAAGTACCAGTATTTTACATGGAGCGACTGCCTATCTGACCTGCACAACCCAGTAATTGCGTAATACGATACCCCTTAGTAACACTGGTAGTCAGACTTTCGGACTTCTGACGACCCTTAACGACTGTCAAAGATCCACGAATGACACCCGGGACCAACGACTTAGCGTGCTTTCCGAGGCACGGAGGAGTCTCGGTATGTAAAGATGGTCACCCATCCGCTGACCAACCCCGGCAAGCGTAGCTTAACCTGATGGATCGACCGGTGTGGCTGTTTACTTAGCTACGAACTCCTCGAGAGTTAGGTGATAACGTGACGTCATATTATAAAATCTTTGTCCTAGTAGTCAGCTGAAACTGGGTCAACTTAAAATATAGCTTCACTTCACCAATATTTAGAAACGCTACAAAAGGCACGATCACTTTTCTTCATAGTTAATGCTTACTACAGAGAATGTGACCCAATATCACTAAAGTTAGACTGAGAATCAGTACTTTTTGAAGGTCAAAATTACATAAGACAGACTCCAAAAAAGCCCGCCCTTCACTTCTATAATGTTTTAGTTAGGAAGAAATGGTGCAACAAACTCCTCAGTAACACCACCACTAGTCCTTGTATTAACATATTATACAAAGTCTTTCTAAGACCCCAAGTTAGAGCCCAAATTACCCACTTCACCTGACCAAATAGCCATATGTAGCACTGCGAGTATCTAACCTGCAACCTTGGCAGTGCCCGCTAGCACAAGCTGCGCTACCACCATGCTGCTACCGGTTCGTTAATCTATCAAACACAATTATTGCCAGGGTTATAGCTTTTTTTACTGCTCCAATAACAATTATGTTCGCCTTAGTAGCATTTCGCTGACATCGTAATATATGCTTTCTTTGTTAAAAAGCATTGGGATTTAGAACCCACGATATCCATTCAGACTAGGTCAGGTCAGTATTGGACTAGTTTGATCTTCAAATCAGTTTATCAAACATTTACAGTCGAACCGTTTCTATATCTTCTTGTTATATATAAAAATCAATTGCTGTTCGTTAGTCTCGCTAAAACTCAAAAACGGCTTGACCGTTTTGAGTATTTTCTTTTGTTTTGTTTTTTTTTTGTTTTAATAAAGTAATTGAAATTATGACAGGACAACGACTGACCAGTCAGCTAGTATAAAATATATTTATTTGTTTATTGAGTTTTATTTCATATTTTATTTGTTTGTTTTTTAATTTTAATGAAATTAAAGATGATTGCGATTTAACTTTTAATTTATTTTACTATGTAATTTTATGTACTACAGTTATGTATTTTAGTTGCTTGTATAATCTTTGGTTACTAACATAATTTTTAAGTGTACGTACTAACATAAATATGGATCACATTGTCTGACGACTGAAATAAATAAATTAATTATAAAAAAAATAATTATAACATTTGGTTGTATCATAGATATATGAAAGAAGGAGATATGCCCGGTAGTTGAAAATGTATCAGAACCCGATGTCGCTAGGTTGGCCCCACCACCGCGCCACTACTACACATGTAGTTCAATAAAAGCAATAGATACAAAGTCGCGCACACACTTGCAATTCATAAATCAGAACATACTACACAATCAATTATAAACCATAACTCGTCACACACAGCGTGCATTTACCATGCACCGTACAACTTACTCACACAAAAACATCTGGCGCTATTATTGTGTTGTGCAAAAAGCAATTTATTTTACATATACGCTAGTGATTGACTAAATCGGAAAGTTATCGATACTTCCATTTATTAGTACAAGAAAAATTTGGGGTCCTGAAAATAAAATAAAAAATGATATGTCCAGAAAGTATTATATATTTTAAATTTTAAAAAAATGTATATTAAAAAAAAACACGAATCGATAAATTAAAACAATCCGGTTAAGTTGGTTTAGGCTGTGAAACCATAGGAATTGTTGAACCCTGTTATGATGTGTTTACTGACTGACCTGTAAAGTGGAGGTATTTGTTCAGTACTTGACGTAGGTACTCTTAATTTTGGGATTGCCCATTCAAAAAGCCTGTTTTCTTTAGAGGCTCGAGTTTTCTTAAAGTAAATTGAGCATATGGTGCTATAATTTGTTGGGAACCAGTTAGGTGGCCTTCCTGTGGCATCAATCCATTCTTTTTTTTGTATTTGTATCTTTTGGGAAGCTAAAAAGGTACTATAAGAACTTATTTATCATTTACATAATAAGTATCTTAACTCCTAAAATGTCGATTGCACACCATGTGTACAGATAACAATAGAATTTCTATTGTGTCTGCTAATTAGCGCGCGACGAGTTAAGCTATAATCTATAGTCTAGGAACTAGTTGGCCGCTGAGACAGGGGTGAGGCGGCGGTTCGCAACGCACGTACTGAGTAATGCGCCCCCGCTCCTCCATCCCACCGCTCACATACCGGCGCGGTCAACTAGTTCCGCGCGGTCTATACTTCTTAACCTCACGATGAGTAAGCAGATAGCAGGCAACAGGCGAATAGGCTTTTGTTATTAAAAAAAAACCCTTAGTTAAGAAATAGTTAAATATATGAAAACAAACACATGCCATACTCATGCATAACAAATAAATAGCATGAATATGTTGACTTATTTTAAGCAAAAATCACTAATATTTTATCTGAACCATACCGATTACTACAACGCATTCGAATCTTGTGGTGCATAGTTAAAGACTTTAGAGGAAGTAAAATACCAAAACCAAAAAAAAGTAAGGAAATAGCACGAAGATGCGATAATTTAAACCCAAAAACACTCCAAAAAACTAAACTAACTAAAAAAAAAAAAAAAAAACTTACTTTACGACCGTTGGTTATGCATTTCTCAACTAGGTAAAATAATCAAAAACAGTAAAAAAGATTATTTTACATTCTCAAAGGTTTTCCAACCGTACTTAAACGTCATCTTTTCAAGTGTTCCAACCGGGCTAAAACGGTTGACAAATTGAAAAATAAACTATAATAGCAATATAATATTCGTTGGGCAATCGACATTATTATCGATAGCCTACTTTAGTGGATCTTAACCTCATCACTATCTCGCCGCAAGACACAGCGGCTGTACTATGCGACGCTCCGCGTAAATGAAGTATCGTTTTGTTATTTTTACATTGCTTGTCCAGTCGCTTAGCGACATACTTAAGACAGTGGTTAAGGAGTAATGTATTTGCTGCAAAAATAGTACAACCGCTGCGATATTTGAAAACAAAAATAACGTAGTAAAAGAAAGAAATATTTTACGATTTGTTGTTTTTTATGATTTTAAAGATAAATACAGTAAAATACTTTTACTTACATATGGTAAATGATTCCGTGAGATACGAAGTTTTTATTATCACTTCGGTTTTTGCAGCAAACCACTGAACAACACGGCATTTTTATAATTTATCGTGACCACGGTCGAAAGCGTACTAGTTCGCGGAAACGGCCATTTGGCGAGTAAAGGCACAGCGTGCGCATAACGCGTGGACACAGACACGCCTCCATGCCACTTCTCCTGTTTTTTATATTTCTATGGGTTGTATGCATGAACGAAACAATTTAAACGCCAAATAGTTTATCTGAAAAACCTGCGAACTACAGATGTCATCTATGACATCCGTACACATAACGTGGGTTGGGACAATGATACATTATAGTTTAGTCTTGAAGATTATACAAACATTGCTCGTCTATCCTCCATCACCGGACCAATCAACTCTGTAGCATTCGAACATATCGCTCAACCTCACAAAATTTTACGTAACCACACATTGCGTATCTAACGTGTAACCTTGGCAATGTTCACATCAACAGGTTGTATATAAAGTTATGTTATATAATATAATATAATATTACGACAATTATATCACTCAAACTGCCGGTGAATTGGGTACAGTGAAGAGTCATGGTCATACTTTATTTGATTCAAAAGGTCATCGGTAATGAACAGTGTTATATTGGTTATATTGAACTTCAAAGTTGGATGTTTCAACTTTTACTTGAAATTTTTAGCTGCATATAGAAATGTATGCAGCAAAAAACAAAAAAAATAGAAGTCTTATGTCGAAAATCTTTGATTATTCTTCAAAGTGAAACTAAAAACCCTAACTAGTAAAAGTATCATTTGTGGAAAAGCCGACTTCGTGCTTCTATATTTCTCTAGCTTATTTTTGACCATCGCTATGCATTATGCTATGCAAATTGGAGAGTTTGGCATCCCTTCAGCTAATAAAAGTATCGTATTGAATCTCCTTATAGTCATAGCAAGAAATCAAATGTCTTAACAAGCCAGATATCCTATCCATAACATCTCCAGATTCCCATTCCCAGATAATCAAACACACAATAACAAACCAATATCTATGCACACAATTACGTTCTTACAGACCTCAAGCTCAATGACTCTACGGGAACCAGCTTATAAAACGTGGGAGTCGATAGTTTTTATCGACATCCCGAGTTCCCGACCACATCCCATCCATAGTGATCAATGAATTAGAAGGAAGTGGTGGTAGTTTTTGCTGGTATAAGACAGACGATGTTGTGTTGGGAATCTGTTATGACCACAGGTTATGACGATGAATCGATTTCTGTGTTAATGTTGGAAATTGTCACACATCTGTTTACATAGGTCTAGACTAGACTACACGATGGCAGATTTGGCACTTGTTTTTATTTAATTTGGTAGCATAGCCTCATTAATCGTATTTGTTACATCTTGTTTTGCTACTTAAACTTTTTTACGAGTTGAGAGTTGCAATACGGCTTTACATAAAAAAAATATTATTAGTATGGGACCTACAATATATAATAAAATACCTGACATAATAAAAGATGACACAATACGCAATTTTAAAATGAAGTTGACAGCATTATTGATTGAAAATTGTTACTACTCGATTAACGATTTCCTAAATGACAATGACTTAAATAAATTCTAAAGTAAATTTCTAATTTAAGATAATTGTAATACTTATATGCAATTTAATGACATACCAACTTATTTAATTGTTTTATTTTATTTAATTCATTGTTTGCTTTATTTAATGGCACCTGATTTGACCTGTAATTCGTAATTTTGTATTTTTTATTTTGACACTATTCTTTTTTATATTAGCTACGAATTTAATGTTTTAATTTTAATTAATTAATGTTTGCATGCCTAATTTAAGGTAGGTTGTACAGGGATCACAATTGTTTTTTTTTAATACCTTATGTCATGTACCTACAATCAATGCAAATAAATAAACTTTACTTTACTTTACTTTTAAAGTCCCAAATAAAATATTTTTCTTTCTTTCTACTTTAGATTTCTTGGTAGACTTAAGAACATCTTCCTTGATTGCAACTTTAGATTCTTGCTGACTAATATCATTTAGAGAAAATCTGGTTCACCTGCAAATGCAAAATACGTTTGTTGTTTTATTTAAAGTACCTGGTCGATGGTGCTCTGCTTGGGTGAAAATAGAGAAAACAAATTTTCCCAGATATGAGACCTAGCTAGAACGTTATTTCGCCCCGTAAACCCCTATATTGCAAGTTCCATCGAAATTGTCAAAGCAGATTTCGAGAACGTGATTACAAATCACGACGGTACTCATATTCCAACCACGACGGTACTCATATTCCATAATTACTCGAATTTTTAACGTATCCATGATGACGAAAAAGATTAAAATGCGATGAAAATGTAACACTAATCAATAAACAAATGACTACTTTTGGAAAAAAAAATCCATGTTTTTAAAATAACATTAATTTGAAATTAGAATTCTTAGCCAAACAAAAAATATTTTGATTTGAAATGGCCAGTACTGCAAAACGGCAATTTCATAGGTAAAGACCTATTATATAAAATTCTCGTGTCACAATGTTCGTTCCCGTACTCCTCCGAAACGGCTTGACCGATTCTCATGAAATTTTGTGAGCATATTGAGTAGGTCTGAGAATCGGCTAACATCTATTTTTCATACCGCTACTTTTTATCCCGGTCTACGCGGGTGAAACCGCGGGGCGCAGCTAGTATAATATAAATAATACAAATATTGCTCATTTAATAGTATAGGATACAGTATTTACTATTTTACTAGTAGATTATTTTTAATCAAGTTCACTTAAAACAAAAATCAGTCTTGAGTGGTCCAGCTAGTTTTTTATGAGATGACTTTCTTATAAGCTCAATAATAAATCTATTGTACCTACCAAGTGATCACAGACAGGTGTAGGTACACCACAATCATAATGAATGATGCGATCATTTAATTCATGAACGGATTGAATGAGTGAACTAATTGATTCCATTCGATCGTGATGTTCTAATCATTTGAATTGATTACTTGTTCTTCTTTTATCATTCACTGATGAATTGTTAGATTTATCAATTTAATAGCATAAGTATTTCTATTATTATATTTATCAGTATAATCTAGGCTACTGTTACAAGCAGTATAACACTCCGAAAGATTTTGAAAGAAATTCCTAGTCATTGCTTCTTATGTTTGAGAAATTCGCCTGACCGACAACGTAAATAATGCAATGTATATTGCTTTAATGTCAAAATGAAATACTCGTAGTATTGAGATTGTGAGTGTGTTACGCAATTAAGTCCCCTGCTGGTCTGCGTTTTCTAGGGCTTTCTCATAATCATGGTAGATAAAACATGCCTGCTGTGATTAACAATCATAGGGATCATTTTGCCATAAACATCACGCTTGACACATAGATTTTTATTTATGGTACGCTGACCATCTTATTTAAATGGGTAATATTTTAGTCACCTTTTTCAGAGAGGAGCTCGTGGCTAAGTAATAACAGCCGCACGGGTCGATCCATCAAGTTAAGCTACACTTGCCGGGGTTGGTCAGTGGATTGGTGACCATCTTTACATACCGTGACTCCTCCGTGCCTCGGAAAGCACGTTAAGCTGTTGGTTCTGGCTATCATTCGTGGATCTTTGACAGTCGTTACGGGTTGTCAAATGCCCGAAAGTCTGACAAACAGTCTTACCAAGGGGTATCGTATCACCCAGTTACTGGGTTGTGGAGGTCAAATAGGCAGGCACTCCATGTAAAATACTGGTATTCAGCTGCATCCGGTTAGACTGGAAGCCGACCCCAACATGATTGGGAAAAGGCTAGGCAGATTAAGATTATTTTGATCACGTTTTTATTCTCATAGGCGTTAAGTTAGGTTACTCTTTGCCGAAAACCATGCAGTATACAAATGTAATCATCATCAACATCATTCTCCTGCCCTTATTATCTATTTGGGGTCGGCGCAACATATCCCTTTTTCCATACTTCTCTATTAGTCGTCATCTCGATAGTCACCCCGTTTCTAGCCACATCCTCTTTCACACAGTCCATCCATCGTTTCTTTGGTCTTCCCCTACTCTTGTAGCCATCGACATTCATACTCAAAACTTTCCTCACGACATTTTACTCAGTCCTCCGCATCCACATGCACATATCATGACAACCACAGATATCTGTGTGATGTCAACCGATTTCCGCATAACTTTTCAGTCACCGGTACCATTTTCAGACTTCCTCTTATGTACTCATTTCTTATTCTATCCATTCGTGTAACACCACACATCCCTCTTAGCATTCTCATCTCAGGCTTTTTGGCCTAACATTCTGTTCTGATCAAATGTAAGGAATATATTATTTGGAAATTAATAAAGTTGAAGTTATGTAACTCGCTATAATACACTTCTGGACACATCTATTGGCCCACCTTAGAGTTTAGGTTTCGATGGCCCCTACCGAAATATAATTGCTAGATTGAACAAAAACTGTTGATGCAGTTTTAAACCTGATACATTTTATCATCTTTTTCGATCGTATTGTTTTAAATTTGAATTCAGAATACCATACGACATGGAGCTACGCCTAACAAGTCGGATATGCGCCTTGTTAAAGGCAATTGATTTTTGAATAAAAAACATGTTTTATCAAATAAAGGTTTAATTTAATAACGAGTGTTGCCTCCATGGGCATCTACCACAGCTCTCATACGATTAGGCATAGAGTTTATCAACCGCTGTATGAAATTTTGAGGGATCATCTCCCATTCCTCTTCTATGGCAGTTTTCAACTCCTGCATCGTCTGGGCAACTGGCTGACGAGCCCTAACACGTCTTTTTAGCTCGTCCCACATGTGCTCAATGGGGTTCATGTCTGGGCTTCTGGCTGGCCAGTCCATAACTGTGATGTTCACATCCCGAAGATATTCCCTGACGATGCCGGCCGCATGGGCTCTTGCATTATCATGCATAAAAAGGAAATTTGGGCCCACATAGTCCGCGTATGGTATCACGTGAGGTTCTAAGCACTCACGAATGTACCTTTCAGCATTTAATGTTGGCAGCCGTGGTCCTGTAACAACCTCAAGTTGAGTTTTGCCGCTCGCGGATATACCGCCCCAGACAGTCCATGAGCCACCGCCATAAGCAACCCTCTCTTCAAAGCAGCATTGTGCGAAACGCTCTCCCTTACGTCGGTAGACCTTCTTCCTTCCATCATTGCCATGTAACACAATTTTAGACTCATCAGAAAAGAGTACACGGCTCCAATCTTGCTGTGTCGAATTTAAATGACTGCGTGCGAAATGAAGGCGCGCTGTTCGGTGGGCTCGCGTTAGTTTGGGGCCATTAGCTGGCTTGTGTGGTACCATATCGCGTTCTTTTAACCTTCTCCGAACAGTTCGAGCGCTCACAGATACTCCGTGGAAGTCGCGAAGTTGGTTTTGTACCTCAATGGAGGTAAGGTGACGATTTCTCAAGCTGGTCGTCACGATGAATCGATCCTGCCTTTCAGTTGTGACCCGAGATCGTGGCCTTCCTTGGCGACGAACAAAGCCGCCAGTCTCTAGGTACCTCCGATAAACATTTCGGACCGCAGATCGACTTAAATTAAGTTGAGCACTCACGTTTCTTTGGCTGTGTCCGGCCTGAATAAGTGCCATAGCTTGGGCGGCGACTTCAGGTGAAGTATCTATAGATTATTGATAGAACCTCACCTTAATGTTAAGAATAAGTAATGTTTGTTGCTAAACCAAAGATATCAATCACTTTTTCAAGAATTAAATCCAAGTATACCAATAAAACCAAGTTTTCTTAGTATTCGAATGTTTGATATCAACAAACAGGCTCCAAATTGTCTTTTGTTTCTTTAAATTCTGTGTTCAAAATTCAAAAAAAGACTATTGAATTAATTTGTGAATGTGCCAGGTTCAAAACTGCATAAAAACTTTTTGCTCGACCTAATATAAAATTTTAGCTAGGACCAAACGAAACTGAAAATACAAGGTGGGCCAAAAGATGTGTCCAGAAGTGTAGCTACTTTCTCAGTATGTACATGGTAGAAAATTACTTTGAATAATTTCATACTTGAAAAGAGAATCTAACTTCATAACAATGTCCCATTCTTTGATTGCGGCCACGAAGCAGGCGACTCAGATAAACAAATGTCATAGAAACAATAAAACAGTAGACTCAGTTTTCGTAATTTTTGAATATAGAATTTTTTTGAGGACTGGCCAGTATCATTTCCGATCCTATGGTAGTATTTAAAAGCCAATAACAGTATTAACGAAATTAACCAAATTTGATTAATTTTGATAATGGAAATGACACTTCAAGAACAGGACATTATTGCAGTCTGTAAGCTGTCAGAGTCAGTGGACATTTACAAGCTTCTATGTTAATTTGCAATGATGCAATGTCATACGTATGTAGAGCTACAATATTGACCTTTCACGCTAGTTCTGAGACAAATGCCAAGCATTCACTAAAGAAGCTGGCATTTTGTTAAATGTCTTCATTTACGGACGAAACGAATGAAAATGAAAATATTTGAATAGAGTCATTAATTTATCTTAAGGTTAACGCCAATGTTCGTTGACAACTCAATTCAAAATAACGTTATTAGTTAGTTAAATATGTAGTTACGGTAGGTAATAACTTATGTGTTATAAATATGGTATGGTAGAGGAAATATTTCAAGTAAATACGGCTAAACTCCGCAATGCAACTGAATTTTAAATCACTGCACCGGTGCGGTATATATTATATATTGTGGCTATCAGGACGACTTTGCAAATGTCTGAAGTTGTGTGCCAATTGAGAATTCGGAGGATAATCTCTCAAAGTACTGTCTACTTGCTGAAATATGTTAATTCTATTAAAATCTATATCTATACTTATTAAAGCTGTTTGTTTTTTTGTTTGTATGTTTGAACGCGTTAATCTCTGGAACTACCGGTCGGATTTAAAAAATCTTTTTGAATTTGATAGCTCAATTCTTGAGGTAGGCTACTTATCATCACGATAGGACCCTTAGGAGCAAAAAGAAAACAAAAATCAGAAAGAATGCTAAGCGAAAACGAAGTAATATTAGCGCGGGCAGGCGATACGATGCGACGAGATGGATCGAGGGACAAGAAATTACTCGTGGATGAAGTCGCGGGCAGAAGCTAGTAATAAATATAATGGCGGCACCACTTTTATTACTTGTTGTGTCTGCGTTCTGCGCGTGACTGACAAAGAGTGTCAAGAGTGTAGCTTTCTATTAAGATATAATATAACACATAAAACAACATAAATAATTCCTTGATACCAGAAAAAAATGTTATTAATACCACAAAAAGCAATATCGCTGTTTTACCGGCCCAACAGTGACCGTATCGAGTTGTGATCTCGGAACTGCGACGTTCCCACGCCTGCGCTTCCGCACCTGCTGAGGATCTCGACTTACACAGGACATCCAACACGACCGATATCGGTTGCTTGTGACAGGTGACGATGACAGCATTTAGTAGTAAACAATTTAAAACAAAAGAATATTTTTTTTTATTGTAAGATTAAAGGATGACACTGATATAGAGAAAATATCCCCCGAAATATCTTGGCGTGTCTGAACAACAACAACAACAACAACAACAACACTACGAATTTTCGCGCATGTTCTCTCACTCACACTCGCCCAATGGGAACGTAAAAAACGTTACTGCGCAGCTTTCTGCGCGAGGTTCAGACTCGCCAAGATACGAGTATTTGGGCTGTAGTGTACAGAAGGCATTCTACGAATTTACAAACTTTGCAACGGTCTCTGCTCAATGAGTTATTGACAGATTTGCCATACAAAATCTGTCAAAAAATTGGAAAGTCTATTGTAACGTTTGTAAATTAGTAGACCTAGGCCCTGGACACCAACTTGTTAAATGTTGGTTGTTGGGCTAAGTGCAAACTTATCTCAATCTCTACTTGTCTCAATATTTAGCGCACAATGCCTAGTTTTAACAAAACTTGAGCTTTATAAATTCGCCTACAGTAGGCAAAGCTTTTC
This sequence comes from Cosmia pyralina, assembly GCA_946251885.1. NCBI lineage: Eukaryota > Metazoa > Arthropoda > Insecta > Lepidoptera > Noctuidae > Cosmia > Cosmia pyralina. Next base: position 23,562,955 of record OX276353.1, read on the forward strand.
ACAAACTCGTCGTTTTGCTAAAACCCTTCACCACACACACAATACAACACATCTTACAAACTATTGTTAAAGAAACATTCTCAACCGCTTCATGTGTTAATTTCGTTCCGTTTCCTGTGATAACAGTTTCGTTTTTAACACACAATGAAGCAAAACTCTCTTACCAAGCTCTTAATACCAAATATGGCGTCGCTTCATCAACCTCTTTAATTTGTTTTAAAATGTCATGGGAATTGTGGAAACAAAGGATATGTATAAAACGTGTGGGATGTAAAGATCTTTACCAAGAAGTGCAGGTTTTATTAATGGATCAATGGTTGTTGATGAAAACATTGTAGTCTGGAATAGCACACCGTTAATAATCGTCAGTAGAAGAACAAAAACCCTTTAGTTGACTTTATGATGAAAACTTCCTCCATTTTGGAAGTTTATTAAACATAATTTCCCTAGCAACTATCAACTATGTTGGGGTTGGCTTCCATCCAGTGTTGAGTCAAAATGTGGAGCTGGTTTTTTTTTAATCTTGCTCTGTACCAATGTCTAAAGGGGATTTCTTTTGAAAGGTTTAAACCTCCTTGATAATTTCTATTGTGAATTATTCTTATTCCTATAATATGTGAATATCTACAGACTCTACAGCTATCACCATGTTGATGAATACTTCATTTGTTTTTTTTTATGAGTGTGTGTAAAATTATTGCACGATTGTGTATGCATGGAGTTCACATTATTATGATTTGATTTTTGTTCCTTTTATCTGATCGTTTTTGTTCTTGTTTTATTGAAAGCTTGTGAAAACCGGCATGTAATAAGTGTGGAAAACAACTCTTTGTATTTGAGTTTTTATTAGCTGTAATTCACTTTGTATAATTTTGCACCTATCTGTTAGAATTGTCAATAGCTTATTAATTTGAAAGCATATGTTGTGGATTCAATTATGTGTAAATAATTACTGCTAAATATTAATGTTTGTAAACTTTTTACGAGTTTTTCGTTGAATAATTACCAGATATTTCTCGATGAGTGCATACCAACTTTCAAAATTTTATTTCAGACTTGTACTGCTCTCCTTACAAAAATATACATAATCAGTCAGCAGTTAAAATTAAACAAAGACAGGCTGATATTAATTCGTTATTGTAGTTACTCTAGATTTTAAAAACATATCTATGTTTTATCACCTAAACCATCACGAAAAAAAAAATCTGCTGTTTCATACATTTCGGTCGAGTACTATTTTGGTTGAACTTTTGTTTGAAACAGCTGATTATTTTCGTGATTTCAGAGTTAGTCCCATAGTGAAAGTTGATCATATTCATGGGTAGATAACCTGTGAAAATTTGCTTTTCCTGTATAGGTAGCTCCAATTTAGGAGTAGGTAGATCCCCCCACACCGCAGTTAGAAAATTTTACCATATAAAATACACCAAAATCTCACCATCTTCCTAATCTCCTTCACAGACGATGAAGGCGGTCACATCAAGCAGGCAGGCTACGAGTCGCGGCGACAGAATGACCTGTACATGCGCCTGGGCTTGCTGCTGGGGGAACGACGAGGAGCCAGGAACAAGGCTAGAGACAGCTGCACATCGCTGGCTTCTCTTGACGCGCATACGCTGGCTTCACATAATACAAGTCCTGTAAGTATCTCGACAGATTAGAATCGCACAAGTTTTTATAAAGTGGACCCAAAAACACTTGCAAATAAAATTGTTCATCACTGGGCCAACTTTCCACACCGGAAAATACCAGATAGACTGATATATGGATTCTTTTTAAAGTGAACCTTAACCCCACTTGAGACTGGTGCTGCTGCTCTAGCACACGTGGATTTTTCTTGTTGAACAAACAACTATTCGTTTGTTACTTAACAGTCCCATACTAACTAATCATCATCCTCAGCCCTTACCCCAGTTGCTGGTCTGCGCAACAAGTCTTCTTTTTCCGTACACCTCAATCTCTAGCCTTTTCCCAACTATGTTGGGGTCGGTTTCCAGTCTAACCGGATGCAGCTGAATACCAGTATTTGACATGGAGCGACTGCCTATCTGACCTCCACAACCCAATAGCTGAGTGCGTCGCACTATTATTGGAGTCCCATTAATGATTCATTCTTTGCCTTTCTTCTTTGTATGAGTTCTAATAGTAAGATCCATTTTGTTTCAGGTATCAACCCTCACCGGTTCCTCAGAGGTGGAAGTAGCAACGCCTCTGGGTCGGGACTCTCTAGGCTCTCTAGCGTCCATGTCATTATCTGCAGCCAGCAACTGCTCGTCTTCCAGTCCTGGGAGCAGACGGCATTCTGTTAACAGTAAGTCATCACCATTTTAAGTTATTTTATATAATGTTTGGACTAACTTGAATGCCCAAATGGTCAATTCAAGCAAGAGAATGCAGTTCAAAACCTGGTGAGCCTATCCATGTTACTTGAACATTATCTCACTAAGTTTATTAAAACCTGGACATAACAGAATCTAGCACAAGAAATGGTTAGTAAGTAATCTATTTTGGTAAAAGCCGTTAAAGGTATCTGCAACATGAAAAAAAAAAACTGGCAGATCTAATTAGTATAATGAGTTCCCTTCCTATCTATCCTCATTAGGCCCTGGAGATTGAAGTGGTCAGTCATTAAGATACCACGCCCTCTGGGCTTTACGGCTGCCGATAACCACCATTCCTAAGGAATTGTTATTAGCTTTTGACACGAGAACCACTGATAGGCATGCCTGTATTCCGTAATTTCGGCGTTCATAAATATATTGATTCATTGGAAACTACTTTTGACAGATAGGAAACCTAGTCTTAACAGAACTGATTTCATTAATCTTACTGCGAAGTCCCGATGAATCTAAATCTAGATAGAAAAACTTCTGTTTTATCAATCTGCGTAGTTTTTCCCAACTTTGTTTGGGTCGGCTTCCAATCTAACAGGATGCAGTTGAATACCAGTATTTTATAGTTGGTTTATAATAATCGCTTAGTTTGTATCTCCACCTCCAGATAAGTTTAGAATAACATATCTCGACGACGTCAATCTCGTTGTAGGAAAAGTACCACAGGACATCACAAAGTCAAGCTAGTGCAAAGTAAAGTGCTACTAACATTAAGTATAGTCAAAACAAAGACATTCATCACATTTAAGTGTCTCTGTCCCCCACTATAATATTAAGAGTTACAATAGAAAAAAGGCCTCACTTTACTCACTTCTCTTTCAGCTCTAATAAAGCTATATTTTCTTTCTAGCACTCCAAAGCGGCAGATCAGACGAACTAACACGAATGTCCAGCGGCTTCTTCAAAACAAGGAAAACAGCTGCCAGACGCTCAGCCAGGGTCAACAGCAAGCAATCATCGACATCATCAGAGATCAAAAAAGGTTCATTGTTATACCAAATTAATATTTTTTCATCAACCATATTGATTCAGCAAAAAGTGCGGAGAATTTTATTATAAGCACTCGAAATTATTTAAGCATAATTAGATTTGTAATTAAATATAGACGAAGTTTATAAAGCTTCTGATACAGAAATTGGGTTTAAATTACATTGGCTGGCTGACACAAAAATCGGCAATGAGATTGCATTATTTGAAAACACGTCTATTAAAGTATGCAAATGTGCACGTATTTTAGAAGATAAGTACGATAAGCCTCTTAGCGAATTTGATAAATGTGGCACTAATAGTATTGAGCTAGAATAAAGCAGGAAATCTGGTGAGTAAACTAAGAAATTATACGTAGCAGATTAATTTTATACATGAGCAACTGAACTTATTTGAATAATAACTAGAATATGAGTACTAAATACTGCTTTGACTTCTGTTATATTAGAACATTCATGTCAAGTAGTAAGATAAATTTAAAAAAAATCTTCTTGTAAACCACGCACCTACACGAAAGTAGAAGATATATTATAACCAAAGAAGCCAGAAGGTCTAATGTATTTCTATTTCTCTTTAGTGCATCCATCACCGCAACTGACATTACGGCCACTGTTCTTCGAAGTACCTTCAACAGACAACCAGACGTACTTCTCAGGAAGACAGTGGCTTATGAGGGATATGGAAAAGGCTTTGGATTCTAGTGCTTCAGGTTTGTATCCTTAATCATTATCAAACATTGTTGGATTGATTTCAAATTGTAACTCCTCAAAACTTTAGCAATTTTTTTTATCATCTCAATTTTAACAAGCAAATATATCATATTTATCTCTATTCAGGACCTCTGTAATGCTAACTATAAAAATATTAATTTAATTTACTTTTAAATTGTCAATTGGTTAAAGTTCCTTATCGTTTTTCTCCTCTACAGGTATCATAGTATCCGGCTGCCCAGGAACAGGCAAGACAGCACTCATCCTCCAACTGGTAGAATACTCCTGCTTCGGAAGAAAGAGGAACTGCGAGTATGAGGAGCTGAGGGAGCAGTCAGACATCAGAGAGATGTTACCAGAAGATCTGACCATCGGCATGTTCACCCATCTGGCTTCCCACGTCGTCGCTTATCATTTTTGTCAGGTAAGACCAAGAATCCAAAAAATGTGGCACCAGTAAACTTAGTCATTTTGTCAAAACGATTCCAGAGTTTTAAATAACTATTAAGTACTGCTCAGTAATCTCTTTGATGCCATGCTGATAAAATATTATTTATTTTTTAGTCTTATAGTCGGACAAGCATAGTGATGAAATAGTATAATGACCGACATTTGTTTATCATGCATGATTCTTATTCACAGTTTTTTTTCCAGGCCGATAACAACAGTACCTGCCTCGTGGGTGAATTTGTGCACTCTCTAGCAGCACAGCTCTGTCAAGCTCCTAGACTTCAAGCCTACAGAGAATACCTCCTCAGCGAACCACATCTACTCGGTTGCTTATCTCTCAAGGAATGCATCGCAGACCCAGACTTAGCCTTCATGAGGGGCATCATCGAACCTCTTATAATACTGAGGAGGAGTGGAAGCATAGACTCCTCAAACAGCATCATTCTCGTTGACGGTCTTTGTGAAGCTGAATACCACCGACCTGATCATGGCTACACCATTGCCTCGTTCTTAGCAAGGCATGTACCAGAAATGCCTTCATGGCTCAAAGTGATCGCTACTGTAAGAACACAATTTTTAGAACTGTCTAAACAGCTGCCGTACACTAGACTTAGTCTGGATGAGTCAGACAATGTTCACAAAGATCTCCTGGAGTATTTCAACACAAGACTACAAGCTGCTCCCATAATAGAAACGAACATAAAATGTTCGACTGGAAAGTCTGAAGGAGTACACAATTCAGTGATGAAGTTCGCACAGTATGTGCTCCATCTAAGCCAAGGCTCGTTTTTGTTCCTAAAATTAATTCTAGATCTACTTGAAAGAAGTCACATCGTAGTTAAATCGACGAATTACAAAGTAGTGCCGATATCGCTAGCACAAATATTTTTGTTGCAATTTAATCTACGATTCCCTACAGTTCAATCATTTGAGAAAGTTACTCACATCTTAAGCGTATGCTTAGCAGCTTTATATCCTCTGACTCTGGTAGAGATTTATTACTCAGTAAATTCGTTGCTGGTCAATACGTTCCTACCCTGGGATGAATTCTGCCACAGATTCGAATCGCTCTCAGACTTTCTTGTAAAGAGGATTGACAACACCTACATGTTCTTCCACCCTTCGTTCAGGGAATGGTTGATAAGAAGAGATGACAACGAAAGTCCAAAATTCCTCTGTGATTTGAGAGCAGGACATTGTGGTATTGCATTCAGACTATCCAGAGTGCAAGCTCCTTTAGATTCAGAGAAATCGATGGAGTTAGGACATCACATCTTAAAAGCTCACATGTACAGAAATATGGGGCCAGCTCAATTAGGCTTATGCCCGAGAGATTTGCAAGCAATGTTGGTAGCAACAAGTTCGGCCAGCGTTGGTGAAGCGATTGCACATTTGAGGAACATTTACACGCCGAATGTCAAAGTATCTCGACTCATGCTTTTAGCTGGTGGATCTCCTAATCAAATCACAGAATGTTTGGGCAATGCGCCACTACTGTGCATGTATTCGTATCAAGGAATATTAGCTATGGTTGGACTGTTGATTGAATTTGGAGCTGATATGGAAATGACAAATTCTCAAGGATGTACAGCTTTATCTTTGGCATGTCAGAGAGGGCATACTGATGTTGCGAGGAGACTTATAGCTGCAGGTAATTAATAGCCTCTTTTATAGAAAAAAAAACATACGAAGAACTTATTCACCTTTTTAACGTTGATGAAATTTTTCATTGAGATGATGCCTTTGTATTGATTTTGCTAGTTGACAATAGTTTAATATCTGTTTTCGTTTCTTCAGGCGCATCATTAAGTCACACCGACACTGCAGAACAGACTCCTCTCGTCCACGCAGCTAAGAACGGTCACAGAGATACAGTTATCTACCTCCTTGGCTGTCAAACTGGAAATGACAGAAACTCCTTAGATATCGATGATGGTAGTATCGAACAGCTGGTACCAGGATCTCGGCATGCGCTGATAGCTGCTGCTCAGAATGGACATCTAGATATTGTTGAATATCTTTTGGATACTGCTGAATTAATTGTAAGTGCCAAAGTTCTTATAAAGCTCCTTGGTTTCCCACTAACTAATGCCTATTTTTCTCATGAGAAGCATCTTTGGCGTAACCGTGCTTTAATAAAATTGTTTAGATTCAATTCTTTTAAATCTTTACTAAAGTTTTTAACATTCATTCAGTCAGCGGCTGATGTTGTTTATCATGCATTTTTAATATAGGTTTCATTTCTCCTTTCTTCAACATAATGCAATAAATACATTTTTTCCACAGCCCGATGGTATATGCCCAGTGACAGGCGAGACCGCTCTAACAGCAGCCTGCTCATCTGGCAACGCCGCAATCTCAGACGCTCTCCTAATCCGAGGAGCAACACCATACTCTTTGAACGCTCGTCAGCTGTCACCACTGGCATTGGCAGCCAAGAATGGAAGAACAGCACTCGTGTTGAGGCTGTTAGATTCTGGTGCTGATGTGATGGGTTCTGGTGGAAAGATTCCGTTGATATTAGCAGCTGCTGAGGGTCATGCTGATGTTGTTGAGATGTTATTAGATCATGGTGAGTTATTAACATTATTTGTAAAGGTGGTGTTTGAAGTCTCTTATATGTTTATTATTGTTCATACCAATGATGTGAAGTCACTATTTGTTCAATGTTATATTGTCATTGTTTTCTTGTTGTTCTTCAAAGGTACCGTAATTTTTTTCAAAACGTGTAACTTTTTGTGTTAGGTGCTGACCCTGATGCAATGGACGCTGACGGAATATCACCTCTGGGATGGGCGTGTCTAAGGTCTAGAATACCGACAATGGTGGTCTTGATGGACAAAGGAGCTACCATAGGTAAGTTCTTAACTTACTATCGTGTTCATCTGTTGCCAAAGCTATAAAACAACAGACTCATAAACACGGTTTTGTTGTGTTTAAAATCTTTTCAAAGTCCGAAAATAAACAATCTTCTTAGTTTCAATAATTTAATATAACTTTGAGTTAGTGTTATATTAACGTTTATTTTCTCTTAGTAATTCATGATAATGCCATTCATTTTCTACATTTTCTTGTATAGCTTACAGGATTTTTTAGAGAATTAACGATCTTCTTTTTGGCATCTAAAACCTATAACAAATTATTCAATTATTCTAATATCCTCAATACATTCTATAGACCAACCGGATGGCAGCGGTCGTACACCTTTAGGGTTGGCATGTGGTGGTCCATCAGACCTGGTGGACATACTGTTGGAGAGAGGAGCCTCTCTGGAGAGAGTCGACCACAGTGGCCTCAGGCCGTTGGATAGAGCTATTGGACAACGAAATGTTCCGGTAAGTCATATTATGTTATGGTGAATATAAGTATTCTATATCATTGGCTTCGTTTAAATCCTGGACAGTGCAGGTTGACACGAGGGGCTGAAAAGAAGGTGAGGCGTATCCTGTGAAGGGACTCCACACTGGCACTGTATTTGGGATGGGACAGAATTTGAGTCAAATCGATACGAAAAGAAGAAGTAACTTTATGAAAATAAATTAGATTCTAAATACACAGCATCTATGAAGCAAGCCGCTAATTTCATGTTGACTTCAATATTATGTTTAATGTTTTACAGGTCGTTAATTGTTTTCTGAGGAAAGGCGCCAAGCTTGGTCCGACTACGTGGGTTATGGCTTCAGGCAAACCAGAATTCATGTAAGTTACTGAACAAAATCATTGCTATTTAGCACTACAGATGAATTAAGATTTATTGATGAATTATTATTTATTTTCGAAGTTTATCTTGAACATAACTGACATCGGTGAAGGAAAACATCGTGAGGAAACCTGGACTTTTATTGGCTTGATCATCAATGCTCATGACTTCTTTGTATAAGAGGCATTTGGCCTGGAGTGGGACAATAATAGGCTGTCATTATTCAGAGCGCCTTAAAAGTAATGTTAACTCTTCTCCCCAGGCTTATACTGCTAAACAAGTTGCTAGAAGACGGGAACATGTTGTACCGGAAGAACAGACCATCAGAGGCGGCGCACCGCTATCAGTACGCGCTGAAGAAGATCAACCCGCTCATCAGCGACGAGGGGCTGACCACACCTACCACACAGCCCGTGCCACATGAACATGTGTCGGCGTTTGTGCAGCTGAAGACGAATTTGCTTCTAAACTTGTCGAGGTGTAAGAGGAAATTGAACGTAAGTTTGAAAAGTTTTATTTTTTGTGTATACGAATAGTTATATATGTATATGTAAATAGTAAACCATGGACAAATCGGCATATCCTTTCTCTTTCTCTGTCATGTCCATCCAAATGTTGTGACAGTCCCTTGTTACAAAACTACTATTTAGTTGATTTCCAAATAAGTCAGGAGTAACAAGCATTTTGTAATGTTGCTTTCAATACATACACTGTTTTTGGAATATAAAAATAAATACATAAATCCCTCCAATCCTAACCAAGTTATTCGAAAACAATTTTCTTAAAACTATTTCTCTTTACCACAGGAACCATCAGAAGCCTTAGACCTCGCAGCTCGGGCTTCAGTCCTGCGTCCGAATGCCTTCGAGTGTGCCTACGCCATGGCGCGAGCTATCCTCGCTCTCAACAAGCCTTCAGAAGCTCTCCCTCATGCCAGAAGAGCATTACTCCTCGCCCCCACCACCGACCTATCAGCAATGAGAACGCTAAAGGCCCTCCAACAAGAGATTCTTACAAGGATCAATACTGGGTCCCATAGTTTAAACGGCGATACACGATCAATGAGGAATTTTGACACAATTAGTCTTAATATGCCATGATTTTAAAATGTAATACCACCAGGTTTTATGTACAAAAATAGATAGAGGAAATTTTTAGATTGAAATTAGGACTCATCATTCATAGGATCATAATAACCCATCGATTTATCGTCATAAAATATTCAATTCTTACTATCATTCGTGAAGTTTAAGTCTCTATTTAAAGAGGGCTTGTCAGGATTGTCTATAATACTATTATTATCTCAATGTTGATATATTTCACTTAATAATTCTTTAATAGAATTAATATGACTGTAAATAATATCTAGGGAATCGAACGAACGAACATTATGATAGAAACATTTATTTTTATCTGTATAAAGAAGGAGTTTTGAACTTTATTGTTGTTATAGCACTTTTTAAAATAGTCCTTTTCTGTAGTTTACAAGATTACGTTTTAATGCTTTTCTATATTAATGTAAATGACAATTTGTTGCAGTTTAAATATTGTTATTAGCAATATACCTAGTGCTCGACTTTATTTGGTGTGATTTTCCTTCTTACATCTGTTACAATTTCTATAGGAATTGTCATGGATATGGTCAAGATATCTTCAAGGTCTTCAGAACCATTTTTGTTTTTTAAGCAAAATGCGATTTGATACAATTTTTGTTTTATATACGTAAAATCTTATGTGGTTGTTTATTAGACTGGAGACAGATAAGAAATATAAATTATGGTTTATAGAAGTAGAAGTTAGGTTTACGATATTTTATCAAAAAAAAGTGAATTAGGTTCATTTTATTTTGTTGAATAATATTTTATACCGAAGTACTTCGCCCGTGTCTCTGACATTATCAAAATTATTTTTATTTCCGTATGTAGATAATAATGATTTTATTAATAACGCATTTTATTTACGATGTGATTATATGACATGTAAATATGTAATTCTTCCTATTACGAATTAAGTATCTGACAATGTACAGTGTCTTGCAAAATAAATTAGAGTTTTAGCCTCGAATAATCGTGTCTATGAAATATTAATCGCTTGCCATTTTTTATTGAAATGCTTTAATTTTTTTCCATCGTTACAAAACAGATAAAAAAATTGGTGCCTCGAAACTTTTGCAATCTTTAATTTTTTTTGTTATTCTTTATTCAACATTTGAGTTAAACTCATGTGCCCATTTTCTTGCTTATTTATAATTTATTAAAAATACTAGAGTGAGTTCAAAGTATGTGAAAATAATTAGGAATGATGAATAATTATATAATGGATTTTTTGTTTGTTTGTTTGTGTTGGATGTATCTATATAAAAAGAGTGATGTATGTTATAATTTACTAGTTTATAAATAATTTTATTTATTTTTGAATTCTTAAAAGTGCATAGCCTAACTTTATTATTGTCACATAAAAAAACAAATGCTAGATTTAGAAAATTTTAAATCCTGTAATTAATTATTGCATAAAAACAAGTGAAAATACGGGTGTACCAGAAAGATGTGCGCAAACTATCTTCCGGGGACCAACATCGTAATTGTGGAAAAAAAATCTCTCGTCCCTTACAAAATTTCAATACCTACTTGACCAAATGTAAGGGACGACTGTTTATTTTACGATTACGATGTTGGTCTCTGGGAAAAGTTGTTCAGCTTGGTGGTCTGTACCACATCTTTAATTTCGTGCACATCTTTCTGGTACACCTGTATATCAAGCAATAGGTAGGTAATTCCATACGCAAATGTTTTGAAGATAAAATGTCAAAATAAAAACTGGCAAAATTATTAAACTTTTTATTAAGACTGACGATAAAACATTGGTGGAAATTATAAATGAAACAATTACTTATAGCTATGATAGTGTAGTAGGAATTATTTTAAGTACAATAGTTACTCAGGCAGTACATATTATGATTGTATTAAATATTTTTTTCATATTGCTTCAAAATTGTTTTTTTATTACCCTTGATCCTGATACACACACAATTTCAAACTGATCAATTTTTTTACGAATAACCCCCTTTACCCAACATCGTCGTTCGGAAATTATCGAAATCATATCATGTGCCCAGACTTTTCCCAAATAAATTGTCGGAGTTGGCTTCCAGTCTATCCGGGTGCAGCTGAAAACCAGTATTCTGACCTCCACAACCCAATAACTAGGTAGCACGATACCCTTTGGTAGAACTGGTTGTCCGACTTTTGGGTTGCTCGTAACGACTGTTTCAGTATTCCAATTCCGAATGTTAGGTACAAATATAATACGAAGTCATAAGCGCCCTCATACAGTACCTACCTACTATGTCTATATTACGTATTTCCCTTTCCGTGTTCAATTCGCGACAGAGCGATTGCGTGAAGTCATTGGTTTGAAAAAAATTTTGGTTATACAGTTAGTTTGTTTTACGGAAAGCCAGGTTTCAGAGCGGCAATCTTACGTGATGCGAACTGCAAATCCAACAATTTTTGCCAAAGGTCATCCATAAATCTGTAGGTGTAGACCAACCGTAAACACTGTTTTGTAAAAACAAAAATAAGTTTAAGGGCTGATTTTTCAATAGGTAGATAACTTTTATCTGAAGAATAAATAAGAAAGTTTGACATATTTGCTATATAAAAGCTGTCAAACCACCATAATTTTTATCTGTGGAATAAATTCCACAGATAAAAATTATCTGATTATTGAACAATCAGCCCTAAGTCGATTACTAAGTATACAGTGTTTATTTGATGCGAATTGAACAAGGTTTTGGTGGGCATGTACCGTGCTACAAAAGCGATGTTTCACACCATCGGTGTCTCGAATTGAACACGGAAAGTGAAGTACGCGTACTCATTTTCTTTATCCTCTCGGATGCCCAGGCCATACCGCGTACATAAAGCGCTGTCTGCCAATGCCGTGGAAGAAGGTACGCGCGAGAGTGCGATAATAACGCGCAGATATACGCTCCGGCAGTCTACTGACTGCGAGCGTAGATCTGCGTTCAGACTACACATGACGGGTTAAAGCCTTAACATAAAGTACAAAATACAAACTAAATCAGTTTATAAAAAGTCTGAAGTGATTTCCGTCGTAGCATAGTACGGAGTAGTTATTTTAGGAACAGCAGGAGCCAACAAAGGTCTTCTAGCACTTCTAAAAGAATTAAAACCAGGTAAAGGATTCAAGGTAGGAGGATTCGTAGAACTAGTAGACATATGAGCTTTGGCAATCTGATCGTGTAGCCAGGACGGGTTGCTTCTAAAGACACCATCGTTGACTGGCCCTCGGCCAAATTCGGGGCGAAGATACACAGGCCTTAGTATCAAAGGAGGTATGTTAGGTCTTCTTGTGCTTGCTTCAGACTTCACACTGATAACCCTGACAGGAGGAGCTTCTTTCGGATTAAGAAAAGCGAAATCGTAAACAGGTTTTTTGACAGTTCTTGAATGTTTCTTCCTTATAGCCCGGTTGAGGTTGGTGGTGACCGGCTCGTTAGGCATGAACACGTGGTGATAGTGCTTCATAATTTCGTCGAGTTTCTCCTTTGTTACGTTCTGTTTGTCTGGTGCCGTGTGAGTCATGCCCAAGAAGATTTTGTTGCACTGTGCTGTGATCTTTCTCTTGGAGACTGGACAAGTCTGAAACGTAATATATTTATAAATAAAAAAAATAATATAAGTATATATATTTTTTTAATATTTAAAAATATTATATTCTAATAATAATATAATATTTTTATTAGAAATAAGAAGGGAAAACATCAAGGCTTAAATATTAATTAATAACAGTGACCGAGGTCTTAAAATGGCTGCGGTAAGCTCATAAAGAAATCAAGAACGGACTCCTTGCACTCCGCAAGGAGCCCGTTCTTCTCCATAGGGACCTACTACGCTATGGAATGGGCAACTAGCTTCATCTTTCTGACTGACCGACCCCTTGACAATTCAAAAGTGCCTGTAAATGGTTTATTAGAAAAAAAAAGCTTTAAATGCTTTGAATAGAAGATTTTTTTAAAGACACTTAAATATGCGTCTGATACTATTTACCCTATGCACTAAGTCCCACTGAGAACTAAGGCACAAGTTCAGATTGGGGACCAAAATTGTTGATACTTCATAAGAAATCATAAAATCTAGTTCCAATTTGTGGCATTTAGGTATTACGCTATAGGCACTTGACTTACCATCAACATAGCATCAATAACATTCAGCAGCTTCTTCTCCGAGTTACAATGCTCCCCATACATCGGTATGTTGATGAAGGCGCTCATATAGATGTCCAGTAAAGCGGCCCACTCCTCCTGCTCTGTGGTGAACTGACGGATCCTGTCCTTCATCTTGAAGTAGTCCATGAAGTTGTACTTGTTCAAGACACCCATTTTCGTCATCATGCATGTGGTTGGCTTTTTTGAGTCTTTACACTGGAATAAAAAAGTTACAGGAGAATGAGAAAAAATCTTGCGTAGGACTTCGGAGGATGTGGACAGATGTAGTGCACAAATATAGAAGCAAGAGTAATGATGAAGGAACATCAAGTAGAACAACATTAAAATTTTGTAGAACTTACAATCAAGAAAAAGACAGATTGTGTACTCGATACACAAACGTAGCAAAAGCCACTCTAATATTATATAGTAGGTACTTGAAATTAAAAACGTCCTACTTTTATAAATGATTCAGTTCTTTAAGTAGTACTAATTGTACAGTGGGCTGCATCAATTGGGTTCCCCAGTTGTATTATAATTTTAATACAACTGGGGTACCCAATTGATGCAGCCTACTGTACATAGATTCTGATTCACATGTGACTCGTATCATGTGTCTAATTAGAACATTAGTTTGCCTTTGCAGAAAGGTTTTTGTATATTTGGCCAGTTTCAGGCCAAACTAGTTTGTCCTAGGCCAAATGTAATGTGCGAGAAACATACTCAGTACTCGTTTGTTAAAAAAAACAGACTGTATGCCACTAGTTCTCAATCATTTGGCATCTACCTTCAAAAAACTAAGATCACAATTAATCAAAACTTACCGTATATCTATTAGCGAACCATCCATGACTCCTGATCTTAGATGGTACAGCAATGTGTTCAACTTTGTACAGAGCCTCCAAACCACACTCCTGGAGGTGACTGCGGTGAATCAGCTCGGGCAGGAGACATATTTCACGACGGTTTTTCTGTACCACAAAAAATAAATATGACGAGGCACGCTCACACACAGCCTACATCCCTCAGTTTACCAATTATGTTAAATATAAATTCCAATCTATTGCCTCTAAACCGGGCACAAATCCAAACTTCGTGCGGCTTCTAATGATTTCCAGATGGAGAAATTGAACACTTTGTCAGACCTGGGGATTGAACCCAGAACTAGGACGTAAGGTCAGCAGCCGCGAAAAGATATAATTGTAGAAAAGTATTCAAATAAATGAATAGAATTTATTGTAAGTATGATTAAGAAATAGTTTACTCACAGGTCTATATTTGGAAGAACTGATCTGGCACGGAACTTCGTGGTTACCATGTCTGAAAAAAACATGTAAGTACGGTCAACAAGAAAAGTCAATATGATACATTCATTGCAATACATTTAGTGCGAGTCAGAACTCAAAGCTGTTAAAAGTAGACACACGTGTTCTTTAGGTAAAGTCAGGGAAATTAATTGGTAAGGAAATTGCTACCAACTTGTCAGTATATTCAAATCATAGTTCACCACTACCTACTCATATACTCATCAATACTGGTATACAGCTGCATCCGGTTAGACTGGAAGCCGACCCCAACATAGTTGTGAAAAGGCTAGGCAGATTGATTGATTTGAACATCATCATCATCTTAGCCTTTTCCCAACTATGTTGGGGTCGGCTTCCAGTCTAACTGGATGGAGCTGAATACCAGTATTTTACATGGAGCGACTGCCTATCTGACCTCCACAACCCATTAACTGGGTAATACGGTACCCCTTGGTAAGACTGGTTGTCAGACTTTCGGGCTTCTGACGACCCGTAACGACTGTCAAAGATCCACTAATGACAGCTGGGACCAACGGCTTAACGTGCTTTCCGAGGCACGGAGGAGTCTCGGTATGTAAAGATTCTCACCCATCCACGGACCGACCTTAGCAAGCGTAGCTTAACCTGATGGATCGACCCGTGCGGCTGTTATTTCTTAGCCACGACTCCTCACACTCAATGATATTCAAATTACAAGAGTAATTTTTTGATAGTTGTATGAAATGGCTCTATCACGGCCAATTGACAAATTCAATCAAACGTCAATTTGCTTAACAAATATATTCCTGAGTGTGGGTACTTACTTGCAAATATTAGACTTCCTCTTGTAAGGGCAATTCTGTAAAGAAAACATAATTAAGTATTTATAACATTTTTCTTCTTTTTCAAGTGCACCTACCACCAATCCCATCAAACATACCTCAGTCAACACATCCAAAGTACAAGCCAACATATTGTTAATCTCGCAGTCAGCTTCGTAACTCCTGACAGGTTTGAATACACATTTAGTGAGGACCCTAGTTGAAGCTTTGGACCAGGCTGGATGAGTTTCAGTAAAGTTGTGAAGCATCTTTATGTAAGCATCGATATCGAGAATTCCTGTATCCGTGATGATGCCCATTTGCCGGAACACGCAGGTTTCTTTTTCACACTGAAAATGTAAAAAAGTTTAACGTAAGCCTGGTGGCGATACTTGGGGAGGCCTATGGCCCTATGGCCAGCACTGGAGACGTCCAGTGCTGCTGGCATTATGAGTACAATAACTCCTTAAGAGGTTGCTGGTGTTTTACTACCGAGATCGCGGTCTTGGACTCGGTCTCGGTATTCTCGGCTACAAATCCAACCGTCATTTTGAAAGGCGAGAGGCTCTTCTGACCACGCCGACGCCCGGTTAAGCAATAAAGGCTCCCGGAGCCAATTGCTAAAAGGTCCGTACCAAAAAAAAAAAAGTCTCGGTTCTCGGGTAAAAGTCGCCGAGATCCTCGGCCATAACCGAGACTGTTGTACGGTAACTGAAACTAATCACGCGCATCCACGTTCGGCGCTCAGTGTCCACGTAGATCGAAATAGCGCTTGATAGCTTTCTTAGACAACCAACCTTTTTTTTGAGTACCAGTATTCGTCACCTTATCCCCAATCGTACTAGGCTTACAGCAAAAACGTTTTTTAGAGCGCGCCGCGCGTAGCAAGTGAACAGCTCTTTGCTGGTCAGTTATACGACGAGACGACTCTTTGAAAGGTGAAAACGCCAAAAAAATTTTTTTTTCGTGCTACAACATCATGTTGTTTAATTTTAAATATTAAAACTAAACACACACTCACAAACACAGTCACACACACACTCACTCACTCTTAAACATATAATTATGCAAAATTAGCGCATTTTCGTTTTTTTTTTTCACGACTTTTCTATTCTCGGTCTCGGCTCTCGGTAGGCCGAGAACACCTGTCTCAGTCGCCCCTTGCAACAAAAGTACTCACAGTCTGAGGCACCAACATCACATCCGCCTCTACTGAGTTAATCTTTTCCGTAGTACTCGTAGTCGTAGTCGGAGCTTCGGTGACTTGAGAATGGCTGGAAATGACCAGTCTGTCCTGGCCTTTAAAACTTAAATGGAAGTCGCACTCGGATCTCCATGATGGATTGATGAATTTCGTCATTTCACAGCAATCCAGAGGATCAGTGGGTTCCTGCAAAATATAATTGAAATAACGAAAATTAGGTCCACAGAAAAATAGGGATCATCAAGTTGAGGAGTTGAGTGCTTGACTTGGTGGTTATAAAAAAATCAATTCGTTAGCGATTGAAGATGTCGAAAAGGCCAGTGTATGTATGTTAGTCAGTTGACGTGACGCTGATGATAATGATAAAAAAACCCTTATCAGCACGAACTAAGAAACAGCGAGATTTTAGCGATTTTATGATGATTGAACAGGCCTCATAACAGAACTGTACCTTGGGCCCATATCATTTTATTTATTTATTTATTACAGACATACATACTCGTACAGCTATCATTACAGTAACCCAATGCGATAGTGTAGGAAAAAATACTCGTAATAACAATAATTACAAATACATTTCAATTCAAATTAACATTAATAAAACAAAACAATACAATACATCTATCAATATTAAACATTCAACTCATTACCATAACATAACACGTGTAATGTAACTATTGCGAACTCGCTCAGTGAACAAGAGAGTACATCTATCTTATGAGCAACCCAGGTTCAGTGTGCGCAATGTCCGCGAGAGCGGGGCTTTGGCCATTAGCATGGTGCGACCGCGCGGCAGTGCGAACAAATCGGGCCGTCTACGACCTCCTACATCCGTTTTTGCCTAGGTACTTACATCACTTGTAATGTCCAATGGCGTTCCACTAAAATCGTATACCGGCAATCGAGTTTTGGTTGTGTCTTCATAGTCAGCAGTCGATGTTGGTACAGGAGTCATTGGAAGCCTTGCGGTGTTCTGCAACATTGGAAGATTGAACTTTAGCTGATAGACCGCAGTTCTGCTTACTGCATGACTCCGTATAAACTATCTACGGAGTACCTACATCGTTTTTTGAAGTTATGGAGAAACAGGGTTGTGGAGGTCAGATAGGCAGTCGCTCCATGTAAAATATTGGTATTCAGCTGCATCCGGTTACACTGAAAGCCGACCCCAACATAATTGGGAAAAGGCTAGGCAGATTGATTGATTGGAGAAACCAGGTGTAAAAAATTAACTTACTTACTTATGATGCCCACCAGACAAAACACTCGGCTGGTCAGAACCAGCCAAGGGTTGTATCTGGCTGATGGGCATCACTCTCATGACTATTCCGAATAAAATATTTTTCTTTTCTCATGGGGCATTTAAGTTTTGTCTCTGGCAGACATCTCCGATGCTCTATATTGACGACTAGCTTTTGCCTGCAGCTTCGCCCGCGTGGATGTCGAAAATAATATCCGACGGGAACGTATTACCGGAAGATACTTCCTTATTCCTTGTCTGCGTTATAAAGGGAACATCTGTGCAAAATTTTAGCTTTCTAGGTTCAAGGGTATGGGCTGGGCGTTGATGAGTCAGTCAGCCAGGACTTCTCTTTTTATTTATATAAATATATAGATAGGTAGATAGATGATGATTTTCACATTAGTATTATAAAGGCGAAAGTCTGTGAGTGTGTGTGTGTGTTTGTATGTTTGTTACTTCTTCACGCTCAAACGGCTGGACCGATTTGGATGAACTTTGGTATGTAGATAGCTTATATCCTGGATTAACACATAGGCTACTTTTTATCCGCGGGGCGCAGCTAGTTATACTATAAAAATTAAAGATTGTTACAAGTTAGATACTTACTTCTACTGGGATGTCAAACGGCATGAATACCGTTTGTTTTCTGTTTATTTTTTTAGTGTCATAGGTAGGTGTGGTTTCAAATGCTGTTTCAGAAGTTACGACTTCAGCAGGTTCCTCTACCTGTAGCGACACCTGTGTCGCTTTAGGAGTAGGTGAAGCATTCTGTAAAATTAAAAGGTTAAACATGAGCTGACACAGAATTAGCTTTACCATTCAACGTAGCAACGTTGCCAGATTTCTGGCCACGTTTCCAGGTGATAGTGGTGTGGAAGTGTAGATATCTACCTAACCTACTTTGTGACTGGAATGCTTCCCTGTTTTTATTCATTATTATTTTTAGTTTTTTCTGGTGTTGTTGTTTTTGCCTGTTATCATCACTTCTGGGTAGAAACCAGCTATCTTTTATTTTATGTCAAACTAGCAGCGCCCGCGGTTTCACCCGCATAGGTAAGTATCGAACCCGTAAGAATATCGGGATAAAAAGTATCCTATATGTTAATCCAGGTTATAAACACACACCGGAATAGCGGATTGACAGCGTGTTACGCAATTAGGGTGCTGGGTTAGGAAATAGGATTTTTAACCCAGTATTAGTAGTTCGTCCCCATGGGATCATTTTCTGACCTCCACGCAGGCAAAGCCGCGGGACAAAGCTAGATATTTATAATTATTTGTAACTAAATCTAAACCTTACCTGAAAGTCTACAGTCTGCACATCAGTGTACCTCGGGCCGTGGTCGAAGTAGTTGATAAAGGAAGAGAAGCCACATTCTTCCAGCACTGTCATATTGAATATCACTGGCAAGTCGCAGCATTTTGAGTCGAAATACTGTTGAAAATTAAGGTTTAACTTGATAAAATTATTCAGCAGCAATGATATTATAAAGGAAAGATACGCTACGTTCATACTGAGCGGCGTTGGGAATTGATGCGTTGTTATTACAAATTAATGTACTTACATGTTATAGGTGTATATTAGTTTTCAAATACGACTGCGATAGATATACGGAATGTATGATACAGAAAGCTTGGCATTTTAGATATATTGTCACGCCACGGGCACGCTTTGTTTCACTCGCTGCTATTAGCCGACTAAATCAAATTACAACAATTGTCTGAATTTGTCTGCAACAATGTGCGCGTGCTAGTGCCATATCTACCTTTCTATTTATATAATATCATTGTTCAGCAGTAGGTACATTAGAATAGCCCCCATTAAACACAAAACGACACAACAAATAGTGGTAATTAACAGTGACTACTAGAAAGTCATTATTTGACATTTAATTAATAATATCCTCCATTGTTTACGCTCTAGAATCTTCTGTAAAACAAAAGTTGAGAGGTGTCAAGGGACACCCAGATGGAACGAAGTTCCTTTCGATTAATTAGTGAAGGAATTGTAATATTTTTTTTTTTTTTTTAGTTATACTTAATAATATTTTTTTTATTATTAACAAATATAATGTAATATAAACTTAATCTTTCTATAAGAGAGAGAGAGAGACAGACAGAGGAACATGCGCACGTCGCACAGCTTACAATAGCTTACTATAGCAAAAAGTGTCGTTACAACTTTTCGTGAGAATTTTTACCGTCTAGCCCCCTTTCACAACGCGCGATAAGGAACTTCGCTCCAAAATGAAAACGTGATAGCGCAACACGTCATTAGCATGTCGCATGTCGGTGACGCGAACTCTGTCATTAGAATGTTGCATGTCAGTGACGCGAACTCATAAGATTTTCCCTTACCAAAAATCGCTCAACGCGCCTAAAGAACACTTCAAAAATTGTAAAAAGGTACTTATTGTACCTACTTAGGTAGGTAATTGCAACTTACATTTTTCAAAAACCAAGTTGGCCGACGCTCTCTTGGCAAATTCTTCTCCAAGTTAACGTAACGGCTGAAAATATTCAAATATTGTTTTGTTAGTCGAATTATAATGAACTAAGTTTTCAGGGAGCAGGGGCGGCCCAGTAGAAATGGCTGAGATTTACGAGTTGTTAGGTCGTAGGTTCGAACCCACGCAGCACTTTATTTGTGTAAATTATTTCATAACCACTGGTCTCAAAACGGTGAAGAACACATCGTGAGAATACCGATGCTTAGAACTAAAAATACGAAGACGTGTGACATCCACCAACCCGCACTGGGCCCACGTGGTAGATGCCCACTCTCTTTCACAGAGAGGAGGCCTGTGTCCCAGCAGTGGGAATATTATAGGCTGATTATGTATGTTTTCAAAGTTCAACAAGAAGCAAGCAGCAGCCAGGCTAGGAAACAAAAAGGAACAGCTTAGAGGTGCAAGTCTAATTGAATCCACATACCTTTGTGAGAACATGTATTTCAAGCCAGCAAGTGATGTAACAGGGGAGCACGAATCATCCTTTCTCGTACTGCTTACTGGACAGAACTGTAAGTTTAATTAAATAAAATATTAGTCCCAACAATATGGTTTTTGTTGTAATTTGGTTGTATCAATATGGGTAAGCTACGCTTGCCATCGAGACCATTTGAAGACTCCTGCGAGCCTCAGAACTCTGGCAGCGTCGAAGCCAGAAACTGAAAACCGGTCTAAGGGGATATATCGGAGCGTGGTTTAGCTCGGTGGTGTAAGTGAAATGGCGTTATGGCAGTTTAGTTTGACGCTCGAGATACAAGACTCTCACGCGCACCAGAATTTAAACGCGCTTCGTTTAAATTCTCTTTACGACAAAATGCTATCAATTTTTAGCTTAGTAAATTCTAAACATATTTAAATACCTTCGATTTCAAGCAAATTTTATTGCACAATAAGGATCTGTTTACATAAAATCGTATAAAACAGAAAATAGACGGTGCTGCTTTGGAATTTTTTTGTATAGAAAAAATTTCAAGCTTTTTTTTTTTTTTTTTTTTTTTTTCTTAAAAGTTAATAGAGGGTTTTTATTCACATGGATACGCCAACCCTATTGTACCTTATCACTACTCTTACACCACTAAAGTTAACATATAATAACACTATTGTTATAATCCTTATTATTTAACAAATTTAGCTATTCATTGATCAAGCTGTTGTACTAGACCACAGTTTTTTTGCAACATTTGATTTAGGTTTCGCTAAAATTTCAAGCTTAATAATCATGCTTCGGTTTTATTAGACAGTTTATTCAATTAACACAAATGAAAAATCCAAATGATTTAACCATATACATTTTGGTTTTATAGGAATTTTAAGACCACAAAATTATCGATGTATCTCTAATGATTAATTGACAACAGCCGGAGTGCATTACTTCAACAGCCCATTATTTCTGTATAAAACTGATCATTTATTCATCTGCGTCTGGTTTACACTGAGGGTATAGCAAGCAGATTGTAATCATCAACATCCACAACCCGACTTCTGGACGTAGGCCTCACTTTTTCCGTTCCGTTCCGGTGCCAACCTCACCCAGATTCTATAATACCCCAGCACATGAATACTGTTATACAGAGCAGTATTAGAAAGGGATCTATCTGTCTTCACATTTTGCCGATACTTATGTGGCAGCACCGACATCACCACATACCTACGAACTACGTTACTACGCATCACAATGACATGACGTCACGCAAATCCTGCATCGCGCAATTAGAGTTTACCGCGCGACTAGCATATACAGGGTAGAATTTTGTAATGCCACCTGAAGGGAAAAAACTCTTAATACTGTATATAGAAAATTTTACTCAAAGAAAATATTCGTTTATTTTTGAATAGAAAGAAAACTGCATTCAAATATTTTCAAAAATTCGCTTGCCACATCCGGGTATCGAACCGACTAAAATCTGTAAAAATTACACCCTGTATTTTTATTGCATTGATCGTTAGGATCAATTATATGCATAAAATCTCTCTAAGAAACTTGATAAATTAAATGAAAGGAAAACCATGAAATCTGGACTTATAGTTTACCATTTTTTGTAAATAATTAAAATAATTTGAGATTTCATGGTTTTCCTTTCATTTAATTTATCAAGTTTCTAGAGATTTCATCCTTATAATTGATCCTAACGATCGATGCAATAAAAGTACAGGTTGTAATTTTTACAGATTTTAGTCGGTTCGATTCCCGGGTGTGGCAAGCAAATTTTTGAAAATCTTTGAATGCCGTTTTCTTTCTATTCAAAAATAAAGGAATGTTTTCTTTGAGTAAAACTATCTATCTACAGTATTAAGAGTAGGTACTTTCCCTTCAGGTGGCATTACAAAATTCCACCCTGTATACAACGTCCCGACATAAACCGTCGGGAAGTTGCCCACCAGACACGACACCCGTCTGGTCGGAGGATCCTCCCTTTTCTATGGAGGATGAGTGAACTTTACACCCTGTTCCTCGTGCCTCAATACTTACGTCAATCATCTGATCTACCACACAGTGCATCAGCGCTTGTCCAGGACAAGTGTTGGTAAACCTTCGAGTCCTGTTCTCGTAGCAGTTATTCAACACGTTCCCAAGCACCTCTTGCCAGTAACCCTCGGGCAACACGCGTCTGAAAACTTCCTCGCTTATCTCTTTTGAAGGCAAAGAGTCTGACAGACCTAGTTTTGTGCTGATGCAGTTCCATTGGTGACACTGGAAATATGTTTAGAAAGGTATGAATAATATAATTTGCTCTCACTCACGTTCCTATTTACCTAAGTACCATCGACAAACGCTAGGCCTTTCCAGTTTTGAAACAATTTTGCTTCCAAGCTTCAATTGTAGGTACTTATGACAAAGTAAAACAAAGGACCATAGTAGCATGGTTTTTTCAATGAATCAGTGCAAGTCTATAAAAAGCAAATTTAAAGTGTAAAGCGTCCGTTTTGTCGATAGTAGGCTAGGTAGGTACCTATAATAGGTATAATAGGTTTGTATTATAATATGTACAGTCACGAGCACCAATATGTATACACTTAGCAACATTCAAAAGCGATTTTCTCGTGTAATAGCGACTGGAACTTTGAGATAACACCTATTTCATAATACTATGGGTTCCAAAATATTATTGTTGGTAACAACATAAAATTACAATCAACACAGTAGGAGAAAATCACTTTTAAATGTTGCTTAGTGTATACATATTGGTGCTCGTGACTGTACCTATTGCAAAAAAAAATAAGTCAACTATGAAAGTTATTGCCCAAGCAATAACTACACCACCACACGGTACCCCACCTCACCCCACGGTTGATTCTACAGACGTACGACGTACACTAATGCCTGGTTTCTGAGGTTTTTAACCGGAGTTTATACATTCGTTAGTGATTATTAGTTCAATAACGTGTATCTGAACACTTTTTTTTAGCTTTTTTAAGCTAAATACTTTCATAAGACTAGTTCTTTGCTTTCTTTAGATAAACCCTCGATAGTAATTCAGTTGGACTTTTGTCCAACTGAATTACTATCGAGGGTTTATCTGAGGACCTCAAAACTGAAATAGATAATTTTGTCGAATTTAAACTCCTTTTCAGAATTCTTCAGAAATCGGGCATACCTAAGTGAAGCTTCAACCCCTTAACAAGTATAATACGCAAGTTGACTTCATAAATGTAAACATGTCTCTGGACTCTCGGCTTGAAGTTGAATTTTAACTGCGGAAAAACTACGAAAATCCACTGATAGGATTCCTCAAAATTCGAATGAGACGCTATCCACCTAAAATCCATGAAAAAGATTCATCTTATTTCAACAGTATTGGTGGATAACCAGGCTTCATAAGAGCTGCTGGAGAGTTTGCTGCGCCACTTCTTCCCAGGTAAAGCACTAGGAAGTGATGAAGGGCGGGCGTTTTGGGGGACTGTCTCTAATTTTGAGGTTTAAAACGTGCTGATTCCCAGCCTTATTTAAATAAATGACTTATATTTTATTTGAGTTCACTTGTGGATAGCATGCTTTAAAAGGCTAATGTTTACTATTCTCTGTCCACTTGAATGTGCTTTACGAAAATTGCTGACAGTGACAGATGTCAAAAAGTGAATAACCTACTGGACAGAGTATAATTGCTTCCTATCATAAGTTTCCGAGTTTCGGGGCCCCGTTAATCAATAATGCCTCGGTATTTTTGTGCATAAACACATTATGCTTGTCATATTATTCATTCTTATCACATTAGCTACGTACCTATTTAATTCAGTAGGTACAGACAACAAAAAAGATATCTAGGAAGGGTATACTACCATATTTGTATGTCTATTCTTTCTTGTTCAATTTCGTGACAATATACAATTTTGTGTTAGTGTGTTACAATGTAGGATAATTATAAAATTGAACATGAAGCAATACACATACAAATAGGTATGTTAGTGTGTCCAGCCTAGATATCACTTTTGTTGTCTGTAGGTACCTATACTTGTTGATACCTAATTATAATATTTTTTCATAAGTTATTAGTTGATCGCATTAACCTCAAAATGGATGCGGCTACTTACCAAGCGCGAATTCTTTAGGTAAGACCTTCCGAAGCCAGCTTGTCCCAAAACCTAGAAATATACAATCACCTGTAGGTAGGTCTTTCTTGTTTCTCTAAGCAACCTTCGTATTGGAGACTTAACACATTAGGTTTTTACTTACGTCGTTAATTGAGACAGCCCTTGACTTCGATCTCGCTTGATGAAGCTTATATGAATGAGGTCTTTAATAACCCCTAACGAAATGCATCCAGGAGATTCGTTCTACTTTGATGGTTGAATGGTTAAAGGTGCTTTCAAAAATGTCCTAGACTAGGATTTTTCTTTTATCTTGCATGCGTTACCAGACCAGGGCATAACTTTAATTCCGGAAGTCGGTTGCAAAAAATGAAAATACAAAACCAAAGACACCGACTTTTTGGTTTTTTTTTTTTTTTGTAAAAAAGTTTTTTATTTTTTTATTTCGGCATGGGCATGGCTCTTGATCTCGATCTCGCCTGATGGAAAGCGATAAATGATAATTGTAAATGATTCTGTAAGTAGGTTTGTTTGTACAAACACTTTTACACGTTAATCATATTTTTAATTAAAAAGTAGGTGCGGTCGGCGTTTTCTGTCGGACTACTCTGAGAAGAAAGGCCGAAACAAACTCAGAGGTCACAGTCTGTTTTAAAGTCCAGACATAATCTTGGTCAGATTTGAAGACCGTGAAGACTGGTGTCTGAAATGGTCTTTTGAGGAAAGAACCACACAGATTGAGTGGACCTGTCCAGTCAGTGCACGCATTCGTCAGTAATCGTGCAGCTCAGTGGAGCTCAATGGATATCGGATGGATGAAGTCTACGATGGAACGAGCGAGCCCAGAAGATGCCTGTTTCTCTTGCTTTGCAGGTACCTAATTAAGTGGAAGGGAACACACATTTCACATTTATCAGAAGAGACAATGTTTTGACATTGAATATAAACTTTATAGCGCCATTAAAATTAAGTAAGTAAAAAAGCCACACAATTTGACCGCTGTTTTCTTCGTCTTTAAACTTGTAAAAACATTCTAAATCCATACTTACCGCTGGCAAAAACACAAACAACCACAGTAACCACAATAATTTCATGTTTAATTAGGGAAGGTTCAAGAATTACTGACCAGTGACCATAATAAGATAATTTAGCCGCGTATAAGGGTATCTGTTATCTGGGGTCACGACTTGCGATAGCGCTATTTTGCGTTGTTTAAATGGGGACAGAGTACCTACTTACCCCATTAGCACGTGTGTTGCTGCGCCCCGTGGTTTCACCCGCGTAGACCGGGATCAAAAGTAGCATATGTGTTAATCCAGGGTGTCAGCTACCTCCATATCAAATTTCATCCAAATCGGTCAAGCCGTTTGAGTGTGAAGAAGTAACAAACATACACACACACAAACTTTCGCCTTTAAAATATTAGTGTAATTATTTTTAACACTATACAGGGTTACTTGTAATTCGACGTATTCCTTGCAGGACGTCATAGTAGGGTGTAAAATGCAACAAATTAAGCCACCAAAAATGATCTGATGGCATGGCTTCCCTGAACTGCCATGCCATCCTTAGATGATAGGCTAACTTACAACGCCTGGACAGAAATGGTCTGCGCTTGATGGCGGGGACCATCACGGGATACTGCTCGCTAAACTCTTCCTCACAATAGGCATAACGGACAGCCCTCTGTGCACAGCGTGCATGGAGGCTGAGGAAACCGTTGCGCATGTGCTTTTTGAATGCACAGGGTCACTCAGATTAGAACAGGAACCCAGATCTTTCGTAGATGTTCTCAACAGACCACGAGACGTGATCAACTTCTGGAGGGAGGTGGGCTGGTTGAAATAACCACCGACAGCCGCCGCGCCGTCGCCCACGCACAATGTTCCACGGATTTTTCGCCCCCGTAAACCCCTATAATGCAAGTTTCATCGAAATCGATAGAGCCGCATTCAAAAACGTGATTACAAATATATTTATATACAAATTAGCTGGGGTCGGCTTCCAGTCTAACCGGATGCAGCTGAATACCAGTATTTTACATGGAGCGACTGCCTATCTGACCTCCACAACCCATTAACTGGGTAATACGATACCCCTTGGTAAGACTGGTTGTCAGACTTTCGGGATTCTGACGACCCGTAACGACTGTCAAAGATCCACGAATGACAGCCGGGAGCAACGGCTTAACGTGCTTTCCGAGGCACGGAGGAGTCTCGGTATGTAAAGATAGTCACCCATCCACGGACCGACCCCGGCAAGCGTAGCTTAACCTGATGGATCGACCCGTGCGGCTGTTATTTCTTAGCCACGAGCTCACTATAAGATTAAAATCATCATTCATCATTCTCCTGCCCTTATCCCAATCTATTTGGGGTCGGCGCACATGTCCCTTTTTTCCGTACCTACTCGTACTTCTCTATTAGTCGTTATTTTTTTCTTTTTAGAATATTAGGTTGGGGAGTCTTTTCGCATTATAGTATGTATGAACTTAAAATAAAATCTCTTTGGCTATACTATTTGCATCTGGCTGGTTTTGGTATCATTGAAAGTTTAAATTTTAAAGAACATAATTCCAAATTCAAATTAGGAAAATGTGTGATTTTCATTTGTTTATCGTACTGTCAAGATGAGTGAATCTAATGAAGAAATTCAATGCATTTTAAAATTTTACTACAAAAAAGGTAAAAATGCAACGCAAGCCGCGAAAAAAAATTGCGATGTTTATGGACCCAGTGCAGTGTCTGTGAGAGTAGCACAAATTTGGTTTAAGCGTTTTCAATCCGGAAATTTTGATGTCAAAGATGCACGTCGCTCTGGTCGCCCTATATTACGGATAAAATGGATGCCATTTTTGAAAAAGTGGAGCAAGATCGGCATATCAGTAGTTACGACGTAGCTGAAGAACTGGGAATTGACCACAAAACAGTTTTGGCGCACTTGAAAAAAACTGGATACACAAAAAGCTCGATATTTGGGTACCTCACGAGCTCACTGAAAGAAACCTAATGAACCGTGTACTCATTTGTGATTCTTTATTACGACGTAATAAAACCGAACCATTTCTGAAGAAGCTGATAACTGGTGATGAAAAGTGGATCACGTACGACAAGAACGTGTGAAAAAGGTCGTGGCTAAAGGCCAGTCAGTCTTCACAGACTGTGGCGAAACCCGGGTTAACTAGCAACAAGGTGATGCTGTGTGTGGTGGGATTGGAAGGGCATTATTCATTAGGAGCTGTTACCACCAGGCAGGACTATCGATTTTGAACTCTACTGCGAACAACTGATGAGATTAAAGCAAGAAGTTGAGAGAAAGCGGCCGGAATTAATGAACAGAAGGGGTGTGGTTTTTCATCATGATAACGCTAGACCTCACACATCTTTAGCCATTCAGCAAAAATTAAGAGTTTGGCTGGGAGGTGTTAATGCATCCGCCGTATAGTCCTGACCTTGCACCTTCAGATTTCCACCTGTTTCGGTCTCTTCAGAATTCTTAAGCAGTGTCAGGTTAACATCACGAGAGGACTGCCAAAACCACTTGTCGCGGTATTTTGATCAGAAGTCCCAAAATTTATATAGCAATGGGATCATGTCCCTACCTACAAGATGGCAAAAAGTTATCGAACAAAATGGTACCTACATACTTTAGATATATGTAAATAATGTATATTAAAAAATGTTTTGAATTTTCTTAAAAAATGCGAAGAAACTTTTTTCCCAACCTATTAGAATAGAATATCTTTCATCTCGGTAGTCACCCCCTTTCTAGCCATGTCATCTTTCACACAGTCCAGCCATCGTTTCTTTGGTCTTCCCCTACTCTTATATTATAGGATAGGAATAGTATAGTATAAATAGTATAGGATTAAATAAAAACCAAAATAAATCTAACATAATTTATTGTTGAATTGAATCCCATAAATAAAAAAATTGTTTACACAATAAATCAGCTACTTACAGAATTAAGCAAAAAACATTGCTTCGATAAAACAGATAGATACACACCATATTAACTATGTTTCAATTCAGAATCTCGTAATAATTTACATTCATTGGCAGTTACTCAACTATCTACTTTATCATTATGTAGTCAAAGTTTTTTTTTTATTGACGTTGGCTGTAGCCTCGATGCTAAAAACCAACCAATCAAGATCCTTGACTTGTATAGAACTGCGCGCGATAGATTATAGTACACGCCGTCCATAGTTATTTTAGTACCTCTGATTTTGCATTATTGTCAAAATTACAGTGATCTTTATTTTCGATGCAATAAGGTTGCTTTTGGGTTGCTACCACTGACAAGTCTGTCTATTCTATTCTATATTTCTCTACGGCAATGGTGCCGATGTCGACAATTCTACCAATGTCAGATGTGTTATGAGAAAATGTCCGAAAAAAACAATACATAAACAAGAACTTAAATCCTGTCAAAATCACAGTGAACTTTATTTTCATTGCAATAAAGTTGCTATTGGGTTGCTGTTGCCAGAGCTGTCAGCGGTTAAATATCGGTGAAAGATCTGTATCTACAATTGTAATCACAGTTTGTAATGAATTCATCGAGTAGAAAGATACATAAAAAGGGAGGTGAAAAGGAAAAAAAACTCCAAAAATATACCTATAAGTAGTTACTTTGTTCATTAGGCATACGCGAACAAACAAAAAAATACTTTTTACGACAAAATTATGTTTCTTTACATAATAATAGCCTGGCTCGAGACTACAAAACTCAGAAAAATAAATAAAATTGATTGATTGATTACATACTCGTAAAAAAAAATCGGTACTAAAATGGACACGTCATTTTTTTTTATGTATCTATCTGTATATTCGACAAAATTTAGTATTTCTAAGCACAAACTAATGATCGTATTAGCTAACAAGATTCTTAGATTTTTTTATTAAAAGTTTTGATGGACGTGAATTCAAGGCTAGTTCAAAATGTCTGCTTTAAAAATTTTGGTCGCTTTATACACAAGTACATGGTTGACTAAGCTCTGCTCGGGTGAAAATAGAGAAAATGAATTTTCCCAGATCCAGACCTAGCTAGATCGATTTTTCGCCCCCCTAAACCCCTTTATGGCAACTTTCATCGAAATCGGTTCGAGTAATTTTCCCACAGAAAAAAAGGGGTGGTGCGCAATTATGAGTTCGACTACACAAAGTAATCAAGATCTTTGAATAGATTGTAAGTACCAAAATTCACTACTAATTTTATAGTATAGACTAAGTTATTAAACTCAATAAGTATCCGCTGAAAACAGTTGATTCTATCATTTCATTTAAGTGTTGATTTAATTAATTATGAAGTGGAAAGATGACCTTTATAATAAGTGCTGTAAAGGTCAGTTTCCACCAAACAAAAAAATCCTCACGGATGCTCAATCAATCTACCTAACCTTTTCCCAACTACGTCGGGGTCGGCTTCCAGTCTAACCGGATGCAGCTGGATACCAGTATTTTACATAGAGCGACTGCCTATCTAACCTCCACAACCCACATACTGGGTAATACGATAGCCCCTGGTAAGACAACCAGTCTCAGACTTTCGGGCTTCTGACGACCCGTAAAGACTGTCAAAGATCCACGAATGACAGCCGGGACCAACGCAACGGCTTAACGTGCTTTCCGAGGCACGGACCAACCCCGGCAAGCGTAGTTTAACGTGATGGATCGACCCCTACGGCTGTTATTACTTAGTCACGAGCTCAAGCACTTTTTAAAATTCACTAAATTAGTAACTGACTGAAAGACATCAAGCTTGATGTCTGCGTCAAATTTTATACTAAGTCAATATAGATACAGTTACTAATTAAGTGAAAGTACCATGCTTGCCAGTAAACTTCAAGCAATAAATACGCCATAGAACGGTTATGTTGGACAAGAGTGCATTTTGTATGGGCCCTAGAATATATAATAAATTACTTATTAATATAAAGGAAGCAACATTCCTATAAGTTACCTGTGCAACATCCCTAGCACTATGGCAACCTTAAGGAATACATCTGTCCACATCCTCACTAAGACCCCAGTCGTTCTCGAATATGTGGATCCCAAAGGCCTCGTAAATTACCCATCTGAATGGTTCACTGCACACCCGGGCCAGAAACCAGACCTGCTGGTCCCTGAATACACTGGAACGTATGATGATTTGCTGAGGTCTGTAAAGGGGGGTATCCGATCTGCCGGTCTGAACATCAAGACCGTAAAGACTTTTCTACACCGTTTTGGGGAGAAGCTATCAGCGAAACTGGATACGGACTGGACATCTTTTCAGATTCCAATAGGAACAGCTGGAGCCAACGTCACCCCTTGGTCTCTTGTCTCCCTCACAAAAGGCGACCTTTATACTCCGACAGAGGCCATGTATCAACCAACTGTTGTGGGGCAACCGGCGGGACCTGACGATCCACAGAACTGGACAGATCGCGCGATGATACTTTACATCACATGTATTTACCGCCCGTCAAAGATCACCAATGAAGAGTATGGGGACCAACTGCAAAAGAGAATGGAGGATCAAATCCGGGCAGAGGGCGGGAAGGGAATGTCATTCCATGGGGCACGAGGAATCTATGGAGGTTGGTTAAGTGATGCTCACTTCTTAAAGATGATAGCAGCATATGACATGTTCCTCCATCGATTCAACGAGCTCCCTGAGGCGATTATCAGAATGGGGACTCTGGGAAGCAGATTCCGAGACTGTGCAGGACTTCTCTCATTCGGTTATGCCATGAACATCCTTAACATAGACTCCGGAGACCTGATGGATTGGGTTTACATCAAGACCATGGGAGATGAAGTCCTGAGACTCACCCGTCCGGGTCAGGAGACAGGGGATCCGTATTCATACTTTGCATATAGAAAGAAAGAAGAAAGAAAGAAAAGAAAGAAAGAAAGAAAATACGTTTATTTGCGGTAAACATGACGCAAAGGACAACAAAATAAAATAAACAAAGTAAAAAGCAAGTTTTGGGGAAAATATGCGTCACATCTACGCAAAACGGCTACCGCTCAGCATATCAGGCAGATTTTGGATTAGTCCGACGATCTGCATACTCCTCTAATGCAAACCCCTATCTCTTCACTTGGATCCATGTCATCGGATCAATCATCGGACACAAAAGGTCCCAGAATGCCCGATTCATCTTTGAGGGGAACTATGCAGATCTGGGATTGAATGCAGTTCTAGTCGCCTGGGTCTTTGCTCGCGGAGGAGAGCTTAGCCCGCAGTTCGCAGCAGATGGACGTGGCTATGGAGACAGCGTGATGACACCAGATGGCGAGGAAGGAGAATTGGACGATCAACTGTCTAAGGAGGATAGGGCATGGTTGGCAACTCAAGGACTGAACCCCTCAACCTGGTTCTCCATTCTCAAAGACCAGGGTTTCCACATGCCGGGAGTAGTTGTCAAGGCAATCAGGCGTCAACGTGAGAAGATCAGGGACGCCCGTGAGGACACCGTAGGCGACTACGTCAAGAACAGATTCATCTATTAAGAAAAGATCCAACACCACTATATCATAATCTTGTGAAACTAATTTTAAATCATTTAAAAATGGATTAGAGAATTTTTTGATAAATAAAGCATAATATAAAGTTAATGATTATTTAAATGATAAATGTACCTAAGTATTTTTTTTTTTTTTTTTTTTTTATAGTATTTCTCGCAATCGGCGTGCGTGTATGACCAGATGTATGAACGTAAACCGGCAAAAGGAGTATGTAAGGATCGTATCAGGTGGCATTCTGTAGTTTTCTGCCTAAGCCCATGGGAAGAAGGTGTGAGTTTATATATTTGTATGTATTATAATAGATATGTCCACACCTATTAAGGTAGGATATGGTTTAAAGAACTTTTGTAATTATGTATCACCTTCATGCCCGTATTCAAGCAAATAAATGATTTGATTTTTCCGTTTAGTGGAAACTAACCCTCATTAAGGTTGGGAGAAATAGTGGCCTAAAAGACTATATAATAGGCCGATGGATTGAGGTAGATTTTAATGGCAGTATGAAAATGCCTAGTCGTCAAACGAAATACATTTTAACCCAACAATTGTATATTTATGTATAACACTATTTGGACAACATCAATATATTAAACTAATAAGCCACAGGTATAGGATTTGAAACCTTATTTCCATTACACAAAGTCCAGTTTGCTTGGAACTAAGATTGTTTCGTTTTTTTTGTTACAGCATCTGATGTTATCTCTTTTCAACGCTTATGAAGTTATATAAGTAGAGTTGTCTCACTCTAAAACATTGATATTATAGCAAAGCTACATTATGGAAAAGCCTTGAATCCAAGTCCATACAACAGTGCATTCACAAAACGGCATTATTAAGTTATTCATCACAGTTGCATTACAAAATTTACATAAAATGAAGTCCTGCATCTTATAAAACTTGTCCTCGGGTGCATTCTTCAACAGAATCGCTTTAAAATTGAACCTGCAAAGAGAAAAGAACTTATGTGAGAATTTAATATTGACTAATGACACGCCCCTGCTTCCATGGTTTTTAGCGCTTGATAAAACAGCGTACACAATACTTTAGTGAACTATACACCTAAACCTTCCTCATGAATCACTGCGTCCATTGGTGAAAACCGTTTGTAAATCCGTTCGGTAGTTTTTGAGTTTAGCGTTCAGGCAGACAGAGGCGGCGGGGGGACTTTGTTTGTTTTATATAATATACACTAGCTTTCTGCCCGAGACTACATCCGCATAAAACTTCTTCTTCCCGTCGCATCGCATCGCCTGCCCGCTCTATTACTTCGTTTTCGCTTAGCGTTCTGACTTTTTTTTTTCTTGCTCGGCTTCTAAGGCTCCTAGCGTGATGTTAAATATCCTATAGCCTTTCTCAAGAATTGGGCTATCAAATGCTAAACGAATATTTCAAATCCGACTGGTAGTTCCAGAGATTAGCGCGTTCAAACATATAAACAAACTCTTCAGCTTTATTATTAGTATACAACGTGTCGTTTTGCATCCTCATCAAATTTCAGGGTGTGATACAGAACATCAAACCGAACAACTTTCTCCATGGGACCAACATCGTAATCGCGATAAAAAAGTTCAACTGTCCCACAGAAAACTTCAATACCTACTCGACGCAAATGAATGGGACGGCTGATTATTTTTTCGCGATTACGATGTTGGTGCCATGGATTCGGTTTGATGGTTTAAAACGACACGTTGTAAACCGGGTTACTTGTAATCGACGTATTCCTTGCAGGACGTCATAATAGAGTTAAAATGCAATAAGCCACCAAATGTTCTACCGAAATTCAATAGTTTTTGAGTTACTTACATGTTTAGTTTTTTTTATGAAAATTCAATTCAAAAATGATTTACGGCGCGACTTTACTGGAATTTAAGTTATTATCATAGCTAATGCCGTAGCAGATCTTTGTTAAAAATTAAAAGTTGAAAAATGCCTAAAACATTGGCTAGCATTTATTTTTCTTAGACAAAAATTTACAAAAAAAAAACTGAATTTCAGTAGAACATTTGGTGGCTTAATTTGTTGCATTTTAACCCTACAATGACGTACTGTAAGGAATACGTCGAATTACAAATAACCCTGTAGATGTAATGATTATCAAGATTGCATACAAAGCAACAACAAAGATTCCATCTTGTTACTATTACAAATGCCACCTCAATAATAGTGATGGGCAACTTTGGCAACCCTCTAACCGGTAGTTCAAAATAACCTTCATTAATTTTCATTTGTTGGTTTTTTCATTTACAGAAATAGGGATGATGCCTGGGTAAAAAAAAGAAATTCTATTTAGTCCGTCAGTAAGATAATAAAAAAAACCGGCCAAGTGCGTGTCGGACCACGCACAATGAAGGGTTCCGTAGTTGGGATGAATTTATCTTAAGAACAAACTTTACATTGTAGTTGAAAAACATGTTCTCCCATACATTCTAACTGTAAATAAGTTTGTACTCACAATATTGATAGATTTACCATGTTATTTTAAGACCACGGACTTCTTATAGGTTTTCCTGTAATTTACAGGTAAAGATCTATTTTCTGTACTTTTTTCAAAATTTTAGGCTCAGTAGTTTCGGAGATAAGGGGGGGGGGATGGTAAATTTTCGTCTGTTTTCTTAAATAACTTTAAAACAATTTATTTTAAAATTATAAAAATTTTTGAGACCCTCATAGTAAGCCCTTTCATTTGACATGCCACATGGTGTAGTTTGCAAAACTTTTTTTTTTAATTTTCTTATTTGCCCCCCAAAAGTGACCTCTATATTCAAATGTAATTTATTTACTTTACCCGTCCGTATGTCACAGAAATTCATATGTGTACCAAATTTCCACTTAATCGGTCCATTAGATTCGGAGCAAACTGGCTGTGACAGACGGACAGACAGACAGACACACGAGTGATCCTATAAGGATTCCGCTTTTTCCTTTTGGGGTACGGAACCCTAAAAATATTGGACACGTACTTTTTGCTTTATCATATTAATAGAAAATGACTTATAACACGCATTAAATTTGGGGAGTGCGGGCTCGCTACGTCACTTGTACTATGGACAAAACTTAAGCATGCTCACTTAAGAAAATATTCCTGTGTGAGCTCAGCTCGTGACAAACGAACATTGTGCGATCGAGTCGTGAGCCGTGCTATGCGATTATCACCTTTGAGGTGATCATGCGGAACTTTGGCCCATAGTACGTATAAAATAGCTACACGTGACGTCACGCGATGTTTTAACTCAATGTATCGCCGTAATCTTTTGATTTTGTAAAAAAAAAAAAAAGATACGTGTCCAATATTTTCAAATAATCTACATGACGGAAAAAGAAAAAATTTTAGTCATCATCCTTATTGTAACAGTATCATGTGTGGTTTATTAGGAGTCAAACAAGTATGACGTAGCAAGATATTTTAGACGAGTTAGCTGGCGATCAAAATGTTATAACAATACTAGCTGACCCGACATACGTTGCCGTGTCCAACATGAAAGAGAAAATGAATTTTCTTCATATTTTTTTCGTGAATTTTTCCTATGTTTTAATAGTTATTCTGCTATCCGGGGCAGAGACAAATCCAACAAATCAAACATCGTAAAAATCGGTCCAGCCGTTCTTGAGTTATAAATGGTGTAAACAACCCGACTATGTTTTATATACCTATATAGATTACGAAGACATTACATCTAAGATTCTTTTTAAGGACGCTGTTACAAATGGGTAGTCAAATCATTACTTTTTTACACAAAAGTATTTTTATTAAATAAAATTCTTTGCATTCTTAACATGTTTTTGGGCCGAATTGTTGATAGATGTGCATGGTACGATTCTGAACTATAAATATAATTTTAGATAGGTACAGTTTCTCAATTAAGGTATTGAAGTAAAAAATTTCATTTCGGTACCTTTTTTGAGAAACTGTAGGTACCTACCTCAAATTATATTTATAGTTCAGAATCTTACCATGCACATCTATCAACAATTCGGCCATAAAACATTTTATGCAAATCATTTTATTTAATAAACATACTTTTGTGTAAAAAATTAAAGATTTGTAACAGCGTCCTTAACTCGATTTTGTAAATGTTGCAAGGAACAGGACACTGTCTTCATTTTTTTGTTTTCAATAACTGCCATCAGTGGTTATTATCAGTTTGGTTGCGCGAATACAGTTGGCGTTTTAGGTACATGGGCCATTGTCACAACTGCCTCTTAATATTACTTGACCTCTCTTAAGTCAATTGACAGATTCGCTGCTGTCCAGCAATTTAACAGCCAGAGGATTTGTGTGGAAGGTATTTTTTAATTATGGCCAATTTAAAGTCATCACCATTAAACTACTGACCTAATTAGCGTCCCGCATCACAGGAAAGCTCCAAAGCCGAACGCTCGCTTAATACTTTCGAAGTAGTACCGCCGCCAGTTCTCTCGAGTTTGATCCACCTCCGCAGTCGGGACCAGCTCCTGCTTCACTGTTACTAGGGTGTGGTCGTCCTGGAAACGTATTTAAATATTTTTTAGAATGATATTAGGTCTTTACCTATGAAATTGCCGCTATGCAGTACTGACCATTTCAAATCAAAATAATTTTTGTTTGGCTAAGAATTCTAATTTCAAATTAATTTTATTAAAAAAACATGGATTTTTTTTTCCAAAAGTAGTCATTTGTTTATTGATTAGTGTTACATTTTCATCGCATTTTAATCTTTTTCGTCATCATGGATACGTTAAAAATTCGAGTAATTATGGAATATGAGTACCGTCGTGGCAGCAACGCGGCACAAGCGGCACGCAACATCAACGACGTTTACGGAGCTAACACTACAAACCAACGCACCACTTGTTATTGGTTTGCTCGCTTCCGTTCTGGAAATTTCGACCTGAAAAATGAACCTCGCGGTCGTCCGAAAACTTTGGTCGACAATGACGAATTAAAGGCGATTGTGGAAGCTGATGATACATAATCTACGGCTGAATTAGCAGCAGCTTTTGACGTTAGCGTCAAAACAATATTGGTCCATTTGCGTCAAATTGGCAAGGTAAAAAAGCTTGACAAATGGGTGCCCCACGAACTCAATGATCGCCAGCGCGAAGTACGCGTCGAGACGTGCCTTGCATTGCTCAACAGACACACAAATGAAGGAATTTTGAACCGCATTGTTACCTGCGATGAAAAATGGATTCTGTTTGATAACCGCAAGCGCTCAGCAAGTTGGTTGGATCCTGGTTCAGCACCTAAACAATGCCCTAAACGAAAACTTACCCCTAGAAAAGTGATGGTCACTGTTTGGTGGTCTAGCGCCGGTGTGATTCATCACAGCTTCTTACCAAACGGGGTGAGCATTACTTCAGATGTGTACTGTGAAGAACTAAACACAATTATGGAGAAGCTGGCACATCTCCAACCAGCATTGGTCAATCGCTCGTCTCCGCGGCTCCTGCACGACAACGCGCGACCTCATACTGCACAGCAGACGGTCTCCAAGTTGCAAGAACTGGGGTTGGAAGCTCTCCGTCATCCGCCCTACTCACCAGACCTTGCGCCTACAGACTACTACTTTTTCCAGAATTTGGATAACTTTTTGGCGGGAAAAAAATTCAATACCCGAGAGGCAGTACAAAATGCCTTTGAAGAATTTGTTGCCTCCCGTCCAGCTGATTTCTTTAAGAAGGGCATCAATAAACTGCCACTGCGTTGGCAAAGATGCATTGATTGCATGGGTGATTACTTCGATTAATACAAATAAAAAATGCATGAAAAAAATTCGTTTAAATTTTTTCATACAAAACGGCAATTTCATAGGTAAAGACCTATTAATATTGTCAAAGATTCTATGGGACCTCTTTTTCTTCATGTGTAGACGGCTGACTTTTGCCTTGGCCTGTCTAATGCCCTCTTAAATCTATACTTATTAATGCCCTCTAAATCTATACTTATTAATGCCCTCTTAAATCAATCTAAAAATAAATCAATCTTCCTAGCCTTTTCCCAAATATGTTGGGGTCGGCTTCCAGTCTAACCGGATGCAGCTCCCAGGACCAGTATTTTATATGGAGCGATTGATATGAAAAATCAAAATTATACTTTTGGTGGGAAATAAAGAGTTATGTGGTTCAAAATTTTTGAAAAATCATCCCCTAAGGGGGTAAAATAGAGGTTGATTTTAAAAATCACATATAATTATATTAAGTACAGTAAGTGCGGGTTACTTTGACTGTAGGGCATAACTTTGGCCCAAATCGAGACATGTTTACGGTCATTAAATCCACACAAGGTTCCGCAAGTACGCGTCTATATCACCATCTAATAGTTACCGAAGGACATACGACGTTCGGTTGTGTGGTCGTGACACTTCGGGCAGTTTATACAGTTGTCTCGATTTGGGCCAAAGTTATGCCCTAGAGTCAAAATAACCCGACCTTACGGTATTCAAAATGTTGTGCATTTAAGAGATTTAAGGGATTG
Source organism: Cosmia pyralina (assembly GCA_946251885.1). NCBI lineage: Eukaryota > Metazoa > Arthropoda > Insecta > Lepidoptera > Noctuidae > Cosmia > Cosmia pyralina. The sequence goes on from OX276353.1 coordinate 23,601,987, forward strand.
GAAATGTAGTCATTATTCGTATCTTGAGGTAACATTTAGTCTTTATTTCATTAAAATCATCATTATCTGACCTCCATAACCCAGTTACTAGGTAATGCAATACCCCTTGGTAAGACTGGTTGTCAGACTTTCGGGCTTCTGACAACCCAAACAACTGTTAAAGATCCACAAATGGCAGCCCAGGCACGGAGGAGTCTCGGTATGTAAAGATGGTCACCCATCCACGGACCAACCTCGGCAAGCTTAACTTAAACTGATGGATCAACCCGTGCGGCTGTCATTACTTAGCCACAAGATAGTTTTTTATTCATTCCAGAGGAAAACCTAGCTGAAGCAATCAACTTGAGAGAAAGAGACCTACCTTCTCATCAATAGTAAACGTGACTTCAGAGAAGTGCTGTGCCGGCCACTGCTTGTACCGCCAGTATTGGACTATCTTCTTATGAGGCACCAGTTCCTTGAACTCGCCGGTTATGTTGCCACCGAATAGCGCAAACTTGCCACCTTTAGAAGCATCCATTTTGACGTGGCCCTGTAATAGGCATTATATTACTTATATTTTCTAGTTCATTCTTCAAATTTAGTTGAAGGCTGAATTAGAAAATTTTAGAGAAGAAAGAAAGATGGTAGATGTTTCAACCACAGCAAGGATAGCCGTATAGACCGCATTACTAATAACACTGGTGGCGCGGCGCCGAAAGTGCGTCGAGTGCTTACTTTTATCACGGACCAACCAAACCAACCCAACCAACGCCACGCAACGCACGCAACGCGTGGTTGGAGAAACCAACGAAAGTGAATAGCGTTCACTGCTGTCAATTTCTAAACGTCATATGTTAGTAAACAGTGACATGTTTGGTTTAAAGAAGTATTGAAAATGCTGCCTCTAAGTCTTTTTTTTTCTGTCTAAAAGACTACTAGCATTCTAAGTTGGTGCGGGTGACACAAAGGGTAAAATTTACCTTAATTTACTACAGTAATTAAACATACAATTATGACTGAACATTTTAGCTGCACCCTAAATACATAGTCGTATTTTAATACAGTACCAAACCAGTAATAACTGTAGTAAATTAAATAAATTTACCTAATTTACCTGTCAACCACTCCATGCTACACCGCAAATAGTATACTATTCCTGATAACCCTTCCAATAAAACTAAACATACTGGTGTGTTCAAGCCAACTATCAGACAACTTTACAGATACATAATAAATAAAATATACTGTACCTGTGTGAAGGCAGTAACCATTTCTATTCTAGTCATAGCATCATAGAACTCCTGCGCACGACACTGGAACTTCTCTGACAGCTCAATACTCTTTGTATCCAACTTACAACCAACTTCCTTACTCTTTGCAGCAACAATCGGTTCCATATTGACTTTCTTATTGAAACCGCTAGTTATCATCGAGACATTATCTGGTTTGACAGAGTCTTCGCCTTTTTTAGGAAGGATGAGACCTTTAGAGAATTCTTCTTTGAGACTACGGATGTATTCGGTAAGTTGGTTCCGGATTTTATCTCGGCCTACGTTATGCATGAATGCTTTGACTCTTTGAGCTTCCTCGCCACTGCCTTTGATTGTGATTGAAATCTGAAAAGTAGGAAAAGATAATTATTAATACCAATACATATTTAATTTATTAATCTTTGTGCATAAAAAGATACAAAGACGTACACATGAGTATGTGATTCATAATGGATCATGTTCTTTATATTAGTTTGACTTCTGACTATGTTTTAAACTTAGAATATTAACCCTTTGTACGCTGTATGCTGCGGTATAAGAGTGGTTAATAGTATAAAACTAAATTGTTGAAAGAGATTATTTACTCAAAGAAATTCAATTAATTTTGTATTCAGAAGAATAAATAGGCAAAGCAGATTTTTGCTTAAACTTAACATTAATGTAAATTTACAGTTGAATACATATGAATTCAACAAACAGCAATTCCCCAAAAACATTTTACTATTCAGAAAATTATTTATAAATTGTATTATAATAATCCTAGTATTGTAAACATGTTCCTAAGCCTAACACACTCACACTCCTATATAAAATGTACAGTGGATTTAAGTTTCACGTGATTGTAAGCTTTGCACATGTTAAGTCCTCCGTCATACACTGAACAAGATCTTAATATTGTTTCATATTGTTGTTAATACCAGTATTTTACATGGAGCGATTGCCAATCTGCATATGATGGGTTAATAACAATAAAAATATACAGTCAGGATTACGACTGTTATAGATAGTTGTTATAACCAAAAACTATGTTAAGTAAACAGAAATGCTGGGACCTCAAAATTTCGTTGTAATAACCAGTACATCATTTTAAGCAATGAGTGGCAATCTCTGGAGGAGGCCTTCACCCGAAGAGGGGTCCAGTTGGCATGTATTGTGCACGTAACAATATCCACACCCATTACTATTCATACAAATGTCAATGCCAATGGAATAGTAAATGCTTTTCTAATTTTATTTATTTATTTAATTTTAAAAGATGTTATAAATGGTTTTGACTGTAGCAAGCAGTAACTACTTTCAAAGTCTTGATAGCCTAGCTTCTTTTCAACTGATTTGGGGTATGCATCCAGTCTAACCAGATTCAGCTGAATACCAGTATTTTAAATACATGATCCACACAACCCAGTACATACCCCTTGCAGTGGCGTCGCTAATCCTAACGGAGCCCTGTATCAAAATTTGTTGGAGCCCTTTTTACGATCTATGTTTGTACGTGACTTTGGTGAAGTTCAAAAGAAGGGTATTGTTTTTTTTTTTACAAAATAAATAAACTGACCCCTTGGTAGACTGGTTCAAAGACTAAGAAGTATAGTTTAATAATGATATTAGAAAATCCATGATTTAAAGAAAAATTACCACAAGTCATACATTTGTATATCACCCACTTACAGGGTAACACTAACAATAGAACTATTATAAAAAAATGACCATTCTACAGTTACCAAATTAAAATCATAATGGAATAATTCCTATTATGGCGTAATTACTTATCATGAGAAAACCACTGGTTTCCTATCAGTGGTTTGATTTCCTTGATTTATATACATATCATATACAGTAAAATTGACAGTCATGATTACATTGCTACAAACACATGTTTCTATTAGTAATAAATGCTGGTCATGCAAGATTTATGAAATATTCAGAAAACAGAGAATCAGCATAAAAATTTACTGTTTTCTAGGTTAGATCAACCAAATGTTACTTGAATATCAAAGGACTTAGCTTCTGAATGAATAAGTTACAAAATTAACATAAATATACTCACATCTACTTCGCTAACGTCATTCTCTTCAGATAAGTTCGGGATGCTCACTTCCCCCTTCACAACATCTTTGCTACCAGTTAAGGTGCCTTCCCACTTCAGTTTAATGTCCCATTCATAGAAAAATATTAACTTTCCTTTCCTATTGTTCGCTGATGCCTCACCATCGAGCTTCTCAACCTCCACCACCTTACAATCCACACCATTTTGAGCTATTATGAAGTTAGTCAACAATTCTTTTAGCCGATCCTTCGACCACGGCCCCGCATTTTTCTCCGTCCAATGCCAGTTGTTCACATTTGTGGCGTCTGGCCGCTCCTCCACTATCCATCTAGGGTCACCCTCGCCCCATTTGGCCATTTTTCAAGTTTGTAACTAGGCACAAGGTCTCAGGATTTACAATCTTGAGAACACCACACGCGAAAAGTCAAGTCAAAACCGTGACAGTCAAGATTTTTGACGCGTCTTGGTCAGCGAACTCTGTCTAAACGCAAGCTTTTGAAATAACACACAATATGCTTACAAATAAACCGCGTGCAAGTTTAGATTGACTACGAATTCGGGTAATTTTCGAGAAAAGTCTCGTAAGAAACGAACCACCATGCCATTACTATATGACAGTTGACCGAGGTATTGCAATGCTTTGATTTAACTTACCCAGCCGGCCAGCCTCAAAAGCTTTTTATTCACTTGTGGGATTATTCGTTTTACTTTCGTTGCCAAGTATAAAATAAATCGTTTTTGTAATTTAGTTGCATTTCTTAATAAACTTCACTGAATCCGCTATTAACTTGGTTACCCCTTGACAGTTAAAAAGTGCCTGTATTGAGTGCAAGAAATACAAAATGATTTAATAAAACTACTGGTGTGGCGGGTGCGACGATGAAAAAATAATAAGCAGAATGTCTTCCAAGTTTCACTTCAGCCAAAAGTTACTGATCACTCGAGTCAATTTGTTTTTATTGTTTATTTTTCTATTTTACCACTTTCTGTGGTATTTTTCTTTACATGGCAACTATTTGACAGTTTCTGAATCATTCTAGAAAACGGCACTACCAACCTAGAAATACATCCGGCTGTCAGAGTAAAACATTTCATTTCAAGCAGTACGATGGTAAGTAGTAAGTTACAGTGTTTTATCCGAAGTCCTTATTGATCCTCTGATAATGTTTGATCTGATATCAGTGATAAAACCAATGATCAATAAAATTATAATCATTAGGTCGTAGAGTTCATTTTTATCTCAAGTTAGAACTCTACTCCTTACTCAGATACTATCATTTTAAAGATTTTTTGCCCAAACAGCTCCTACATCTTTTCAAATCACGCCAGTTTTATTTTATGCAATTTATTGCTATGAAAACAGTGTATCATTTGTCATTATAGCAGCATGTTTGGATCATGGATCCCAAACAAAACGTGCGCAGGTTTGACGACTTCCAGCCTCCTGAACAAGGCGGATTCCGAAAAGGCTTCAGCACCGTAGACCAACAATTTACTTGCTTGGTCCACTGCTTTTCATTATCATGATCAATGATCTTATAGGTAAGGTTAAGTTCGCAAAATGCTTGCTCTACGCCGATGACCTAAAACTAGTAGTACAAATTGATTCTGTCGCGGATTGTATTCGACTACAAAGGGACATTGATGCTTTAAATGAGTGGAGCATGGTCAATAAACTCTTTTTAGGGTTCCGTACCTCGAAAGAAAAAACGGAACCCTTATAGGATCACTCGTGTGTCTGTCTGTCCGTCTGTCTGTCTGTCCGTCTGTCTGTCTGTCTGTCTGTCCGTCTGTCACAGCCAATTTGCTTCGAATCTAATGCACCGATTAAGTTGAAATTTGGTACAAATATGAATTTCTGTGACCCAAATACGGACGGGTAAAGTAAATAAATGAATTTTGAATATAGAGGTCACTTTTGGGGGCAAATAAGAAAATTTTAAAAAAAGTTTTGTAAACTACACCATGTGGCTTGTCAAATGAAAGGGCTTACTATGAGGGTCTCAAATATATTTTTTTTATAATTTTAAAATAAATTGTTTTTAAGTTATTTAAGAAAATAGACGAAAATTGACCATTCCCCCCCCCCCTTATCTCCGAAACTACTGAGCCTAAAATTTTGAAAAAAATACAGAAAATAGATCTTTACCTGTAGATTACAGGAAAACCTATAAGAAGTCTGTGGTCTTAAAATAACATGATAAATCTATCAATATTATGAGTACAAACTTACATTTACAATTGGAATGTATGGGAGAACATGTTTTTCAACTACAATGTTTAGTTTGTTCTTAAGATAAATTCATCCCAACTACGGAACCCTTCATTGTGCGTGGTCCGACATGCACTTGGCCGGTTTTGAATACACGTAAGTGTTATGTACGTTATGACGTACAGTCGAAAACGTCAACCACTCCACTATACCTAACTATAGATTGGGTAGTGACGTAATAAGTCGCGTCGCCAAAATAAAGGATCTGGGCGTGACCTTTGACACTGGTCTGACATTTAGAGATCATGTCTCCATTCTTGCCAAGGAATCTTTTAGGCGTTTGGGTTTTGTCTTGCGAAATGCCCATGATTTTCACAACCCAAACGTAATTAAGCTTCTGTACAGCACTTTGGTTCGTAGTAAACCTGAGGCTGGTGCCTGTATCTGGCATCCCTACACAGCGACTCAAACGTTAATGCTCGAATAGGTACTTACAGAAAACTTTTTTGAGATTTCTGTATAAAAAAATGTACCACTTCTTTCCGTTCATGTAATAATTACCTCCTAGGAGTTTTGGGCTTCAACTCGTTGGAGGTTAGACGAGGCTTTTTACAGCTCACAGTAGCTTGTAAAACTCTTAGAGGACGCATTGACAGTCCTGAACTCCACGATCTTTTCTGTCGGCTGTTTGTTCCCGACAAATACATAGGACATTGCCAAAGCCGTCGACGCAACATGTTTGCACCGCCGTCTTCTATAACTGTCGCCAGAGTTGAGTCCCCGGTGTGTCGTATGTACTTTAAGGATGCTTAACGCCCTCCTGACCACCAATCCTGAATGTGATCTATTTGCTGATGAATGGAGTAGAATTATGCGTGTATGTCTGATGTTTTGTGAGAGAAAGTATGCTAGAGTGTCCTCTATTATATGTTAGTATTTTTTTTTTTGTGTGTGTATATGTTTGAAACTATGTTAATTAATGTAATTGGTGTTACCGTTTTAATTAACAATAAACAATAAATAAAGAAAAAAATTACATAAAACACTGCGGCAGGTTATACAGAAGACCGAAGTGTATTATCGTATGAATACCCTCTCAGCTTAGCGACTAAAAACTACGAAAAAGCCTTCGACTCGACCGGGTCTTAGGCTATACTGCAGTCTCTCGAACGGTGCCAGATTAACTATCGGTAGATCAAGGTCCATTGTTGTTGTTAAGCTACTTCTGAGTCATCCTAATCTTTTACAAATATTTTCCATTACCTATGTAGTGTGTTTTTATTTTTAAAAGTAGCTGTGCCCCGCGGTGTTACCCGCGGTTTATAAGATACACTAAAACGTGTATTATTTAATCGGTGAGAAAAGTATTCACAAAAAAATTGCTCATCCCACGGGAACACTACATTTATTCAGGATATAAAGTAGCCTATGTGTGCTATGTGTATACAGGATGTCTGCTATTTCCACACCAAATTATATAAAATCGGTCGAGCCGTTTGAGTTTGAAAGAGTAACAAATATATTTGAATTTCTTGCTCATCCCACGGGAGCACTACAATTTTTCGGAATAAAAAGTAGCCTATGTGTTAATTCAGGGTATAAGCTATCAACATACCGAATTTCATCCAAATCGGTCTAGCCGTTTGAGCGTGAAGAAGTAACAAACATACACACACACACACACAAACTTTCGCCTTTATAATATTAGTGTGATTCTTTGGCCAAAAAATTAATGGTTGAGCTCATAGATCTATGAAAGAAGGAGATATGGCATAGTAGTTGAAAAAATCACGCTCTAAAAAGTATGAAACAAGAAAATGTTCTCATCTGAAATGAGATAAAAACTTTTTTACAAAAAAATACAACCGACTTCCAAAAACCAACACTACAAAGTGAAAAATAACTTTAATATCGGAAGTCGGTGTCTAGTTAAATGTATTTTCGTTTTTTGCCACCGACTTCCGAAATTAAAGTTATTTTTCACTTTGTGGTGTTGATTTGATTTTGGAAGTCGGTTGTATTTTTTTGTAAAAAAGTTTTTATTTTATACTTTTTAGTTGTGTACCTACCCCACACAAATTCTAATACCACTATCTGCAAAACAAACTAGAACATCATCCATATAAAAGTAGGGAAAAAATACGTATTATTGAAGCTAAATCAAAAACTACCAAAGCAAAGTTAATCAATTTTATATGGGACTAACTGTGATGTATACCCTCTCGAATAAAACAAAAAAAAATCCAAATCGGTCCAGCCATCTTCGAGTAATCGGGGAAAAAGGTTCCGATGAATTGAGAACCTCCTCCTTTTTAAAGTCGGTTAAAAAAGACAGAAAAATTAAAAATCCGGAGTCACACTTAAATTATTTAAATTATTTTGGGGTTATTTCGTGATCAATATTTGCAGAGCCACTTTACATTTTTAATGAAGAATAATTTTTACATATAGGTATAATATGTATTTTGGGTAGGTTTGGAGAGAAAATGTATTTGGCTCACATCTGAGGCGTGATTTTAAAAATTATTCCCAATTATATCGGGTGTATGCAAGCAAAGCCGCGATATATATATATATATATACATATATATATTTGAAATGTGCTAATTAAGCCCTTTCATTTGATTATATTTTTATTATATTTTTTATTTCATGTCTAGAAGTCCTCTAGACGGCGCCATATTCAATTTAATGTGACGTCAAATAGCCTATAACCAGCGGACGATCAAAACGCTTCCAACGATAATTCATTTGCCAAATTATGGTAAGGAGTTTAGAAGTTATGAGGGAACAGATGATTAGATTACTTCACTTCACCGTCCTCGGGTAAAAATGTAGACATCGGGTTCCGATAAGTACATTTTCAACTTCCCCACCACTCGCCACATCTACAGACGCAGTACCAACAGTAAAAGCAATAGATACTAGTCGCGCACACACTCGCAATTCATAAATGAACGTACTACACAATCAATTATAAACCTTAGCCCCTGTTTTTGGAACGAAGTTCCTTATCGCGCGTTGTGAAAGGGGGCTAGACGGAAAAAATTGTCACGAAAAGTTGTAACGACACTTTTTGCTATAGTAAGCTATTGTAAGCTGTGCGACGTGCGCATGTTTCTCTGTCTGTCTCTCTCTCTCTCTTATAGAAAGCAAGCCAGATATAACAAAAAATAAAAAACTAAAAAAAAAAATAAAAATTACAATTCCTTCACTAATTAATCGAAAGGAACTTCGTTCCATCCGGGTGTCCCTTGACACCTCTCAACTTTTTTTTTTATATTTCTACGGTTGAGCTTCTTTACTTTGAGAGTATGTCATGCTCACTCAAATGTCTCGCTGATGGTGGCGTGTGTGTTGGATCATTAAGTTCCCTTCAAAATGGTTGAGCTAAATGGTGCTGATCCATGCGTCATGTTCGTGAACGGGCGCCGTCAGTTGGGACTGGTCGACTCTTAGCTGCCATGGCTTATTTTTAATTTTAATATTTAATTTAGTTGTTTTAGTTATTATCTTTTTATTACGGACGCTTTTTAACGTGCACGTCTTTCTTTCTACATTGTTCTCACATGTATATTTTCAACTTGAACGATGTAACCAATATTTTGTAAAAATATTATGATTTAAAAGAGTGTCCGTGGAGTTTCTTGCCCGTTCTTCTCCATAGGGATCTACTACGCTTTGGAATGGGCAACTAGCTTCATCTTTCTGACTGACCGACCCATTGACAATTCAAAAGTGCCTGTAATTGGTTTATTTGAAATAAATGCTTTGAGTTTGAGTTTGGAGGGAGGGCCTCAGAGGGCCCTATCCGATGAATTTGCCACAGGCCCAAACACAGGCCTCAAACCACTCAAACAGTACCTACACCTAAACCACTGTAACTGGATGACTTTATTTGGTTATTGGATGATCTTAGTTCTACTAAGATGATTCAATAACCAAATATTTATTTGAACGAACTCACTAATACCTACACATTGGGCATTATAAACACATTATTTTGTAACTGTCAAGGTCATTCGAATAAATTAAACACACAATAATTATCTGCTACCATTGATCACCAATTGGTCGAAACTCGTTATCTTGGTGCGAGTGAGATAACAGACCGGCCTCGAGAATGAATCCAGTTCGACTCGGAGTCCGCTCAGCGCAGGCGCGGCCACATTACATGCAAATAGTATAAAATAAATAATAAAACAATGTTCCCATTACGCCGCGTTGGCAGCAAGGTGTGTGATCAGTGCTTCAATCTTTAAAAATAAATAGTTCAAAGGTTCAATTTTAAAAGTTTAGCCAACTTAGGAATATGGAATCAAGTTCCGTTTGATTTATAAAAGTTTTGTTTAAAAAAGTAGCCGGTTTTGCAGATCCTGGAGCAATGGCGGGCTCCTGCAGTCGCAAACGGAATACAGAGGAATTACAGCTCCGAAGTGACTGCTCCTCGACCTTTGTCCGTGTTGACCGAAGACGAACAGACCATGAAAGAAACAAGTGAGTACACCGCATTAGCTATGAATGGTGCCCTTATTTTGTCCGCTGTGTTTGGGGTTCTGCACAGTTTTACTTACCTATATTCGTAAAATTAAGTATTGACACGAAAATTTTAAGTAGGTATTGTGCTATTTATCAAGGCTAACAAGTCAAGTCTACTTATAAAGTCTAACTATCGAGTTTAAAGAATAAACTATCATAATCAAGTTCGCATTAAATTTTTACATTCTAGCCAAAATTATTTGTATGCTACAAATACCTATCTCTAACCCTGTTAATTAATTCTAACGCACTAGGTACATTTAATTTATGTATAAACAAGAAACTTATTAGTAACAGTCTAAAAATAATAATGAATGTAACTACAACCATATAAAAAGGGAGGGGTAAGAATCATAGGGCATCAAAAAATTCGTCCGCATCGCTGTCAACAGGAAAAGTGCCCAAAATGCTGGCAGCATTGCCACGTTGTATGGCAATACTGATTCTTTGGCTAAAAAATAGACCAGCTCTCTGGTCACGTATAGAGTCTAGTCCACAGAACAGATAAAGAGGACTCTTTATCAAGTGGTCTAGTCGACCAACCGCTTGGCAACAACGTCTCGAAAAACTAAGAGGGCACTCCGACCCCATGGCCCTAGTGTTTCAACCCCAAACGGCTCGAACATGCTGAGGTAGCCCGCGAAATTCAATTTTTCTTGCGTTTTTTGCATTTTGCAGGTCAGTGTCCAGTTGTATCTTGATTAAAATATGATTTGCGACAATAAGCAATGTGTATTTACATAATTTTAACCATAAATCATCAATACATCTGGCCAAGTTAATCAGAAATCTTAGTTTAAAAGATGTATTGATGATTATGGTTAAAATTATGTAAATATATATTATTTATTGTCGCGAATCATACTTTGATCAAGATACAACCTGAAATTGACCTGCAAATTGCAAAAAACGCAAGAAAGTTTGAATTTCGCGGGATACCTCCGCACAATCACCTTAAGATTGGAATATTTGCGCCCCGAGATTTTCCGTATTCTATCGTCATTAGAATTACTGATCTAAGTTTATATGATCATTCGTAACAATTGTAACCAAACTATGTATAGAGGGTACCTACCTACCTAAAGTATTCTCGATAAGAATGATTATAATGGTTGATTAAATAATTTTAGCAAAACAAATTATGAAACTTGTTCCTACTATCTTATCAACATTACGCTAGTAAGTATAGGTACCTACTTATCTGAAAAAAAAAATAACCTAGAGATTCGTAGCATTAGGTAAGTCTTGTACCCATTTCGATTAGTAAGCAGGCACACACGGCTACACATCAAGCTATAATTTCCAGTTTACACTGACCTCTGATTGTAAGGAAATCGTATACCATGCGAGATCAGCTTATACTGGAAATGTATAGCTTGATCTGTAACCGTGGAAATTCCGTAATGACGTGGAAATTCTTCAGTAGGTACCTATTCTCATAAGAAAACCAATGGCTTAACGTGCTTTCCGAACGAATGGGTCTCGATCATAGATATAATGGTAACCCAGCCACGAACAGACCGCGGCAAGCATAGCATAGCCTTCGATCGACCCGTGCAGCTTTTATCATTTAGCCACGAGCCCCTTTAAATTATATACCAACCTACTATAATTAATTCCGGAACCCCCAAACCGATCCGATGCTTCTGTTTGGGGGTTCCGGAATTAACCCTAATACTTAAAGAATCGAATTGATTGCTTTTTAAAAAAATACCTACTATTATTATAGGATTAGATATTTAGGAGATACGTAAGAACTTATGACTTGAATTGACTACCAAAGAGATCGTATTCGATCTCTTTGGTAGTCAATTTGTTTTCTGTATTCACGAACTAGAAAAAAAAGAACCGACTCCGCTCCACGCATATCGAAAGTGAAGCACAGTAAGTATGGACCGGACCGTTTGTACAAACATGCGCCTCACGCACAATACTGTATACTATACAGTGTATAGAGTTGGTGAGATAAACTGTGTGTTTGTAATTATGTATCACGGCATAACATGACGCGAACGCTCAACTTACGGAAAACATGTTATTTTGTTATTCACTGTTTGGAAATAACATGCTCTAAATGTCAATTAAACATAAAACTCGGTTATTGACATAGAAAAATCTATTTATCTACGTCGAAACTACAATATCACCTAGCCTTTATCTTTAGGGACTCCAACTGAACGAACATGCCGCTGCCCTGCACCCCAATTGCATAATCACAATCCGAAGGATTTTCATAATCCATTGCTTCATAATATGTGAATTCATGAAATACACCGACTCGACTGCTCGAATGAACCCACACTAGCCCCAGCACCCTGGAACCTCACGTTTCTTGGAGTTACATACAGGTCATTGCATATCAAGGACTAGACAGTCTTTAAACAGTCTATAGTTTGTAGACTGGGGCGCACGATAATGGTAGGCAAGACTGTGCCCATAGGATATGGAAGAATTATTAGAGCCATACCGGATATGCATCCTATAGTAGGCAAAGGAATGGTGGATAGACGGGTGTTAATTATCTATGGATGGACTTTATTTTATAATAAGTAAGTATAAATGCAAAATCTTCGCAATCGCCCCTTACTTTGTCAAAATAATTCCAACACGGTGTCTTAGCCTCTTAGCTAAATAGAGCGAAGGGGAGAAATTTAGAGAAGAAAGCTAGAGCATGCTGACTGCACAACTCACCACAACACCATGAAATCAGAGGGGGGCCAATTTATCCACACCACCGCGTAGTTAGTGATTGTTGATTTAAAATTGTCATGTGTATGTTATCGAGGTTGGTGATAACTCGGATATATCTCTGAGACCGTGACTGAGCTGATAAATAGAACAGAATTCGTAAAAGGCAAACGCCTCATTGACAGTTGGTCACAGACTATTTTAGAGCCTACCATTTATAGCCCTCCATTTAGCAATGAAATATATTTTTTTAGTATGAATTTAATTTATTTAGATAGCATAATTATTTTATTTGATTGTAAAAACATAACCTAAAAATAACAAAAATATATCCTAACATAAAACTAAAACTATTCACAAGGCGTCGAAAAATTCATCCGCATCGCTGTCAACTGGTAAAGTACCTTTTTTAAGTAGGTAAAATTTTTATGTCTCTCAAGTGAGAGGATGAATACAAATTGGTTGACATTTAATAATATCAACATGCGAGTTTATCGCGTTAATTACGAGCTAGATAATATTGGGTAATCAATGCACATCACATGGTCGGAAAACGGACAGTGAGACATAAATAGCTGGGAAAGGTAAGGCTATGATATGTCCCGAAACATAAACAAAGGCTTGGTCAGCTGGCTTGTATAGCTATATTTTATATAAGTAGAACTTGTTTCTTACAACATAAACTACATAGTTGCTGCAGTCAGTGATGTAAATGAGCAATCATGTTTTGGTTACCCAACTGCAACGGGAAAACGCAGCAAAGCCGATCTTATCTAGATATATGTGACATGATAACACTGCTTCACAATCATTTCTACTTTCACCAGAGATAACACAGAAAAGATAGACTGTTCTGTGAGAGATAATGTCTCATTCAGTCTCATGCTCAACACATACCTACCTACATGCCTCTTCTTAATCAATCAATCAATCTCTTTATTTTCAGGCAACTGAAAGCCCATAGAAAAAATACACAAAATAATATAAACAACAATTATAAACTAATACATATTATTATAGATAACTATAATTACACACGTAATGTTGTCAGCATCATGCTGCACGGAGTCGCGTAACCGTCCTCGGAAACGTCGAACCTTTCGGCCAAAAGTCCTCTTTCAAGCAGGTTTGCAGATGTTGGGTTGGAACTCGCACCACGAATGACAACCTACCGATCCTCAGAGTCAAGTTGGTCTTCACTTTCACATACTGCACGACCTCCTCCACTGTCGTGGAGTGATACAGACGCGAAATGTACAGCTGCGTCGTAGGCACAGCAGGGCGCAGCAACATGTTGGGTCCACTCGGTGCAGTACCACAAAGGTTACGAGAGCTGGGCTTCTGCATCTTCCTTTCCACTTTTGTGAAACCCTCCTCATCAACTCGGCTCATCCTTGGCAAGGAGCCTCGGACCGCTGTCTGGGCAGGTTGAGTACCCTCCTTTAGTTTTTCCCCTTTTCCAGTTTGAATATAGTGTCTATAAATCAGTCTTCCATAGGCTTGTATTAAATTATCTTTTTCCGTTGCCGTTCTGAATAATGTTAGGGAAAGTCAATGATGGTAATTGGGGAAAGTATTATTAGTAATTTGCCGTATAACCATTAGCCATTTCATATAAAGCTGAGCCTCCACTTGTCCGAGCCGGCCGCAACGCACGCAGGGCACGCCACGGATTTTGGTTTGTTTGTATGAAGAAATGAAAACGCGGGCGGTACCGGTAGAGGACGCAGTGCTATATGAATTCATACCAAATTCAAGCAAACCGAAATTCGTTGCGTGCCGTGCGTGCGTTGCGGCCGGCGCGGGCCAGTGGTGTGAAAGAATGACAGTTGTGATTTGAATAAACGGACAATTTAAGTTGGTCTAATTCACGCTTATGTGTTAATCACCACCAAACAAACGACAAAGGACAAGCTAGAATAGAACTCTTTTCTAGGAGCAATCTATCCCGAATAAGAAGCAAGAAGATGACTGCATGACCACTGCAGGTACTTACCTAGTCTATTCTTGATTCCCAGATTTATCTCGAAAGTTATCTACCTCTATCCTATCGTGGAAGAGGCGCATAACAACGCACATAGTCCAATTTTAATCTACCCACACGCCTTTATCTTAGTAGGTACTCTTATCACAATAATGGTCCAACCCTCGAACACAATGACGTAATTAAGAGGCCTATCACAAAATTGCGTTTTGATAAATTAGGTACTAATGAAATTAAAAATTAGGTAATAATGGAGGCATGGTGACGCAATTGTAATTACTTTTTTCTTTTCTTGGAAGTTGGGTAGGCCTTTGATGTGGGATGCAACCTGTGGCAACACCCTCGCGCCATCCCATCTTCCTAGCACGGCGGGCTGTGCTGGGGCGGCTGCTGCAGGAGCAGAACACCTCAAACGGTTTGGGGTTGAAACACTAGGGCTTTGGGGTCCGAGTGCGCTCATCGAGTTTTTCGGGACATCGCTAAGCGGTTGGTTGACTCTACACGGGACCAGAGGGCTGGCCTATTTTTAGCTCAAAGAATTAGTACTGCCATCCAACGTGGCTATGCTGCCAGCCTTTTGGGCACTTTTCCCATTGACAGCAATGTGGACCCTATGAGCTCTTCCCCTTTTTATTTTTTATTATATATTTGTGTATATTTTAGTGTTAGCTTTTACTTTTCAGTCATATATATATATATAGTAGGTATGAAATTTTAATTTCTTATGAGTTATTTATGAACTAACTTTGTTCTGTGTACATTTTGTAGTACTTAAGGTGAAATTTACAGTTAATTCTTAGCGTTTATACTAAGTAATTTTATGGTTTTAATTATATTTTTTTATAGCTATTCCATATACTTAATTATATTTCAAAATTCTGAGGTTGCCATGAACTTAACCACTATTTAAGAGATATTATTATATGCAAAATGTAATATGCCTCTTAATACATTAAGCTGTATGTCAACATTATCGGACGATAATTCCGAATGTGTGAAATAGCAAAAATACTTGGCAACAGTGCGGTGAAGATAAATTTTAATGTTTTTGTGTCTGTATGAGTCTGATAAGATGTAAGAAGTAAAGATAACGTTGCGTGGGTGTTAGGTTAAATACCTATATCTAATTTTGTATTAAATAGCAAGAAGCTGAGTCGGTATTTACGTAAAACAACGTAGTTGATAACAGCGCCACCATTGAGAAAAAATTTAATAAGTCGGGAGATATGGAACATTTAGAAATTTCCTATGTACACATTTGTAGTCAGATGTTGTAGAATTTTTGTATCAAAAAAATCAACACTAAACGTCCTAGGTTCCAAATTATAGAAGTTAACGCCAAAAACGGGAAATCAAAATGTTCCATTATCTCCAGACTTATTAATTTTTCAACGGTGGCGCTACCGGTTAGGTATTTACTTTAGATTGGAACATACATGCATGCATTGAGGTAAGGGCAGGAGAAATTTTAATATGAAGATGAGATTAAACATGCGTGTGAACTATAGCTTTCCATGACATAGGTTCTACGGAGGATTGAGGAAAATGTCATGAGGAAAGTTTCGAGAAATGTGAATGGCTGTAAGAGTAGGGAAAGACCAAAAAAACGATGGATGAAATGTGTGAAAGATGATATGGCGAGAAAGGGAGTGACTACCGAGATGAAGACTAATACAGAAGTATGGAAGAAGACAATATATCCGCCGACGTCAAATAAATTGTTGTAAGAGAATGATGAAATTCAGCAATAATAAGAATAAGTAGATATAGGGTGAACTCATCCAATTTCGTGATAAAACAAAATATGTGATAAAACTTAGATACTTTAGTAAAATTTTCATTTTTATTTGAATTAGGAACATAAAGCAGTCTTTCTTTTACAATAATAAGGATAATAAACTTACTTAAGACGACTTATAGCTAATAATCGAAACCTTTGTTAACTTTTTTAACTTAACGAAACAGACTATCACGAAATTAGGACTATCACTTATTTGAGTGAGTTTACTATACCCCCAGCTCTGTTGTCCATCCGTAATCATTTGTGCTAGGTGACCCGGGTGCTTCCTGGTTTAGCAATCTCCAGCTAATTATTTCTATTCATGCCATCTCAATTCAACTGCTTACTTTTTAACCGACTTCCAATTCTCAATTCGACTGTGTTTTATTTTATTTACGCGATTTCTCCATCAAATGTGGACCGATTTTGAAAATTCTTTTTAACCGACTTCAAAAAGGAGGAGGTTCTCAATTCGTTGGAACTTTTTTTTTTTATATTTTTTTTTTTTTTTATGTATGTTCCCCGATTACTCGAAGATGGCTAGACCGATTTGGTTTTTTTTTGTTTTATTCGAGAGGATATACATCACAGTTGGTCCCATATAAAATTGATTAACTTTGCTTTGGTAGTTTTTGAGTTAGCTTCAATAATACGTATTTTTTCCCAGTTTTATATGGATGATGTTCTAGTTTGTTTTGCAGGTAGTGGTATTAGAATTTGTGTGGGGTAGGTATCACAACTAAAAAGTGAAAAATAAAAACTTTTTTACAAAAAAATACAACCGACTTCCAAAAACAACACTACAAAGTGAAAAATAACTTTAATTTCGGAAGTCGGTGGCAAAAAACGAAAATACATTTAACTAGACACCGACTTCCGAAATTAAAGTTATTTTTCACTTTGTAGTGTTGTTTTTGGAAGTCGGTTGTATTTTTTTGTAAAACAGTTTTTTTTTGTTTGAAAGGGTATGCTCTCGAGCTGGTCCCATTGTCACCAAGTCAGAATCTGATGAGGGGATCCCATGGAAATCGAGGGCAACCCTCAAATTGTATACACCAATAGCGATTTGGGTATTTTTTATAGTAATTCGTGTATTTGTACTCGGAAAGCACCATTCGGTGAAGTGGAACTGATGATGAAGACCACAGATGGCCATCGGAACTACACAATTATACCTTAAATATTGCACGGGTACACTTTAATATGGTTGCTAAGTTATTTTTGCTCGTCATAATGCATATGGTGATGGTGACTTCACCATCAGCTCCAGTTCTCCTGGTTCTCACTAGGGAACTCCTCAATAATTAACGTCCCTAAATCGGGAAAAGTAATATTTTGTAAAAGGTGATGAGCAGTTGACTTTAGGCTGTTGTAACTTAGGTAAATTACAAACTGACCCAATAAAATATGAAAAATAAAAAACTTTTTAATTACTTTCGAAATTAAAGTTACCTATTTTTCACTTTGTAGTGTTTTTTTTTTTGCAAGTCGGTTGGTTTTTTTTTTTTTTTTGTAAAAAAGTTATTATTTTTTTTTCTTAATTTTTTATTATGGTCAGTCTCGTTTTATTCTATACCTAGTGTTGGTTAGCAGAGCCGAATGCTGTTATTCTAAATCTACTTATAAACTAAGTACCTACTAATAAAGCTGAAGAGTTTGTTTGTTTGTTTGACCGCGCTAATCTACGAGTACTTAGGTACCAGTAATTTGAAAAATTCCTTTTGCATTTGATAGCCCAATTCCTGAGGATGGCTATAGGCTTTTTAACATCACGCATCAGGACCATTAGGAGCCGAGCAAAAATAAAAAAATACGGTCAAGAGCGAGTCGGACTCGCGCACCGAGGGTTCCGTTCCGATTTCTGAAAAAGTCTGCTATTTAGAGACATCGTTTTATTTTTTCTGTAATCTTTACATAAACTTCTATAGCATAGAATAATTTCAGATTTTATTATATACAAATTTCAGTGATAATGAGGGGGGGGGGGGGGGGGACGGTATTTTTTTTACATTTTTCATCAAAAGTCGAAAACAATGCGGCCTAACAAAAAATTTAAAAAAACGTTTGAGAATGTGCAAACATCGCTCTTATGGTACCCCACATGCCCCAGTAAGCCGACTTGGAATTTTTAAGACCCCCTTTCAGTCCCTGTTGCAAAAAAAATATAGGTATATTTTTATTTCTTTCTTATTTGCAAAATAGTTGGGTAAACGTCTTCTAAAACTGTTCCAAATTTCAAGTTGATAGCATTAGTAGTTCTTGAGATGTCCAACTATGACAGACAGACAGACTGAGTCGCACCATAAGGGTTCCTTTTTACCATTTTGGTACGGAACCCTATAAAGTAGAACGCTAAGCGAAAACGAAGTAATTAAGTATAATAGCACAGGCACGCGATGCGATGCGACGTGGTAGGTCGGAGGACAATAAATTTCACACGGACGAAGTCGCAGACAGAAGCTAGTAAGTTCTAATAATAAAGCTGCAGAGTTTGTTTCTTTGAACGCGCAAATTCTGGAACTACCAGAGGGATTAAAAAAAAAACTTTTTGCATTTCATAGCCCAATTCTTGAGGATAAGAAAGGCTATTTAACATCACGCTAACCTAACCTAACCCTTAGAAGCCGAGCAAAAAGAAGAAGTCAGAAAGAACTGTAACTGAAAACGAAGTACGTAACAGCGCGGGCGATGCGATGCAACGGGGTGGGACGGGGAATAAGAAGTTTAACGCGGACGAAGTCGCGACCAGAAAGTAGTCTGGATCAACAGACTCACCGCTTCGCTTTATTATTTAAGTACCCACATGAGTATATTCTGCACGCGACTGTCCTGAATATCATAGCTAGCATTTGTCGGTCGACGGGTCGACTGCATAGCAACAATGCAGGCGTGACCGTGGGCGTGACATTGTTTTTAAAACAAGTCATGACTTTGTGCGCAAATCATGAATTTTAAATGAAAACATGTATGAGGCAACTCTACGATTTTTAGCTGCGAAGATAAAATATGTAGCCACATACAAAAAAAAGGAGGACTCCGCGCCACGCGTATCGAAAGTGAAGCACCGTACCGATTTATGTGTGCGTGATTTGACAAAGACGCCGCGCCGTCATGTCACATCTGCATACTATGATGCAAATGTGTGCGTGAGGCGCATTGTTTGTACAAACGGTCCCGGCATACTTACTGTGCTTCACTTTCGATATGCGTTTCGCGGAGTCCATCTTTTTTTATAAGTCTATGTATGTACCTAGCGTAGCTCATCCTACGTATCCATTTGAGAAAAGATTAGACATAAAACTTTTTACAGTCCGTTCAACCGATTTTGACTTCTATTCCGTAGGCATAAGGATGGCATTAATAGCAAAAACGTGGTTACAATACCAACTGTATACTGAAGCTGCCATTTGTCATGCCACCAACGCAATAGAAATCAAAATCGGTTGAAGAACGGACTGTAAAAAAGGTTTAATTAATAAATGTGTAATCTTATTTCAAACTAGCTTTTGCCCGCGACTTCGTTCGCGTGGAATAGTGACTTCCGGCAGATTTTTGGTTTTACCCACATAGTTCCCGATCTCGCGGGATCTCTTCAAAAATGAAATGTGGAAGATATTCTAGGGAACTCTTCAAAAATCAACATAATGAGCTCTGCGTTTCAATTAAAGATAATTATGTATACTCACTTAGGGCATTAAAGCCGTTATTGCCGATCGAAAAAGGCGAAAATGTTATTTTTCCCTTATTTTCAAAATATTATTTTGATTTGCCATTTAAGAAAAAAAATACTGTTTCTCCCTTGACAATTTTTCTATTATTTTAGGCTTTAAAGATTATTAAAGTTTATTACACCAAGACATTTCTGTATACCACGTTTTTAGTTTTGCCATCCTTTGCAAAAATATATAGGTCTTGTGGTTTTGACACTCTTGAGCACGCAACGTAGAGTTGTCCATGGGAGAAACAGTATTTTTCAAGATGTACCCTAAGAGAGAGAGAGAGCTAAGAGCCGTCGCTCCTGCCTCACCTCTTCAGTCTCAGCAGCTCTTTGAGCAGCGTGACGCTCGGCGTCTAAAGTTAAACGGGCTTGAGTCTGTTCTTGAGACTCTTGACTTCTTGCAACTCTTTTAGCTCGAGCTCCGCTGGAACTACGTGCTAAATTGGACTTGCGTTTTCTCGTCATTGAAAAAAGTAGTTTAAAAAAGAATTTAAACTATAGAAATATTACAATCTTTCCGAACTTAAATTGAAAACTAACTGAAAACAAAAGAATTAAAAAAAAATACGAATTACGAACTTGATAACAATTTAAAAGAAATTATATTACAACCTATTCTCTTAATAACCAAACTTAAAACTAAATAATTTAAAAGGAACGATCTAATTAATTTAAAAATTAAAACTAATTTAGACATACAATTTTAGTATCTACTAATAATCGAGATCAAACTAAACTTACATTATACAACAACCGGACAACCCAACAAATAAACCTTTTAATCGACAAATACGACGGAACCACTTTTGAAAACAACCACCAGACAACCCAACAAATAAAACTTTTAATCTACTAATACAACGGAGCCAATTTTAAATTTACGAAACGATCAATCCACAATTCCACGACAGTACCGAAGCGCTCGACCGATACCCAACCAAATGCGTGTAACGAAACCATAGCGCGATCTATTTCGATCCCAACGCCATCTATCGAGCATAGTGACAACTCGGATTATTTATCTATACTCCGTTCGGGCATTTTCTTTGTACTAAAAGTTTTATTATATTGATATTATTTTTTTCATACCTTTTTACTATTTATTTACTTTTTTCCGTTGAATTAAAACAATAACATGAACCGAACTCGTGTAACGATCGACACCATTGCGCGATCACCAACTCGACTTAAAGTACTAATAGAATTATCTATACTCCGTTAGAGCATTTTCTTTGTACTAAAAGTTGTATTATAATAGGTTGGGGAAAAAGTTTCTTCGCATTTTTTAAGAAAATTCAAAACATTTTTTACTATACAATATTTACATTTATTTAATTTTTAAAGTATGTAGGTACCATTTTGTTCGATAACTTTTTGCCATCTTGTAGGTAGGGACATGATCCCATTGCTATAGAAATTTTGGGACTTCTGATCAAAATACCGCGACAAGTGGTTTTGGCAGTCCTCTCGTGATGTTAACCTGACACTGCCTAAAGAATTCTGAAGAGACCGAAACAGGTGGAAATCTGAAGGTGCAAGGTCAGAACTATACGGCGGATGCATTAACACCTCCCAGCCAAACTCTCTTAATTTTTGCCGAGTGGCTAAAGATGTGTGAGGTCTAGCGTTATCATGATGAAAAGCCACACTCCTTCTGTTGATAAATTCCGGCCGCTTTCTCTCAACTTCTTGCTTTGATCTCATCAGTTGTTCGCAGTAGAGTTCAGAATCGATGGTCCTGCCTGGTGGTAACAGCTCATAATGAATAATGCCCTTCCAATCCCACCACACACACAGCATCACCTTGTTGCGAGTTAACGCGGGTTTCGCCACAGTCTGTGCCGCCTGCCTTTGACCACGACCTTTTTCGCACGTTCTTGTCGTACGTGATCCACTTTTCATCACCAGTTATCAGCTTCTTCAAAAATGTTTCGGTTTCATTACGTCGTAATAAAGAATCACAAATGAGTACACGGTTCATTAGGTTTCTTTCAGTGAGCTCGTGAGGTACCCAAATATCGAGCTTTTTTGTGTACCTAGTTTTTTTCAAATGCGCCAAAACTGTTTTGTGATCAATTCCCAGTTCTTCAGCTACGTCGTAACTACTGATATGTCGATCTTGCTCCACTTTTTCAAAAATGGCATCCATTTTATCCGTAATAGGGCGACCAGAGCGACTTGCATCTTTGACATCAAAATTTCCGGATTGAAAACGCTTAAACCAAATTTGTGCTACTCTCACAGATACTGCACTGGGTCCATAAACATCGCAAATTTTTTTCGCGGCTTGCGTTGCGTGTTTACCTTTTTTGTAGTAAAATTTTAAAATGTATCTAATTTCTTCATTAGATTCACTCATCTTGATAGTACGAAAAACAAATGAAAATCACACATTTTCCTAATTTGAATTTGGAATTATGTTCTTTAAAATTTAAACTTTCAATGATACCAAAACCAGCCAGATACAAATAGTATAGCCAAAGAGATTTTATTTTAAGTTCATACATACTATAATGCGAAAAGACTTTTTCCCCAACCTAATATTATATTTTCATACCTTTTTACTATTTATTTACATTTTTCCGATGAATTTTCAGTACTGAATTGATGCCGACTCTTGACCAATAGATGGCGCTGTATGTCCGGAATAAATTTTATTTTTTATTTTATTTTTTGTAATAAAAACTATCCTATGTCCTTTCTCAAGTTCCAAACTATGTCTGTACCAAATTTCACACAAATCGGTTCAGTAGTTTAGGCGTGAAGCAAAGACAGACAGACAGACAGAAAGACAGACAGACAGACAGACAGACAGACAGAGTTACTTTCGCATTTATAATATTAGTTTGGATGGAGTAGGTACCTTCGCATTAGCATTTCATTCGCAGTACCCACACCTTTTTATTTTTAACCGACTTCAAAAAAGGAGGTTCTGTATTCGACCCGTATGTATGTTTGTTTGTTCGCGATTTTCTCAAAAACCAAAGAACCAATTTTGATGATTCTTTCACTAACGTAACGTAACTTTCAGAAAGGTTTTAGTATATACTCGTAATACATTATGTAATTATTAGTCGGTGTCTTCAATGCACCTTATCTTGGCACCGACGTCAGAAGCTGTTAAGTTTTTTTATGAAAGTTATTTTATTCGTTTTTGGTTTTTGAAGTCAGTTCTTACTTTTGTTAAAGTAAATTTATTTTTTTCCCATGGGGGCTGGCAAAAACTGCAGTGCAGAACGCCACGTGCTTCTGTACTTAGGTAAGTACAGAAGTAGTAGGTAGTAGTTAGTGTATTAAAACATAGTTTACCTTTTTGGGATGTTGGGTTACAATTCCTTGGAAGTTAGACGAGGTTTGAATCAGATTGCGGTAGCCTGCAAAACCCTCAGAGGGCTTATCGACTGTCCTGAGCTACATAACCTATTTTGTCAATTATATGTGCCTGGCAACTATATAGGTCACCGCCACAGTAAGAGGCACAAATTGTTTGCTCGGCCAGCATGTCGTACGGTCGCTAGAGCAGAGTCGCCGGTGTGTCGGACTCTGGAAGCCCTCAATGCCCTCTTGGCAGTCAATCCTGATTGTGATCTGTTTGCCGATGAATGGAGAGAGATAATGCGAGTGTGTCTGAAGTTTTGCGAGAGAAAGTATGAGAGAATTTCCACTGTTAGTTATTAAGTATGTAGTAGATATTATAATATTAGTATTGTGTTTCTAGGTTAATTATTGTAATTGGTGTATAACCGTTTTATTTATTTATTTATTTATATCCTCACTTACAACTATTTTTACAGGTGTAACCCAATGCAATAGTGAAGCAAACTTAAAAACTTATTATCTAAAACTTATTACATATAATGTTATCCTTGTGAATTCACTCAGTGTACACGCAAAAACGTCTACCTCCTCTGCTACAAGGTTAAGGGTGCGAAACGCCCGCGTCAGGGGCGCCTCATTTAACAGATTAGTGCGGCCACGAGGTATGGCCAGCAGCTGAGGCCGCCGTCGCCGCCACACATATCTGTCGGGCACACTCAAACACACCAGCCCTAATATGTCGGCGTTATGTATCTTGCCTC
Organism: Cosmia pyralina; assembly: GCA_946251885.1. Lineage (NCBI taxonomy): Eukaryota > Metazoa > Arthropoda > Insecta > Lepidoptera > Noctuidae > Cosmia > Cosmia pyralina. The sequence goes on from OX276353.1 coordinate 23,626,287, forward strand.
TAATTACTTTAAATAAATAAGAGGCAAGTGCGAACTCACGCCTAACTCTCAGCTCATTGTATCCAACCATGCCTAATATAAACAAGGTTGGATACATAAGCGGGTAAAAAGGATATACTCCATAGAGCCTCAAATATAAAAATCTAACAAATTTATTTTGTATTCGCTCCACCATGAGACTATATTTAGTCTCATGTGGGGCCCAGATGACTGCGTTGCATTCTAATTGGCTTCTCACCAAAGTGTTATATAATGCGATAACCGCCGTAATATTTGTGAAACCACGAACAGTACGCATAATAAACCCCAAATTTCTGTAGGCCTTTTTACAGCACTTGACTATGTGATCACGAAACGCTAGCCCCGCGTTAAGACTAACTCCTAAGTCCCTAACCTCTGTAACCCTGATCATCGGCATCCCATCAATGTTGTAATCATGCACAATAGGACTACGTGCACGCGAGAAAGTGATGGTGACACATTTTTGGGCGTTGAATTGCAGAAGGTTTTCCTTGCTCCAAGTAACTACGCTATCTATGGCCTTCTGTAAGCGTTCACAGTCTTCATCACCCCTCACTGCCATGGATAACTTAAGGTCGTCTGCAAATAATAAACAATTTGCCTCCTTAACGACTTCGGGCAAATCGTTTACCATAATTATAAATTGCAGAGGTCCGAGGTTAGTCCCTTGGCTTACCCCCGACCACGTAAAGTACGGCTCCGACTTGTGTCCCTCGTACTCTACGTATTGCTGCCTATCCCTCATGTAACTGGCAAAGAAATGAAGTAGGTGCGGAGTGAAACCAACGGCTGCTAACTTCTTGAGCAACACGTCATTATCGACCAGGTCAAATGCTTTTTTGAAATCGAAGTAAGTCAGCGTCAGCTTGCCCCCCACCATCTACAATCAGCAACACATGAGCCATGTAACTCAGTAAGTTACTAGTAGTGCTCCTCATTGGTCTAAACCCGTGCTGTGCATCTGAGAGTTGCGTTCTCACCTGCATAAAAATGCTGTTATGGATAGCGCACTCCAACACTTTAGCCGGTGACGACAGTACTGCAATAGGTCTGTACCCACTAACATTGTCCTTACTTGAACCTCCTTTCGGTAATTAACTATAAATAAATAAATAGTATGTTAGGTACCTACATATGAAGATTCATATGTAGGTACCTAACATACTATATTTTGATAATGACAGTTTCGGCAACTTACCTACTTGATAATATGATAATAGTAACACACATCACACATAACCAAACCTTCGAGATAGAGAAAAAAATAAGGAAAACATTCTTGAATATAAATTCCTTTCATACAAAGTGCGTAGGCAGTATGCTTACCGATAATGTACGCATAAGGTACCTAAATGCTTATTGAAACAGGTAGGATAATAGGTATTAGGTTCAATATCCTATAACCCTTGAATATGTCATCATATGCCTAGCCTTTTCCCAACAATGTTGGTGTCGGCTTCCAGTCAAACCGGATGCAGCTGAATACCAATATTTTACATGAAGCGACTAGGTAGATATTGGAAAAAAGCCATAAACACATTTTCATCATTTTTAACCGACGAAAAAAAGGAGGAGGTTTTCAAGTCATATCATAGTAGTCTTTTTTATGTATATTTTTTTTTTCGTTTATGTATTACCACACATAACTTTTTCCAGAGTAGTCCAATTTGAAAGATTCTTGTTTTATTTGGTCCCATGTAATTAACTACTTATGCTTGGGTACTTTTTGAGTTAGCTCCTACGTATTTTTTTCCCACTTTTTATGTGGATGATATTCTAATTTCTTTTGCATGTAGTGAGATAGGTGTTCGAATTTGTGTGAGGTAGTGCCACATTTAAAAAGTGAAAAATAAAGACTCCAAAGTGAAAACTAACTTTAATTTCGGAAGTCGGTGGCAAAAAACGAAAATACAAAACCAAAGACACCGACTTGGTATTTTTTGTAAAAAGTTTTTATTTTTCATGGTACCTACATCTCTAGGTAGGTATTATTAGCATACCTATAGTCTGTTTTAACAAACGAGTACTGAGTTATGTCTCTCGCACATTTCCGATATTGACAGAGTGAGATGGATCATTGGTCGGGGTGGGGCCAACGCCTTTGTTTTGTTTTGAAATTGTTAAGGCCCTATTGAATACTTCTAAAATTTACTGTACAGGAGACATGTCCGCCATGACTCACGCACAAACAATATCGTCTGGTTAACTCACTAAAACACGTGCGACGCGCAGGTAGTCGATGACTCAACTGAATATACATGTTTTTACAGCGTTTGGTTTGTGTGGAACGGACTTTATGTTGGTTACGTGGACCAATAGCAACGCAGTCAGTTTTCGGTACTCGTTTGTTAAAAAAAAACAGATTTATAGTTTATCAACTCTTGACTTATAGACTACCTACCCGTGGTCTGTTTTCTCCAACGTTTAGGAGGACCGCTCGACTCGAGCATGGAGATTATATCACCTCGAAAAGTGGAAACTGGCGCAAAAGCCTTAATTCCAGTCTATGATCAGAATCTAGCAACCTAGTAGGTAAAGCGTTAGCTTGCTTATAACTTCTCTCTTCATAAAATCTATTTTTTCTCATTGCAGTCAGAAAAATGGCGACAGAACAGATTGGTCCACTGGTCAGGAAAATGGAAGATGAACACCGCATCGATGACAGCGTCAAACAACTACTTTTTGACAATGGCGTGAGTATCAAACCTACAAAAAATCACTTTACAATGACTTGACTACCGTACACTGAAAGAGCTGTGGGCCCGTGGAACACAGGATTGATATGCCCTGAAACAGCGACTGCTGGGACACGGTAGATGGTAGACCACGAAGGAGGTGGCGGGACAACTTAGATGGTCTTCCTTAGAAAGAAGTTCCTGTGGTTTGTTCCAAAAGTCATCATTCTCCTGCCCATATCCCAATTTATTTGGGGTCGGCGCAACATGCCAATTTCTTCCAAACTTCTCTATTAGTCGTCATCTCGGTAATCATGATCCCTTTCTAGCCTTATCTTTCACACAGTCCATCCATCGTTTCTTTGGTCTTCCCCTACCTATTTTCTAATCTAAAATAATTGGTTGATCTACAGAAAGACATAAAATAAGGTCTTATAAGAGTCTGCCTTTAGATATTTCACACGATTGGTAATATGGAGGTTTTAAAAGTTTGACTTGATTATTTTCCCTAAAACCATCTTTAGACAGCTATTATCTAAACACATACCACAATTAGACTGTTTATAGATAGAATAGGTTTAAGGCTTATAGGAAATGCCCCTTGGGTGTCTTCCTTGGAAAGAAGTTCCAGTTGTCTGTTCCAAAAGTCATCATTCTCCTGCCCTTATCCCAATTTATTCGTCGGCGCAACATGTCTTTTTCTTCCAAACTTCTCTATTAGTCGTCAAATCGGTAATAACTCCCTTTCTAGCCATATCATCCTTCATACAGTCTGGCCATCGTTTCTTTGGCTTTCCCCTTCTCGTATAGCCATCCACATTTATACTCTAAACTTTCCTGACGACATTTTCCTCATTCTTCGCATCACATGTATGACTACCGATTTCCACACAACTTTTCAGTCACCGGTGTCACTTTCAGACTTCCTCATTTAAACCAAAAATATCTGATGAAAATGTGAACCAATGGATCAAAAACGATGGTACGGTCAGCAGCAGAAGTCGGTCAACACTACTACTTTTTCACATCATCTAAAGTAATCTAAACTAACACAAAATGATTCGATAAACTGTTTTTTTTTTTCGTTTAACTGTTAAGAGTTAGTGTCCTTAAAATTTTAAGTACTTCTGTTCCGATTTGAATTAAATATTTTACTTAATAATTAAGATTAAAAAACTGCAAGAGTTAATCGACTTTTGTTGCTGACTGTACCTGTGGATGCCGATTTTTAGTTCCACTTGCAAATTTAGTGCTTTAATTTGATTATTTGAATACTTAAACCCGAAATTGTAATTTTAAATCACCTTTTAATGTGTTTGTTTTGGAATTGACTTCGATCAACAATTGATCGAAGAAAATCGAGGTTAATTTTATAACCTCGATAATAATACGCCATTCATAATTGATAACGCTTTATGCAATTATCCAAACAAATGATGCTATTGTGCATTACGAAGTGGCAATAAACTCACTGATGTCCTTTAAAGTTATCAGTTTGACTTTCAAATGAAAGTCATCATACAATCATGGATTCTTATTTAGGAATTTTTATCATGTGTGTCCAAACACAACATTACGAATAGGTATTTAAAATAGGTAAGTAAGTACTTGAAATTGAGCAGTGGTGCATACCTCACCACCCGCCACCACCACCACCACCTCTCTTGCTATTCTGTCAATTTGTTTTTGTTCCAAAATAAAAAAAACTTATAATTTACTTTACTTTACTTTATACTAGCCGTACGTCTACCTATTGCAAGAGCCACGAATGAATGAAATACACCGACCGGATCCCAGCGTGGTTTCACCAGACTCGATTACTAAAATGAAGCCAAAGATTTACACTATAGTATAGTTAAAATCTCGCTGCAGACTCGGTCATAAATCATTCGAGTGTTTCGCTCTGTTTCCCACTCACGGGCCTTATGGGCAGGCCACGCCCACACGTAGTCCTGTGCATTACTGCAGTCGATGGGTGATAGAAATAAATACACATTTTATTTTATTTTATTACCAAATTTACTACAAAGCATATTAAATATAATAATAGCATATTAAATATATAAAAGCATATTAATGATTCTGTTATCGATAATGGCCTTGAGCGCGCGCAATTAGCGCACATCCCTACTCCGATTATGATTTATGACCAAGTCTGCAGCGAGATTTTAACTATACTATAACCCCTGGAGCCTCATGTTTCATGGGGCTACAGAGACCATTGCATATCTAGGAGTAGACCGGAGTGCGCAATATTGGTAGGGAAAACTCGCCCTTAGGATATGGAAGGATTGCATCCTAAAGTACCTAGACTCCATTTACAATAAGATTAGACATTTAAACAAACCTTTTTTACAGCCCGTTCAACCGATTTTGACGTCTATTGCGTTGGTGGCATGACAAATGGCAGCTGCAGTAAACAGTTGGTATTGTAACCACTTTTTTGCCTTCCGACCTTAAGCCTACGGAATAGAAGTCAAAATCGGTTGAATGGACTGTAAAAAATATATAATATAATATAAATGTATATTGTTCAACAAGGACTAGATTACATGGCAAAGTAGGTAGGTACCTAATGTATAAAGCACAAGCATAGTTACTTAATCTAGTTAGTGGGTGTCGTACTGTTCTCCTAGATAGGTTGCATTGTTGTATAACCTATGTTTAGGAGAAACAGTTGCGAACCCCATTATAAGTGGTTGACATAAAAACAAAAACAAAGCACAAATAAGTTAAAAACATGTAAAAAGTAATCATTACAATAATCTACATAATGAATAGACAAATTTAAGCTATTAAACATTAAAAAAAAAACTATAAATCCAAAAAAAAAGAAGTAGGTACCTATACTTATGTATAAAAAATGGCAAATTCGGAAAAGACAAACTTATAAGTACTTAAATTAAAAAAAAAATAATTTAAAAAGAGAAAAAAATAACAATAATAACAATAATGTGTAGTATGTTGGTGTGGTGAGTAAGTGAGTGTATCGTTAATTGTTGTTGTTGTTGTGTTGTTAGTTTAAAAACTTTTTTACAAAAAAATACAACCGACTTCCAAAAACAACACTACAAAGTGAAAAATAACTTTAATTTCGGAAGTCGGTGTCTAGTTAAATGTATTTTCGTTTTTTGCCACCGACTTCCGAAATTAAAGTTATTTTTCACTTTGTAGTGTTGTTTTTGGAAGTCGGTTGTATTTTTTTGTAAAAAAGTTTTTATTTTTCACTTTTTAGTTCTGTACCTACCCCACACAAATTCTAATACCACTACCTACAAAACAAACTAGAACATCATCCATATAAAAGTGTGGAAAAAATACGTATTATTGAAGCTAACTCAAAAACTACCGAAGCAAAGTTAATCAATTTTATATGGGAGTATCTGTGATGTATACCCTCTCGAATAAAACAAAAAAAATCCAAATCGGTTCAGCCATCTTCGAGTAATCGGGGAACATACATAAAAATAAAGGTTCCGACGAATTGAGAACCTCCTCCTTTTTAAAGTCGGTTAAAAAAGGTTTGTTTAAATGTCTAATCGATTTATTCCATTCTAATACCAAAAACTAATACCACTGGTATTTGTTTCAACTCATATTTTTTTTCTATTCCGAACCGATACCATTGTTTAAACTAATACCAAAACAAGTTCAAAGATATAAGGTACAGTCAGTAAAAATGCTTTGTATGTAAATATAAGACCTTTAATTGAAAAAAAAAACAGATAACTCCAAAAAAATCAAATTTTGTTAGCAAACGTCTTGTTCAATGATAAAATATCACTTAAATAATCAACTTTAATATAATTTTAGTTCCTCTCTATACCTGTATAATATTTTTTTTGCAAAAACATCAAACAGGAAGAATTTACTTACAATCTAAAAATTACAAAATATCTCAAAAAATTAACTCTTAATTTATATTGAAATTTATCTGACATAGTTATTATTAGACAGGTACGTAATTATTCACGTCTACCTATCTCATAACAACTATGTCAGGTAAATTTTTAACAAAAATAAATCACTTTTTATCTAACAATTGTAAAATATCACAGAAAATCAACTTTTTGTATAATCTAATCAGTCATTCATCACCTACATAGCAATGAATCAGCATTTTTTTTTGCAATAATATCTAATATGAAAAATTCACTTTAAATCTAACAATTATAAAATATCACAGAAAATCAACTTTTTGTATAATCAAATCAGTCATTCATCACTTACATAGCAATGAATCAGCAAGTTTTTTTGCAATGAATTCTAACCTTACCTAACAATTGTAAAATTTCACAGAAAATCAACTTTTTGTTTAATCAAATCAGTCATTCTTCACCTATATAGCAATGAATCAGCAATTTTTTTTTTGCAAAAACGTCATATATGAATAATTCACTTATAATCTAAGAATTATAAAATATCACAGAAAATCAACTATTAGTATAATCAGCTAAATGACGTGTAAATAATTTCTTATATTTCAACAATTATTAGCTAAACCCTTAATTTTTCTAAGCAGTGACCTACGGAGATTTTGTTTTTGAGGAGTTGGTCAGTTACGTATGTGATCCACGAATTTTTCATAATAGTTGTCTGTGCACATCGTTTTGCGGGGGGTGCGTTTGATTTATATTGAGTAACAACCACTGTTTGTAAATCTGCGTCCTCTTTCAGCACGTTCAGAAGCTGATATAAATTAGCATTCTTTGGCACAGCCGAGTTTAATTTCTTATGCCAAGATTCTACGGCATTTGTGGTTCGATGGCGTTCACCATGAACGCACCAAATGTCTACAAAACTCTCGTTCTCTAGCCATTGTGACACCATGTAGTCATTAAATGTTTGAATGGCGTCAGTATCAGGACAGTCTTCCATTATGTAGCACCATCCTTCTGATATGAATTTACGAGGAAGTAAAGGCAGTAAAGCTGAAAGTCTTACATGTCTTTGGGTCATCATCATCTGCTTAGCCTTTTCCCAACTATGTTGGGGTCGGCTTCCAGTCTAACCGGATGCAGCTGAATACCAGTATTTTACATGGAGCGACTGCCTATCTGACCTCCACAACCCAGTTACTGGGTAATACGATACCCCTTGGTAAGACTGGTTGTCAGACTTTCGGGCTTTTGACGACCCGTAACGACTGTCAAAGATCCACGAATGACAGCCGGGACCAACGGCTTAACGTGCTTTCCGAGGCACGGAGGAGTCTCGGTATGTAAAGAATGGTCACCCATCCACTGACCAACCCCGGCAAGCGTAGCTTAACCTGATGGATCGACCCGTGCGGCTGTTATTACTTAGCCACGAGCTCCTCTCTTACATGTCTTTGGGTGATAGCATCTTTTGTCAGATCCAACTGTTTTGCTTTTTTCCATACATTTTTGGAATAATGAAAGTAGCATCCTTTAATCACAACTGACGGAAAAACAATTGTAATGGCGTTCATTGCGGCTAGTTCAAAATCTGTTAAAAATTTTACGGGTTCCCACCCAGGAATGTTTTGTTTCAAAATTTCAAATAATTTTTTGTATGTTTCTTCTGTTTTTTTGTTAAGTAAAACATAAATAAGAGGAACTATACGAGTGTGATCTTCGTCACTTCCCAGATCTCCGTGGATAGTATATAACTGCACAAAAGGCTCAGGGGTGCAATCGAATGTTCCGTCGCTTTCAAAAAATTTAATGCTCGGAATTTTCTCTAGTTGATTTGGACTGACCAAGATTATTATTCGGGTAATGGAAGACTCATCTTTATAATCGTAAAACAAAAAATCTCTAAATTGTAATGGAACTTCTACTTCATCAATTGATTTACATTTAATTTTTTTTACACCAGCTGCGTTGTTTCTTGCATAATACAATTTTGATTTGATGTTTGCAAACGATGGGATATTTCTCACCAAATCTGATTCAGTAGCGCAGAATTGTGATTTGAATTTGTTATATATGTTTGGTATTGGGGCGAAATCAGACTTCATCACTTTATCTCTTAAATCATCCAGCTTTTTTGCCATTACATTTTTGAATTCATCGGGCTCGCAGCTATGATTTTTCTCATTGGAAATATTGCCATCCTGTGAGGACAACAAAATAGCTTTAGCAAAATAGTTTTCGGATAAAAATACATATTGAAAGATGGAACACTAACTGTCTTATTCATAATATAACGCTTACCGAAGGTATAAACCTTCATTAGTTAAAACATGTTTTAAGGTGGATGCTCCAGGGTGGCCCGCAAAATTCAAATTATCGTAAGTTTTTTGCAATTTGCAGCTCAGTATGGGATAGTATGGTAAATAGAAACTAAATTCGCGGTACTGGCATGTATGTATTTATATAATTATATTAGTTAAATTTATCAATGTAACCCACTAAGTTAAAATTTATATTAAACGTAAAGTTATTATTAAAATGGCACATTTTCTCTTTTCTCTAAGTTAGACAATTATATTGAAGGTTTTAATAAGTATAATTGTGTAAATACATACATGCCAGTACCGCGAATTTAGTTTCTATTAATAAAATATCCGATACTCAGCTGCAAATTGCAAAAAACGTACGGAAATTTGAATTTCGCGGGCTACCCTGGAGCATTCACCTTAAGCCTACCGAACGTTCGATAAAAATTCTTATTCATAATCGTTTCTTAGAGCTCCCATAACTAAACGCCACTATCGTACACAATGTTGCCATTTTGTAGAAAAATATGCGATTTTAGTCGATTTTAACGTTGTTTGCCTCTGGTCACAGAAAATTTGTCTATGCATTTTTAAACACTGTCATAAAAAACGTACACCAAGGTAAAGGAGGGAATAGTTTGAACTACCTAGTCTTTTGAACAATTTGTTGAATTTGTTATCATGCAATCTGGGAAAAAGCGGCAAAGGCCGTTGCCGTTAATACTTGTAATTCTGGTGAAGTACCACACCACCGACTAAATTAATTATAAAAGCAGCCGTTTCTTTGGAAAAACTGTACCATTTACGAAATTCTTCGTCATCCAGATAAAATGCATCGAATCTCTGCTAATACAATTTTATACGCGAACAACCACAATGCTATGTACGGATTTTAAAGTAGGTATTTTAATACTAACTGACTGACATTGTAAACCGAACGTCAAACACGAAACAACTGATCGATGTCGGCCATTTGTTTCCCTTTTTTTTTGTTTATCTAGTGTTTTTTTTTTACTCTTGCTATTCCAATTCACTTTTGACAATGGCAGAATTGTCGACAACGGCATCCGTACTAATTGCCATTTAAAGAAATAGAATAGAATTGATGTCGGCCATTTTATTGTTAACGAACGTTTAAAGAAGGGTCATGGCTTCTTTAAATCAAATTAACTTTAATGGAGAAATAAAGAGTGTTTTTACCTCTAAAATACGATTATGAATACCATTTTTTTAACAAGCTTCCTACAAAGGCCTTATAAAGCTCCACTAATCCATTATAAATAAGCCAGTTAAACTCTATGTAAGAAGTTGGTAACATACCTTTATCTGTAAAGATCCACTGCACTCTTTAACATTCACACATCTCCAATGGGTCCATCCATTTTTATTTTCCCTTTTTTTTGTGTACTGGTAACCAGCTCTCATTAAAACCAAGCCACCATTTCTTGTTATGAAAGTCAAGCTTCCTGTTTTTCCCGAAGATGTTGAGGGCTGATTATCAGCTTCCTCAGACATATCTAAAAAAAATTATATATTGTATGTAACTTTTACATTTGATTGGATTATGATAAAAAAATCAAATAATAGGTATTTTAAATAACACTAATTTTAATAAAGAGAAGTAAATTATACAAAAGAACAAATTAATATACTCACTTAATAAATAAAAATCACTGTCACTCTGATACCAATACGCCACCGCCACCGCACGGAAATGTAGGTACTGAGGAATTTATGTAGATAAAATTTCTCTCCGAGTCAAAGCACAACATTCCAGTCACACTTGACTCTGATTGGTTGTTTCGAATTTTGGAACAATAGAGCAAACTCACCCTTTCTCGCAGGTAAAAAAAATAGCAAGACGATTCACTAAAACTACTCTTACCTATGCTAACCTTTGTAAAAATATTGGAGTGAAGTGAATTTGGAAAGTTTTAAGCATTATATTACGATTACATAAAAATATTGAAAAACAAATTTACTTTGATTAGGTTTGACTGCGCTGACTGTACCAAATTCAAGTTGTTGGTATTCGTTCGTACATTAAATTAAATTATTTAAAAAGTGGTATCCGTTCGGAATAGAAAAAAAATAAGAGTTGAATCAAATACCAGTGGTATTAGTTTTTGGTATTAGAATGGAATAAATCGTCTAATCTTATTGTAAATGGAGGATAGGCAATGTAATTGTGGAGAGACGGGTGACATTTATCTATGGATGTGCATCTTTTAACGACGTCTACACTTCATTGGTTCAGGTCCAGATTCACCGATGAATCTTTTTGCGGGGTTAAACTGCTCGAATAGATATCATAAATCGAGATTCCAGGCTGCTGCCACGGACTAAAAAAAAAGAAGGACTCCGCGCCACGCGTATCGAAAGTGAAGCACCTTACCGATCTATGTGTGCGTTATTTGACAAAGTACGAGGCGCATGTTTGTAGAAACGGTCCCGGCATAGCACAGTAAGTACTGTGCTTCACTTTCGATATGCGTGGCGCTGAGTCCTTCTTTTTTATCTAGTCCGTGGCTGCTACTAAAAAAATCCTAACAGGAAAACCAACACTTCCAAGGGCTTCAAACAAATATACATATTGAACAATGCTCTACACTCAGCAGTGTCGCTTGGCCAAACACGCTAAATACCTCTTACTCACAAAACCACTTTTTTCCTTCACAGCTGATGGGCGTCGAAACCCCCGCTGAGTACAGCGGCTCCGGCTGCGGTTTCCTCACGATGATGCTGGTTGTTGAGGAGTTGTCCAGGGTAGACCCTGCTGTCGCCGCCTTCGTGGACATCCACAACACGCTCGTCAACTCTTTGTTCATGAAGCTAGGAACTGAAGAACAGAAGCAAAAATATTTGACCAAGCTGTGTACCGAATATGTAAGTGGAATTTTGTAATTCTTTCTTATCATCTGGTCGGGTCAGTGCAATCTCAAGGGTTTTGAGCCCGATTTCCATCAACGTTTTGCTTATGTAATAGCGGGAACATAATTATGTATGGAGGATATATTATAACAATCACAATCTGCCTAGCCTTTTCCCAACTATGTTGGGATCGGCTTCCAGTCTAACGGGATGCAGCTGAATACCAGTATTTTACATGGAGCGACTGTATATCTGACCTCCACAACCCAGTAACTGGGTAATACGATACCCCTTGCTAAGACTGGTTGTCAGACTCAAGCTTCTGACGACCCGTAACGACTGTCAAAGGTCCACGAATGACAGCCGGGACCAACGGCTTAACGTGCTTTCCGAGGCACGGAGGAGTCTCGGTATGTAAAGATGGTCACCCATCCACTGACCAACCCCGGCAAGTGTACCTAGCTTAACCTGATGACCCGTGCGACTGTTATTACTTAGCCACGAGCTCCTTTATATTATAACGACGAGCATTAAACTTAACTGTTCTGCATTGTGTGAAGACATCAACCTGTGAATCAAAATAATACTTACCTAAAACTCTTTACTTACATAAACTGCAATTAGATACAATAGTGAAGTACAATTATAGCGAAGTAAAGCAGATTTAATCTAAAATTCTGAACAATCTAGATTTTGGTTCTAGGTATTCTGGGTGTTATTCTCTTTCCCCGAGTTAAATCTACTACTATCGAGGAGCATCACCATACTTATGTAGGTACCTAGTAGCAGCGACCCGCGGTTTCAACGGCGTAAGTCTCGAACCCGTAAGAATATCGGGATAAAAAGTAACATATGTGTTAATTCAGATTATAAACTATTTGTGTGCCAAATATCATCAAAATCCGTTTAGTAGTTTTTGCGTGAAAGAGTAAAAAACATACATCCATCCTAACAAACTTCTTTCGCGTTTATAATATTACTAGCTGCGCCCCGCGGTTTCAACCTCGTAGACCGGGATAAAAAGTAGCTTATGTAAATCCAGCGTGTCAGCTACCTCCATACCAAATTTTATCAAAATTAATCCAGCCGTTTGAGCGTAAAGAAGTATCAAACATACAAACACACAACACACAGTGTGATAGTAGGAAGTAGGATGTTGCACAAAAGTGTAGGTATATGCAACGTGTCATTTTGCGTCCTCGTCAAATTTCAGGGTGTGATACAGAACATCAAACCGAACAACTTTCTAAATGGGACCAACATGGTAATCGCGAAAAAATTTTCAACTGTCCCATAGAAAACTTCAATACCTACCTACTCGACGCAAATGTATGGGACGGCCGATTGTTTTTTCGCGATTACGATGTTGGTGCCATAGAAAAAGTTGTTCAGTCTGCAAAACGACACGTTGTATAATAGGTGGTAGATAGTAAAAATTGGCTCGTCTCGAAGCTATAGTTCCATCTTTTACCCAAGAAACTACGAGACAGTTTTGCAAGACTGAGTATTACCATCAACCTATATCAGTTCATTGCAGACCTCTACAATCGCACTCCATACAGCTGGAACCTCAAGTACCTACCTACTCTCATCTAGCCGCCACCCTGCTAACATTATTACTCCACCGGGTCCTGATGACCTTCTGTCAAATAACTCTAACCATTCTTTCGTGTTCCAGGCCGGCAGTTTCTGCCTCACAGAACCAAGCTCAGGATCAGACGCCTTTGCTCTCAAGACTGTAGCCAAGAAGGATGGCGACCACTACGTCATCAGCGGCTCTAAGATGTGGATCTCCAACTCTGATGTCGCTGGAGTGTTCCTTGTTATGGCTAACGCTGACCCATCTAAGGTAAGGTCTTGTGATCGTCTACAAAATGTGGTTGAAGAACAAGTAATTAATGGGAAAATTGATAGGTACCTACCAAAGCTCTTTGTGATGAAGTCGTCCAGGAAAGTACCATCACCAATAGTCTGTTTTTTTTTTAACAAACGAGTAAAATTTTGACTGCATTGCTATTGGTCCACGTAATCAACATAAAGTCCGTTCCACACAAACCAAACGGTACATTCAGTTGAGTCATCGACTACCTGCGCGTCGCACGTGTTTTAGTGAGTGAACGTGAGTCGCGGTGCTCTCAGTATTTTATTGTCGCCGATGCGCGCTTCTGAGTATGTGCCGTTCCGTACGTTTGTTCATAGTTTCCCTACTGTCCATATTTATATTGTAATAGAACTGAAGGGCAGTTCTCGTACCTAAAATCGTTCAAATTCAAGTCGCAATCTCATGCCAGCGACAATCAAATAATATTAAAAATGTAGGTAAATGGTATACAATTTTTGACAGATTGAGAACGTTGTAAAAATTCGAGAATTGTCCCTCTGATGTAATACTTAACACCAACCTTAATACTATTACAGGCTTAGGAGTTTTTCTCTCTGGCTGGGCAAAGCATCTAGCATTGCACACCTGCAGCACCTCCACAGGCGGCAGAGTTTCTTCCTTTTCCTTTTCAGCCATTAGGTTGGCCGTCGGAATGTTACCCATCCAAAAAAACAAAAAACAACCCAATGGTGGAATAAAACTAACTGCTTTTTTCTATCTGACTCCAACAATAAGACACGAATCCTCTAACCTTCCAGGGCTACAAAGGCATCACCTGCTTCATTATAGAACGCGACGCCCCCGGTCTGTCCGTCGCCAAGCCTGAGAACAAGCTCGGTATCCGCGCGTCTGGCACCTGCATGGTACACTTCGATAACGTCAGGGTGCATGAGAGCAGCATTCTTGGAGAATATGGGAAAGGGTATGTATTGGAAGAACTGTTTCACTTCAAGCAAGCCTTTTGCCTATGTTGTACCATTGAGGAGGCTTGTGGCTAAATAATAACAGCCCTGGCGTCGATCGAACATGTATGGGTGACCATTCATAACATATCGAGACTCCTCCTTGCCTCGGAAAGCACGCTAAGCCGTTAGTCCCGGCTGTCATTCGTAGAACTTTGACAGTCGTTACGGGGCCCAAAAGTCTGACAACCAGTCTTACCAAGGCGTATCGTGTTACCCAATAACTGCTCCATGTAAAATACTGGTATTCAGCTGCGTCCGGTTAGACTGGAAGCCGATCTCAACATAGTTGGGAAAAGGCTAGGCAGATTGATTGACCTATGTTGCACCTAAAGAAGGCAGAAACTCGGGGGAAAAAATAACCTTGACATATTGGTGTCTTTGGGATTCGAAGTCCATTTAGGATTAAGATGCTGCTAAACCTGATTAAGATGCTGAAAAAGGGTCTTTACAGACTAACAGACGGACAACGAAGTCATTCTTTAAGGGTCCCGTTTTTTTCCTTTTGAGGTGAGAACTCTAAAAAGAGTTGGTAAAAAGGAAACATATTATGCATGATTTGAGGATCTCGTGGCTAAGTAATAACAGCCGCACGGGTCGAACCATCAGGTTAAGCTACGCTTGCCGAGGTTGTCCGTGGATGGGTGACCATCTTTACATACCAAGACTCCTCCGTGCCTCGGAAAGCACGTTAAGTCGTTGGTCCCGGCTGTCATTCGTGGATCTTTGACAGTCTATACGGGTCTACAGAAGCCCGAAAGTCTGACAACCAGTCTTACCAAGGGGTACCGTATTACCCAGTTACTGGGTTGTGGAGGTCAGATAGGCAGTCGCTCCATGTAAAATACTGGTAATCAGCTGCATCCGGTTAGACTGGAAGCCGACCCCAACATTGTTGGGAAAAGGCTAGGCAGATTGATAATGCATGATTTGGAAAAAAAATTGTAAGTAGGTACCTACCTACCAATTTAATCTTGAAATCCTCTTTATTTTCCTTTCCAGTTACAAATACGCCGCTGGTTTCCTGAACGAGGGCCGCATCGGCATCGCGTCGCAGATGATCGGACTGTGTCAGGGATGCATGGACGCTACCATCCCCTACACGCTGGAGAGGAAACAGTTCGGCAAGAGCATCTACTCTTTCCAGGTAAGAATTATTAATTTTAATTTACCTAATCCTAATGGCAAATCAGACAAGATGTAGGACTGACATTCAAGATGTTAAATCTGGTGAAACGGACCTCAATGAATGACTGAATAGAAACGATAGAGATTATCAAGTTTATAGCTAGAAGATACAAAACTGGATGATGACTATCCACTTCTAATCGGGTAGTTATGTGTCAGGGGCCGGTGTCGTAAAGTGTTAAAGACTAATGGCATTAATAACATTGCGTGGAAAAAAAATTCGCCCACCCCATGGTCTCTATTAGCTCCAAAATGTTAGCGTATATTTTAATTGTTTTATATTGTGTGAAGGTAAGACTAGGTAAGATAAAGTTTATTTACACATACCCTATAATTTGATAAAAGCAATATTCTTGACAAGATCGACTCGATTCTTCAAATGTATTTTGTTTGAAAAAATTGCGTGACTTTTTTGTCAGTGACGTTGTCAACCCAAGCTTAATTTTGTTTATTACTGTTCGTTTATTGATCATTTAACTATAATTTTTAACCGACTTGAAAAAAACGAAGGTTCTTCATTCGATCTCTATGTTTTAAGTTTTTGCTTTTTTCAAAAAGTTATGAATCAGTTTTGATCTTTTTTTCACTAACGTAATCTACCTACATACATTCAGGAAGGTTCCACAATATATTAGGACATTGTTAATTAAACTTGTTTCAAATCGAGGAGAATGGGGTGGATTGATTTTATTGCACGCAAATGTACTATCCTAATACGGACTCTGCTTCAGCCTATACAACGCTAAACATATAGGTACAGTCAGCAACAAAAGTGGATTAACACTTGCAGTTTTTTAATCTTAATTAAGTAATAAGCGAAATGTTTAATTTAAATCGGAACACAAGTACTTAAATTTTTGAGAACATTAACTCGTTAACAGTTACGAAAAAAAAGCAGATTATCGAATCATTTTGTTAATTTAGATGTTGTCAAAAAGTAGCAGTGTTACCGACTTCTGTTGCTGGCCGTACTTGCGTGCATGTTATCAAAACCACTAATAACTAGTTAAGAAACCCACGACGCTTAGTCAAAATATCAAGCATTTTTATCCTAGAGACTAAGTAGCTTTCATCTCAAATATTCTATCTATCTCCAGGGTATCAGTTACCAGATCGCTCACCTGCAAACCCAGTTGGAAGCCGCCCGTCTGCTGACCTACAACGCAGCCAGGCTCAAGGAGAATGGCTTGGACTTCGTCAAGGAAGCTGCTATGGCTAAATATTATGCTTCAGGTACCTACCACACATTATGTTTAAGTCTCTGAAGCCAAAGACTTGCATCAGTAGCAGTCGTAAAACGTGCTAGCAGGACAGCTAATATTTAGGACAGGATTTTTTCCTTTATTACCCGTGGTCCCTCCCGAAGTCCCTGGAAACCACGGGTAATTTTTATGCGCACGGGATGCGAGAAATACAATGCTGCCGAATTAAAATTGTAGTCTCGAAAATATGATTCGCGACAATTATGTAAATATTTATGTAGATTTTCCGTCGTTTGGTCTGATTTCGGAAATCAGACCAAACCGAGATCACAGGTATTGATGATTCTTCTTGATCAAATATAAACAACAATCAATCTGCCTAGCCCTTTCCCAACTATGTTAGGGTCGGCTTCCAGTCTAACCGGATGCAGCTGAAAACCATTATTTTACATGGAGCGACTGCCTATCTGACCTCCACAACCCAGTAACTGGGTATTACGATTCCCCTTGGTAAGACTGGTTGTCAGACTTTCGGGCTTCTGACGACCCGTAACGACTGTCAAAGATCCACGAATGACAGCCGGGACCAACGGCTTTACGTGCTTTCCGAGGCACGGAGTAGTCTCGGTATGTAAAGATAGCAAGCGTAGCTTAACCTGATGGTTCGACCCGTGCGGCTGTTATTACTTAGCCACGAGCTCCTCTAATCAAATATAAACAAATAATATAAATATAACCATAAATGGTTATAATTATGTAAATAGATTACTTTCGAGACAACCATTTTAATTCGGCGGCATTGTAGGTATTTCTCGCAGGGACCACGGGTAATAAACGGATTTTTATTAAACTCCTTATGGAGTCTTGTGACGTATCAATGTTTTATGACCGCGCCTGTCACGAATTTTAGCGAATAGTTTAGCAGTTTCGAATAGAACCTGTTCCAAAAGGTCTATAAATAACATGAATCACATAGGGAGTTTAACTTAAGTATACAGTACAAAGATTAAGACAAGCAGTCATGTACTCTACTCCACTAACATTAAGTTTCATTTTACAGAAATCGCCCAGAAGCTGACATCAAAATGCATAGACTTTATGGGAGGAGTGGGCTTCACCAAAGATTTTCCTCAAGAGAAGTTCTTCCGTGACGCCAAGATCGGCACAATCTACGAAGGAACCAGTAACATGCAGCTTCAAACTATCGCCAAGCTTATTGAGAAGCAATATACCCAATAGAGATTAAAATGAACAAATTATTTTTTTTAAGTATCAAATGAAGAACTGTACATAGCAATATTGATGGATGTCCGAATTACTTTGATATTATGAAAAGCACTGGTTACTTATTTTAAAAATAAGTGATTTTTAGTGCATTTACTAAATTTTAATGTAAATTTAGGTTTTTTTTTTCATATTGTCATTTCATTTTATTATTAGTAAGTACTATACAATCGTTTTGAGATAATAGTCTTAAATAGTTTAAAAGTACAGAAAATACAAGGTATTTCTAATAAGAATGTCTTCCCTTTTGTATCAAATGTGCATTTAATATATTTTATACAAATTGTATTCCAAATAAAATACTTTTTAAACTACTATTACAACATTTATTTACAGAAATCTAAATCTACATAAATAATTCTGGTTTCTATTTTCGTTGAGGTTTTGGATCATGAGGCATCTTGAAACCGACCATCCTTGCGGTCTCCTCAGTGCTACGTTCCCCCTTTCCCTTATAATCTGCATTAATTTCCTTGTACCGTCTTGAGTTCACAAGGTAATCACAGTATGTTTTAGCCTTGTAATGCATCTCATCTACTGCCTTGCAAAGCTGTTGATCCGTAGTCTGATGTTTCCTATACTGATCAAATATGTATATGACCATTTGATTATCTGCTATTTTCTTTGATGAGCTTGTTTTGCGTATCTCTGATAGCAACAGACGTAGCGTCGCTAATGGAGGCTTTGTTGAAATGGATGCCATTTTATACCTTCAAACAAATCAAATTTTCAGGTGCTGCAGTGCGTTATTTGTAATAAATTCTTCTATATTTTCGTATGCAGGTTTTTCACCTTTCCTCCAAAAGTCCGAATCAAGTTTTTCTAGATTTTCTTTAGGGAATGTGTGAATGGAAGTATCATTAAAGCAATCAGTGAATTTAAAATTATTTTCCAATGGTTGCTCAGATGTATGTGCGAGTATTTTGGCTATGAATGGGACAGTGTCTGAAAGCAATCTACTGGGCTGGCTGTCAGCGAGGTTATTAAAACTGTTACAAATAAGTACACAGTTGTGTAAATTAGGACCCCAGTTGCTCCAAAGAAAACTATTGGTCAACTGTTTTGAACAGTGGGGAAAGAAAACTACAGTAGGGCCTTTATTTGATATTGCATAACAACCTTCGCTGTTTTCGTCTAAAACATCTAGCTGCAACTTTTTAAGGAGCTCACATTCACTGTTATAAAAGAGAGGATCGTATACTAACACTTTTTCGGGGTTAAAATGCTCGTTTAGGCACAGCAAGAGAGCTAACTGATACCTAGAAATATGACACTCTGCTACATGACCAAGTCCTAGACAATAGATTTCAACGACTTTTCTGTCTTCTAAAAGGCTACTCACGGATTTTATAACGTCTTCCGAGTAATATGAAAGTCGTAATTCTTCGACACAGCTGCGGAGTCGCCTGGAAAATAATAAATTACAAATAAGTAACCTCAAATTAAAGTGATATTATTATTTACAGAACAAGCACTGAACTCACTCTATCGATTTGGCAACATCTACAACGTTGTCTTTTTCTGTTTCAACATTTAAATGTTTCAGTTTCGTATTGTATTTGGTGAATCGTTTATTGCGTTTTATTTTCACTTTCTGAAAACCATCATTATCGACATCAGGTTTTGACATTTTGTAATGCAATGTTGCCATTATTCAAATAAATTAAAATTATTTATTTTAGATTTTCTTTCCTTGGAAGGGAGATTTTTATTGATGAAAATAAAAAAAAACTAATGACACTTGGGAATTCTAACCCATTCATTCTTTTAAATTCGAAAGTATGTACGGTCCTACCAACTTATCTGTGAACTGAAAGAGGACGGCAGTACGGCACCGTCGATTCAGTGTTGCTAATTAATATAAGGTGCCTAAAATTGGGTAAGTTTTCAAGAAGGAAATTTCACATTAGACATAATCGTTTAATAAGAATTACAGTTTTTACAAATTAAAAACAATGATACCTATATAAAAATGAATAAAAAGAATTTGATAATTTACAGTTACTTAGGTTAACAGTTTAGTCTCTCAGCAATAAACAATGGCTATATCTAAATAGTAATCCAATGAAGTGGAAATTCAGCAGATAAAATGTTCCACGGGGGTGGTACAACTTTCATTTAATGCGAAGTTAAGTAGGTACCTACCCTGCAAGAGGTACCTGGATGTCTAGCATTTAGTTATGACCGTACCTAACCCCTAACACCGGATTTGACTAATTATTATTAGCAGTGGTACCTAGTGGTTGTGATTTATTGAAAACCAGGTTTACAGTAATTGTGATCTTTAGATAAACCTACATACACAACTTCATCCTGGTTGTGAGGTCATACTCCGCTTATTTCCGTACCACTATCACCACTACCACTACCACCCACCACCACCACCACCACCACCACCACAACGTACCACTATCGTTCTATCTGTATCGTATCATTATCACTATCGCTTTCGATTTCAGTGTCACTTACCACTTCTATAATAAAAGGTTTATCTAAATACAAATCATGTTTTAAGTATTCTCCTTCTAACCTGCGAACGTATTTACAATACTGTGCCCACTCATGAACTGTAATAGCGTCAAAAGCTTCTCTAACTAGGCGGGGAATTTCAGCATTTTTGTGCTCAATATCATCAACAACTTTTCTTTTCATTGTGCTCCATATGAGTTCAATGGGATTGAGATCACAGTGATAAGGTGGTAAATATAAGCATTTGTGTCTATTGTCTTCTAAATTTTTTTCAATCTCATATACAGGTTCAGGCTTGTTTCTCTTAATAATTTCTAAAAGCTGAGGTTTAGTCAAATTCTCTCCGTAGTCAATTTTATTTTGGGTCAACCATATTTGCATATCTTTTTTTAAGGAATTCCTATTTGGGACTTTATTCACACAAATACGGTGATAAGGAGCACTATCCATCACTATTATGGATGGCTCTCGTAAATTAGGCACAAGTTTTTCAATAACCCACTTTTTAAAGTTGGTACTATTCATCTCGTCATGATAATCACCACTTTTTAACCGACTTCAAAAAGGAGGAGGTTCTCAATTCGTCGGTCCCCGATTACTCGAAGATGGCTGGACCGATTTGGATTTTTTTTGTTTTGTTCGAGAGGGTATACATCACAGTCAGTCCCATATAAAATTAATTAACTTTGCTTTGGTAGTTTTTGAGTTAGCTTCAATAATACGTATTATTTCCCCATTTTTATATGGATGATGTTCTAGTTTGTTTTGCAGGTAGTGGTATTTGAATTTGTGTGGGGTAGGTACACAACTAAAAAGTGAAAAATAAAAACTTCTTTACAAAAAAATACAACCGACTTCCAAAAACAACACTACAATGTGAAAAATAACTTTAATTTCGGAAGTCGGTGGCAAAAAACGAAAATACATTTAACTAGACACCGACTCCCGAAATTAAAGTTATTTTTGTTAGATTTAAACACAAGTAGTGCATTTGTAACAAATCCAGTATCTCCTCCCGCATGAACAATAATATATCTTTGCCCTTTCGATACAGGCTCCAATACTCTGTCTTCACCCTCTCCTTGCCAACATTTACCCGATGTATGCGAAGAGTGAATATAGGTCTCATCTAAATAAATTAGGGGCCGGGGCTGGGGAAATTTATTATTTTTATCTTTGCATGCAAGTACTTAGCTCTCCAAGCTGATATTTCATTACGTTCCATAAGAAACTTCCTATTGGATTGAGATTTTTTAAAACGAAATCTCACCTTGTCAAGCAGCTTTCGCAGACTCTCTCGCTGTCCTGTGTAATTTATTTCTGTCTTTAAGACCTCTAGAAGCTTTTTAACAGTAGGGACCTCTTTTTTAGCAGAATAAAATTCATGTACTTTCCTCCGTATAACTCCCATGTCAAAATTGGCTGGCATCCTTGCCTGGTGTCCGAATTTTTGTACCAGTTTCTTTTGCCGCGTGCCCTTCGTAACTATTTTTGAAATTAGTCCTTAACTAACACCTGAAATATAAGATAATAAAATAAATGTTAGTAGAAATTTGAAATCTGGCAGGTTAGTTTGCTCACTCACTTAGCAGGTTACCTATTAGATTACGTTACCGTTACGCTAACCTGCAGCAAGAATAGAAACGAATATTTCGTGGACTTAAATAATTAGTTAAGTATCGGGTAATTTATAACAAGAAAGTTGACAACACTAACCTGTCGCTGCCGAAACTCGTTTGTATATTATTTGATTAAATATCTACCAAAAACTATTTATCAAAAATCGATCAAAGCGCCTAAAGAAGTTTTCACTTCAAAAAAGTTTTTAAACAGATATTTTTAAGTGACTTCTACCGGCGGCGGCGCGGCGGTTAATAAAAAAAAACATCTTTAATTTAATTTCTTTCGGTCTTAAATACAAAACGAGGTTTTTCTTCGTCATGGTTTAAACCATCGAGCCAGTTTTTGTAATATGAACCTAGCTGTGATAGAAATACAGTTCTTTATACAAAACTGACAACTTAGTCCGGTACTAAGTTGTCAGTTTTGTAAAACAGAGGGCCAATTCTCGTAATTAAAAACGTTCAAATTCAAGTCAGCCAGCGACACTCAAATGTCAAAAATGTAGGCAAACTCTATACAATTTTGACAGATTGAGACTGAGATGAGATTGCGAACGTTGTTATAAAAATACGGGAATTGCCCCTCTGATATCTTAATGTGTCAGAATAAAGTTCGAAATTCAAAAAAGGGTCCGTAGTTTAAACCTGGGTTTGAAGATGAACCTTGTTTTGTAATAAGACGGTTTATGTTTTGGTTTGTTTAGATATCGATACTCATCTCGTCTGGGGAGTTCCGCTAGCTGATCTAATTTGACCTTGTATTCGTGTTGGACCACGCATAGTGAAGGGTTCCGTAGTTGGGATGAATTACGCAAT
Source organism: Cosmia pyralina (assembly GCA_946251885.1). Classification (NCBI taxonomy): domain Eukaryota; kingdom Metazoa; phylum Arthropoda; class Insecta; order Lepidoptera; family Noctuidae; genus Cosmia; species Cosmia pyralina. The sequence goes on from OX276353.1 coordinate 23,649,463, forward strand.
TAGGTAGGTACCTACGCAAGAACAATAGGCCGACAAAATCTATCGATTTTGTCGACCACAAAAATAAGTTTGCACCTATCACTGCAGTTGTAACTGAAAATATCCCTTAACACAAAAACTATAGTCACTATTAAAGCTTTGGTTTCCTAGGAAACTGGTTCCGTATTGGGTTCCCTCATAAAATCGGCCGTCATGAAAATCTGTCATTTTCACCAGAATTTGACGTTAAGGTGGATCCTGGTCCCGCAGTGGTATTTCGCGAAATTCAAAACTTGGCTACGGAACATAACCACAAATTGCTTAGGTACACCAACAACGCCCCCTCGTCGAAGTCATTCAGACGCCAAAACAACCTTTTACCGACTTCCAATAAAAACTTTTTTACCTACAAAAAAACCCCCCGACTACAAAAAAAAAACACTCATCATCATCTGCTTAGCCTTTTCCCAACTATGTTGGGGTCGGCTTCCAGTCTAACCGGATGCAGCTGAATACCAGTATTTTACATGGAGCGACTGCCTATCTGACCTCCACAACCCAGTTACTGGGTAATATGATACCCCTTGGTAAGACTGGTTGTCAGACTTTCGGGCTTCTGACGACCCGTAACGACTGTCAAAGATCCACGAATGACAGCCGGGACCAACGGCTTAACGTGCTTTCCGAGGCACGGAGGAGTCTCGATATGTAAATAATGGTCACCCATCCACTGACCAACCCCGGCAAGCGTAGCTTAACCTGATGGATCGACCGTGCGGCTGTTATTACTTAGCCACGAGCAAAAAAAAAACACTATACAGTGAAAAATAACTTTAATTTCGTAAGTCGGTATCTGGTTTTGTATTTTCGTTTTTTGCCACCGACTTCCGAGATTAAAGTTATTTTTTTACTTAGAAGTGTTTTTTTTTGGAAGTCGGTTGTTTTTTTTTTTTTTTTGTAAAAAAGTTTTTATTTTTCACTTTTTAGTTGTGGTACCTACTACCCCACACAAATTCGAATACTACTACTTGCAAAAGAAATGAGAACTTCATCGACGTAAAAAGTAGGAAAAAAATACGTATTATTGAAGCTAACTCAAAAACTAGCCAAGCAGTTATATAGTATAAATTTTACGTGGGACCAATTTTGAGGTATACGGTTCCCGAATAAAACAAGAGACAACTCTGTAAAAAGTTTTACATAAAAAAAATATACTTACTTGAGAACCTCCTCCTTTTTTCGTCGGTTAAAAAAGGAGGAAGGAGGTTCTCAATTGACTGTATGTTTTTTTTGTGTGTGTGTTTGCTTCTTTCTTTCTTGTAGCACTCTAGAATAGTATAGGGCCAAGTGCAGCGTAGAGCGGCCAACCGTTCCCAATTTACGCAGGATAATCTCTCAGGTGTCACTTTAGCAGGACCTCCTTATTAATGCTCGTTGGCCCTCCTGGAGTTCTGCAAATATACCTAGAGCAATATTGCGTTGCATTAGTTAGCTGAGATGAAAATGCTAAGAGACATGTGTGGTGTTACACGAATGGATAGAATAAGAAATGAGTACCTACCTACATAAGAAGAAGTCTGAAAATGGCACCAGTGAGTCACCGGTGCCACTAATCGATTTCCGCACAACTTTTCAGTCACCGGCGCGGGTGGTGACTGAAAAGTTGTACAGAAATCGGTTGTCATGGTATGGGAAAATGTCGTGAGGAAAGTTTTGAGTAGATATGAATGTCGATGGCTATATGAGTATATACACATATATAGAGGAAGACTAAAGAAACGATGGATGGACTGTGTGAAAGATGATAGGGCTAGAAAGGGACATGTTGCGCCGACCCCAAATAAGTTGGGATAAGGGCAGGAGAATGATGATAGTTGATTTGGTTACTACAGGCTGTATCATTTAGAAAATTTATTCTGGAATGTATACGTATTATTCATTAATATTAAAGTAACATTATAATATCATGTTCATCTAAATATATAAATAAAAGAAGAAACTGACTGACTGACTGACATATCAACGCACAGCCCAAACGGCTGGGTCTAGAGATTCCAAATTTGGCACGTAGATTCCTTATGAGGTCTAGAGGTGCACTAAGAAAGGATTTTTCAAAATTCACCCTCTAAGGGGGTGAAACGGGGGTCCAAAGTTTGTATGAAAAATCTTATTCCTTGAGTTAATAGACTCGAAACTTGGCACGAATATTTATCTAAATAAATTATAAAGTTTTTCATTTTTAGTTTTACTAAACTACCCCCTAAAAAGGGATATGGGGAGTGTCAAAGTTTGTATGAAGTAATTTTATGGCGCGGTCCGATTAACTCGAAATTCAATATTTATACTTGAGATCAAAAAGAAGAATAACATGTATCAGGGTTTTTAGAAAATATACCCTTATGGGGGTGAAGAGGGGTAGTCAATTTTACAGGGCAAGTTTTAATGTGGGGCTCGATTAACTCGAAAATTGGTGGTAATAGTCAAGTTACGGAAATATCTTCATTTAGTTAATTAACTAGGCACAAATACTTGCCTAAGCAAGTAATAAAGTTTGCCATTTATAGTTTTTCCTCCAGAAAGGAAGGGTAGAGGAGGAGGGGAGCAAGGGAGAGGGTGGTGAGGAGGGAAAGGGGGAAGGGGAGGGTGTGGTGAGGAGGGAGAAGGGGATGATGATCGAAAGAGGGGGAGAGGGATAGGAGGGGAAGGAGGTGGAGAAATGATGATGATGATGATGGTGGTGGAATTGGGGGAGAAGAGGAGTTGGTGAGGGTAGAGCATTTTACCTATTATTGATACGTAATACTTGTTTAGGTTTTTTCATTTGTTTTCTCTCGCTACTTTCTAGTTACCTAGCTTTATCAATGCCGTGAAACTCTATTATTGGCTAAGTGATAATTGTCATCATCTCGCTATCATTGAACAGTGTATACAGACTGTAGGATGCTGTAACTTTGACGCAACTGCTTTGAGCTGTTCATTGATAGTGTGGTGAACATTCATAACTCATGTAATTAGTTTTAAGCTGTTGAGTTTCCTAATAAATAAATAAATAAATAGAGGGAGAGGGGAAACCGGTGAAGGGGAGGTTAGCGGGAAGGGGATGTGGTGAGGGGGGTAAGAGGGAGAGGGGTAGGTGAGGGGTAGGAAGAAGACAGAGGTGAGAGGAGGGTTAGAGGGAGAGGGGAGACGAAGAGGAAGGGGAGGGGGTGATGGGGCGAAGAGTGCCTTTGCACCTTAAAGCTGCTCTTTGTATAGCACTGATTCATTGAAGAGAGACTTTTGACTGATTGATGAATGGGCAGTTGCTGAGCGGGGACAGGTTGAGAGGGATAGGAGGGTGTAGTGAGTGGGGAGGGTATAGACAGGGGGGTGCGAGAGAGGGGGAGGAGAAAGCTGTGAAGGGGGTGTGAGAGGGAGTGAAAGGGGGAGAGGGAGGTTAGCGGGAAAAGTATGTGGTGCGGGGGTGAGTCGGAGAGGGGATGGAGAGGGGGTGACGGGGGCCGGTGAGGGGGATGATAGGGGAAGGTGAGAGGGGTGGGAAGGGGAGGGGGTTTGGAGGGAGAGGAGGAGGGGTGAGAGGGGGGTTAGAGGAGAAGGGCAGAGGTGAGAGGGGGAGGCGACGAGTATCTTTACACCTTAAAGTTGCTTTTTGTATAGCATTGATTCATTGAAGAAACATAGCCCGACCCCGACAGAAATTACCGAAAAATAGAAAGTCGGAAACTCGGAACGGCGCAAAAAACAGGAGTAAATTCGAGTCGTGCGTCGGAGCTGACACACACGCTTTTTTTTGTTTGTTTGAATGCGCTAATCTGTGGAACTACCAGGCGGACTTTAATAATTATTTTTGCATTTGACAGTTTAATTCTTTAGAAAGATTATAGGCATATTTAACGTCACTCTAGGACTCTTAGGTGCGGAGCAAAAAGAACAAAAGTCAGAAAGAACGCTAAGCGAAATGAAACTATAGCGTGGGCAGGCAATGCGATGCGTCGGGGTGGGTCGGGGGAACAAGAAATTTCAGCAGCAAGTAATTTCAGAATTTTGGCAGAAGCTATCTCAATATATAATAAGAAAAGTCCTGACTGACTGACTGACTCATCAACGCTCAGCCCAAACCCTTGGACCTATAAAGCTGAAATTTTGCACACAGGTTCCCTTTATAATGTAGACGTGTTTTTGTTCCCGTGGGATATTTTCCGCCATCCACACAGGCGAAGCCGCGGGAACAAGCCAGTGGTACAAATAGATGGTGAATTAGGTCAAATGTGTTGTTTTATTTGAACTAGGTCTACCTACTTCTCTCTAGTCGAGAGTCTTAGCATCGAAGCTGTAGTGAGTCTCTACACCTACAAAGCTAGGTAACTAAATTATTGCCCTAAAGTGGAACAGTCTACACTTCCAGTCAAACAAATTACCCGATCCGAATTATAACTGCGCCGAATGAGGGCGCGGTCTAAATTCAGCATTTAATTCACTGGTACCGTTCCCACACAGAAGACATACGTCCTTGATCAGGTATTTGGGTTAGAAAAATTACCTACTGACAAAACGACATCAACATAGAGGACGGGCGGTCGCGGCGCATATCGAGTACCTATTGTCTGTTTTGTATGGAAGGGACAATCAAAATCTATGACCACAGCATTCAAATCACGCACCCGTATTCGTTCCAACATACCGTAATACGAATAAGGCGCGAACGATATTATTAACCGCGCAAGTTCAGCCAAAGGACGACGCGACGCATCCCGGTCGAGAGAACGGCGCGAAAATTTTATTTTTAATTTTCCGCGTTCCAATTCCGAATTTAGGTCTTTTTAATACTTTCTAATGTTTACATGAGACGCAACCGTAACGGCCGGCCTCCTTAGTTATTTATTCGAGAGACTGCAATTAAATTCTCTTCGCTTCGTTACTTTTATATAACTTTATTATAATGTTTTGGTAGGTTTTGGGATTTGTTTTTCTATGTTTTAGTTGTAACACATTCGCGGACTGAGCCCATCGTGTTTTTGTTAGTGAGTGCGGTGTTTACGGATGTTGGTTATTATAGTGATACATTGACAGTTGGATACGGACTTGGAATGGAACGTTACGTAGTGAACCGGCGTTCAAAACGCAAAAATGATGGATTTTTAACTAAATGGAGGAAAAAATATAGCACTTTCCGCAAGCGCTCTTGGATCACCAGCGGTTACGACTTGAATGTGAGTAATAGTGTCAAATGCATGATTATTTATTATTATGTTATTGTATTTAGATTATTCGTGCCTCGATGTTACTACCTATCAATGTTTGATAACATAAGTTTTCAGTCATAACTATACCTAAAGGAAAATAAATAACAACTCGAAATGACAGTTGTTATAAAAACAATGTCACTTCATTGACAGAACAGACGTTAATCAAAATATTATCAGTTTAGAAACCGACAATTTTAGTGAAACATAATCAATGCAGGTGCTACAGCGCAAATGATTGCGGATATTTTTATTGCAAAGGAAATTCCTTTAAGTAGTGGAAACCGAAAATATTTTATTACCGTGTTGCGAGATTTTCATTTCAAATATTTTAAAACCTTGAACCAAGTAGAAATATTTAGGAGTTTCGGTAATTGGTAGATACGTACCTACTTCCCAATTGAATAACCTCGTCTTCACACCTAGCACAGAATAATATGATGAACTCATCCAATTTAGTGATAAAACAAAATATGTAATAAAACTTCGATACTTTAGTAAAATCTTCTTTTTTTTTCAATTAGGAACATAAAGCAGTCTTTCTTTTACAATAAGTAATTAGGATAGTAAACTTATTTAGTACTTAAGTATAGCTTATAATCGAAACCGTTGTTAAATCTTAACGAAACGGACTATCACGACATTAGGACTATCACTTATTTGCGAACTTTTACCTGATTCTGAACTTTTCCCATTCTGCCTACCCTGACAGCATACTTATTAAGCTCGTTGACATGTCTGCTTATTATACTAACAGAAGTTTAAAAGGCCAAACTTTACGGTTTTTTATGACCTAAGCTGTTTTCGGAAACATGAATCCTGTACGTAACTCGAATAACATAATCATAACAACATAATAATATAGTAACATAATCCTGGTGGTAAATAAGCGCCTTTTGAATATTATTCAAAAGGCGCTTATTAACCGACTTCAAAAAGGAGGAGGTTATCAATTCGTCGGAACCTTTTTTTTTTTTTTTTTTTTATGTATGTTCCCCGATTACTCGAAGATGGCTGGACCGATTTGGATTGTTTTTGTTTTATTCGAGAGGGTATATATCACAGTTGGTCCCATATAAAATTGATTAACTTTGCTTCGGTAGTTTTTGAGTTAGCTTCAATAATACGTATTTTTTCCCCACTTTTATATGGATGATGTTCTAGTTTGTTTTGCAGGTAGTGGTTTGTGTGGGGTAGGTTCCACAACTAAAAAGTGAAAAATAAAAACTTTTTTACAAAAAAAATACAACCGACTTCCAAAAACAACTACAAAGTGAAAAATAACTTTAATTTCGGAAGTCGGTGGCAAAAAACGAAAATACATTTAACTAGACACCGACTTCCAAAATTAAAGTTATTTTTCACTTTGTAGTTGTTTTTGGAAGTCGGTTGTATTTTTTTTGTAAAAAAGTTTTTTTACCACCAGGATTACAGTCACTGGAAGGTGACTGTAAATCTGGTTAGAAGTGCTAAAAGCTGAAATTGTCTCATACACACATATCTACCATCAGTAGTCTCTCTTTTCTAAAGTTACCTAACACGTACTAGCAGTGCCCCGTGGTTTTACCTGCGTAAGTCTGGAACCCATAGGAATATCGGGATAAAAATTAGCCTATGTGTAAATTCAAGGTATCAGCTAGGTACCACTATACCAAATCTTATCAAAATTGGTTCAGCCGTTTGAGCGTGAAGAAGTAACAAACATAAAAACACACACACACTCACAAACTTTCGCCTTTACAATATTGGTGTGATGTACTTACTTGGACTTTGAATCGTATTTAGTAACATAACAGTTGAAGGGATAATAAGTTCCCGACAATCAAAATTAAATGAGGTGAAAAAAAAAAATAGCGAAACTACTTTTTTGCTTATAGTTTTAATTGAAACACGTTATATTCGTATAGACCATAATATATAAGTAGGTACCTACTTAATTTAAAAACCAACATTATTTTGCTTCGAACTTTCAACTTTCAAGTTACCGAATACAATTAAAAGTCCCAAGTATAGGTAGTATTTGAGGACACGTTTAAACTTACTGTGCAATTTCTATAGCTACTTACGTACCTAATTGCAGATCAAAGATGAATAATAATGGCCTCCCGCAACGAATCACCGACTGAATACCAACATTCTCTGAAAAGATTTGTAATAAGTAGCAAGTACAACAATAAATATATTTTATTTTCCCTCATTTTATTGCTCAAGTAAATAAATGGCAAACATGTACATAATAGTAACGAGAATATTACAATAGACCTTTTTTGATGGACCTTCCAAGTCTTGAATAGCTTTCACTGATTCTTCGAACAATAATGGTTTAGTTAGCCTTCGCTATCGACATTATACGAGCTTCGATACAGACATCACGTACTTCCAATAAGTATATGCTTACTACTTAATAATACGTGAGGACCACCGGCTTGGCCCTATAAAAGAAAACGTTTGAAATAAATAATGGATCGTGTTAAAAATGTCCCAATAAGGATTTATGTCCAGTTTGTGACGTTTGGAACGATTCACAAAAATAGTTTGAAAGTAAATCAAATCACTCCAATACAAATTGCTTTTTTTACAAGTCGTCAAATGTCAGGATATTTTATAAATATAATCAGGATCATTTTTAAATATTGTTTATTACCTAGGTAATAGGCTAATAGGTAATACGGGCTGGTGTCCGCAACTGCACGTCAATGCGCGATGCGTAGCGATTATATTATTATTGTTGTGATTATTGAATGTTTACCGCTCTGTCCGCATTTGTTTTCGGCAAGACAACGACCTCACTTATTCAGCCTATAAAACAACGAAAACAATTGGTATACCTACGCGCATAATTTGGTAAACAATTTTAAATTCAAAACATATCAACACTTTCTCCTATACAAATATTATTGTCTCGTTTTGGTGGACATTAGCATGGTCACAATGCGTGTCGCTTCCTTACATGAGGCTGAGTGCTAGACTCCTTTGCCAACTAATATGGCGGTCTGTGTGCAGTGACGTTTATTCTATGTTAATATTTCGCTTTTGTTTTGACGAATAAATTCATTGAACATTAGTCAAGTGTTTATCATTATTTGGGCACCTTATGTGGCCCAAATTAAAAAAAAAACAACTGAAATTATGATCAATATGTTTTTTTGGGAAGGACGCGTCCTTTCCAAAACTTTAACCTTTTATCCGGCTCGAAGGACCAAAAGATATTGGGGGTTTCTTGTTGACGGATACCCCGGTATTTGTTGTAGTTAGGTAATTAGTTAGTTTACATTCACACTATAGACTAAACCATATAGACTAAACGATAAACAATGTAGACTTCTGCTCAGCAGTGGGTGGAACAAGGCTGCCAATGAGGTGATGATGATGTTTTTTTAACCACGCATGCGTTTAACAAATAGAGAGGTGTTCTAAGCACATTGACAAGAAAATGCTTTCTACTTTGGTGAACGAGATTCCTTCTTCCACGATATAATATATATATTATCCCGTCCAGTCACCCACCATTTTTAATCCTCGGCTATCTATCGTCCAGCCATCTTGCGAAAACTGACTAAGACTGAGGAAGTTTATCCCTACGTTACGATCTCCTATCTATCTTCAAATATCTTTCCGACGTCTCGTGTAAAAAAGGCGTTTGTCTGCCTAAATGGCCTTATGTGTTATTGACCGCACTAAAAATATTAACACAAATGAAAGACAATTGGGACGACAGATTTCAACCAAGATCGATGAGATTTCTTTGTATCGATAATTAAGATGTATGAACTTAAAGATCATTAATTTTTTACTTATTCTAAGGTTCTGCGAATAGCTGTTACTGATTTTTATGGGCTCTTGAGGAGACTCAAGGCGTCTTTCCTGACTAGATTATTTACTTGTACTAATCAAATAGTGTTTGTTATATTTCACTGTGTGTACCTGCTAATAATGTAATTTAATTTTAATAATTTAATTTAATTTATTAAGATGCCATGGGTTAACACCTGAGAAATAAATAAATAAAAAATATCATGATTCAGGACTTATGAGTTATGATTATGAAGCATAAGTATTCCTATTACGGAAACACGAGTCTAAAGATAGCATTACATCCAGTTAGGAACGCACCATTTTAGGCTAGTGTATGAGATCGCACACTGATGCATAGATCTAACGAAATGAGGCTAAAGATGTGAGACATAGCAATGGTAATATTTTATAATGCAGGAAATGTAGTGACAGCCATTCACTGCAGTGTTACGAAAATTGGGAAGTGATAGTCATGGCAGGCGATATCGATAGTGGTTATCTTTATTATCTTTCGAAACTAGGGCCCCTGATAAAAAAGAGAACCCCATTTCTTCTGTGACAATGTAACTGCTGACAAAGATACCATCAACACTGATTGCATTTTCACACATTATCATTGATAATTCACCTTTTTGCGCAGATCTACTATATTTAGGGAAGCAGGGGATTTAATGCGAACAAAAGGCTAAGGATTTTCAAAAATTACCTATGTTTAGATAAAGTTTTCAAATGGATACCTAGGTCCCCAAATGCAAATACTTATCCTGTAAAATGTACTTTCACTCCCTTAAAACGAGACACCTAGACACCTTCAGGATTGAGGAATCCACTATGGAAAACTAGCTTGATCCAGAAAAAGGAACTATTTATTGCGAAACGAATCCTGGGAAAAGGGTGAATGAGTGAAAAGTGAAGACATTCATTATATTGTTACTCAATAACATTTATGGTGAGCACGACGAAATTGGGCAAGGTGTCCTAAACGCGTGCCTGCCTATCAATAAATGTACAGGACACGTTTCTGTCAATCATTTCTCAGGGCTGTAGCTTCCAAACGATGAATAAACATATAATATAACATTGTAGCCAGGTCCCAACGCCAAAATAGGAAGACAATGCAGATTGTGTTCAGTAAGAAGTCGATATCAATACTTGTCAATAGATACTTGCAGAGTTATTGCTACAAACCGCAGTATTGCGCATTTTCTCACGAATCTTATAGAGCAGTGTGCCGTAACTGGTATATAACCTAGTAAGGTTAGCTAAGTATGTTTAAATTGTTGTATTGTTACGTAAGTTTTTATCATCTTGAAGATATAGGATCGATTGAAGATTTAAGATCGAAATGAGCTTCGTCTTTTGCAGTTCACTTTATAACATGGTCTTTCCGGAAAGTCATGGGCTTAAAATCTAACGTACTGTTTAATAATCAGAAGTTTACCGTCTGTAACTTTAAACCTTATATCCCAATAACACGTGTGCGTCCCACGTCCAAAAACAGGCTGGCAGGCAAACTAACCAAAAATAGCACAACATTGACTCATAACATTGGTCCGGATGGTTTGATAACCGTTTTAATCCTAGGTTGTCTCTATGATGATTGATGACATAATCAAGGGGTCAAACGCTCACTCTCCTAGCGCCCGCCCTAGACTGGTCAGCAATTTCTTTATTTAGCCCACTCTGTCCCCATTGTTGAGCAAAGGCCTCCCCCAAATCCTTCCAGGAATCTTTTTCCAAAGCTACCTCGATCCAACCCTTGCGGTACGCGTCCAGGTCGTCTCGCCACCTCTTCCAGTGCCGGCCTCGGGGGCGCCGTCCATCCTCAGGCTCCCACCGTGTGGAGACCGTTACCCAGCGGTCACTGTGCATGCGACTGACGTGAAGTTACGAGACCCGGCCAATCCCATTTTAGTTTACTAAAATAAAATAAAAAAAGCCTTTTATTTCATGCATTATACACTATTTTCATATTTCTGGTAGGTACAGACGCCAGCGCATCAAGCTACTACAATCTGTCTTTCTCATCTTTAACGCTAAAGCATTAGGTTCAAGGTTGATTGGGAAAATTTTACAGTTTCGGGTGGCTTGACCTGCTGGCGTCTGTACCTATGTTCTAATGGGTTAACTTAGATTAAATTATATTTAATTAATTTTGTTAGTTTTTTTATTTTAATTTTTTTTCTCTTCTTCTTCCGCAAGAGCCCCAGTTTGGTTGAAGGCCTCCTCCAAAGATGCCCATTTGTCCCGGTCTTGTGCTATTTGGAGCCGGCGCGGTTCTATTAATCTCGTCTTCCCAACGTGTCAGTGGTTTTCCCCTGTTTCTTTTTCCTTGTGGCCCTTTCCACAGTGTTGCTTTTACGGTCCATATCTGGTCTTTTTATCATGCATTTTAGCTTATTATTATGGCTTAATTATTATGCAATCTGCCGAAGCTGGAAATAGTACGGAAAAAATCTGGATCCAACAAGAACCGCTCTCTATGTTAAAAGTTGATCTTGTTTGCACATGTTTAGATTTATAAGTAAATCCTCATACAGGTCAGACAGGTTGCTCTGAGGTTATGCACCTGGTAGTGTTTTACTTATGTTTACTGCTACCTTTCGATCTACTGCAGCTGAGCATTCATTTTTAATTGTGTGTGATTACAGATTTAGATATCACACCTCTGGTTTTCTCTGCTTCTATACAAGGTATAATTTAAATAACGCACAATATGAACAAGTTTTACTATGAGACCAAACCTGAAATCACGAAAACAAATGCGAATATAAATGTAGGGGACAGCAGTTTTTTTTTTTGCAATTTCAGGTTTGTTTCCATAGTAAAAGTTGTTCATAATGATGAGTACAATGACCCCATACGAGGTTATGCGTTATTTAAGTTATATATTGTTGCTACACAACTCTATATGGATATCAGGAAGATTTAAAACTTAAATTTCGTGTGGTAAGTTTATTTCCATTAATGGCTGTCGTGTTGGTTGAAAAGGCAATTGCTGGGCATGGAAATCCTAGGTTCGATCGCCAGGTCAGACAGTGTTTAGTTTTGAGAGAAAATTTTCATTATGAATTTTTCCGTAGCAGTCCGTCTGGCTTTGTGCTCGATTGATGGCAGTAGGTCCTCCCTATTTATTAAACATAACCGTAGCGTAATTTAACAAAGCTTCAAAAATCTTCCTGCAAGAGTAACGGGCAAAGTATAATGATTATAATGATACATACTAATATTAGGTATTTACCTATGAAATTGCCGTTTTACGTAGAAAAAATCAAACAATTTTTTTTTAAATGAAACATTGTTGATTCACTTTTACCATTTCAATGAAAGTTCGTTGTTGAGGCAACAACGAACTTTCATTGAAATGGTAAAAGATATGGTAGGTGGTGGTGGTGGTGGTGGTGGTGTGGTGGTAGGTGTGGTGTTGGTGGTGGTGTGATGGTGGGTGGTTGGTGGTATGGTGTGGTGGTTGGTTGGTGGTGGTTGGTGGTGGTTGGTTGGTTGGTATGGTGGTTGGTTGGTTGGTATGGTGGTGGTGGTGGTTGGTGGTAAAAGTAGTGGTCTCTAGGATTTCTATAGCAGAGGCTGCTATAGAAATCCTGGAGACGGGAATTGATGAATTCTAAGATTTCTAAGGCGTTTTTCGCCGCCTCATTGGATTTGAATTTTTTCCCGGGACTTATAGTTGAGATCAAAATTTCCAAAACGCAAAGTGCGTTCCCTTGCGGTAGTGTCCATACAAGTCGTTGATATTGCGTGCTGTCTGTGCTGCGTTGGTGCCACGACGGAACTCGTATTCGAAAATAGCGCACTATTTCGATTTTTCCATGGTTACAGAAACATCGATATCAAAGAAAAATCGAACGGCGCGAAAACAAATGAACAACTGGTTTTTTTTAAATATCATGCTTTATTATAAAATTAATTTGAATTTGGAATTCTAAATAGAATGAAAGATATTGATCTTCACACTAGCCGGTATCAAAAATCGGCAATTTCATAGGTAAATAATAAATAGGTACCTAATAATTATGTAAAGACATAGAACCTTATTGATATTCGAATCTACTAGGCATACCTGTACCTAATTGTGCACCTTATACTACCTTGTATAGGTCCAGTCGAAGGCTTTATCGCCTTTTAAGGGAAACAAATGTTCTGGAGTAAGTACATACCTATAACATGGAGGTTGTGTTGAAATTGATAGATAAAGGACATTGATAACTATCGGATAACTAGTTTAACTACTGGTATAGCCAACTGCAGATCTGTGGTAACTTGGTTTCACTATGAAAATCGCCCTTACTGATACGACATAAAGGCGCTGTCTATGTCACATATTATTGCCAGTTAGGTGAGGTTGACTGTACCAGGAGGAGTAATATCTTCTAAGGTTGCGGAAATCAACCGGTAACTGGATAGTTCTAATCAAGTTCTAATAAAAAGTGAAAAACTCATCCGGAGGAATGAACTGGTCGAGCCAATGGTAATAAGGACTTCCTTTAGCAAATCAAGACATGGAAAGAGGTTTTTTAGAATAAGGATTAGGTACAAATAATAGTCGTTGTGGTAGGAATGACAAAAAGCCCACAAAGTGCTGATGATGAAATCTGTCTATACTAATAATAAAACTGAAGTGTTTGTTTTTTTGTTTGTATGTTTGGACGCGCTAGTCTCTGGAACTACCAGTCGGATTTGAAAAATTATTTTGGCATTTGATAGACCAATTCTTGAGGAAGGCTGTAAGCTATTTAACATCACGCTAGAACCCTTAGGAGCCGAGTAAAAAGAAAAAAAAGTCAAAAAGAACGCTCAGCAAAAACGATGTAATAGCGCGGGCAGGCGGGCGGTGCGATGCGGCGGGGTGGCTCGGAGGAACAAGAAATTTCACGCGGACGAAGTCGCGGGCAGAAGCTAGTTAAATTATATTACACATCAATTTTTTTGTCAATATTTTAAACCTAGATGAGTTTAGATGACGCAAACATTTCCTAGCTGACAGCTGGTTTGTTTCGCAAATTAGCAGTCTCCGATAATAAGCACGATCTATCTGCCAGATGAATTATCAAAACACAACAGAATATGTACCGGTTAAACAACTGATATTGATGAAACAGCCCACAAATATTCTAAGATTTCATGCCGACAATACATGACCGCATAAAACGCTCAATTATTTATAAAAAAAAATTCAAAACTTTTTCTTTTTTTCACGCTTTTCTGACTTCGTCTCCATCATTAATTATACGGGTTGCCATTGCCATCCTGATAATATATGAATGCATCCAAGTCCACGATAATACCTATACTATCGTAAATCCAATCTGCACGTATTGAACGTGTATTGCACCTAGAAATAGACAAAGTTGGCACTTGTAAGAACTCTAAGTACTTTATGCAATTTTATACCTTATCCAGCAAGAAATAAGAATGGGCGGTGAAGTTCTACGGCATCGCGCTAATATTGCGATTGCGACAGTCCTAGTGAAGTCAACGTTTCTTACTTTATAAACATTATGTTGGTTGCGTAGCTTAGTTGCCTACAAAGCGTTAGAACGGAAAGGTTTGCGTACAAATCGCATTCTTATTTCAAATTTTACCATAAACTGCATTAACTTTACTATCGATCTATAAAATAACCAAGGAATTTTAAGATACATTTTAATTTTACCTGTGTAAAAATTAATTAATTTGTCGCCAATTTTCGTTTGAAAAAAGAACAGTGACCATGACATTGAGCTGTAAACAACAAAAACAAAAGTGATTTATTTTGCCATAGACAAAAAATAAACAGTAAAAACTCTGAATCGTTAATCGATTCGGTTGACAGTTTGACATTAGTGTTGTGTTGTGACTTGTGAGGTCAAAGGTGACAATATGCCCCAGATTTTCTTTAAAAAAGTAATGGTGGTAAGGGATCGAGCCGACTTCGAGGTGAGCCACTTTCACTTTCCGCGCCCGCGCCGATCCGTGGCGTATGCCCCTTGCCGGCTACCGAATAGCTGATAAAAATATTTGGAATTTAATTATAGGTTTTATACAAAACATTTTGAATTAATTACTACTTACTTTTTTTATTAGGTAGCAATTTAGGTAGAAATTTGGTTGTAAGTATGTACAGTCAACAAAAGAGATATCTAGGCAGGGTAAAGTAACATATTTGTATGTGAATTGCTTCATGTTCAATTTTATATATATTACTTTGTTATTGCAATACTACATTGTAACACACCAACAAAAAAATGTATATTGTCACGTAATTGAACATGAAGAAATTCACATACAAATATGTTAGTATACCCTGCCTAGATATGTCTTTTGTTGACTGTACAGATGCCAGCAGATCAAGCCACCCGAAACTGTCAAAATTTCCCAATCAGCCTTGAACCTAATGCTTTAGAGATAAAGATGAAAATCTATTAAAGAAATTTCACAGATTGTAGTAGGTTGATGTGCTGGCGTCTGTACCACTGCAGACTATAACAAATATTATTTACAAAAAACTTTTTTACAAAAAAATACAACCGACTTCCAAAAACAACACTACAAAGTGAAAAATAACTTTAATTTCGGAAGTCGGTGTCTAGTTAAATGTATTTTCGTTTTTTGCCACCGACTTCCGAAATTAAAGTTATTTTTCACTTTGTAGTGTTGTTTTTGGAAGTCGGTTGTATTTTTTTGTCAAAAAGTTTTTATTTTTCACTTTTTAGTTGTGTACCTACCCCACACAAATTCTAATACCACTACCTGCAAAACAAACTAGAACATCATCCATATAAAAGTGAGGAAAAAATATGTATTATTGAAGCTAACTCAAAAACTACCCAAGCAAAGTTAATCAATTTTATATGGGACCAACTGTGATGTATACCCTCTCGAATAAAACAAAAAAAATCCAAATCGGTCCAGCCACCTTCGAGTAATCGGGGAACATACATAAAAAAAAAAAAAAAAGGTTCCGACGAATTGAGAACCTCCTCCTTTTTGAAGTCGGTTAATAAATAGAACCTTATGAAACATCATCATCAATCATCTCTCTAAGTTAGGTTTGATCTAAGTGTCATGATTTTGCGACATTTTACAACAAATCGAACTTGCGCATTCATCTTAATTTACCTATGCAGGTAACCCACTGTTATTAACAAGCACGAATCCAGTAAATCCCTTTTAGGGTTCCGTACCCGAAGGATCCAAACGGAGCCCTATTGCTGTCACCCACGTGTCCGTCAGTCCGTCGTCTGTCACACAGACGTTTTTCAACCAAATGGTTGGAGATAAAGTAAAAAAAAAAAAAAATTGAAGACTGTATCTCCAACTAATCAGATTGATTGATTGGTTGGAGATACAGTCTTCAATTTTTTTTATTAGCATCATGTTGACCCAAAGCCATACAAATTGTCAAAAAATATTTTTAAATGTTTTTAAGGGGGGCTCCGTACATATAATAAGGGGCACGCAAAAAAACTTGACCTACCCCATTGAGTGGGGGTATCGTTGTTTAGAACTCGTTGAGTAGATAAATACTGTATTTTTTTGTAAAACAAAGGAATGAGAAGCCACCAAAGCCAGCTGTTTTTTTTTCACAAAATTTTATTCGGATTTTTTTTTTAAATTTCCCATTGAACTTGTGTTAATAATGTTTATTATTGGAAAGAAGTTCCTTATCGCGCGTTGTGAAAGGGGGCTAGACGGAAAAAATTCTCACGAAAAGTTGTAACGACACTTTTTGCTATAGTAAGCTATTGTAAGCTGTGCGACGTGCGCATGTTTCTCTGTCTGTCTCTCTCTCTCTCTCTCTCTTATAGAAAGCAAGCCAGATATAACAAAAAAAAAAAAACTAATTATTACAATTGCTTCAGTAATTAATCGAAAGGAACTTCGTTCCATCCGGGTGTCCCTTGACACCTCTCAACTTTTTTACGGATATTTTACTAACAAATACCAATATATTGATAAATCAGATTTAGTACGGAACCCTAAATGTGCGATGTACGACACGCACTTGGCCGGTTTTTTTTTCAATAACGTAAACCGTAAGGTTTTGATTTCAATGCTTACCTAGGTAGGTACTCGAGGAAAAATAAATGGGGTGCTGAAACCTCAGGTTAAAAACCTATTCATTTATAGCAGTTTAAAATAATGATAAAGTGTATCGTTTCTTATATAAAACTTTTATAATTTATTTAAAACACCTGCCTAATAAAATAACACAGACTGTGATTATGCAACACATAAAAACATCATTTAATATTCATCCACATCCCATTTTCTAATACATAATTAAAACTTCTAGGCAGTTATGTAATTATCTTAGTACCTACCATGAGAACTTTATTTATTTAAATATAGTAATTTGCCATAATTAGTAATATTGCTTTGAGCATCGAAATCATTAATGAATACAAAATCGTAGGCATTATTTATCTAGTCAAACTTAGCATTTAAAGTACCTAATTACCTAACTAGTGTTCAATAAGTAACCATCCAGTGTTGTTGTAGTTCGTGGGTTCGAAACCAGGCAGGCGCTTTACTTTGTGATCACCACTGCTCTCAAAATGGTGAAGGAAAACATCGTGGGGAAACCAGCACCCTAATTGCGTAACACACAATCAATCGGAATCTGAATAATATTGAAGCAAATTGCTAATCCATTGCTCGAAAAATTTGTCTGCTCGACAATGTAAATACCGCAATGAATATTGTTGAACAGACAAAATGAAATCGAATCCGATTGAAAACTCGAAGACATGTCATTCTGTGACATGTGTAGATTACGGCCCACTCCCTCTCGAAGATGAGAGACCTGTGTCCCAGCAGTTCCCACAGACTGATTGATAAATTGTGAACAAAACCCGATTCAACTATTGAAAATATTGAAATCCACGCAAGCGAAGCCGCGGGCAACAGCTAGTCAATATATAACTAGCCAACATGAATTATCGACAGATAGTGATGTAATTTCGATTAGTGCAATAAAGTTACAATTTCAATACAAAATGTTGACGACCTCGGGGTGCAAAATAAATTATAGCTTTGCTCAGATTTTATCTGATGCATTTAAATATTGGCTATGGTTCTATCATAGACAATATTCTTATCTGTAGGTTGAGCTAAGCCTGTTGACTATATCCTGCTATCTGTTTTACGAAATCTAAAATAAATAGCAACTTCAGATTAATTGCATGCTGATCTTATCATAGATTTCTTTACTGAAAGGAAAGTGGGAGGGAGAGTGGTAGATTTTTGTGCGAAAGGGAGTACGTATTAGGTACTAGACATTTTTAGAATAGATACACAATGACATAATAATTAGGCCCGAACTCCACCAAAGCGCACATCTGTGCGGAGATGGCCGAAGCGGAGACGAGAAGAGATGTTTTTCAGCTAGGATGTATCCACTAGGTGTATGATGTACTGGTTAGACTGGAGCGGAGATGTGTGCTGGCTTGAGTGGAAATGAGTGCTGGCTAGAGTGCAACTGAGCTGCGTGCGGCGAGCGTTGGATGTTGAGATGAACGCACAGTTTAGCGCGCCGTTTCTAGCCTCCGCTGCCCCAGCTTGCAAGGCACAGCTCACATCTCCGCTTTGTATCGAGCCGTACAAATATTATATATCTCCGCTCAGTGAGTGGAGACGTGTTGTGTGAATAACTAAATTCTATTGGTTGTTTAAAACACACGTCCTCTCCTCTCGTCCCGTCTCCGCTTTGTTGGAGTCCATGCTTGTTAAGCTTCGGTTTCCTACGACAGCGATGGTCACCACAACACAAAATGATGGCATCGGAGTTTGAATATGCTCTCTAGAGAAACACATCAACTTACTTTCTTATATTTAAATAACGTTTTAGTGACGTTATTCGACGGTAAATAATAATTGCGGACGATAATGTGGTGGCCATCTTAGTCTAAGGGAACCCTAACATAAAGATAAGCAAAAACAAAAGTTACTCAGTGTACATAAATTAATTCGGAAGCGAACAAAAGAACAGATACTGACAGCCAGTGCGCAAAAGAAAACAAAAAAACAAAATGGATAATAAAATTAAAACACACAGGTACCAAGGCAAGGCAATTAATCAGGATGACTATTTGTTTCAATTTCAATGCTCAAAAATAAAATTAAGACGCAACTATATACCTACTTAATCCCCTGCCCACACCTTAATGTTGCAATCCTAAACTACAGCCAAGTTGGATACTTGTCAGTAAGTCATGACGTTGAGGCATCTATGATCCGACAAACAATACATGCATACTCATTGAAGGCCTTACAATGTTATTCAACCTTTATTCAGACTCGAAATTGGAAGCCTCAACGTTACAAAATCTCATTCGGGAATTACTGCTTTAAAATTGAATCCTAATCCAGTTTTAATAATGTTATCTAAGATTTTTGTTCGTAATTTTTTACATAATTGTTTATAATATTTTTCTGAAATGTACCTTTTTTTTTATTAGCCTACATGGTGTCCCACTGCCAAAGGCCTCCCTTTTTTCCTTCCAAACCTTCCTGTCTTGTGCGATCTCTGGCCATGTTGGCCCTGCAAACCTTATCAGATCGTCACACCACCTTCGCTGTGGCCTGCCTCGACGGCGATGTCCTCCCTCAGGCGTCCAGTGGGTGACGATCTTTGCCCATCTCTCCGGGTGCATTCGCGCGACGTGTCCGGCCCACTCCCACTTCAGCCTGGCTGTTTTTTTCTCCAACATCTGCTACTTGTTATTAATTATAGTTTATAGCTTCTCCAATCGCGAAGCCAGCCTTATAACAGGCTTTAGTCCGCTTTAGGCAGCTGATATTTTGCAATCGAAACTAATATGTTGTTAGAGATGAGGCATGGTTAACAAACATGAAACAATAATGTGTCTAATTGAAGGCCTTTTGAGGCAAAGGTGCCCAACCTTTAATGCTTATTAGGTACTGTATGGGATTCATATTATCAACAATCATATTGTCAACCTTATTATGATACAGGCTGACATTCTAACACTCAAACATCGAATTACTTTTGAAGAAAAAACCACTACTTAGCTTTTGTTCAAAGGTGCAGTCACATTCTAGCCAGGGCAGTGATCAAAGTGCGTGGATTAGAAAATAGATTTATACCTCTTTACCTCCCTACCTCTTTAATTTATGGTGTAGCTATCTCCCTGAGAGACTCGAGTTCTCTCAGTACCAACCTACAAACGTCTGGTAAGTACTTATTTATCAAATTAATCGATGATCTTGTTCAAATTATAAAGGTTAAATAATTATAAAGGTTGATGGATGGATTGTGTAAGGAATGAAATGATAGAGAAGCGTCAACGGTAGCGTGATCGTTGATAGGGGAGAATGGAAGGAAAAAGAGAATGGAGAGTAAACGTGTTGCGCCGACCCCAAGTAATATGGGACAAGGGCAGGAAGATGATGATGAATCGATGATCTTGTTTATATGAATGAATGAATGAATGAAATGCACCGATCCCAGCGTGGTTTAACCAGACTCGATTACTCGAATGATCCCAAAGATTCACACTAGCCCCTGTTGCCTCATGTTACATGGTGCAACAGAGACCATTGCATATCAAGGAGTAGACCGGGGCGCGCGGTAATGTTTTATAGTGAAAATGTAACTTTTCACCTTACAAAATGTGGGTTGTATTGAAAACATGAAACTCGTCTATCATTTTATTTCTAATCATGTCTATAAGTTAGCACTAAAGCTGCATTGAAGGTCGTTGACACGCATCGTATTTCGCAATCAGTGCCAGTAAGGATCCCAGGCTGACAACGTAAGCATCCTTCAACATTATTATGTTATTTATGATATAAATACAAATATATACGAGGAAAGGCCTGCAATCTACGGGTCTCTGGTTCTCAAAATTTATATACAGTATGTACGAGTATCTTCCTATCTTGTCGCGATTTGTGGTTTTTTACAAAGCTATTTGAAGTTTTGAACATTTCTCCCTATAAAAAAGGGTTTTAGGCCCACTAGCACCGCTAAACGTATTTAAAACATCGTATCATTTCCGTCAATAGTTTGAAATTGATTGAGACAGAATTTTCTCGAAAATCACCAAAAAATTCAGCTGACCAATCAAGCGCGCGTAAGCTGTTGTGATTGGTTGAATTAATTATCAACAGCCAAACGCATCACTTCACTTGCGTTTCTCTGATCTTTAAGCACCTGTACCTACTGAAACCTGCAAAGAATATTTAAGGCCCTATGATCGCTCGAGCCGCGTACTGAACTGAAGTAGGCTGGCGAGTGGTTGCCTCGCGCACTTGGTAGGTATTTAAACATAGTCATTATTTTAATCATTTTATCACGACAAACTCAGGAATTGTGCTGAATAATCTTACTACCTTTTCACATATATAAAAAATAAGAAAAAATCGTCTGTTTTGTAGCTATGACATTGATTAAACATTACGAAAAGGGGTAACTTTGGGATTTTTTTCTATCCAGCAAAGTAAATTTAATCGTGTTATTAAAAGCGATTGGCTATCCGCCAGATCCTTAAAAAAGTTAAATCTTTTTATTTTTATTATAAAACACTTTTTTATGTTTCCCATGGATTCAAAAAACTAGTAAGCGCGGTCTCTGTCTGGACATGTAGGTTTGACAGTACATAGTACCTTACTCAAAGTAAAACCCAAAGAATGTACAGTACGATGTGATTACGTTGATTTACGTAATCACAGCGTACCTAGGTACTCTACGTTCTTTGTTCGAAATGCCAATTTTACGGCTTATTTCACGTTTATGGAAATTATAATTAAAATATTTAATACCATCGTTTTCTGCCAAGGTCAAGGTGTTATGAAATTTCTGTATATTTCATAAATAAATTAATGGTAGTACTTTCTGTACTAATTTTATTATTTAATTTAGTACCTATATCTATTACCCTTTTTTTTTTTTTTTTGTGGATGGGAAATCATCAAATGACTTCTCCCGCTCTGGGCAGAGGCGGGAGGGCGTGTCAGACTTTTACTGACTTAAACCCACCCATGTTCCTTCAGCTGCCCGTGCCAGGGCCACGGTATCTCTTTCGAACTACCCGCGACCCCGGCGGCATATCTATTACCCTAAGGGCCTAATTCACGATGTCCGAATAGCGACTACTCACCAAATAAATTCAAAAATGGAACAGAATTTGTAGAAATTATCTGCAAAGTAAGTTAATAGGAACTTACTAGTAGGTGGTGAAACAGGCCTTAAGTCACATAACAAACTCATAATTGCAAGTTTCTCTGAATCGAAACTAATCAGTACCTACCCATCTCTCACGTCTCAATGAATTATAGAAGCATGGCTTCATATTGAGTAACACTGACTTTGCCTCTACTAAAGTTTACAAACTCACTCGATTATCGCCAAAGCGATTAAGTACGTAATACTAACTGAATGTATCCCAGAAGCTTATTATTTGCCTTTTTTTCGAAAATACACTTTAGGAAATACACCTTAGGAATTATGAATACCTAATTTATAAAAAATTACTAACGAAAACCTTATTAAAAAAAAAACCGGCCAAGTGCGTGTCAGACCACGCACAATGAAGGGTTCCGTAGTTGGGATGAAATTATCCTAAAAACAAACTTAACATTGTAGTTCAAAAACGTGTTCTCCCATACATTCCAACTGTAAATGTAAGATTGTACTCACAATATTGAGAGATTTACCATGTTATTTTAAGACCACAGACATATTATAGGGTTTCTTGTAATCTACAGGTAAAGATCTATTTTCTATATTTTTTTCAAAATTTTAGGATCTACTGATCCTAAAATTTTGAAAAAAATATAGAAACTACTGTTTCGGAGATAAAAGGGGGGAATGGTCAATTTTCTTAAATAACTTTAAAACAATTTATTTTAAAATTACAAAAAATATATATTTGGGACCCTCATAGTAAGCCCTTTCATTTGACATGTCACACGGTATAGTTTGCAAAACTTTTAATATTCATATTTGCCCCCCAAAAGTGACCTCCATATTCAAAATT
Source organism: Cosmia pyralina (assembly GCA_946251885.1). NCBI lineage: Eukaryota > Metazoa > Arthropoda > Insecta > Lepidoptera > Noctuidae > Cosmia > Cosmia pyralina. The sequence continues at coordinate 23,672,480 of OX276353.1, forward strand.
CATTTATTTACTTTACCTGTCCGTTTTTGGGTCACAGAAATTCAAATGTGTACCAAATTTCAACTTAATCGGACCATTAGATTCTGAGCAAATTGGCTGTGACAGACGGACAGACAGACAGACAGACGAGTGATCCGTTTTTCCTTTTGAGGTACGGAACCCTAAAATTCATCAAATCGACTTGTCTCCTCATAGTACGGGCTGGCGGTAGACGATGGTCACGTCCCATTAGCTGGTGAATCAGAGCGCGTCGGCCCCGTTGCGTAACTCGCCTTGAGTGACCGCTGATGGGTGCTGGCTCCCAATCATTAGGTGGTCGGTATGGTCACGGGTGATTAGAGCGAGGTAGGCTGTGGCACAGAATAATAAAGCTACAGTAGTTTATCTAGGCAGTGATCTTGAATTAATTACCTACGGCCGCTCGGTAGATAAACACGTGTCCGTCCGTGCGTAACTGCCGCGCGCTCGAACTGTTGCGTACTGGTGCTGACTGAGATTTCGAAGCGCATCGAATCGGGCGGTTACTATGAAGATAAACTACTGTATTATTATTATACTGTGGCTGTGGTACCATAACGATAAATGAGTGTTCGGTATAATTATCTAACTTGTGGTATAATTAATCAATCAATCTGCCTAGCCTTTTCCCAACTATGTATGTTGGGGTCGGCTTCCAGTCTAACCGGATGCAGCTGAATACCATTATTTTACATGGAGCGACTGCCTATCTGACCTCCACAACCCATTAACTGGGTAATACGATACCCCTTGGTAAGACTGATTGTCAGACTTTCGGGCTTCTGACGACCCGTAACGACTGTCAAAGATCCACGAATGACAGCCGGGACCAACGGCTTAACGTGCTTTCCGAGGCACGGATGGTTTAGATAATTAACCAATTAATTTTATTTGGGAAAACAGACAATCGTACATTGTATATTATATCTAGATACACAGTATGCTATAAGTAAATGTACAATCCACTACGTTTCCACATGTTACTAGCCTAAAAAACACACAGTTTTGGTAAAATTAAGCAAAATCAATATCTTAAAAAAATACAACAACGCAACTACTACACTACACACACTACTATACTATATTTTGCTTTACTAAGTAGTACACCGATTGTATGTAGCAGTTTCTTCATGGTATTCGTCGTCAAGAACTGCTACGTCTCTGCTCCTCGAGGGAGTTTTCGATTTTAATATCGTTTTATTGTACATAAGTAGAGCTAACAGCTCGCCTTGAGTGACCGCTGATGGGTGCTGGCTCCAATTATTGGGTGGTAGGTACGGTCATGGGTGATTAGAGCGAGATAGGTTGTGTAGCTTAATGAGAAATGAGTGTTCGTTTAATTGGTCAATTTATTTTGTTTTACCAACTAGGTAGGTACTTAATCGGTACAGTAGGCGATCTCTGGTAACATAACCAGTATAAGCTGGCCTTTTATTCTGTTGAAACTTCGCACTAGGCTAAGCTAGCACAAAGCCTAAGTGTTACCACTGTGACGCGCGGTCGACTGTACAACGTTTGGATAGATTGTATAGGATAGACAGGTACTGTTTAGCTAAAAACGGAAGAACGGATTTAGATGAAATATTTGGCACATAGGTAGACCATCACCTGGATTAGGATATAGGATACTTTTTATCTCGGTAGTACGTTCCTGTTGGATAATTTCCGACATCCACGCGGGTGAAGCCGCGGGCAAAAGCTACAAGGAAATAATCATTGACCTTATGGTGAACTCAATCCTTAATTATTTGATTGCTAATCAAGAAAGGCTCTTACGGATATCCGTAAGCTTTAAGCTTAAACTTGCGGAGGATTACTTATAATAAATCAGTATCTCCTGGCGCCAACATTGCGTTGGTGTCTTAATTACGTGTTAACAAAGAGTTAAATGCGCCTATAGCATTAGTAGACGTCCTACGCCACCTACCGTACCATAAATTAAACTGACAGGTGATGTTTGAAGACAGGTGCAGGAAATTAATGTTTTTCTGCTTGGCAAACGATAAGGCTCAGGTTTTTTCAGGGCCAGACTTACAAGGACAAGTGGTTCAGTGTCATACCTACAAACTCATTAGTATCATTACCTGATATTAGTGCCTGTAATGATCACGTTGGCCCTGGATATTTCTTGTGTTTCTTACGTTGGTCTGTATTATCGCTGGTAGCACTTCCCGGTTTCTGATTGAGCTGAAATTTTACATGCATTTGTAAATCGGATGACAATGCAATATTATTATGACATAGATCTGATCTGATGATGAAGCCTGAAGGTGGCCATAGGAACTCAGTAATAAAACGACGCAACCCTATCAAGTTTGGGCTCGTTTGACAAGTTTTCGTTTGATTCGTCTTGACAAGGACTCTGGTCCTAGATGATATCCAGACTAATAAAAGCTTGTTTAAAAAAAGAACATTTTTTAAAATAATATTTACTATTCACTGATACAGCACAACACGTTAGGCAGCGAGCGGCAAGCTCACAGAACACATTCGAGTATACTCCTGGGGGATACTCTGTGGTAGCCCGCGAAATTCATATTTTTTTTGGGTTTTTTGCAATTCGCAGGTCCGTGTCAGGTTGTATCTTGATCAAAATATGATACGCAATAAAACATATGTATTTATATAATAATAACCATGAAAATCACATCTCTCTAAGATAGATTTCGTGCAGATTCGTCGAAAGAACGAAATCTAACGACTCTGCACGAAATCTAACTTAGAGAGATGTATTGATGATTTTTATAGTTAAAATTATGTAAATACATAATTATGTTTTATTGCCGCGTATCATATTTTGATGTTGCATAAAACGCAAGACAAATTGATTTTCGCGGGCTACCACAGCGCATCCTCCCTAACCTGAGATCTTGACGTTTCTTTTAACACAGACTAAAAAATAATTAACTTTGTGTTGCCATAAACAGGCCCTGATAATAATGAAGGTTCACCACATCCAGCCAAAAAATAAACAGTGACTCTGTTAAAGAGCCACTTCACTGCACAAACAATACAATACCTAATGAGCATCAAAGTTGAATGTAGATCAATGTTCCTTCTCTTTACGACAAAAGCCTCTCTTTTGCTTTACAGTCAGACGAACAAAAAAAAGGCAAAATCATCTTAGCATTAATTATTGCAGCTGATAATAGAGAAGGCGTCATCAACAACATTCAATCAATCAACTCAGCCTATCGCAGTCCATTGCTGGACATAGGCCTCTCCCAGGCTGCGCCACAACACGGTCTTCCGCCTTCCGCATCCAGTCTGTCCCAGGGAATTTTTAAGGACGTCGGTCCATCTAGCTGGAGGTAACTATTTAGTAATCTGTGGCTGGGGGGCGTCCCACACTACGCTTGCCGATACGCGGTCTCCACTCCAAGACACATCTGCTCCACCGGCCATCGGTCCTTCGACAAACAGCTTGCTTACTTTGCAGGTTATGTCCGCAACTCCAATTCTTTTCCAAAACTTCATTCCTGAGGGGCAATTCCCGTATTTTTAATAACGTTCGCAATCTCATCTCAGTCTCAATCTGTCAAAAATTGTATAGCGTTTACCTACATTTTTGACATTTGATTGTCGCTGGCATGAGACTGCGACATGAATTTGAACGTTTTTTGATACGAGAATTGGCCTTCTGATCTTATATAGCAACAACACATTCCCACGGACGTAATAATATCGCGGCGTTTTTTTTTTTCGAGCACTGGATTCTCAACGCTCGGCTCAACAACAAGAGTTGAAAATCCAGTGCGTGATGAAATCCCGCCACGATATTTTTACGTCCGTACGAACGTCGGCTTAGAAGCTGTAAATTATGCAAATGAAACGTAAATCTTCTTCAACTGTCAACATCAGCCGTCCAAAATGTAACGTCTAATTTCAAAGAACACCTAATTGACCGGTACATGATCCCTACTTATCCAAATCCATTACGAGATGCTTCACTTAAATTAAAATCCACAATGCACTACAAATCACTCAAACAAACAACAAACGAGCTTCCAGCATCGGTATTTAGTCCTCCCTGCTCAAAGGTACTAAAATTAGTCCCTCCCAATCGGTCCTAACAAGTACTACGAGTACAGCGAGGGACTATTATTAGGAACATTCTGAACTCCCTTCAGGGACATGGTTGAACAAAGGACGGGTATTAAGGGACTTGTGACTTGTGAGAATAAAATATTGAGCTTTGCGACACTTTTGTCGCGGTGAAGACGAATGGGAGAAGTTTCACTAGTTATTAAACAATTATTTTTAGCAGTAGGTTCGTAGGTTTTGTTTTCAGGGTATCCGAATCCGGTTTACACTGGAAGCCGACTCCAACTTAATGAATAAAAGTCCCATAGAAATATTATTTCATATAATACCTCAAATGGATTAGCATGATCCTCCGTTATTTCGAAAATACTGCAGCATTATTTTTTAAATAAATATATGGTAAAGTTGAGTACTAGGTATGTTTGACGAAAACAAGATTCCATAAAATTTTCTCAATAGAAAAAAATTCCACAGTTACCACCAAACAGAACAATAAACCGCTGGTATTCAAAAAATACTTAAAATTGGATCATGAAACTGCATATTAACTGAATGAACTAACTATAAAGCAGGTCTTATTTTTTTTTCAAATTACGATTATTTTCATCGTAAAAAGCAATTACCTAAACTTTCGGCGCCCAGCACCGCACTCAGTCTCGCTCTCACTCAGTCCGCGAGCAGAGATAAAAAGCTGAGATAATATGGGCTCTGTAGCCGCCCGAGGATCTTGATTTCTGATGACTTCTTCATCAACCGCCCACCGATATTTTGAACGTTGCTAATTGCTACTTTGCATTCTATCTCGATCAGAATGCGGCAAATTTTCTAAAATTTGGCTGAATTTTCAATCGCGATATCAAGCTAGATTACTGTCTGCTCATTTTTGTCAACCTAAGCTAACTTAGCTCACTGAATTATCAAGCTTATTTCAGTGCTCACACCATAATTAAACACCAATCCAAAACCAACTCTATTTTCAAGTAATAAGTTCCACTATCGTTTGACTTGGTAACGGAAAGGATGTAGTTGTGACGTCAAGCGGCGCCAACAGATGGCGCTAGCAGTGCATTGCGCATGCGTCACTTGCTGATTGATTGCGTGATTGTGTCGTACTTTGTAGATGCCAGAAGCGTCATTACATTTTCACTATTTTTGCTTTGTATTATTGTCTTGGAAATACCGTTTTATTCTTGGCGTAAGTATTTAGGTAGTTAGGTCCTCCAAGTAAATACTTAGCCAAGAATAAAACTGTATTTCCTGTCCTCCCTTATCATTTAGATTTCAGTAGCGAAAGCTAGTATCGCGACTGTCAAAGATCAACGAATGACAGCCGGCACCAACGGCGTAGCGTGCTTTCCGAGGCACGGAGGAGACTCGGTATATAAAGATGGTCACCCATCCACGGACCTACACCTGCAAGCGTAGATTAACCTGATAGATCGACCCGTGCGGCTGTTATTACTTAGCCACAAGCTCCTCTTTAAGAGTAAAGTAAGTATCCCGTTCTCTCTCATATTCATTTGAGTGGAAATTCCATGCTTCTGGGGAAATTTCATTCAGACTCATTCATGTCAAAATGTTCTAAAGTATTACGTACTCCTTTTTAGGTACTAGTTCGATATTTAAAAGACTAAAACAAAAGACTATCTACTCCTCATAAAGAAAAACAATAGTGAAACAACCATGCATGAATGTTAAAGAAAGCACAAAGTAAATACATTGCTCCTCCAAGTAAATATCGAAATTAACTTTTGAGTAAGTTATCATTAATTCAACGTTATAATAATTATTTTGCCGTGAAAGTCTCTGTCACTTGAGTATTAAAAACTTTTAAGATGCATCACTTGTAAGCTGTCATATTTACCAACTTAACTTTGCACTCGAAAACGCCAGAAACATTTGAATATCAACCTTACTAGCTTGAACGCTGGGCTATTTTGAAATGTTTGGAGTGTAAATACAGGTTGTAAGTGGCAGGTACTTTGGTCGAGAGGTTGTGAGAAAGGTGTTTCGGTTATGCAACAGCAGGTTATGGTTCAAAGCATAGATTAAAAGCGAGTTAGGATTAGAATGGTTAAGTTCTGACTTTGGCAAAAATCAGAAGGACGGAGGAGGAAAAAAAATTACTTCAAACAAACTAAATAATTACCAAAATTAGGATCACTTTATGAAAACGACTCATTCATGAAGCTATTGTTCTATGCCCGCTGGTTGATAGACAACTTTTTTTTGGTTCATCATTTGACTATTTTTCTGACCCAGCTGTGCGTAGCTTCATGAATGAGTTTTTTGCAAAACTCCCAGAAAATCACTCCAGTGGCGTGACCATTTTTTTCTCTCGTTCATTTTTATTTCATCTCTGCGCTACAGGTCGCTCTAAGATGCTATTTTAGAAAATTGTAAATAAATCAATAAATAATAACGTTTAATGAAATAAAAATATCTATGTACAACGAAAACGCGGAACCTTATTATATGCATGTCAAATGAATGTCGTCATTGCAGCGGCACGTTGTATAGAATATATTAATATTAAACTTACATACAATAAACAAACCTCGATGTTTTGTCTGTAAAAACCGTGCGAAAAAGGGACGGGGGCGCCGCCCGGGCGCGGGCGGGTTGCTGGTAAAATTTAAATCGCTTATCGCTTCGCTCATGCTTTATCCCACTCTTGAGGTCGAATACTATCACGTTTAGTTATGACAACTTATAAAATAATAGAGATTTTCTCTTTTTGCACACGTGACGAAGCAATATTATGCTATTGTTCGAACCATGAATATTACGGAGATCTATGATAGGAATTATGTCTTTAGCTTTCTTACGAGAGAATTATGCAAAGGTTAGGAATGGAATATGGAATGATTATTAAAATGGGATTATGTCATTGATAGTCGGATAGTCGTTCGATAAACTTAGAAATTTTTCGTGTAATGGAAATCCAGACTTACCAAGTGGAATTGAAGATATTACAGAAGAGACTACAGGACATTTGCTGAAGCCGCATATATGTACTCGTATCTCTAGTAGGATAAAGTCGCGTGGCGGTGGCGTGGCCACTACCAATGTTAGGTACCTACTCGATGGGTATTGAATTTTTGATGCGATTTCGTCACCATTCAGATAACTACCTGCTCTCAAAAACGGTGAAAGAAAAAATTGAGAGGAAACCGGCAACCTTGAACTAAAAATTCGAAGACATGTGACATTCACCACCCAGCACTGGGCCCGCTGATGGATTATGGCCCTTATAGGGAGTGGGAATCTTATAGGCTGATAATGCAATGATTATACAGATGAGGTCTTATAACATAAGTGCACTTCTATCCTATTAATAATATAAACGCGAAAGTTTGTGAGGATGTATGGATGGATGTTTGTTACTCTTTCACGCAAAAACTACTGAACGCATTTTGATTATATTTGGCACACAGATAGTTTATAATCTGAATTAACACATATGATACTTTTTATCCCGATATTCTTACGGGTTCGAGTCTTACCTGGGTGAAACTGCGGGGCGCTGCTAGACTTTCTATAACAGGGCACTAATAAACACAATCTTTAAATACGAGTATCCCACACATATAACAATAGCGAATGTTAGTCTTATATTTTTAATATTTCTATTTATGCTGCGGACGAATTTTTTGATGCCTTATTATGATCCTTTCCTCTCGTTTTTTACATACCATGTACCTACATATTATTATTTTAAATCTGTTAGTTTATTTAATATGTACATACAAATAAATAAATAAATTCATTTATGCTTAATGTTATATTGTTACCTAAGTCTTTTATTTTTCTTTTTATTATATTTTATTGTATTATTATCGTATAATAAGTATTAATTAATTTTATTGCTCATTTACTGGCATCACTCTTTACCATATTTGTTTTGTAATATGGGGATAAAGTAGTGGGCCACAATATTGTTAACACTCCATATATATTTTTTTCAAAATGTCAGATTTTATATTGTAGCTGTTTATTATCCCTCAATAAATTTAAAAGAAAAAATAAGTAAATATAATAAAACTCTTTCATAAGAGGTCAGTTAACTCGATCCGGTTCTTGACCGGCAAGTTGCCTAACAGCAGATTTAACTATGAAAGTTGTTATAACATATAATTAGCTAAGGACAAGTCCGTAAAACAACTATCTTTGAAAACTAACTATGTTTCGTAATAACCGCTCTATATTAAAATTAAACTTGCCTTGAATGTGGGCAGCCGGATGGGAACGCGACAACGACGTATTTTATTAGATGCTGGTCGCAGATATACAAGGTTTAACTTTTGTAATGTACATTGTACTCATTATCATGAACAACTTTTAGTATGGGACATCACCTGAAATCGTAAAAACAAATCAGCTGTTCCCTACATTTATGTTCCCACTAGCTTGTGCCCGCGGCTTCGCCCGCGTGGATATCAAAATATATCCCACGGGAATGTACTACCGGGAAATCCTTCCCTATTCCTTGTTTACATTATAAAGGGAACCTCTGTGCAAAATTTCAGCTTTCAAGGTTCAAGGGTTTGGGTTGAGCGTTGATGAGTCAGTCAGTCAGGACTTCTCTTTTTATTTATATAGATTATAGCTCGTCAAAATGTAGGGAACAGCTATTTTTTTATTATAATTTATTTTCGCGTTTTCAGGTTTGGTCCCACACTAAAAGTTATTCATAATGATGAGTACAATGACTCCTTAAGAGGTTGTGCGTTATTTAAGTTACACCTTGTACCCTTGATTATAATTTTGTTTTCAGGAGTAAGTCGAGTAGTTCAGGATTAGATCATCAATCTTTTGAACAAAAATAAGTAAGAAAGTCTTGCGTTTAATTTGGAAAGTCGAAACATTGACATGTGCCTTTTTCTCGTGGGATGTCCGAGTATATGCAAGCAATATTTTCTTTAGTGCAATATTCATCGTCATCATGGCCCTGTATGGCTGTCCACTGCTGGACATAGGCCTCTCCAATCACACGCCATTTTAGTCCACATGTCATCCAGTTTCTACCAGCCAACCTGAGGGTTTATTGTCAGTTGGTTTTCTCGGCCTTTCTGATATTTTTGCAGAGTTTCACTCTCATAGTGTTTGAACGAAATGGTGCACCCTTGTAAAGCATCTGCTAAATCCTTAATCACCATATATAATACTTTTAGTTCCAAATTAGAAAACATTTTCTATTTTAGCAGCAAACGAATTTCAAAATAGCAAATGTTCAATTTCGCGTCATATTGAACGGCAACAAGATAGGCATAGCAAACAGAACGGATCGGTCACCTCTCAATGGCGTTAAATTTAAAACAATGGCGGTGAGAGCGGCAGAATTTCACTGACACTTGCACTGATGACGGTTTCATTACTGTGTATTGTTTGTGTATGTTTGAGTAGGAAGATTTTGTCTTTGAGCTCATTATTGGGTGCGTTGTCTTTGTTTGGTGCTCTAGAGAAATCTGGACCAAGAGTAACATCTCCCTTCTGCTCAGAGAGGTCGTGGGCAAAGTGTTATAAATATCTACCTTATTTTTAAATCAAAGGGCTTATCTGTTAAAGATCTTTGAAGTTATTTTAGTCCTATTAATCCCCCTACCTTAGTCATTGATGCCAGTCATCTGACCTGAGTGTTATATTGTGAACACAATATAACACTCAGGCCTATAGTCAAATTTACCGAGCTTTAGGGTAAAATCTCTTTTTCTAGAAGCTACATACATACTTAAATATTTCTTAATACTTACCACTTCATTGGCAAATTCTATAGGCTCTCTAAACCCACTCACCAGGACATTACTCAAAAAAACATTAAAGCGATGCGATGGTGAGTCATTAAACCTACATATCACGAATTATTCACCTCGCAAAGAGAAAGTACTTAGTGTTACCAAGCCGAAAATTACAACCCGTTATGTCAATATGTTTATATGTCCTTTCGTAATCAGTAAAAGTCCAATATCCAATGCAAATCCAACAAAACTATATGATTTTTGTAAACATACCAAGGTTTATTCACATTTCAATAAAAAGAACTGCATTATTCTAAGCCTTATGAAGTACAATTTAAGAATCAACAACCTTGTCAGCGCGTACGCCTCTTGTTTGACATATTTTGTACAACAGCAAAGATTGCTCACGTAACAATATTACGTATTTTATCGTCAATTATGAAGTAAATAAGACTTTCTTTAGTCGTAAAGAAATGTTGGAAACAAGCAAACACCTGTTTCATAACAATAAGTGTTTTGTTATTGATTCGTCTTCACACCCTGTTTATTGTGGGATATATAAATATTTATAACGAGTTTACTACTCATTAAAATATCTTTAAATTGTTGTCATAAGTCATTATCTAAATATTATCTACTTTCAACTATATCTCCTCGTACCTCTATTACAAAACGTGACTGAATGATAGTCTTGGTTGCAGTTTATTAATTGTGATACTTACCTAAGTCATTAGCCTTAATGACAATCCAGAAAGAGAGCATCTTTAAAACAATGACAATAATACAATCTGCTTTAATGCTGCTGAAATGGTTCGAGAAAATTCTAGAAAAACTGACTAAACAACTAAACAAGCTCTGCAACTTGTACCCGAACTTATTAACCGTGAAGATATCACACATAAACACAGTAATTGAGCCCGTTCACGTACATTCGTCACAGATGGTGATAACTTCAACGCCTCAGAACAATAGGGCATTAAATACTAACAGTCTTTAGAAGAAACGACTACAAGTAGGCTAAATCAACAAAAAGGTTTGATACACTGTCAGTATTGAGTGGAAAACGTCAATCAGAAATGTGGAAATGAGTAGAGAGAAAATTGTACTCAATGTTTTCCGAATTCTTCTTAGCCCAGTGAAGTTATGAGCTGGGATTTAGAACTTCCCTTGCGCTTCCCATAGTTGTCTGTAATTTAAAAAGATTCATGGTATCTAGACATGGAATGTTTTCTATTTAGGTATTGTAGAAAGAAGAAAAGGACCAAGAATGGAACCTTGAGCAATACTTGCAATTTTGTTTTATTAGTAAACGCATCATGTCTGGATGCTGTATAATTTAAAGCGATTATATTTAAATACGCCTTCTTTCTATTTTAGTCTAGTTTTTTATGTTGTTCTTAGTTACAAAGTATGAAATCCTCAATTTTGGTTTTTCAGCGCATCTTTCTTCAGTTACCTCATCAAAATAAGTAATTCAATCAAAGTCAACCTCATTCCTCATTGCTACTAACACAGAATAATAAAGCTGCAGTAGTTTATCTGGGCAGTGCCCTTGAATTAATTACCTACGGCCGCTCGGTAGATACTCGTAAATACGCCGTCCGTCCGTGCGTAACTGCCGCGTACTCAAACTGTTGCGTATTGGTTTAGACTGAGATTTCAAAGCGCGTCGTTTCGACCGTTTTCTATGGAGATAAACTACTGTAACATTATTATACTGTGCCACTAATAAGGAAATGCAAAATATTACATAATTTTAAGTTCTTAATCCTGCATAGCCATTGATTATATGTCAGTAAATAATACCATCTCGTGATACCATTTTCTCATTACTAAACAATTAACATCAATCGACGCGTGCTAAAACAAAAATGTATCGTATGAATCGTTAATTTGGCAGCGGCCATTACTATTTTAACGTTAATTTTATAACAAGTTCGTAAGTTTTAATTACATTGCAGGCTATAGATCTCATTCATCGTGTGAAAGTATGTGTAAAAGTTGTTTTACATGCTTCCTAAACCAGTTGTCTGTCTCTGTCTTTCAAGGATTTATTTATATCGTCATCTCTTTCGCACAGTGCAATGTAGTAGATACCGTTGCGAATAGTGTTGCGAATCGAGTATATATCGAGTAATTTAATCGGTTGTTACGATCGATTTCAGACTTATATTTGCTTACTTCTATATCAGAACTTGTCACGAAGTTAGATGTGAATGTCACGAGTATAATCTGTGTAACGATAACGACAGGTATTTTTTCTTAGCAAAACTGTAGATCCGTCGTCTGATTTCTAATCTCCGTTTTCGTAAATGCTTTTTCCATACTTTTAATCTTCATCTTCTACAAGATCAAAGTACATAGGCCAGCACATCAAGCTACCCAAAATCTGTCAAATTTCTTTGATAGATTTTCAATTTTACCACTTTACTTTTTCATATTCAATTGGGAAAATTTGACAGATTGGGGTAACTTGATGTGCTGGCTTCTGTACATGAACAGTATAGTCAGACTATCAAGTCCTTTATCTAAGTCTATTCCTTTTCAACCATTATAATTATTCATTATTTTTGTTGGTCCTGGTTGTCATTTGTAGGTCTTTGACAGTTGTTACGGGTAGTCAGAAACCCAAAAGTCTGAAAACCATAACCAGTCTTACCATGGGGTATTGTGTTACCCAATACCCAGTAACTGCGTTGTGGATGTGGAGGTCACTTAGGTAGTCGCTTCTTGTTAAATACAATAAATTCAACTGCATCCGGTTATACTGGAAGCCGACCTGAACGGCTAGGCAGATTGATTGCTTGTGTGGGAAATATCGCAACAGAAAAATCCAAGTACTACTTACATAGTAAATTAATTTCAAGACCAACGTAAGTTCGCAGTTCCACAGTTTGTGGTACCTGCTCGACCACTGAAACGATTCCTAATATCCGATTATTCAATTCGATCATAGCGTCGATTCCCTCACTAGTACACAACTTGAAACATGTTTTGCGGTATTATCACGATTACTGTAACACTTTGCTGGTATTCAACGTTAGCATATATTTCTAATAAGCTTGCGGTTTTTTTGAGGTCACCCGTCGCAAACAGCTGTTACGAAATTCTGTTTCTATCGTAGGATGTTATGTTGTTTGTTTGCTTTGATAGAATAATTGTGTTTTATTTTTCTCTTCCTTGTATTTTGTATCTTTGTCAGCTGTTTCTTAGGATCTAGTAACTATAAAAAATAGATACATACATAATAGAGCTATAAATATAGATAACAGTTTTACAGGCAATTGTACAATGTCTGTTTCACTTTTTTTATCGATCACTTATTGGAATTCTGGATTTTGTGTAAAAACAGTCGTAGGGCAAGTTTCAAAGAGCACACTGACTTTACTGGGTAAAGTATGCATCGGATTCGTATATTCGACACTGGCTCTGACTACATTGTGTGTTACTTCGATTACAATCAAAAAGGTATTTTCCTCAGATTATAGAAGAAAGGCAGATAGACCGCGCGGAACACTGAGAGTGAGGCCAAAAAAGCGAATACAAATTCAAAAACGAATTCAATCTCGAGTCAAATGTACATAAAACTGTTCTGAGATAACAAATTATTTTTTTCTGAAACAGTAAATTATTTATTGTCTCAGAAAAATGCAGAGGACAGTTATACATAAATACATTTTTATCTCAAGTTGAGATTGAAATCGTTTTTGAATTTGTATCCGCTTTTTTGGCCTCACTCTCAGTGTACCACGCGATCTATCTGCCTTTCTTCTATAATCTGAGGTATTTTCTTTATAAGACATCTCAGAGATTTAAAATACAGATTCTTCTATAAATTTATTAGGTCTGTCTGTATAATAATTATATTACCGTTCATCGCAAAATCGATGAGCTTCCGATAAAATTTTAATAGCCTTATTTAAAACGTAGTACTACGTTCACGACCTTAATTCTAGATTATATGATTCTGTAAATCATTACCGTTAGACGTTACGTTACAAAGATTATTATCTTCATAACATTGTACATTCAAAGAATGCATTGATTTATAATTACGGTTAATTTTAATCACCAACATATTTTACTACGCGATTTATTTTCTTTTGTTTCTTTTGAAGCAAAAGGAGTATGTAAGGATCGTAGGGTGGCGTTCCGTAGTTTCTGCCTACTACCTACATGGGAAGAAGGTGTGAGAGTATGTATGTGTATGTTCTTACTGTAAGATAAACTTTTGGTGATTGCTGCTTCTGTAAAGTATTTCGTTGGTAATGTTCTATTTTAATTTCTTTTGTTCTTATTTAATATTTACAGAATGTTTCTTTGAATGAAATAAAAACCCTCTTAGTAGGCTTCTTTAAAGGATTTATCACATTATTTATATTTTAAGGCACCTTTGTGGAAGAGGAATAAATGTTTATGTTTCTTTACATAACTTTAGTGGCTTACCTCCCCAAATTTTTCTGCCTATACCTGTCGGTTCATCTTGTGGCCTTTACATATAATCCAACGGATACACAGATACACATCTGGCTATAACAGGGCTAATGGTACAAATCCGGGCAAGTACCAATGTGACTTTTTCAATTCAAAGTTGGATATCACTGACATCGGTGAAGGAAAACATCGTGAGGAAACCTGGACTTATAATTAATTCAGGTCTGAAATCGCCAACCCACCTTCAGCAAACGTGGTGGTGGCTCATGACTTCTCTGTATGCGAAGAGGCCTTTTCCCTGCAGTGGGACAATAATAGGCTGGTATTATTATCACGTAACCTTGATTGATTAGCCACTGTGGCTACCAACAAGGATGTAATTATTTTATGCAAGAACGACAGTGAACGTTGAATTTAATAAGAAACCAGTGGAAGCGGCCTTAGACTATTTTGTTGAATGGTGCAGACTTGCCATAAATACATTACGTTACCTATTATGTTTTACACATAAATGAGTATCAGAGTTATTTGTCAATGTATTTTAGTATTACGGTAGTTCTGACAGAATTGTGGCAAGGTCTTCCAATCGTTTGTGATTATTTCGAAATCGTTTAATGGTATGGTGTGAGTTTGTAATGATATAGTATATTCAGCTGAGAATCTTGGTGGTATCATTTTATTTATCTCGTGATTCGTGTGTTTGTGATTTGTTATTTTAATGTTTCAAGAGGATGACCAATAGCATCCACTTGTGAATTGATAATTCTGTAAGTGGCAAATTAGCAATAGTTAATACCTACTGCAAGTGGCATAATGGCGAAAACAATGTCGAAAGAAAGAAACATTTAGTATCAAAATTGATAACATCGCACAATGTTTTACCGTCAACCATAGTGTTCATACAAATACACGTTTTTCTTTTCTAATCGGCTTGGAAAATCAGACTGCCCTAGATGTCCATAAAGACTAATTCTATATTTTATTTTATTTGATAGGAATAACAAACAGCAGTATATTACACAGTAGGCATACAATATATTAGGTTGGGGAAAAAGTCTTTTCGCATTATAGTATGTATGAACTTAAAATAAAATCTCTTTAGCTATACTATTTGTATCTGGCTGGTTTTGGTATCATTGAAAGTTTAAATTTTAAAGAACATAATTCCAAATTCAAATTAGGAAAATGTGTGATTTTTATTTATTTCTCGTACTGTCAAGATGCGTGAATCTAATGAAGAAATTCGATACATTTTAAAATTTTACTACAAAAAAGGTAAAAATGCAACGCAAGCCGCGAAAAAAATTTGCGATGTTTATGGACTCAGTGCAGTATCTGTGAGAGTAGCACATATTTGGTTTAAGCGTTTTCAATCCTGAAATTTTGATGTCAAAGATGCACGTCGCTCTGGTCGCCCTATTACGGATAAAATGGATGCCATTTTTGAAAAGTGGAGCAAGATTGGCATATCAGTAGTTACGATGTAGCTGAAGAACTGGGAATTGACCACAAAACAGTTTTGGCGCATTTGAAAAAGCTGGGTACACAAAAAAGCTCGATATTTGAGTACCTCACGAGCTCACTGAAAGAAACCTAATGAACCGTGTACTCATTTGTAATTCTTTATTACGACGTAATGAAACCGAAACATTTTTGAAGAAGCTGATAACTGGTGATGAAAAGTGGATCACGTACGACAAGAACGTGCTAAAAAGGTCGTGGTCAAAGGCCGGTTAGGCTTCACAGACTGTGGCGAAACCCGGGTTAACTCGCAACAAGGTGATGCTGTGTGTGTGGTGGGATTGGAAGGGCATTATTCATTATGAGCTGTTACCACCAGGCAGGACCATCGATTCTGAACTCTACTGCGAACAACTGATGAGATTAAAGCAAGAAGTTGAGAGAAAGCGGCCGGAATTAATCAACAGAAGGGGTGTAGTTTTTCATCATGATAACGCTAGACCTCATACATTTTTAGCCACTCAGCAAAAATTAAGAGAGTTTGGCTGGGAGGTGTTAATGCATCTGCCGTATAGTCCTAACCTTGCACCTTCAGATTTCCACCTGTTTCGGTCTCTTCAGAATTCTTTAGGCAGTGTCAGGTTAACATCACGAGAGGACTGCCAAAACCACTTGTCGCGGTATTTTGATCAGAAGTCCCAAAATTTCTATAGCAATGGGATCATGTCCCTACCTACAAGATGGCAAAAAGTTATCGAACAAAATGGTACCTACATACTTTAGATAAAAGTAAATAATGTATATTAAAAAATGTTTTGAATTTTCTTAAAAAATGCGAAGAAACTTTTTCCCCAACCTATTATAACTTGCAATAAAAGTAACAAATATACTACTCAAGACGTTATCCACAGATTACCATACAGAATAGCTAGCTGTTAGCAGAGCAAGTTAAAAAAGCACTTATATTACTTATTAACTATATATTAGGGCTATGATCTCTTAAAATAGTCATAATTTCACTCTTAAATACAGCTTGTCTGAGAAACATAATATCAGTAGAGCCAAACTGTTTATTATAGGTGTATAGGTGTCAACCAAACGATGTAACGGCGAGCGAACGCCTGAGTTAGTTCGACAAAATGAAGATAGATATTAGGATATGATAATAAGATATCTAGCAGCCATAGAAACATTTAGAACCGCATTTAGATCTGTGATTTCTTACATCATGTTAGTTTGTACATTCGCTATGCGCTTGCGGTGATTGCCGTCAGACCTTGGTGTACGTTTCCTATACAAGCTAGCTGCTTGGCGCCGCTTATATACTTAGCAAGTGCTTGAGAATTCACTAATTACATGCCTTTAGATAAAGTTAGGTTATGCAATGTTGTTATTGTCAGAGGGCTAGTTCGCAAAGATATTAAATTCTAGTTTGTATCCTGTTTCAATTTAATTGTCCAGTTTTAGCATAAAAGTTGTTTGACTAGGTATAGTCTTTTGACCGTATCCAATGATGCATCAATCATCTCTTCTACCTGTTCCACTTACGAAAACTAACCTACAACGTTTTAGCCTGAAGCTAGCACCAAAGTATATTGTCTATGTATAACACATGTACCAAGAAGTTAATAATTGTAACGTGTTTCAGCCAAACAATCGCATGCACGGCCACTTGTTCGGTATTTTATGATTAAAAAAAGTTGAATGAAAACTTTTTTCACGCGCTCGTAGGAACGTCCATGAAAAATAACCTACAATCATGAAATAAGTCAGGTAAAACAATGATGCATCTTCCCTGAGAAAGGAACCGGTGATATAACCTTTATTGATGCACTGCATTTCCTATGTGCCGGTCCGCCAGTATTCCTCCGCGCTTCGGTGGCTCGAGACGTGCAGACGCCATTTTAAAAACACCGAAACGGCATCGTTATTTTGTTTACACATAGTTCGAAATTCGAAATTTCCAATACAATTCAAAATAAAAAGGTTTTATTTAAAAAAAATACCCTCCTTTTGGCAGTCGGGTAATAAAAAGGTTATTGTGCTTTGTGAAATGTTGATAGCTTCGTCGCATTGTTAAAGGATTTTGTCAAACGCTTTGTTTTAGCGGGTAAGTTTATCAATTATAATATAACGTACGCTGTTCAGTTTAAGTAAATATGCTGAATGTTTATTATTCCTGATTCATGAATTAACGATGATAAGCGATGTCGTTAATTAGGCGGGTACACACTGATGTTTACCATTTAGAATATTTGAGATTTTTAATGACCTTAGTTATTTTAAGACTTTTACTGTACCTGCACGCTAATGGTGAAACACACTATCAATCAGAATTTGAATGATTTTGAAGCTCACTGATAACCCATTGTTCGACAAATTTGTCTTCTCAACAACGTAAATAACGCAATGAATGTTGGTGAACTGTCAAAATGAAACCGATTCTTACTGTTAGTGTGTGAAACTACTGATACACATGCTCATTAGTAGTACAAAAGCATGCTTTTATTGAGCAAATTGCTACTAGTAGCATGTGTGTCACAACATTGCTAGTAATAGCAAGCTTATTTCTAGTATATTTTCGAGTCGGCATGCTTTTTATAAGCACGTGTGACACTATCTTTACGCAATTACCCCGCTGGTCCCCAACAATGTTTGAATCATCTCCCTGCGTTTAGTATAAAGCGTAATTAAATAATTGCTCCTTAAGTTCTGAGTTGAGCTGCACGATTGCTGACAAATGCGTGCACTGACTGGACAGGTCCACTCAATCTGTGTGGTTCTTTCCTCAAAAGACTATTTCAGACATCAATCTACATGGTCTTCTCATGATCTGACCAAGATTATGTCTGGACTTTAAAGGAGACTGTGACCTCTGAGTTTGTTCCGGCCTTTTTTCTCAGAGTAGTCAGGTAGGAAACGCCGACCTCATCTAGTTTTTTTAAAATATGTAAAAGTGTTTTACAAAACTATTTACAGAAATAAAATCATTTATCATTTTATCATTCAACGAAGTTTTTTGAAGTTACAAAATTAAAATGTTTTTTGAAAGGATCTATCGTTACAAGTTTCGTATGTAAATCCGTTTGGAAATATCTGAATCCTTTATCATCTTGTTTATGCAAATGTTATCTTTATCTTCGTGCAAACTTGTAGTTTTTGTCTCTTAGTCTGAACTGATTGTGCGCTTATCAATCAGGTTTTTGACACGTTCAATAGTACATTTTGACACCGTTTTAAAAGAAATCTGCAAAAAAATAACTAACTAAAAGATAAATAAGATCTTTATTCCACTGGACAATATAAGCTTCTCAACGTCGCTATGGTAAACTGTACGTCACAAATGACACTTTACCTAGCTCTAAGGGGTCCCCGAAACGATCAATCGCAATTGATCAATTGCTATCAATTTCTATTGTAGTAATATTATCAATCGCTTCAATTGCACTTGGAATTGACAATTTGAAAAAAAATTTAAATATTGAAATTTTTACGTGATTATGGTACACAATGATGTGATGCGCAAATTGATCGTCTACCAAATGCAATTGAAGCGATTGACAATATTCTACTAGAGTAGAAACTGAGGCAATTGATCGTTTATCGTTGATCTAAGAACATCTAAGGGGTCCCCCCCCCCCCCCTTTAGTTGTTTTTAGAAGTCTTTGAAGTCAGGTCAAGTTTCCAAAAATAGTTACAACTCACATCTCATCTCATCATCTGTGTAGCAATTTTGACATCTCCGCAGTACACATAGCTTTGTCAAATATTGAGTGTATAGCAATAAATCCCACAGTTATGCTATCTAAAAAAAAAATTGGTGCAAGTTACGATTAAAAGTTCGACCGACACCCAGAGTTAGGACATGAGTGATTAATTGATTATACAAAACTATGAGGTAAATTATTTACTCATTAGTAGTCGTAGTTAACTAATATGTTAAATAACTAAACAACGAACATATTCGTCAGTATAGTTTAGAGTAACTACTCATATTATTTCCATAACATTGTCTTGATCATTATCATCATGTTTTGCAAACAAAATAAGTTTAATAAATGTTTTATATTATTGTTCAACATTGTTTTTGTTATTGTATATATGTTATAGAAGAGATTTAATGTTTAAATAACAAATAAAAGTTTTGATTTTATAAAGCTGGTTTAGCAAATCTTACTTTTAAAGTAGGAACGTCAAGTAAATTCCATCAACAGATATCGAAGCAGATTTCCCGAAAAAATAAAAAGAAGCCCCTTTAATATCCTAAGACAAAACGCTGATAATAATTGTGTAACACATTATCAATCACAATCTAAATGATTTTGAAGCATATTACCAATCCATTGATTCATATGTCCGAAAAATTTGTTAATATAAAAGTATATTACCCCGCAGGTAATACACTTTTATATTACACTGTAATCAAGAAAAATCGACACACATAATTGACACGATAACAAGCCACTGTCAGAAGCAAACCGTCTGACATTTGAAGGTCTAAACAGTCTGGCATCAACTATCGCAGCCATCACTGTTGCAATACTCGTTGCAGACAGTGCACATGACGAAAACGCAACGATTTCCATATCTACTGTTGTAAGATCCAATACCTGTAGGTACTGTTCCATTGTCTTATTTAAGGTCTAATGGCGAAACAATAGTCCGTCTTTTGGTCATCTTTTTTAACAAGTGATGGTCAGTTTGATCTTTTGTCCATATTTGCATATGATTCTCTCAGAGAAAGACAAATTAGGAGATCTTGGGAAAGTAATTTTCCTATAACACAAAAAATCCTTATTTTAAACTGCATTATCAAGATTCTCCGCTGAATTTATGATGAACTCACTGTGTGACATTTAGCGAGGACTTTAGTAGGTACTGCCCATCCTCTTGAAGTCACGATAAACAGCAAATTAAATACAAATTCAACAATAAATCAAGATTCGAGTTTAACAAACGGACTATCGTGCTAACTGACAATTAATTGGCATCTTAACACAAAGTATTGCGTTTTGAACGATCAAACACTACCGCATTTCACATTAAACACTTAGAAATCTGTTCACCCCAGAAAATAAATACGCGTAACGTTAAATATTGATGTTGAAGCAATTGCTGAAGTATATTATTACTTCAGCAATTATTAGACTAGAAATTATCAAAAAGATCCCAGTTGTAAGGTCCTCATTGCATATCCAGATTTTTCCACAGTTCCTCTTTTTTTTACATCTAGCATAATATATCATAACACACCATCACGCCTATGATCCCCGAAGTTTTAGGCAGAGGTGTGTGTGTGTATAGTAAACCCATATTTCGCTCCATGTAGGGGGAGCGAGCCTATTGCCATCAACAGGGCACAAATCCAGACTCCGGGCTCTTACTGATGCTAGGGCTACACCAACGGGAAACGCCGTTGATTATCGCGATCACGGAAGTAGGCCGTAAGTGTAGCCATAACTTGTCGCGATAATTTAACAACGACATTCACAATACCGATTGACTTTCGCCAAATTTATGGTGGCATTGACTTTGACCGCTCAAATGCGGCCACTCAATTTATCACGATAATTATCGGAACAATTATCACGTTGTTTAGGGCGATGATGGGTATTGATGTTGACGTTGGTTTGGCCCCTGCATGAGAAATTGCTCATGGAAAAACCCAAGTAATGACAATGTAGGTTTTAGCACCCTGTGTGGTTAAAACAAAATCTCTTTAAAAAGCACTGATAATAGATTAAAAGTTTGATTTGAAAGTCAAGAAAATACCAGAAGCTCCACTGATGCCGCGATTGGCGTAGCTACCTACTAGGCCAAACTCAGCTAACAAATTAATATCTACAACGTTTCTACCTTTGCCATAGACTCGAACAGAAGAAGAAGAACAAAAAAGAAGACGAAACAAAAAGCAATCCTACTTTTTACTTTACTTACGTTTGTATGTTTGTTACTCAGTCACGCAAAAGCGGCCGAACGGATTTCGATGAAATTTGGCACACAGATAGTTTATAACCTGGATTAACGTAATAGGATACTTTTTATACCGGTAAATGACATGGCTTAGCGACTGGTATCAATTTTATTTATAACATTTAAGTTATTAATTTATGTCGCAGACGAAGTCGCGGGTAGAAGCTATGAATATGATCAATGAATAATAATGATATAGCGCTCTATCAACATCTAAGATTAATCATGACAGGCAAATGTCTTGATTTCATAATAATTATAATAACAGATAAATCAACATAGATTCATACACAAACCCATTTTTGTTTATTTATTTAATTTCATATGCACAGAACTTTCGAAGACACAATATAAATATGGACAGTAGGGAAACTACGAACAAACGTACGAAACGGCACACACACAGACGCGCGCATCGATGAGACCCCTTAGCCACAGTAAATATACTGAGAGCACCGCGACTGTCGCTTGGGGTCTCGTCGGTGCGCGCGTCTGTGTGAGTGCACCGTTTCGTACGTTTGTACGTAGTTTCCTTCCTGTCCATATATTTATTATGCTTATGATAAGTGTCTGCTCTTATATCCCTCATAATATTTGCAAAGTAGATGCTGTTTTCTTTGTTAATTAAGTAAATGAATATGGATGTTATTATCTAATACTTCCTTGAGGCGTTTACTATTAAACGGATTTTCTAATTTATTATTTTATTTACTTGCGGCTTTACATGGATCAAAATTAAAAATGTTAAAAACGTTATATCACTCAAATCCTCAAAGCATGTTTTCAACTTGATTTGTTGGCAGTGTTATTGCATTTTAGGATTCTTTTTCTTATACCTCTTTCTATAATTTCCTCATTAATATTTTTTGTTGTGTTTTTATATCCTACCACTATCGCGCTCTCCGGTCTACTCCTTGATATGCAATGGTCTCTGTTGCACCATGAAGCATGAGGCTACAGGTTCATTCGCGTCATTGAGTCTGGGCAAACCACGCTGGGGTCGGTGCATTTCATTCATTCATTCGTTACTAGAAACATCGTTTATGTAATTGCTATCGCCATTAAGTGCTACGTTATCGAAATGACGCATTGCTCGAAAAGCATTAATTGTACAAAATATTCTAGTTTATGTAACAGCAATATAATCTAAAAATAAGCAGCATTATTAGTAATCTGTCAGGTTCGTGGCTAAATAATAACAGCCGCACGGGTCGATCCATCAGGTTAATCTACGCTTACCGCGTTTGGACAAACGCGGTCCAATCCACGGACGTGGATGGGACCATCTTTACGTACCGATACTCCTCCGAGTCTCGGAAAGCACGTTATGCCGCTGGTCCTGGCTGTAATTCGTGGATCTATGACAGTCGTTACGGGTCGTCAGAAGCCCGAAAGTCTGACAACCAGTCTTACCAAGGGGTAAGGGGTAGGGGTGGGGTATTACCCAGTTGGCTACTGGGTTGTGGAGGTCAGATATACAGTCGCTAGATGTAAAATACTAGTATTCAGCTGCATCCGATTAGACTGGAAGCCGACCCCAACATAGTTGGGATAAGGCTAGGCAGATTGATTTTGGTAATAATCTGTCATTGGAATGGCAAATCAAAAATGTTAGATAAGTATTACTCGAATAGCAGTTTCACCTACCCATTTCGAGGTCTAAGGAATAAAGATGAAATAATATTGCAAAATTTTCTTAAAAGTGTGAACAAATTCTACGGTCAATTTGTAAGTGCACTACAAATAGCAACTACTGATTTCACAGTTACATTTTCTGATCCATCGTTAACATTTTATTTATACAGGAGTAGAGACAGTTAATACAAAACATATAATTATAAACGATGTAAATTATTTACAATAATAACCCATCCGTATAAGATAATAAGCAGCAGATGATCATAGCGAGCCACAATGAAAACTTATCGTAATTGATTCCTGATTGAGACTGACTAACTTCCAAGTAGTGCATAAATACGCATGAAGTATTGCGCCTTAATGAGCTCACAGTAATCGATGCAATAGTGCGGCTGTTCTACCGTGAATAAGGCGGAGAACTCACTGGTTGAATATGAATAGTACTAAAAACTTTGTGTGGCCAAAATACACGGGAACTAAGGCAAAGCGGGTAGGACATGGTTCAGGCTCACACAGACAAGCACCCTAATTGCGTAACACACTATCAATCGGAATCTGTTTCATTTTGACAGTTCAACAACATTAATTGCGTTATTTACGTTGTTGAGTAGACAAATTTATCGAACATAATGAAGCAATGGATTAGCAATTTGTTTCAAAATGATTCAAATTACGATTGGTAGTGCGTTACGCAATTAGGGTGCTGGTTAGCATGGCACAAAAGACGGGCTTAAGCCTGTACTCAGCAGTGAGTAAAACAAGGCTGGCAAAGATGATGATGATGGCAAACTGTTCCGACAAAAAAAAAACCGGCCAAGTGCGTGTCGGACTGAACAAACAAAACAAAACAACATTTTGTAAAGAAAGCGGACTTTGGTTGCTTCTCATTCCTTTGTTTTTCAATATTTTTTCAAACAAAAATATAATATTTATCATATTAACGAGTTCTAAATAACAATACCCCACTAGCTGGGGTAGGTCAAAAATTTTTTTCGTGCCCTGCCGGTATCTCTATGGGAGCCCCCTTAAAAACATTTTAAAATATTTTTTGACATTTGTATGCCTTTGGGTCAACAAGATGCTTTCACTGTGAAAAATTGAAGACTAGCAAATGGTTGACCGTTTGGCTGTACAACCTATGTGACAGATGACTCATCTGTCACGTGTCCGTCTGTCCATCACCTGAGATGACGGACAGATGAAAAGGCTCCGTTTGAACCCTTCGGGTACAGAACTCTAAAAAGGTTTTTTTAGGAAGGATAAGAGAGATTTAGAAAGGTCACAGCAAAAATAATAAACCAAAAACGAAAATAGGGTCTGACACCAATTAGATGGTTTTCATACATTTCAGCGTTTTAGGTCATGCAACGCAGTAGGTACCTTAAAATATGCTAAGTCAAACTCGGTCAATAACTCAATGAGATAATGCGCTTACAGAAGCAGAAACTTAAAGTAATCGATGCTTATCATCGCTGGCTGTTCTAGCGAAACTAAAGTTTAAAGCACAGTGCACACGTGCCAAATACACAACACGTTTTAAATATTTATCCAAAAAATTTAAGTATACAAAAAAACAGGTCGATGAATCATGTCATCTTGACTTGATCTGTAAACATAGCACTTGGAGCATCTGAAACTCACTCTGCAGTGAGAGATCAAGACCGATTATAAGATTTCAAAGTTATATTTTCATAATAATCAGTTAACAAATGTTCGAATAACAACATGTGTAGGTAATGCTAATTACAATGACAAATGACTCTGAATAGAAAGTTAATAAACATAATTAACTAGAAACGATGTCCATAATAATTATCAGATATTCTGAAACGCTCACAACCACAGGGGCTCGGGCATTGACACTTGAGAAAATCAATCTGCCTAGCCTTTTCCCAACTATGCTGGGGTTGGCTTCCAGTCTAACCGGATGCAGCTGAATACCAGTATTTTACATGGAACGACTGCCTATCTGACCTCCACAAACAATTAACTGGGTAATACGATACCCCTTGGTAAGACTGGTTGTCAGACTTTCGGGCTTCTGACGACCCGTAACGACTGTCAAAGATTCACGAATGACAGCCGGGACCAACGGCTTAACGTGCTTTCCGAGGCACGGAGGAGTCTCGGTATATAAAGATGGTCACCCATCCACGGACCGACTCCGGCAAGCATAGCGTAACCTGACGGATCCACCCGTGCGGCTGTTATTACTTAGCCACGAGCTCCTCCATCGAGCCAATGCTCGATACACCGTAGTTATCCATATTACTCTCAAGTGTCAATACACTTGAGAGTAATATGGATAACTACGGTAAAGTTGAATATATTCTTTTGATACTTAGGATTTGATGGAACAGTTGTAAACATACCATCCGCTGCCGAAATCAAGTTTTGTTGGTTTCATGACCCAAAATTCATGTTTACATCTTGCCCCGTTTGTTTAAAATACTTACATTAGATTCAATCGGAATCTGTATTCCTACTCTAGATGACAGCCTCAACATGACTTTGTTTACAAACCTTCTTAGAACCTACCTTCTTCTTACCTGTATAGCCACTTAGCCATAGATTTTAATAAAATTTCAAC
Source organism: Cosmia pyralina (assembly GCA_946251885.1). Lineage (NCBI taxonomy): Eukaryota > Metazoa > Arthropoda > Insecta > Lepidoptera > Noctuidae > Cosmia > Cosmia pyralina. Next base: position 23,698,376 of record OX276353.1, read on the forward strand.
ACCAGACAATGTACACCGCGGTTGATCTCAAGCCATGTGGGTCACGTGTGGCTCACAACGGTATCCTAACCAGTTCTAATGATTATCCTAATGTACGGGCATTGCTGGTGCACACTCCGGCTTGAATAACTTACAAATTGAATGTGTAAAGTTACAGCAGTTTATAAGCCAAGAACTGAACTGAAAATTGATGTCGACAGATAATTAGAAATACACGCAATAACAAATTTTGGTGAGTTTGTTTGTGAATGCGTTGTACCATCCTGTATAAAAGTGACGTCACTGTTTCAACTGCCATTCTTTTTCTTAATAGCTCCTAGTTCATAGAAGCCTAATGAATCGGATCTGCTATCATGACATAAATCAGCATGTTTGTAGTTTTGATCAACGTATGCCCGGTTTCTGGAGAATTCTTAAACGGAGTTTAAACTCTCACTCTCAAATCATAGCCTCTAAAATTCCTTCCTTATGCTCGGTTGTTGAGGTCCTCACATAAACCCTGGATAGTAATTCACTCGACTTTTAAGCTAAATTCTTCCTTAGCGTATAGTTCAGAAACACAATGTCGAACCAATAATCACTATAGAATGAATAAACTTTGCTTAAATACCTCAGAAACCGTAATAACAAAACTCCGTTTAACCGAAGTAACAAAACTTGACTAATGATGAGACGCAATCTGAGTTAGCAGATACAAGGGGTAATTATACTATTAGATTCGTTTAAAACAAAATCTATTAAGTTCCATTTCAATTATATTATAAAATCACCACTCAATATAAGTAAGCTAAGTAACATCATTCTGTGTTTGATTCAGAATACTGCATCTATTCTGCACTACGCCTAACATCATAGGAATGTAGGCCGCTTGTATGGCTCACAAACGGTACTATTCTAACCAGTTGATTATCCTAATGCATGGTCATTGCTATTGCACATTCAGCGGTTTTAATGGCCGACATTCCAAATCTTAATAGTTAGCATGATGTTGAGGGAAAAATCGCGGTAGTATAAGCTACAGTTAGTAGGGGTCATTGGTTGGGTATACATAGCAACGGTTTTGCCAAGCAAGATAGTAAGTAAAACTAAGAGGTTGCTGTAACTGCAACAGATTCCATCAGTCAATTACAAGACTGCAATTTTGTCAGAATAAAAAATTACAATAGGAAACTGCTATCATTTAGCCGAAGAGAATTCTAGTCAGTTTTTACGACACTCTTTAGACACTTTCAGTATGGGAACTACCCACACTTAAGTAAGATCACAGAGTATTTTATACTATACTGAAAGATGCTAAGATAAGACGTGGTAGGTAGGCCCCCAGATCTTCACTCACCTAACTCGACTGTACATTTTCACTCTACGTGAAGTTGTCATAGAGGGCGCTCCCAGATTTTATATTCTAACTCGGGCTATGCGTTGTCTGTCTTTCAGTCAGTCTATCGCAAAACTGTTTTATATGCCTCGAAGTTATCGAAGTCCAATGTTGAACAAAAGCATGTAGGTAAGTACCAAATTTTCCTCCACTTAAATTACAGCCACCAAGTAATTATGAGCTACATACACCAAACAGTTAACTTAAGCAAAGCATATCTAAGCGACTCGTGCGCAATTTATCGTGATTGTGCGATATGGTGTCTCAGATAATTGCAGCTCGGCTAGAAAGCAGTGTGGCACAGTTGCCTCTTTCGTCCATGTTACTGACATAAATTCAAGGCAATTTAATGACGTGTTACTGTATTTTTATCGATTTTTGTTACATATTGTAGGTACTACAATTAACGTTTTATCAGCATTACTTGCTGGCACATGTATTGAAACGTATTACTTGAAAAAAACATGCAACAGTGCACTCATTCATATAGGTACTTATTTATTTGCTTACCAGTTATGCTTGCCTTTTTCTGCTTGCTCAGCTTCTTACACTACATTTTTATTTTTATTTATTTATTCATAACAATTTTTACATTGTGTCGAATATTAGAAACAATTTTATAACTTAAAAAAAAAATACAAAAACAAAAAAAAAAGAATAAAATAAAATACATGCCACTTAATTACAATGAGGAAGAGTAATAATAATAATAAATAAATGTCATTTAAGTAAGTAGAATAATAATGCTACAAATAATTAAATATAGGCAATGTCAGATATCCAAAGTCAATTACTTACATAAATGTCGTGAATGTAAATGAACAATAAAAGATTTTTAGACTAATAATAACAGAAATAATAATCATAGTAAATTTCTAGTATAATATGTATGTTTACAATTTAAATGTCATTAATAGAATAATAGCAGCCTTCCAGTAGATAACGCTTCAATTTAGTTTTGAAGTCCCTTTTGTAAAGTGATAATTTTATATCAACGGGAAGTTTATTGAAGATTTTCACTGACATGTGGCAGGTACCGTGTGTGGTACATTAGGATCAGGCACGTTTCTAATTTCTTCAATAATGATGCACAAAAATGGCTCAAATCAATTTGCCTAGCTGCTTCTTCCCAACTATGTTGGGGTTGACTTCCATTCTAACCGGATGTTGCTGAATATCAGTATTTTACATGGAGCGACTGCCTATCTGACCTCCACAACCCAGTAACTAGGTAATACGATAAGACTGGTTGTCAGGCTTTCGGGATTCTGACGACCCGTAGCGACTCTCAAAGATCCACGAATTACAGCTGGGACCAACGGCGAGGCACGGAGAAGTATGTAAAGATGGTCACACATCCACGACCAACCCGGGCAAGCTTAGCTTAACCTGATAGATCGACCCGTGCGGCTGTTATTACTAAATGTCTCATGTCTACAATTGGGAATTTTAATGACACTATCTTTTCCGAAACATCATCTCATCATCAGTTTGCTTATTGACCCAAAGTTTTGACGAATGTGATTAACATGACATGAACGTGTCAAATGCTTTAAAAGAAACTCACAGCAGCGGTCAAGATCAACTCAGAACATACATAACACGATGATGTTATATCACATTACACCAACCGCATGTAACTCAAAGTCATGTACCATACAATCATACGAACAAAGCCGAGCACACAATAGGACAGATTTATCTACAATTCTACGCCTTTGTAAGAGTATAAAGAGAATATATATAATAATAATTATTATAGTGAAGATATATGTAGTGTAATGAGATGTCATTCTTTCCGCACTGATTTGCAAAGGAAGATAAATAAATACATATAGTAATTGACACTGCTTATCATTTCATCTAAGATTGTAACAACGTGTAACGACATGTGTGTAATTTGCATAATGAAATGAGGAGTTGAGAAAAACGTAAAACAGCAGGATAACATATTTCCTTCGTGCTTCCCATTTATGGAAGCACACTCACCTTTTAGATAAAATTGACAAAATTATCCGACAAACTTTAACTTCGATCTTAAATGTGGCCATGGACGACCGCGCTTGGGCACAAGCTACTCTCCCCATTCGTATGGGAGGCCTCGGCGTCCGCAAAATTTCTAGTATTAGTTTACCGGCATTCATATCTTCGGTCCACGGCACAGATAAATTAATCAGGAAAATCTTAGCCTCCACACTGGTTAATTTTGATGTGCCTTGTTTCACCGAGGCTATAGATGCCTGGAGACTCGCTTGCCCGAATTCAGACCCACCCGACAATCCATTTTCCCAGAGACGGTGGGATGAGCCGCTCTGCAGAGTAGTACAGAACAATTTACTTGACACGTCTGCTACTACTGCGGAGCGTGCGCGTCTGCTGGCTGTGGGTAAGTGGGAGTCGGGTCTGTGGCTTCATGCACTACCGTCGTCGAACATAGGCACTTTGTTCGACGACACTACTTTCCGCCTCGCTGCTTCCCTGCGACTAGGAGCTCCTTCTTGTTCTCCTCATCGCTGTCACTGTGGCGAAGTTGTCAACAGCCTCGGACACCACGGCCTGTCTTGCAGCCGAAGTGCGGGTCGCTTAGCACGGCACGCGAACATCAATGACATCATCCGACGAGCCCTTGTCACCGTCGGCGTTCCAGCTGTATTTATTTATTTCCATGGAAGTTGGGAAGGCCTTTAGTGTGGGACGCAACGTGTGTCGATACTCTTGCGCCATCCCATCTTCCTGGCTCTGCGTGCTGTGCTGGCACTGCTGCTGCCGCTGCGGAAAACCTCAAGCGGCGGAAGTATAATAACCTTATCGGTAATTATATTTTTGAGCCGTTTGGGGTTGAAACCCTTGGGCCGTGGGGTCCGAGTGCACTTAGTTTGTTCAACGAAATCTCCAAACGGCTGGTTGACACTTGCCGTGATCCAAGGGCTGGCTTTTACCTTGGCCAGCGGCTTAGCATTGCCATACAACGTGGCAATGCCGCCAGTCTCTTGGGTACTTTACCAGTCGACAGCGATGCGGAGGAATTTTTCGACGCCATATTTTAGTTTTTTAATAGTTTTAGTTATGTTACCTTTTAGTAAAATAATATATAGGTTCCAATTAATCAATTGATAGAAGGAGATTAAACATCAATTGTTGTTGTTTAATCTCCTTCTCAATCCGCAATCTCAATCCGGCGGATTGCGGATTGAGAAGGGGATTTAACATCAACTAACATCATTTAACTAGTGACTTAAAATACAATTAACAGAGTGTTTTAGTAGAATGAATGAGATCAAGCTCCAAATGCTAGTTTTTATGTGGAATATAGTTTAAAATGTGGTTTTTTGAAAAATCTCAGGTGAGAATGAATATAATATTTTTCTTAGAGTATGATGCAAATTGCGAATTGCAAATTGCGAGAATCAAATACCTTTTCTAGACAAATTATATGGCAATATTTGAGAGGCTTTAATTAAGAAATGAGGGTTAAGTCAATTCCACAACCACCTCCTTTCAAGTCAATAACTAAGATAGAAAACGAAGCTGCACACAACATCAAAGCCCGTCTTTATTCCCAAAACAAAACAGCAAGCAAACAAACTAGGACCAAGAACAATAACAACACAAGGCTAAGGTTACAACTACATAATACTTATAAAGGATGTTACGAACAAACGTATCCGTTAGCCTTAGCCTACGCTTATGACCACATAATTTGTGCACATCGGTTATAAGGGCTAGCCCACCAGCGGATTTGCGGTTGAAATCGCGTGTTGATTTGGCAGCCGCAGGCGCTACTTTGATTTGCGTGTTTTTGACATGGTGTTCGTGCGTCATGTCTTTAAACTAATTCTAAGTTATTAAATGCGTTTTGTTTATATTTTATTGGTGGGACCTATATAATAATATTATAATATTATCATGTTGAAGTTGCAAGTTGGTATTTATATTTCAACGTTTTTAGTCTTTTCTAACAACATTAACATGGGAGGGCAATTTTTCGAAGTATGTGTAATATTTTCAGAATAAAATAAAATTATACTTGATCATAAATAACCATGACAGTAACAATTTCTCAAACATAAACAATTGGCATAGTATCTCAAAAATAAGTGAAACTAAAAATAAATCCCTAGCATTACTAATGTAACAATGGCAGATCTCAGAACTGAGACAATACTAACATGACGACTAAGAAATATTAATGAACTGTAAAGGAATGTTAATTAATATGAATGAACTAAGCGAACAAAAAGCAAGTGTAGCAGTGTAGGCGAGGCGCTAATCGAAAACCTTGTCTGGGATAAGAAAAATGTAAAACTGTAGGGGTGGTCTCATTGAAAGATTTTTTAGAACATTTTAACCCGTTTGTCTTCTTTGAACCTTTAGAACTGTTAGGAGGAATATACCCTTTACAGCCAACATTCAGCCAACATTGATTTATTAATAATGCGTCATTGACCGAGCGAGCGTAGCGAGCGAAGCGTCTTTGCTTCAAATCTGGCAACATTTTTTCGTCTGTCTGTTTCTTGCTACTCCTCTACAGCTTGTATTTTACAACCGATCTGAACGAAACTTTGTATAATACAGGTTTCATGAATTTTTTAAATTTTTTTTTAGTCGGAGATTTTTGATTGGGTAGGGGTACTTCCTCCAAAAAGGCTACTGATGAAATCTGATTTCAATGTTTTTTTTTTAATTTGAAATGTAGTAACTTTAAGTTGGTCTCATAAAAATTTGGTAAATATCTGATGAGGATCTTCGGCGTGATGAGCAGAATAGCTCCTCAAAATGCAGTAAATTGCTCATTTTTAGATTTCTACCAGTGGAATCGGCCCTTTAACTACTAGGAAAAGATTGATGGAACACCTGGGACCCCATTCTCATCACAAAACTAGAGATCTCTGAAAATAAATATCAGAATTCTCTAAAACGTTCATTGTTGTTAGTTGTGGACTTGTGGGCTAGTTTATTTGTTTAATTAACGTCTTGCCACTTGCCATGACTTTTTTTGCGAAGCGCGGTAGCTTCAAAAAAATAAAAAACATTATAAATATCCTGTTTTAAATAACTTTAGTGGTATATTTATTGTTGCAAAAAAGTTTGTGCTCGCGAGGTCTACTGTTCGCAGAAATATTAGTAATAAGATGATCCATAATGTAAGTGTACAGTGGGCTGCATCAATTGGGTACCCCAGTTGTATAAAAATTTTAATACAACTGGGGTACCCAATTGATGCAGCCCACTGTACATGTAGAAATGGACTTAAAATAAATAATAAATTGCTGTGATCCAGGACAACATTGGGTCATTGGGTCATTTTCCAATACGGAAAAGGAGAGTAAACATATTTGTTTCATTATTTTTTTCTGTCCTACCCATAGGTACTGTGGTACTAGTACTAACTTTAAATATAGAACTTCACGGATTCCAAATCATTTTTCATCTAACACGCAATATCTTATAAAGATAGGGTGAAATAGATATTTCCGACACTATCGGGCACGTCAAATCTTATCACAGATGTGAAGAATAACTGATAATAACTTATTTCTTCACAGGTACTTGTAGATATGGATTTTCGTAATAGTCTATATGGGAATATTGGTGTGAATAATCATACTTTTACCAGGAAAGGTTTGGTTGATAAAATTGGAAAAGTAAAACTTATTGATAAAGGAAAATGTTTTTTGTAGATATCGCTAAAGACCGAGTAAACATTATAATGAAGGATCCAAACCCAATTAAATTTCAATACATACGTCTTCTTCCCAAAACTATAGAACGCCATCTGCTACGAACCTTACATACTCTTTTTGCTTGGTATTTTCTATCACATCATCATACACTTTAACGTACATTTTATGCTCATCTTCCAAGCCCAATCGGATTGAAATAACATTAAATCCAGTTTGTGTAATGTTAAATGCTACAACAAAGTTAAATGTTGAATGGAGTAATGCTGCAGTAACTACATAATTTCTCAAGTACTTATCGTCAACCACAGTCACAAGAATCAACCGAGGGTAACGAACAACTAACGGTTACATTTGACAAATTACAAGAACTGCGGTATTATACAACCCTACTTGTGAACTGTTATTGAAAGCAATGTGATTGACATCGTCTGGTAGCTAATCTTGATTATGTATAGACGTTTTTAATTCGTCTTCTAAATTATGAATATCTTTGTAGTTACTACCTACTATATGCTAGAATCTATCTACTGACAATAAACAATATCTGATGACCTTATAAATAAAATATAAATATAAAATTAAATATAAAATTCTGCATTAGCAAAGTGTAGGTTCCTACTACTTGTTCACTATATTTACTGTTAAAAATCTTTACTTTACCTTTACAAATATTTGTATAAAATTTACTGGAGCAAGACACAGACATACTCGTACACTTATTATAAATTTTGTAATACCTACTTGTACCTATGTGCACAAATAAACGTATTTTTTTACTTTTAGCCTTAGGTCCTTTGAATGATTTTCGTTAAAGCGATAGCATTTCTCACTATTTGTATATATTCACTAATTTGGAGTCTATTTGTAGGTTCCTCATGGTTTGTTGCAAAATGGACACAAAAATGGACCAGAATGCTTCAGTTTTTTAATCACAGAATATAGCATTATCTTTACAACGTTTAACTTTGACTTGTTCAGGACTGTCTTACCCATTCATACTGCGTAGTTTTGTGTGTTTTTGTTAATAGTAGTTACCTTGACGATGTCACAGGATTGCATTGAAGTGATTGTGCACATCAAGTATGTTACGTGGGAACTTGTTTGTTCATAAAGTGCCGCTAAACGACGATTTAGTACTAAGATTGTGGTTCCAGTGGCGTGGGAGATGCGTACTTACGTGGTTTATGTTGTGAGTTACGAGCGTTTAAAGATGCTTTGTTTTATTTAGTTAAGTTTTCTATTTTACCAGCTACTTCACAGGTTCTGAGTTTTTTGGCTCTGCTCCCACTGTTTCGAAATATGTTGAATTCTCCTGCCCTTTAATTATAAAGGTCGGCGCAATAGTCTTTTTTTTCATCTATATTTCTCTATTAGTTGTCATCTCGATAGTCACTCCTTTTCTAGCCATAATCATCTTTCACGCATTCCATCCATCGTTCTTCCCCTACTCGTATAGCCATCCTCATCACGTGCCTATACCATAACAACCAATTTCCACACATCTTTTCAGTCACCGGTGTCACTTTCAGAGTTCCTCTTTTAAACTCATTTCTTATTCTATCCATTCGCGTAACACCACACATCCCTCTTAGCATTTTCATATCTGCTGCATGTAATTGCCTTTCGTTCATTCCTTTTGTAGCCCAACATTCTTGTATTACTTATGTATTTACTACATTAATAAGAATAGCATATGCATCTGGTCATATTTTATAATCTAACTTTTGCTCTAATTGGACCTGAAAGATCAATAACACTTTGTCTGTAAAGGGATCTCCGAATAGAGAACTAAACATTTTTATTTAAAGGGATTGGAGCTCACCAAATGCCTGTTGCATTCATCGCCTGATTACTTACTATTTACTAGTCGACTGCTTTATTATATCTTAACTCATGCCTTTTGTGTTTTTATCTTCTTAAATTACTCAAGAATCTAGATCCATAGTATTCAAACAATCAAGCCTGCTTATAAATGCTCTTCTCCCAAACAACACTAGATCACGAGCATCTGTCAGTCTTTCACCTCCACTTGCATATAATTAAATTAACATAATTGAATAGCCAACGATCCTTGCCATACAGATTACACCATCAGGCCAATTTAATGGGAGAAATCGCTTGTCACTCAGGCTCAAGGAACACTCGCGTGCAACAAGAGTTTCTAATCTTATCTGTTGAGCATTTGCGTTAGATGTATCAACTAAACAGTTTATTATTGCCATATCGGTCTTTGTGGAGTATGCTTCATCGCATACGAGAGGAATGAACAGAATCGTACTTTGATTATGTTGAAGCTTAATGTAGTTCTAGTGAAATTGATGTAGATTATATGATGTTTGTGGTGCAGTGAGTCTTAAAATAAATGTGGTGCAGTTGACTGACGTGCGGCCTACTGTATCGAAAACAACCTAATTACAAGTTTACAAGTCTCTGTTAACTATTCAATTGATTGATTGATTTTTTTAGTGTTCCGTATCCGAGGGATGCCATAAGGAACCTTATTACTAAGCCTCCACTGTCAATCTGTCTGTCAGCGGGCTGTGTCATGAACCGTAATAGGTAAAAATCAATCAATCAATCTGCCTAGCCTTTTCCCAACTAAGTTGGGGTCGGCTTCCAGTCTAACCGGATGCAGCTGAATACCAGTATTTTACATGGAGCGACTGCCTATCTGACCTCCATGAATGATATATGAACCGTAATAGGTAGACAGTTCAAACTCAAAATCAAACTCAAAGCATTTATTTCAATTAAACCAATTACAGGCACTTTTGAATTGTCAAGGGGTCGGTCAGTCAGAAAGATGAAGCTAGGCGCCCATTCCAAAGCATAGTAGGTACCTATGGAGAAGAACGGGCAAGAAACTCCACGGACACTCTTTTAAATCAAGATATGGTTACAAAATAATGGTTACATCATTCATGTTGAAATTTTACATGTGAGAACGATGCAGAACGTTAAAATCGTCCTTAAAAAAAACAATTCAAATATTTAAATTTATTTAAAATAAGCCGTGGCCGCTAAGGTATGCCCAGCCTTCACTGACAGCGCTTGTTCACGAACCTGACGCATGGTTGAAATTTTCACAGATTGTGTATTTCTATTGCCGCTATAACAACAAGTAATAAAAATAAAATAAAGTTAAAAATTAAAGGGGGTCTCCATACAAGAAATGTGTTTTTTTTAAACTGAAGTATTTTTTTAAATATGTCGTGTTAAATATTGTACGGTGGTACGGAAACCTTCGTGTGCGAATTTGACTCGCACTTGACCGATTATTTACGATTCCTTAAACCTATAATCATATTTACATGTTTTAACAGACTGTAGTACCTACTTGCCTCTAACTCAATTAAATCTTTATCTGGGTTTATTTCCCGATTTATCACAATAGTTTTCCGGTATCCTAATTCGTTTTTAAAAACTTGCAGTTGTCTGATGATCACCAAATCAATTTACCGTGTAACCCGTAATACTAAACTGATGAAATCCTTCGCAATCCTAATTAGTCCTAAAGTTCAAACGTAGGTGAAGTACTGAAATGATGGTACATTGACGTGGGTTAGCCAAATAATTACACAATAAAGTTGATTAACGCCATTAACATGTCTAGCAAGAAATTAATCATGTAAATACCGAAACCAACAGGCTTCAGATTGATTTTACAAGGCTAAGTATGTTTAGACGCCTCCAGAAGTGAGGGTATCTTCATTTTCTAGTGCGTCGGCGCAAAGGCACCAGTCGGCCCAGCTACCAGCCTAGTATTTAATTTTTCACCATGGCAAAAATTACTCTCAAAAATATTGTGACGATGCGAGAGATGTGGATCAAAATAGAGGACACATTATAAAAATCTTTTGAAGAATCTTTTTCTTCCTGGGCAATTCAGGAGATGATATAACAGCAGTTTTTGAGACTCGAAAGCTCTGAGGTTCTGCGATCTCAAAGCTGTTCATGTAACCAAGCAATGCACCAATCAAGATGCAGGTTTTATTAAATTAATCTGACGATAAGTGCTGGTGACTTGCCGTTCTATTCGGCTTCATAGGGAATATTTATTTTCAGTAAAGATAATATGAATATTAAAAAAAAATCACAGAATAAAATAGTTTGTTCATAAAAAAGAATCAGAAAGTAATATCGTTTTTCTGTTTTGGGTAGACATTACTTCCTGAATTTATTTCACAAAATATTTTACTACAATACTTAAATCTTCAAATGTAGAATTGATGTGTACGCGTTCTAGTTTAAAAACATACATTTTTACATAACTTACTTGCATTATTAGAAGGCGTAATAACAGGTTTTAGAAGTCACTAAAATCATATTATATCTGCGTCATAAGTAATATATTAACAATATTTACAGAGCATCAGATATCTATACCAATACCAACCAAACTAAACTTTTCAAAGCTTCCATTCGTGACTCCAAATTAGTTGAGCTCCGTTTTAGAAAAAAAACAAATGGCTGCGCGTTAAAAATAAAATAATGGTTACGACCGAACGGAATTGTAGTTCGTAAAAAGTAAGGAGATGGATTAGACACAGTTTATAGTTACTGAAGAATTTGAGTGTTAGGTGACGGGGGAAATGCCTGACATGACTTTGAATTTGAACCTTGTTAAAGTCGATATAGAAGTCTAATTTAAATTAATGTTTTACGGTTGAAATTGCTGATATGTAGGTATTTACAGATATTACAAGTTACAACTTCTATCGGGTTCTTCTATGTTTGTCAGTCAATTATGCCATAGTCGAATGGATTCTTCTACAAATGGACTACCTACATATCTGATTCACTTTTGCAAGTATGCAAGGCTGCAAGAATGTTATCCATTTATCCATATCCATTGTCATCCATGAGAACTTTTTCATACACTGTTCGTCCCCAGTAAGGATTAGTTACCTACATTCTTTATTTTTCCATTTTACCAAAAATAAAGTAGGAAAGAAAAATCGGTAGCCCCATAAAATTATACCTAACTCAACCACCTAAAATAGCTTCAAGTTCCCTCCAGTATAATTTATGGCCATAATTATAAAACCATGTTCGGATCCAAAATTATCTTTACGTACTTTTAAATCGCTGCAAGGAGCAATTTAGATACAGCAGCAAATATAACCAACCATTTGTCTTCCATCCATTAACAGATCCGTTCAATTAAAGTTAGTTTCTAATTTAAGTTGACCTCTGTTTAACTTCAAAGCTTGTGTTTAGAAGGGTGGTTAGGTTAAGGCGTCCAGAGGGGTTTATAAAAATAACGTAATGTAAGGATTCAGGTGTAAATAAACAGACAAAGTAACTTTTATCCACCTTACATAGAATAGTTGAAAATATACAGGGTGAGCTGTAATTCGACGTATTATTTCCAGGAAGTGATAGTGACCCCTTTGCAACATTTAAACACCCCATAATATAGCCTAGGCCACACTCACGTCCTGGAAGGAATATGACATGTCGAATTACAGTTCACCCTGTAATATATACCTAGGAACTCTTGCGCCCAAAAGGGCTATCACTTTAACTACGAGTCGCATACAAAAGGTCCCTCAAATTCCTTAAAATCTTAATAAAAACAGTTATATTATAATAGCTAACTGAAACCACAGCTTTGTCTTTACAGTGTTGCATGCACTATTAACAATCCCCTTAAACATTAATCATAATAAAAACACTCAAATAGCTGTAGCTCTAATTGATCACTTCCTCAATGCTGATAAAACTTGTGAAGAAGAACAGATGTTTGACAAACAAACAAGTATGGCCATCAATTAAGTGGACTTGCATGTTACTGTGTATTTTTCTTGTGATAATAAAGTAGATAATCCTAATATTTGATATTATTTAGGGTTCAAATCATAGTTAATGAGAAGAGCAAGACTGTTGTAATAAACAAACATATAATAATTTAAGATATACCCTAGGTCCTGGAAAGAGAAGTGTCTTTATTAAAATTAAAACTAAAATCTATACTTACACTAGCAATCCCACCTAAAAATATAAACATTCATATCGTCAAATGGAGGCCCCATGTTTGGTGTCATGCCAATGATGCTGCAAAGGAAATATTCCCATAGTTACCAAGCTTTGCAGACGAACTGGTATTTCCAAACAATAATAAAAATAAAAGCCGTAATCAAAATAATGCAGTTCCGGATTAACGACTGCATGTGAAGAAGAAACAGATGTTGAGCAAACAAATTAATGAGACTGTAAAGTGAACGCTAAGATCAATGGAGCCGCAGCAAACTTGAGTTAATGAACAAAAAGGGAGACTAGTTGAACCAGTCTTGGTGCAAATATTTTAAACCAATATAGGATCACTAATAACCTAATAAGCAGTCACCTTGGTGTTAATTTGTTCATATTTGACTTTCGCGAAGTTGCATAAATGTTCCGAAAACCTGATATTTGTAAAGGCCAGAGTTTATATACCTATCATAATATTATTGGTTGCAATGCCTATCCTTGTCCTTTACTAAGCGGTTCTTTCTTAGATATTGGTTTCCATTCTTCTACTCTTTATCATCATTCTCTTATTGCCCAGTATTTGTTTGCTCAATATCTGTTTCTTTTTCACGTGAAGTCCGTTAAGCCGGAACTGCATTAGTTTATAAATGCTTTTATCTACGGTCGGTGCAACATGTCTTCTTCTTCCTTACTTCTCTATTAGTCGTCATCCTCTTTCTAGCCATAGCGTCTTTAACACTGTCTATTCATCGTTTATTTGGTCTTCCCTTACTCTTATATCCACGTTCATACTCAAAACTTTCCTCACAACATTTTTCGGTCTACTTTTCGTTACTTTTATTCAAACTTTTCTATTTTAATTGTATCCGAAGCTGTAAGCACACAACGGTCACGTACAGGATTCTCTACCATAAATTAGTGTTCTCCGTTCTTTTTTTTTATTATTTCGGTGGACGTCAGTATAAATAAATGGTACAAACTCACGAAGGGTGATCGGTAAGCAATAAAATTAATGTTTATTACCCGTTGGGAATTTGCTCCAGAATCGTCACACTTTATAGTTTACTTGTTCAGTTTTATAGTGTTGTTCTAAATTGGTATTCTAGTATAATTTGGGAACTATTATGAAGTCTTGATAAAATATAATTTTGATTTGTACAAAACCTGCAATATTAGCTTTCTGAGTCATTAACAAAGTCTTCATTGATATTATTAGCTTTCACTTATACTACTGACACTAATTAGAATTCCGCCACAATTTCATGCCTTTCACCGTCATTTACCAACACATAATTTACCTAAGTCATCTCTCAACTGCAGCTTCAAATAAAATAATCTTGAACGATCAAAACGATACAATCTGGGAGGCGCAGGCGCAAGTAAATGTTAAGCCGTTTGTAGGCGAAGGACTATTCACCTGTCACTGCTGTTACGCACAAGTGACCTTTACACAGCTTATATTCAATACTGCTATACGCGGCTCTGATGCTACCGCGATAAGTATTTACCTCGTTAGTAAAATGGAGCGCGGTATACGAATGAACGAAGTGTATTATCATAAATGTGTTTATATTTATGAATACAAGGCAGTAGGCCTAAGAGCATTTATTTAAAATAATATATTTTCTTGTTTTGAGAAGCTTCTTAAAACAGAAAGGGGCCACCTAATCCAAAGCTGTACGTCGATTCTGTAAAATTCAAACAAGAACTCGCATCTCACATCGCTATTGACTCTCACTCGTAAAATAGATGCTTTTTATTTGACACTTTGCGAAGTGAGCGTCGAAGTGACGGGGGAATACCAGCAGAATGTCACTTCTTACGTCATCTCATACTTTATCTGTCAAAATCTCACGTTCAATTTAGTTCAACTCGCTGCCACGCTCGCAAGGGTAGCGCTAGTGTAAATTCGAATTATCAACCGAGTTTTAAGAATGCCAATCAAGAAACTCACAGCGGATTCAGATTCGAAATTTAGAATGAGGTCTTACAGAATCACACGGCTGTTTAGAAAAAAATATGTGCGATAGACTTTGCAAAAGTGTTATTGCACCCGAGCAAAGTAATTTTTAAACTGGGTGATTATGAAAGTGATAAGTACTCTAATAAAATAAAAGTTGAAATAAAGATATAAACAAAGTGTATTGTAATGCCAAGGTAAAGAAACACTCATAAAGGTTTCGCCCAATCAAGATAAACTCGAACTGAAAACCCTTTGACGAAAATACTCCATGAGTCAGTCGATCAAGGTCCGCTCTTATAAAGATTATTATTATTATTTCAAGATATTGTAAAGAAAACATTCGTTTATGGTGAGGCAAACAAAATACTCCTTGCACTCAATGATATTAAACGTGACCAAAACAAACAACCAGAAAATTGTATACTCAACACACCCCGAAATGCAGCTCAGTGATGTGAAACATAAAAGGGGAACTTCTTACAAACACTTCTATTGTAACGTTAAAAGCTTTTCGGGAGTGGGTCCGAGCAACATCACGAGACCTTGGATAGAAATGTTGGAGGATGCATTCAAGCAAGACATTCACGATTACTTTAAAAGAAATCCATTCAAAATCTCGAAGATACTTGAAGTAACTATAAAAAATCTGTTGTTTTTTTTTTCAAGCCTTAGGACCAAAATAAAGCTAAAGAAATCAAAAAATAGTCATAACTTATCGCATCGTATCATTTATATCTCAAAAGCATTCCATTTATTTTATCGTTTTGTTCCAAAAATTATAAACATGATCAAATTGAAGATCTCTTTTAAAACTGTTTTCAAGGTTAGACTCCAATGCACTATCACTGAATACCCTCACAACATTTTCCAAACGCTGTGCACTGAAGCATGACACAAGGAGTGGCTTCTCAAGATTTCTTATGTGCAAGAGTTACCCAAGCGTGATCTTACACACGACCGGCTCTCCCACGGGAGTCAAGACGCAGGACATCCGTGAATTAATTACTGGACGCCTCCTAAATGTGTGGTCTCATTAATGGCAATGATGAATATGGGTTTTAGATTAAAGGTGAAATGAAAATGATCGCTCTATTATTTGTCTTATTTTTAAAAGGATATTTGGGAACGTCGTTGATTTAAAAAAGATACAGGTAAATATAATGGAATGAGAGACAGAGATAAAAATATTGATAATTATTCAAGTCCATTTGATCGCAATGAAAGCCGATGATAATATCCATGAAGTAAGTCTTGAAGAAGACTGCAACAAAGTAACAAGATACCTTCATTCACAAGATGAAAACATTTCAATTAAAACAAACCAATAAAATGGCACTAATAATCTTAGCAACATAGTGCTTTCTACGTCCCGCATCCGGGACTAAACTTGTTATTATAAAAGTGCTAGAGTAGGACAACAATAGTGTAAGAGGGAGAGGGCTGGGTTCGTCGCACTGTACCTGTTCCACAGGCACTCAATAGGCTATAAAACATAAGAAGCCAATGTGTTTCGTAATATCTAAGTGTACAAATTCTGTGATTTTTGAGGTATAAGCGGGAGCGATTTCGGAAGCTCACTGAGCCTTTGGAAAAATTAACGACACCAGAAAGTTTTTTTTTTTTGATACAAGACAGCATGGGGATTCAAGGTAGTGGTAGAATGACATGACAGTTGCAAGACTGTTATGTGGACCAAAAGTATTAAAGCAAGGATGCAGAGAATATTGAGTGAAATGCTTCTCCAACAGGCCTATGCAAGTCAGACACGTCAAAGTTTTGAGACACAGTTGAATATACCATTGCAACTCTAAATGAGACTTAACGAGGACTCTAAATGAGATTGAAATGAAATGAATCAAAATGAAATTAAAACACTAAGTGAGCTTTGATTTCATGAGCTGATGATGATTGATTTGATTAACACAACCAAAGGGATAGATGACAAGATTCTGAAAACTTACTTATATTACATTTAGGGTTCCGTACCTCAAAAGGAAATAACGGAATCCTTTTAGGATCACTCGTGTATGTCTGTACGTCTGTCACAGCCAATTTGCTCCAAATCTAATGGACCGATTAAGTTGAAATTTGGTACACATAAATTTCTGTGGCCCAAACACGGAGGGGTAAAGTAAATAAATGAATTTTGAATATAGGGGTCACTTTTGGGGGGGGCAAATAAGAAAAAAAAAGTTTTGCAGACCATACCGTGTGACATATAAAATGAAAGGGAGGGTTAGGTTAGGAGGGTCTCAAATATATTTTTTTTATAATTGTAAAAGAAATTGTTTTAAAATTATTTAAGAAAATAGACGAAAATTTACCATTCCCTCCTCCCCCTTATCTCTGAAAGTACTGAGCCTAAAATTTAAAAGAAAATAGATCTTTACCTGTAGATTACAGGAAAACCTATAAGAAGTCTGTGGTCTTAAAATAACATGTTAAATCTCTCAATATTCTGAGTACAAACTTACATTTACAGTTGGAATGTATGGGAGAACATTTTTTTCAACTACAATGTTAAGTTTGTTCTTAGGATAAATTCATCCCCACTACGGAACCCTTCATTGAGTGTGGTCCGACACCCACTTGGCCGGTTTTTTATTTATTTATTTAAGTTTAATCATAGTAATCAAATAAATTACATAGCAATAGTCTTTTATAATTAAAACCTCTTCCATCTCTTAGTTCAACTAAAACTACATTCTTACATAATGTAGTTCCGGTATGATCTAGGTGCATACAGCAGAGCGGATGATGCAGTTATTAGTCACACAGTAACGATAGGGACGTGACGATAGTATAATTAGTGTTACTGAAGCTTGTTATTACCATTGTTATTGTAATATATCGGAAAATCATCAGTTAGTCATGTTTTATGCCGTGTCTAACCTCGTGTGTGCCTCGTGGTAGAATTGTTATCGTTTGTTTATTGGCGTCCCGGAGGGTTGGATAGGATCTTGATTCTGACCTACGACAATAACATAGCTTCCCTACCTAGATTATAATGATAGATTTTTGTCAAGAAGAACATATGGGCAGAATAAAATTGAGAATCTCCTTCTTTTTTTGAAATCGGTTAATATAAGGTGCATACATTTACATACCGAGACTCCTCCGTACCTCGGAAAGCACGTTAAGCCGTTGGTCCCGGCTGTCATTCGTGGATCTTTGACAGTAGAACAAGGTCGTCAGAAGCCCGAAAGTCTGACAACCAGTCTTACCAAGGGGTAACTGGGTTGTGGAGGTCAGATAGGCAGTCGCTCCATGTAAAATACTGGTATTCAGCTGCATCCGGTTACACTCGAAGCCGACCCCAACATAGTTGGGAAAAGGCTAGGCGAATTGATTAGTTAATAAAAAGGTAAGTATTATGAGAGCAATGTTGGATTTTCAACCCTCGGTTTAGCGCTGAGAGCTGAAAATCCAATACTGCGCTTTGCGCAGACCTAAAAATCTTACTAACTTTTAAGTAGGTGCTTACCTACTTATTATGTACAGTCCAGTCAAACTGACATTTTAACGATATGTTGGCCGGAAACAAAAATGTTATAAAAATGTGGAAAATATAACTAAGCCAGGGCACCCCGACCAAACGGGTTAGAAGTTACAGCCATAGATATATGAAAGAAGGAGATATGCCCGGTAGTTGAAAATGTATCAGAACCCGATGTCGCTAGGTTGGCCCCACCACCGCGCCACTACTACACATGTAGTTCAATAAAAGCAATAGATACAAAGTCGCGCACACACTTGCAATTCATAAATCAGAACATACTACACAATCAATTATAAACCTTAACTCGTCACACACAGCGTGCATTTACCATGCACCGTACAACTTACTCACACAAAAACATCTGTCGCTATTATTGTGTTGTGCAAAAAGCAATTTATTTTACATATACGCTAGTGATTGACTAAAACGGAAAGTTATCTATACTTCCATTTATTACTGTACAAGAAAAATTTGGGGTCCTGAAAATAAAATAAAAAATGATATGTCTAGAAAGTATTATACATTTTAAATAAAAAAAAAAAGTATATTAAAAAAAAAACACGAATCAATAAATTAAAACAATCCGGTTAAGTTGGTTTAGGCTGTGAAACCATAGGAATTGTTGAACCCTGTTATGATGTGTTTACTCACTGACCTGTAAAGTGGAGGTATTTGTTCAGTACTTGACGTACTCTTAATTTTGGGATTGCCCATTCAAAAAGCCTGCGAGTTTTCTTTAGAGGCTGGAACATTTCTGCCTTAAAGTGAATTGAGCATATGGTGCTATATTTTGTTGGGAACCAGTTAGGTGGCCTTACTGTGGCATCAATCCATTCTTATTTTGTATTTGTATCTTTTGGGAAGCTAAAAAGGTACTATAAGAACTTATTTATCATTTACATAATAAGTATCTTAAGCTATAGTCTATAGTCTAGGAACTAGTTGGCCGCTGAGACAGGGGTGAGGCGGCGGTTCGCAACGCACGTACTGAGTAATGCGCCCTTGCTCCTCCATCCCACCGCTCACATACCTAAGGCGTGGTCTATACTTCTTAACCTCACGATGAGTAAGCAGGTAGCAGGCAACAGGCGAATAGGCTTTTGTTGTTAAAAAAAAACCCTTAGTTAAGAAATAGTTAAATATATGAAAACAAACACATACCATACTCATGCATAACAAATAAATAGCATGAATATGTTGACTTATTTTAAGCTAAAATCACTAATATTTTATCTGAACCATACCGATTACTACAACGCATTTGAATCTTGTGGTGCATAGTTAAAGACTTTAGCGGAAGTAAAATACCAAAACCAAAAAAAAGTAAGGAAATAGCACGAAGATGCGATAATTTAAACCCAAGAACACTCCACCTAAACATTAATAAACTTACTTTACGACCGTTGGTTATGCATTTCTCTACTAGGTACGCTGTAAAATAATCAAAAACAGTAAAAAAGATTATTTTACATTCTCAAAGGTTTCCCAACCGTACTTAAACGTCATCTTTTCAAGTGTTCCAACCGGGCTAAAACGGTTGACAAATTGAAAAATAAACTATAATAGCAATATAATATTCGTTGGGCAATCGACATTATTATCGATAGCCTACTTTAGTGGATCTTAACCTCATCACTATCTCGCCGCAAGACACAGCGGCTGTACTATGCGACGCTCCGCGTAAATAAAGTATCGTTTTGTTATTTTTACATTGCTTGTCCAGTCGCTTAGCGACATACTTAAGGTAGTGGTTAAGGAGCAATGTATTTGCTGCAAAAATAGTACAGCCGCTGCGATATTTGAAAACAAAAATAACGTAGTAAAAGCAAGAAATATTTTACGATTTGTTGTTTTTTATGATTTTAAAGATAAATACAGTAAAATACTTTTACTTACATATGGTAAGTGATCCCGTGAGATACGAAGTTTTTAATATCACTTCGGTTTTTGCAGGAAACCACTGAACAACACGGCATTTTTATAATTTATCGTGACCATGGTCGAAAGCGTACTAGTTCGCGGAGACGGCCATTTGGCGAGTAAAGGCACAGCGTGCGCATAACGCGTGGACACAGGCACGCCCGCATGCCACTTCTCCTGTTTTTTATATTTCTATGGTTACAGCTGTGACCAGCAGCGCGCGAGCCGAGCGGGCGAAGCGAGCGGTGACGCCGCAGTTACTTGGCTGTTTAGTACTATCCCAAGGTGCATTCCGTTTTCCGTCACATGCAAGTTTCATACCAGTTCACAATTTTTCGATAGTTTATAATCTCACGAGATAGATTATAAACTAACAATGTTCACAACCATACAGTGACATATGTATACTCGTATAATACTAGCTGATCCGCCAGACGTTATCCTGTCAAAAAAATTTTTTTTTCCTATTTTTTTTAAGCCACCCCAGTAAAGTGGAGAATAAAACAAAAAAAAAAACAAAATATCTGCCCAGACGTTCTCGAGTTTTAGCGAGACAAACGAACAGCAATTGATGTTTATCTAAATAGATACTCGTATATCTCTCTTCATTCTGCCTATCGCTTTTGTTACGACCACGCTCTTCGTCTCAAACCCAAAAAGAATGTGCATTTGTCTTGAGACCAAGTCCGGGTATTCAACTTTATTCCTACTGACTTTGAATTTATAAACGAGCTTTAAGTAGACACCTCAGGCAAATACAAGGTGTTCAAAAATACAATTTTCAATCTTTTTTTTTTTTGTGGATGGGAAATCATCAAATGACTTCTCCCGCTCTGGGCAGGGCGGGAGGGCGTGTCAGACTTTTACTGACTAAAACCCACCCGTGTTCCTTCAGTTGCCCGTGCCAGGGCCACGGTATCTCTTTCGAACTACCCGCGACCCCGGCGGCATCGGCCCAATTGACCCCGTCACTGCTGACATCTCTTTGAGGTGCGCGTGGAACACAACGCGCCGTCGACCCGGGCCTGGTCCTTACCGGACGGCGAGCTGCCCATTACTCGTCGTCCGCATGCCCGCGCCTACGGTGGCCGGAAATCGGCGATCGATTCCTGCCGCCCAGGGCGTCTCCTACGGCGGCTAGGAGCGCGAGAGCGCGGCTGTTGCCTCTCCCTCACGCGTTCCGCTTCCTCCTTCGCGAGCATTACTGCTTCGTAGAAGGAGGTGACGGCCTCCCATGCACTCTCGCTCCGCACAATGGCCTGGACCAGGTTTGGACGCGAGAGATCGCCGCCGTCGATCGCCTCCGTGAGAACACGGCGGTGCTCCGCCCATGCCGGGGAGACCTCCACTGTATGCTCCACCGTGGCGATCCACACAATGGTGACACCCGGGCGTTTCCTCCCGCCTTATCCGAAACAGGAACCTCCCGAAACAACCGTGTCCGGTGAGGACCTGCGTCAGGCGGAAGGTGAGGACGCCGTGGCGCCTCTTCAACCACTCCTCAAAGAGGGGGGACTTACCGCCGCAATTGTTGCGTGCCCAAATTTTCAATGTCTCTGAGAACTGATTTCCGACTCAAAGACACTTTCTGAGTTTTAAAAAGTCTGGCGTTTCTGAGATCCATTTCATTAGGACTTTAATAAGGTTCAAGCTGAATCTTAAAGCAGTTATGTCAATTAAACCAATTACAGGCACTTTTAAATTGCCAAACAGTCGGTCAGTTAGTCAGAAAGTTGAAGCTAAGCCCATTCCAAAACTTAGAAGATCTATAATCAAGGACACTCTTTTAAATCAAGATATTACAAAATCCTGGGTAGAACATTCTTTTTGTTTCACCATGTGAGAACAATTTAAAAAAAAATTAAAACAATTCAAAATAGTATTACATTAAAAATTAGGTTCATTAGATTGGATGATCAGATGACCAGTTCTAAAGAATATCTTATACCGTGGTGGTCAAAATATTAGCAAGTCAGCAAGGCGGTAGCAGGGCTGACTGGTGACTGCCCAGGGTGCGAAACACAAACCAGTAGGTCGCGCGTCAGAGGTAACAGTGACCTATACCGTATTCAGGGAGCCGTGAGATAAAAAGTAAATAAACCATTAAAGTCCGTTTAACCGATTTTGACTTCTATTGCGTTGGTGACATGACAAATGGCAGCTGCAGTAAACAGTTGGTATTGTAACCACTTTTTTGCCTTTAGTGCCATCCTTAAGTCTACGGAATAGAAGTTAAAATCGGTTGAACGGACTGTAAAAAAGGTTTGTTTCAATGTCTCATCTTATTGTGAATGGAATATATAGTACGCAGTTTCATTAGAATAAGAGGCCAGCTTATAATGGCTTTGTTACCACTGCGACTACGTTGCGAGTTGCTGCCTACTGTGCGTACAAAACAAACGGTGTCCATAATAAAGTATCCATCTCACCATCATCATTCTCCTGCCCTTTGAAACAAACAAACACAAATTTATTTGGGTTTGGCAACATGTCTTTTTCTTCCATACTTCTCTATTAGTCTTCATCTCGGTAGTCACTCCCTTTCTAGCCATATCATCTTTCACACAGTCCATCCATAGTTTCTTTGGTCTTCCCCTACTCGTATAGCCATCCACCGTCATTCTCAAAACTTTCCTGACGACATTTTCATCATTCCTCCGCATCACATACCCATACCATGACAACCGATTTCCACACAACTTTTCAGTCACCGGTGTCACTTTCAGACTTCCTCTTAATCATTTCTTATTCTATCCACACATCCTTCGTATCATTCTCATCTCAGCTGCATGCAATTTTATTTCATTCATTCCTTTTGTGGTCTAAACATTGTGATCCATCCCACCGTGCATAAAATGCAGCCCCTGAAAAAAGAAAATTAAATAGAACCTGAAAATTGTGTTGTGGTAGAACATCCTGAGCCAATCCGGTCATCGGCAAACGTATGGAAAGACCAGGCTAGGTGGTACGACGATCGTCGCAGGATAGCTGATAGCAGCTGGATGGTCATTCTGCGTGGATGTGACGCTTATTTTCCACTCCAACTTGACATATTGTGTTTGTGTGCTTTATTACGACTTGAGAAGGAGGAAAGTCACAGGTGAAAGCTTCAAGAAGTTCTGTCACTAATAAATGTAAGGGAGATAAGCAAGTAAAAGTACTAGTAGAGTGCGTAGTACTCGCAACTGGCGATGGCGTGCGTGTATTACCAGATGTATGCACGTAAACGATGCAAAAGGAGTAGATAAGGATCGTAGCAGAGTTTCTGTAGTTTCTACATACCCCCATGGGAAGAAGGCGTGAATTTACGTCTGTATGTATAAGTTAACTGTGTTTGGCAACCGAACTGTTACACCCGGTTACCGTAAGACCGACAAAAAACATTTAAAATTTTATCTCACGAGACAGTAGGACCAAGTGCCTACAAAGATCATATCAAAGTAGCTTTGATTAGACAATGGTACTCATTATAAACAATAACTTAGTAGGTATACCGTATTTTTAAGAGAATAGTATATACAGGGTGTCCAGTAAATAGCACGACATACTGCAGGAGGTGATAGCTTGGGTCAATACCTATCAAAACAATACAATATATGTTCAGCAAAATCTTACGGATTTACAGTTTTACAAAATTTTCCGAAATATTGAAAAATCTCTACCTTGAAACAGATTTTTAAGCATCTCATAATGAAAATTCCTTTTCTAGTATTTTTTTTACATCAAATTATTTGTGAATAGTTACTTTACTCATTGATAAGTCTTTTTTTATCAAAAACAAGAATGTTTTCAAGAAATAGTACTTTTTGTTTAAATTTTCACTGAACAATTTTCTTATCACTTAACTTTTTAAATTTTGTAAAACTGTAAATCCGTAAGATTTTGCTGAACATATATTGTGTTGTTTTGGTAGGTATTGACCCAAGCTATCACCTCCTGCAGTATGTCGTGCTATTTACTGGACACCCTGTATACTCGTACGAACAATCCATATCAAAGCTACCCTGGGAAACATTTCGACAATCAAATATAAACTTTATTGTTTAAGCATAAGATTGTTTGCGGTGTTGCAAATGTTATGGGAGATAAGTTTTCGGCAGCTAAGGTCACAAAGAAAGCGAATTGTTTTAATTTTATAATTGTTTTGAGTTCCGTTTTCTCTGAGAAAAATCTTCTTTTGAAATGTTTATGAAGAACAGTTCCCATAATATTCTGAGATGAAAGAAATGTGAACCGATTCGGATATTTACAAATACTAAAGTTTATAAAGAAACCGTCTAAGTACTAATGAACATACCCGTACAATAAAATAAAAAAAAATGTTAATACTAGATTTCCGATCTTAATCTATACCTATGATGTTAGTAATACACACAATAATAATACAATATTTATATACACTTCTGGACACATCTTTTGGCCCACCTTGTATTTTCAGTTTCGTTTGGTCCTAGCTAAAATTTTATATTAGGTCGAGCAAAAAGTTTTTATGCAGTTTTGAACCTGGCACATTCACAATTTCATTCAATAGTCTTTTTTTTAATTTCGAACACAGAATTTAAAGAAACAAAAGACAATTTGGAGCCTGTTTGTTGATATCAAACAATCGAATACTAAGAAAACTTGGTTTTATTGGTTTACTTGGATTTAATTCTTGAAAAAGTGATTGATATCTTTGGTTTTGCAACAAACATTACTTATTCTTAACATTAAGGTGAGGTTCTATCAATAATCTATGGATACTTCACCTGAAATCGCCGCCCAAGCTGTGGCACTTATTCAGGCCGGACACAGCCAAAGAAACGTGAGTGCTCAACTTAATTTAAGTCGATCTGCGGTCCGAAATGTTTATCGGAGGTACCTAGAGACTGGCGGCTTTGTTCGTCGCCAAGGAAGGCCACGATCTCGGGTCACAACTGAAAGGCAGGATCGATTCATCGTGACGACCAGCTTGAGAAATCGTCACCTTACCTCCATTGAGATACAAAACCAACTTCGCGACTTCCACGGAGTATCTGTGAGCGCTCGAACTGTTCGGAGAAGGTTAAAAGAACGCGATATGGTACCACACAAGCCAGCTAATGGCCCCAAACTAACGCGAGCCCACCGAACAGCGCGCCTTCATTTCGCACGCAGTCATTTAAATTGGACACAGCAAGATTGGAGCCGTGTACTCTTTTCTGATGAGTCTAAAATTGTGTTACATGGCAATGATGGAAGGAAGAAGGTCTACCGACGTAAGGGAGAGCGTTTCGCACAATGCTGCTTTGAAGAGAGGGTTGCTTATGGCGGTGGCTCATGGACTGTCTGGGGCGGTATATCCGCGAGCGGCAAAACTCAACTTGAGGTTGTTACAGGACTACGGCTGCCAACATTAAATGCTGAAAGGTACATTCGTGAGTGCTTAGAACCTCACGTGATACCATACGCGGACTATGTGGGCCCAAATTTCCTTTTTATGCATGATAATGCAAGAGCCCATGCGGCCGGCATCGTCAGGGAATATCTTCGGGATGTGAACATCACAGTTATGGACTGGCCAGCCAGAAGCCCAGACATGAACCCCATTGAGCACATGTGGGACGAGCTAAAAAGACGTGTTAGGGCTCGTCAGCCAGTTGCCCAGACGATGCAGGAGTTGAAAACTGCCATAGAAGAGGAATGGGAGATGATCCCTCAAAATTTCATAGAGCGGTTGATAAACTCTATGCCTAATCGTATGAGAGCTGTGGTAGATGCCCATGGAGGCAACACGCGTTATTAAATTAAACCTTTATTTGATAAAACATGTTTTTTATTCAAAAATCAATTGCCTTTAACAAGGCGCATATCCGACTTGTTAGGCGTAGCTCCATGTCGTATGGTATTCTGAATTCAAATTTAAAACAATACGATCGAAAAAGATGGTAAAATGTATCAGGTTTAAAACTGCATCAACAGTTTTTGTTCAATCTAGCAATCATATTTCGGTAGGGGCCATCGAAACCTAAACTCTAAGGTGGGCCAATAGATGTGTCCAGAAGTGTATAATCATACAATGTAGGTAGAGGTAATTAAGAGTTACAATCATAGATCAATCAATCTGCCTAGCCTTTTCCCAACTGTTATGGGGTCGACTTCCAGTCTAACCCCATGCAGCTGATTACCAGTATTTTACTCCACTACCCAGTTACTGGGTAACACGATACGCCTTGGTAAAACCAGTGGGCTTCTGACGACCCGTGACGACTATTAAAGATACACAAATGACAGCCGGGACCAACTGCTTAACGTGTTTTCCGAGGCACGGAGGGGTCTCACTATGTAAAGATGGTCACCCATCCACAGACCGACCGAGGCAAGCTAACCTGATCTGTCGACCCGTGCTGCTGTTATTACTTAGCCACGAGCTACGACTTAGATATAACAAATAACATCCTACATAAAAAGGAAGTGTTAAGGGAAATGAGTTATTGTGTCGCAGACGATGATCTAACCAAGACTATTTATATACATCTTCTAACTGAACATATCACTCATGTAAACATACCTATGTAAACTGCACGTGCCCTAAGTGCACACTTAACATTCTTAGGGCTGAAGAATATTATCTTAATTATATTATAGGTAATTCACTACCGACCTGCGCCTGCTTCGCACCGGTGCGATCCGTCATCCGTGTGATCTACTGATGACGTGAGATGTCAAAACATGGGAGATTTCTGTGCCTTATCTTCTACCAAATAAATAAAATTGAAGTGTCGGTTTTTAATATCAAAATAACAGCTTTTTAACTATTAAGTAAATGCAAATAGGAAAGTATATGTTAAAGTATGTGTTTAGTATTCCTCCAAGCAATAATAATGTATCTCAGAACAATCCTTTGCACAGAATGTGTAAAAATTATAATGCTATTTGCTCACAAGTGGATATTTTTCACGACAAATTTAGTTCTTTCAAATCTTTCTTGCTGCATTATAAGTAATTATAACATTGCGTGACCTTTTTAGTCAATTTAAGTTTTATTAATATTTTATTTGTTGTTTATTTATGTTTTTTTTTTTAATTTTTCTAAATTTTTCTAGTTAAAGGTATTTTTTTTCTTCTCTATATATTTTGATTCTCTATTTGATTGTTTATACATTTAAAATTAAAACCTTTATTGAAAACGAAGCATTGTTTGGTCAAGTTGTGTACGGTTGTAATTGGACTTCAGGTTCACTCACTGTTTATTGTTAAGGCTCATTCTTTGTTTTTTATTAATCTGTTGTATGTGTCTGTACCTAATGAATAAAATAAAATAAAATAAATATACGAAACTTAAAAGTATCTCAGACGATTTATTTATTTAATTGACCAACTTATACTAACAGTTAAATTATATATTATAGAATAAAGGATATGTTATCATAATAATAGATACAGATAGATAATTTTATATAACACCAATCTATTAAAGTCCTACTCACTATTTTCTAAGAAGCAGGCAGCAAGTTTTCATTCATAAATCTCTAATAAAACTATGATTTTTTAGCTGACCGTCAAACTTCAAATTACTTCAGATGTTCATTCAATTCTCACGAACAATTAGCAATCAATTAAATAGAATTTATCTCCCGCTTGCTCTTGTTAAAACGGGAAAATGTTAAATTATAACTAATAATAACAGTTAACTTCCTAGTGTTTGTTAACTGTTGTTTACACGATCTGTTTCTATACTCATCTCTCTTGGAAGATAGACTTAGTATACGCTACATGAAGGATATGACGTAATAAAAGTTTTGACTTTTGACGTATTTTACGCCCGAAACCGTACTTACCTACCTTCGTTTGTACCTTTCAGAAACCGAAACACAAAACTAAAACGCTGTTCAACTCATTTTGGCTAATGTGATTGGATGACTGAATAAACAGCCAATAAATCCCTAGACATGAGATTTGACAACAGATGTAATTTAGTAGGCTAACAGAAACCGGACATTAGGCTTTTGGGCTTCTCATCATCAGCCTACCCCTTTACATCCGCGCTGAAACGAGCGTGCGTTTCACTTTTTTTTTTTAAATTAAATTCTGGTGCCAAACCATTTACTTTTTGCGAACGCAACCGGCATCGATCGATCGTGTGTCACCCGAAACGCTAAACGCGGCGTTTTTAAACGGTTTTTTTTTTCGAAATCCTCTATTTGAGAAACCATAGGATTTCAGAAAATACCGTCGGGTGTAAAGGTCTACAGCAGTCCACTGCTGGACATAAACCTCTCCAATTGCACGCCATTCAGCTCAATTCTCGGCAACTTTCATACATCTGCTACCAGCCACCGTGCGAAGATCGTCGCTACTAACCTAGCCTTTAGGGCTTCTATTAGGGGATACAACGATAATTTTGTGTTTTTAAAGTTCCTATAAAACCAAACGTAAAGGGTTAATTCATTTGGATTTTCCATATGTGTTATTTGACTATATTATCGTACAAAAACCAAAATATGATTAGGTACTTGAAATATTTTCGGTAGAAAAAACTCTCATAATGATGAGTACAAAAAAAAATAAAAAATATTGCCACTGTTTAGGGTGACCTGTTCAACAGTTAACCACCTAAATTTCTAATCACCATAGCGCGTAATTTTTTGTTCATAGTTTACTTTTATCGGCAATTATGAAGAGGTAGGTTATTTGGCTATGTATTTGTATTTAAACAACATTTGATTTACTAATAGATTTTAAAGAAACGAACTTTTTAAAAAAAATGAGATTTGGCCAACTGTGTCCACCCCATGGTACACTATTAACCAGGGGGTGGTGCTACAGTTAACCATAGTGTACACATTTAACCATTGCGTATAAAAACTTTAACTTTTACCATAATAATAACTCCAATTGTTAGAAATCAGTCTTCTAGTTAATAATGAAGTAAACTTATATCAAACAGAACAAAATATTGTTTTTCCTTATGGTTCTTACAGATAAAATAAACAAAAGCAGAGCATAACACATCACAACCTTCAATTTGTACTTATATTTCTTATGAAAATAAGATAGCAGCTTTTTTAATAATAACTAAAACACAAAATAATTATAAAACATTAAAGTAGTTGGTAGGAACATAATATGTACCTACTTCACAAACATAACAATACAGTACAGGTAGCTGTGCCGTGGTTGGTCATGGTTAACTGTTGGACAACGTGATTTGGTTAACTGTAGACCACCCATCTCCCGCAAGTTTTCGGTTAATATAACTTTTCACTAGAGAACACTAAACACGCAATACATATGTCTAAAGAAGCTCATTAAGTATACATAGAGAGTCAACATAATACGATTCTTGTAATATTGAACAAAAAGATGTAAAACGAAAAAGTACTCATATTTTTTTTTTATGTTTTGCTACGTGTTTTCACACAATCACCTCTCACTCGACGGTCATGAGCGCGAGCTCGCCACCAACTGAGGAGCGGGGCGGGTATCCACTTTGCAGTCTATGTCGCTTGGTAGCACGAATTAGCAACGTCGCATTTATCAATTATGGTCATGGCTAACTGTGTACGAGTGGTTAACTGTTGGACATGTGACCCTACACTTACACCCTGTATAATTGTGATCAATTTGGAGGAGGAGGAGCTCGTGGCTAAGTAATAACAGCCGCACGGGTCGATCCATCAGGTTAAGCTACGCTTGCCGGAGTTGGTCAGTGAATGGGTGACCATCTTTATATAGGTACCGAAACTTCTCCGTGCCGTTAAGCCGTTAAGCCGTTGGTCCCGGCTGTCATTCGTGGATCTTTGACAGTCGTTACGGGTCGTCAGAAGCCCGAAAGTCTGACACCTAGTCTTACCAAGGGGTATCGTATTACCCAGTTACTGGGTTGTGGAGGTTAGATAGGCAGTCGCTCAATGTAAAATACTGGTACTCAGCTGCATCCGGTTAGACTGGAAGCTGACCCCAACATAGTTGGGAAAAGGCTAGGCAGATTGATTGATTGAATTGTGATCAATTTCCCACTTATATAACATTCTCAGAGACAGGTGTGCGAATCTAAGGCGCTAATTACATTTCAAATTAGAAATCAAATGTTTTATAAGATTAATAAATAGGCATTTTCTCGAAATTGATTGCTGTATCCTTTTAGATGACAGTGAAATATTAATATTAAGTTTATGTCTGTCGTTTGTTTACACAACATCATTCGTTACTTTTTATAAATTATGTTAATATTGTGAATGCTGTTCTACATACGAGATCATAAATTAAAATTCTTACGAAATGCCAGCTGATGTGCTGTGATTGTCATCACATAACGTAGCGTTAGCTAAATATATGCCATCATGATCTATATCATTCAGTCACGATTTACCTTATTTATAGCTAAAGTTAAACGAATGTCTACCTTACGTTTGTACATTTAAGTTCAAAATTGATAAATGGTTTTAATTGGCTAATAAAATTGCATGGTCTATTTTTCATTTGATTAATGTATTTTTTTTCTTTTGCAGGTAAGTGATGGTGTTTGAAACAGATTACGGTAAATTTTAAAATGGTTAAAGGCTAAAAAACTGTTCAATTAAAGTTGTATGCGGTCCAGATTTCAAGGTATCTGTAGAGATTGATTGGATTATAAATCGGGCAATCAATGAGCAAAGTGAATTATGTGAAGCGGGCAGATTTTTTCTCTAGAAATTCAGACCTTTTAGTAACAGTCATTAGTCATTAGTCAACTTTAACACTAGAGCTACTTAATTATAAGTAGGCAGTAAGAACATAATAAACCATAAATCAAAAAACTGGGCAAGAGCGAGTCGGACTCGCGCACCCAGGGTTCCGTTCCGATTTCTGAAAAAGTGTGCTATTTAGAGACATCGTTTTATTTTTCCTGTAATCTTTACATACACTTCTGTCACATAGAATATTTTTTTTACATTTTTCATCAAAAGTCGAAAACTATGCGGCCTAAAAATATAAAAAAATGTTTAAGAATGTGCAAACAGCGCTCTTTCATTATGATACCCCGCATGCCCTAGTAGCTCGACTTCAAATTTTTAAGACTCCCTTTCAGTCCCTGTTACAAGAAAACCATGAATATTTTTATGTGTTTCTTATTTGCAAAATAGTTGGGCAAACGTCATCTAAAACTGTTCTAAATTTCAAGTTGATAGCATTAGTAGTTCTTGAGATATCCAGCTGTGACAGACAGACAGACTGACTGAGTCGCACCATAAGGGTTCCTTTTTACCATTTTGGTACGGAACCCTAATATTAGAATTAATTAATATCAAAAACCATCTAATTAATATTTAAATTAAATCAAGTCCGTTATAAGTAACCGGAATCGATGATGTTACATCACGCCACAGACACCGGATCCAGTCGCGCTATTGACCGGAAATAATCAACAAAATTAACTACTTTTATTTTTTTCAAGGTGCTAATTAAAGTACTGTTACGTTCTCAGTAACTAATATTATAAGTTTAGGAGTT
This sequence comes from Cosmia pyralina, assembly GCA_946251885.1. Taxonomy (NCBI): domain Eukaryota; kingdom Metazoa; phylum Arthropoda; class Insecta; order Lepidoptera; family Noctuidae; genus Cosmia; species Cosmia pyralina. Next base: position 23,730,244 of record OX276353.1, read on the forward strand.
CTACGTATGAATAGTTTTTTCTCACTTTTCTCACTTAATTAAAATTATTATGAGAAAGATTTCACAACGTATAAAATTAAAAGTAATGTGCTTTGAGTTGAGGAGGAGCTCGTGGCTAAGTAATAACAGCCGCACGGGTCGATCCATCAGGTTAAGCTACGCTTGCCGGGGTTGGTCCGTGGATGGGTGACCATCTTTACATACCGAGACTCCTCCGTGCCTCGGTAAGAACGTTAAGCCGTTGGTCCCGGCTGTCATTCGTGGATCTTTGACAGTCGTTACGGGTAGTCAGAAGTCCGAAAGTCTGACAATCAGTCTTACCAAGTCTTACTCAGTTAATGGGTTGTGGAGGTCAGATAGGCAGTCGCTCCATGTAAAATACTGGTATTCAGGTGCATCCGGTTAGACTGGAAGCTGACCCCAACATAGTTGGGAAAAGGCTAGGCAGATTTTGTGCTTTGAGTTTCTCTGAATAGAAATTGTAGCCCTTGCGAAGTTTTGTACCACTTTTACTATTCCTAACACAGGTAAGTAGGTATTAATAAAATGATACATCAAGAGTAAGTTAACGTTCGCACGGACGTAAAACTATCGCGGCGATGTTATTTCGCACACTGGATTTTCAACGCTCTGCTTAGCGCCGGGAGTTGAAAATCCAATAGTGTGTTTTTTCGACGCGCTAGAATGCACTCTGTTGTTGCTAAGTTGGATTCTCAACTCTCGGCTCAACACCGAGAGTTAATAATCCAGTGCGCGAGAAAATCCCGCCGCGATATTTTTACGTCCGTGCGTACGTCGGCTAAAGGTAGAAGCATCCTTCTATTGAGTAAAAAGAATTAAGATCACCAATTCGTACACAAAATTATTTTTATTTGTCTAATACTAGGCTTCGGGTAGGTACTTTGTATTAACTGCAGGTCACGCTGCGAACGAAGAAAACCGGCCAAGTGCGTTTCGGACCACGCACAATGAAGGGTTCCGTAGTTGGGATGAATTTATCTTAAGAACAAACTTAACATTGTAGTTGAAAAACATGTTCTCCCATACATTCCAACTGTAAATGTAAGTTTGTACTCACAATATTGATAGATTTACCATGTTATTTTAAGACCACAGACTTCTTATAGGTTTTCCTGTAATCTACAGGTAAAGATCTATTTTCTTTATTTTTTTCAAAATTTTAGGCTCAGTAGTTTCGGAGGTAAGGGGGGGGGGGGGGGAATGGTCAATTTTCGTTTATTTTCTTAAATAACTTTAAAACAATTTATTTTAAAATTACAAAAAAAATATATTTGAGACCCTCATAGTAAGCTCTTTTATTTAACATGCAACATGGTGTAGTTTGCAAAACTTTTTTTTTTAATTTTCTTATTTGCCCCCAAAAGTGACCTCTATATTCAAAATTCATTTATTTACTTTACCCGTCCGTGTTTGGGTCACAGAAATTCATAAGTGTACCAAATTTCAACTTAATCGGTCCATTAGATTCGGAGCAAATTGGCTGTGACAGACGGACAGACAGACAGACACACGAGTGATCCTATAAGGGTTCCGTTTTTTCCTTTTGAGGTACGGAACCCTAAAAACGAATTTTAAGTTCGTTTAGCTAGCTTTCTTGTCTTTTCATGCTTCGATTCACACCGCGAACTAAGCGAAACGAAAACGGAAGTATGAAGAGACGTGGAGGAAAGCTAAACGAACTTAGCTTCGTTTCGCTTCGTTCCCAGTGTTGCTTGCGCTTTAGTGTATGTATTTTATATTTATTTAATAATGTGGTTTTTATTTGTGCAGAATAAACACAATTTCCTTCTTTCTCTTTTGTCAATCAATTAATAAGGGGTGTTAATTTTTGCCGCCGGGTCGCGGGTAGTTCGAAAGAGATACCGTGGCCCTGGCAAGGGCAACTGAAAGAACACGGGTGGGTTTTAGTTAGTAAAAGTCTGATACGAGAAGTCATTTGATGATTGAAAAAAAGGTGTGTTAATTTGCACATAATTACGTCATTGGAAGACTAGTTCACTCAGGCTTTCTAAGAGTCCAATTTATTGGGCAGCATTTCAGGGCTGGCTTGATGGATGATAAAAATCAGAAGAATATTCCCGTAATTAAAAACGTTTCAAATCTAGACGCAATTTCATCTCAACGACAATCGATGTCAAAAACTTGTCAAGATGAAAAAAAAAGAGGTAATTCTGTGGAAAAGTGAGTTTAAATTGTGAACGTTCTTCTAGATACGGGAATTGTCCCACTGTAGCAACTGAAGTCAGGCCTATAAATTTTTAGGGCAAGTATGGGTCAATCACATCAACCCCTGAGCTCTTTTTTGTCGAGTAGCTGAGGTACGAAAAAACAAAATCTATATTTCTACTACCTACCAATGTACCAAAAAATATTACTTGCCCGTATCCAATCGGACGACAAAGCCAAAACTAAAATGATAGTTACGCAATATAAATAAAATTATTTCGTAATATTGGACGACCGGAACGGACACCACTGTGATCTCATTAGTTTTTGAGGCTGGAGAAAGTAGCGAGTTGCTATGTGAAATAAATTTGATGTACAGGGTGTAGCAGAAATGTGTGGTACAGACCATCAAACCGAACAACTTTTTCCATGTGGCCAACATCGTAATCGAGAAAAAATTATCATCTGTCCCATGCAAAGCTTCAATACCTTCTCGACCCAAATGTACGGGACAGCTGATCATTTTTTCTCGATTACGATGTTGGTCCCATGGAGAAAGTTGTTCACTTGGAGGTCTGTACCACATCCTTAAATTTCACCACACCTTTCTGATACACCCTGTATAGTAGAAAGAAGAAGAAAGAAAAGAAAGAAAAACGTTTATTTGGACACAGGTCGTGAAACACAAAAAACAAAAGAAAAAAAAAGTCGTTTAGTATTATCTACTGGTCTAAGACCTGAAGGCCAATTACCATAAAATATTTTTTTTAAACTAGTCGCAATCTAATCTCAGCGAAAATCTATAGAAAAAACCGGCTAATTGCGTGTCGGACCACGCACAACGAAGGGTTCCGTACTTGGGATGAATTTATCCTTAGAACAAACAGTTGAAGTATCCATGAAAGACGACCAAATTCAGTAGGTTAGTAAGTAGTGAACGGCCAGCGAAATTTCCAAAATCTCCACTCATTAGCCAACTGCGACGAAGCCCAAAAGGAGGGTAATTTCTGACTTAACAAGTCTGTCAACAAAACTTTCTTCATACGAATCGAGGATTTGAATGAATGACGTATAATTCGTCAGCCACACGTCATCACACTCATCACCGCATCATAATATTTTGAAACAGTGCCAACCTTACTCATACACTCATTCATACTATTGCTGGAAACACAGTGAACCAATATAAACTGTGGGGAAGACATTTTCTGAGAACTTTGTTATCAAACAATTATTAATCAATGGTTCTTTGTTGGTTATCGGTTAAATAAAATTGATAATAATAATTGTAACTTGTAACAATAAGACGTACAATACAATTCCAACCAGGGGTTGTCCTTGGGTGAACTTGCATAGTGCAAACTGGGATAATCATCGGTTGGTGCCTCATTTCATTAGAAACGTCTAACGGGCCTCTGTGAGTTGACTTCAGCCCTCGGATATATACGCGCCACGAAAAATGATACTTGACCGCGCCTCCCGCGCTCTTTCCGCCGCCCCGATGACGCCCGGTCTCGTCCCGCGCCAGATTTCACACTGCTAAAGGCACCTAAAATCGTCTACTGCGCAAGTCAAACCACGTGGTGTGTCGTCTCATCTTTAGTGGCACGCATTGCACGCCTTCTAAAGGTCCAAGACCCCAGGGTATGTCAAAGACGTACAATACTATAAAATATGCATAGTTAAGTTGTGCCTCTATGAGCTTCCCTGGAATTACTAATGAGATTTTCGGTGGTTAAATGGGACAGGGAGCCGATCTCCACACAATGTTGATGAAAAATTCATAATCAGACGATGACAGTCCATTTCTTTCACCTGTCGACATAACAGACAGTATAATTTAAAAACTCACCAAACATAATCTCAGTTTTCATTTCATTATAAACAAATCAACAACACGCGACAACTGCCCTTATTCCGTACAAAAAAGCCACCAATTTGTTGTCAAAAACAGCATCTCACCAGCACATTGAGATCGCATCCGGCTTTCCCGTTACTCTCGTGCTGCGCCCGCGTTTCCACTAAAAATATCGGTTCGGCTGATGAACCCACGGCCGATAAACGTTTAATAATGCTAAATGTATGTATGTTCCGTTCTAGTTGTCGGTGGCATTTCCCTTTTGAGACGGCATTCTTATGACTTCCAAGACCAATTCGATTGGGAAGGAAGCTGAATTCTATTTGCTTTGAGCCAGTTCATATCAGAGCAATCGTTTATATATAATCCCGCGGAAATCGTAATAGTTGACTGAGGACTCTTCCTGGTTTTCAGTTCCAAGATATTCTTTCCCCGTTGTAATGCGGATTATAAAGAAATAAATGTCAGTATTAGCAACCTCACTGCGCGACCATCTCATGGTGTTCTGGTTTATAGTGCAAGTAAGGGGTCCCCGAAACGATCAATCGCAACTGATCAATTTTCCATCAATTTCTATTGTTTTAATATTGCCAATCGCTTCAATTGTAGACGATCAATTTGCGCATCAATGTGCATCAATCACGTAAAAATTGACAATTGTAATTGATCGTTTCGGGGACTCTTAACTAATTGGGATAGCCCAATGAAACCATAAGAGGTTTGACCCCTTGACGTAGTTAATTATGAACTTGATGAATGCATATAAAAGAAGAGGAAGAAGAACAAAAGATAGACTGTGTGAAAAAATAGTTAGGTTGAAGAACGTAGGGCTAAAGATTCTAAAGAAGAGGGAAAATAAGTGTTTAGTGACATCAAATAAATAAGAAAAGAGCTCAAGGATAATAATAATGATGCTAAAAATACTAATAGAAATGCCACGATTTAGGTCAGAATCGACTAAACTCTAATGTACGCCAAACCCGATTTGATCACATCTATCTGAGTCATGCATTCGAGAACAGAAGCTTTTGAGAGCAGAAGATACACGTGATAATTTCTTTAATTTAATATCAACTGAGTGAGTATACTCTATGACTAATCATTGAACATTAGCACAGACAAATGCGGATTAATCATTGCTCTCTGAACTATGAGCTGTCAGTTTGTTGCAATCATCTGAGGCTCCAGTGTTGGTTTTGTAGGTAGCAACTACATTTGCACTTTTGAGACAGTGGTTATGACTTATGAGTATCAAAGAATTGTTCATAATGATGAATGATGGATGGATAATAATATATTATCTCGAATAGCTGAAACTGCAATGATTTCAACAAATGAAGTACTGCCATGTGATTTGTTTTGATATAGAAAGTGTCCTAACCTATTTTATATAATGAGTTCAGTAGGTAATTCATTATTTTCGAAAAGTCATCAACTCATGACTACTAAATTAGACATGGTTTTCCATATTCGAGTTTTCAGTTTATTTCTTTTCCCTAAGCATGAAGGAAATATTGAAATATTGAGAGAAACCTACTAGGTATAAAAATAAGCCATATCTCAAACTCATGTTTCATAAAATCCATATAAAGGTTTGTGTTGATTCCTCTTATTTGAATTTCTTCTGTTTACCCAATAAAACCTTCAAAGAAGGATAAACAGTACTTGCACACATCAATGATGAAGCCAAATAAACACCTCATAATTAACGCCTAAAGCAATGAAACGGTATCAACACGCAAAGCACCAAATTATCTCTATTTGAAGCTATAACTGCTGAAGCAGACATTTTCAGACATAAACGATGACCAACACCACATCAAAACATCGTAAGAGATACGAGCATCATGCACCACATTAAAGGATTAGAAGTAAAAACATATAAATTTCAGAAATTATACCACTGAATGTTGTGTGGATGTTGGAATTGAAACCAGTAAACTTGCCATAGCTTTTAGTCCAATTATAAACTTACGATTTGTAACCGTAATTTTATAGACAACATAACGTGCCTCCGTGAGCATGAGGTCCTGGATTCGATTCAAAATCTGTAACTGTAGAATCTTCTGTTCGGGCAAAGGTTTCTTCAATTAGGAATTTCTCAGGGAGCCTGGATTTGGGTTCGGTTGATAGCAATAGACTCGCCCCCTATTAGGTATGGACTTAAACATAACTGGCGAAATGTGGGTGTTCTATCGGTGTACACTTCTGCCTAACTCTAAGGGGATTATACACGTGATGTTATGTATATATTCTTTTCTGTACTATAACAGTTGAGCTTTTACAAACCAACGTAACAATTTCTAAATTCGATTCAGTTTTTCTCTCGTACTCAAAGACGTATGAAAATGTATATAGAAATTACTTAAAATATGTGAATTGTCATACAATACAATTGGTTACGGTCAAGTCATTGTTGATAGTTTCTTACTTGCACTTTTATTTGTCAACCTTGCGTTCACGGTCGCTTTATGATTTACTTTGCTTTGTTAACCATGTAGAACTGCTCAATAAATGTTACTTTTTACGTTTAGTAGTAACTAACTACTATAGTTAAATTATTAAGGAGAATTACATGCATAACAGAGACATGTTACAAACGTGGCGCTCATAAATAGACAAACCCACAAAGTAAGTACTAATAAGATGTGTGGATTCTGTAAGCCACTTAGTCATAATTTTAATACGGTCATTGATAATGATGAATGCCATAACCACAGAAATCTTATTAAGGAAGCTAATACTGATTTGTGTGGTTGCGACTGTCATACTGAAAAGGCTACATATTCTACAGTTACTAATAGTTCGCTAAACAAGGTTAAAGACGTCGACGACGACGTCGTTACGGATAGTCAGAAGCACTAAAAGTGTGGCAACAAGTCTTACCGAGGAGTATCGTGTAACTGGAGTATGGTGGCCAGATAGGCAGTCGCTCCACCATGTAAAATACTGGTATTCAGCTGCATCCGGTTAGACTAGAAGTTGACCCCAACATAGTTGGGAAAAGGCTAGGCTGATTTATTGGTTTATTTGAAGCTGATGACAATGCGTCAGCCTGTTTTTATGGGTTACACAAACTGACGCATTGTCATTAAATATAGAGCACATTTAAATTCAAGATCTTCATTTATATTGACATAAAACCAAAATGTGTTGAAAAATCACATTACTCATCAATCAATCATGAAAACTAAATTATCTTTTCGCATTCAGAACACTTGACAGGTCAAAAAAAGCAAAAGTAATGACTAATAGTTCAATGTTCAGGTTACCTGGTTTATTCAACGAAGAACAGTTCTTTTAAAACGAAAGTATAAAAAGCCAAGCCTAAGCTTGATATTCATTTGTCACATATGGCTAAGGATATTCACATTTTTTTATGCAGAGGTCATAAGTGGATTGGCTCTTGTTTTTATTTATTTTGATATTAGGCTGATTGAGCACATCAACATTCAGTGCTGGTCATACTCATCTCCCAAAAATCGCTACGACATAGCAGAATTTGTCATTGCCTCCAAATTGAATTCTACCATTGTGTGGTTAACAAGTTCAGGTAATAACGATAAGACTATATGAGTCTGAGTAAAAATATTCTAATGAGGTTACTTCACCGAATCAAAATATCAAGGAGGCTAGAATAAATGTTACTGCAAGGTTGAAATTTTTAATCGAATTGAATGTTTCAAACTTATCTCTTTCAATAAGTGCTTAGTAATTTCCACCAGATTCAGACATCCACTAAGCTAAAACCAATCTTACAACAGATGGTTACATGCATGAAATCACCGAGCCAACCTGTCTATTAGTCGTGCCATACGATCAAAACAAAACATACTCCAACCGTGACGTCGAGTCTCCAAAACAAAAAACAATTACGAAAGTGAAAACACATTAGCCGAAGATGCAACCGTATCTTAACGGTTTTGTACTCTCGACATACATTGAGAACGTGAAGTTTGTCCAAAATATTAAGCATAATATGATAAGTAGGCTAAAAGTGGAGTCTGTGAGAGTTGTGAGGTTGACTCTGTTTCCCCATTAGTTATAGCTTACGAGGGAGGCCTTTACTCAGCAGTGGAACAAGGCTGCAAATGACGATTATGATGATAATGATAATCTGGGAGTCCTTAAGCCTCGAGAGAAGGCTCTACCGTGAAGCCACTTATATGTCATTTACTATTTGTTTAACATAGGTACAATAATAATGGTATATAAAGTTAAGTACCTAAGCGACAGAGCTCTGCTCGGGTGAAAATAGAGAAAACTAATTTTCCCAGAAATGAAACCTAGCTAGATCGATTTTTCGCCCCCGTAAACCCCTATATTGCGACTTACATTGAAATCGTTGGAGCCGTTTTCGAGAACGTCATATTGCTCATTTAATAGTGTAATTAAGAAATTAAGCTAGCCAAGTATCAAAAATTAAATAAATAAAATAAGCCTGGACATTAAAAAAATTTATAAAGAACACACATTTCATAATACAAATTAATCTATATAAAGAGGAGTCCTGAATAACTGATTGACTGACTCATCAACGCCCAGCCCAAACCTTGAACCTACAAAACTGTAGACAAGGAATAAGGCAGGAATTCCCGGTAGTACGTTCCCGTGGGATATTTTCCGACATCAACGTGGGCGAAGCCGCTAGTTATTAATAAATAGCAGTATAAATCAATGGCAATAATAAAAAGAGAAAAAAAGAAAAAAAGCGTGCATTATCATCTACCGCATCACCACTTACCATCAAATATGATAGTGCTAAAACGCGAGTCTATTAGGTAAAAAAGAGCCTTCTGTTCTGGCAAAAAAAAAATACGTATCCTCCATTTTTTTCTAGGAACAAATTTTCCGCTCTGCCAAATATATTTTTTTCTATTGTGTTGACACAAACTATTCTAAAATAGCTCGGTAAAGATTTTACCAGTCATCAGATTTGTCATCAAAATTAGTTTGACCCTGAAAGGCTCACTTTCGCATTTGAGTTGGATTACTCACAACAATATTGCCAACTTTGGAAGGTTGGTGCATACACAACACAAACACAACACTGGATTGGGACACAGTATCTTTAGTTCATCCCTTAATCCACTGAAGATTTTTGTGTACTTGCTTCTGGGCTCAAATATATGGACTTAAGACCGTCAGTATTGTATTTTATCTTTTGGCACTTAGTAAGCATGAAGTGTGTACGAAATCGGAGCCATGTCGTGACTTGTGAGTAAACCATATAAAGTTAATTTCCTTACCTAATTGGCCTACTCGAAATAAACACATGTTTGCGGTAACTTTGCCCTAAATTTGTTTTTATTTTGCCCAAATTGATTTCTTGGTCTGAATGTTTGTTTAATGTTTGCGTTTTGCGACAGTGTAACTTAACTGTAACTTTGATGTTTGTTTACTGTGTTTAGTTCCTTTTATAAAGTTGGTTTATTTACTCAAATCCGTATCAGCCTCGGATTCTGGAACGCTTAGCCAGTCTCTGTTCAGTAAAAAGTTAGCACTGATATTTGAACTATCAAAAACAAAATACCTACAAAATGACATAAGATTTAAAACAGATTTTACTTGACTTTCAGAAACCATAAAACAGATATATTCATGCCAACTTCAAACAGGTTAAAAGCCCATATTAAGAAGATGTCCAGTAAAATCCAACTGGTTAAGACCAGTAGGAGTTAACTCTAACGAGTCCCCTTCGAAGAAGCAAAGAATTAACAACATAACATAAGGGCATTCACTTCGTCAATTGAGTAACATATGGCTCTGACCGAAGGGAGTCCAACTGCGTGACAAATTGACGGCTGACCCTTAACTCCTTAATTGGAATTTAATACTTTATTTCTCGGTTAACAGAATAACTGGTGTTTTCTACTGTGAATACTGCTACAAAAATTTTGTTTTACTGTTAGTGAAATTTCTAACGGATCTGCGGTGTTATGGTGAATAAGACTTGTAATTACATACTTAGTTTATTGCTTTACTGACGGTTGTATCTTACAAACTGTTTTTTCTAGATTGTTTGCTGGCAACATTCATATCGTAGTGGTTTTGTTGAACATTGATTGTGTTCTAGAAGGCAATTTTAGTAAGACAAGTCATTAAGTACCAATTGTTTCACCAATTGAATAGAAATTTAAAAAAATATCGGTCCTGTCTGATCCTTCCAACACACGGCCCAATTTTTGATTTAGATTCGAAAAATACAGGAAAAGCCTCGAATCGTCTGACAGTATTTAAGGTGAAATTTTGTCACCCGAAACCGGGTCAGAGATCACATATATAGTTCCTAATATTTAGGTATCTGTCTCCGTGTCGTGCCGGAAGCACACTAATGTTTCGCGACACGGACGCCGCTCTTTGCGTGCTCAAGACATGTTTTTAGATAATACAAGGCTGTAGTTAATCTTAAGTGACAGTGGCATTCACGATATTAAAATCGATATGATAGGCCCTTGCCTATCATATCGATTTTAATATCGGGAACGGATTTCCCACTTGGATCCCTTGATCCAAGTGGGAAATCCGTTCCCAACTTCGCAGATACCATTCGTCTGGGAAGAGGAGTTTTATGTAGAACAAGAAGAACCTCTTCAATCTCCTTCTACCATGAATCGGACTCGGGAGTGCAGGAAAACAATGCTCCGGCCGCGCCTCTAAGACAAAAATAAATCATGATCCCAATTTTTATGCAGCTTGTTACCTAAGAATTTGTAAAGAGATGATATCAAATGGTCCAAGACTGGTACCAAGACTCAAAGAGTGCGTTCATTCATTATATTAATAAATATATGTTATATGTGTACTTACTCGTAATATCAACAGCACTTATCGATACTGATAATGATAACAGCATTCTACGAATCTCTACTTCACCTTATTGGTTGCGGAAGTTAGGGCTTATAATAGTCACTTCACTTTTGTCTTCAAAATATTTTATCCTTGCATCCTTGCACTTGCATATCATGTTTTTACTGTTATAAAAACCAGTTACTATAATTTTTATTGTCTCAACTTCTTTTTTCACTATCTCCAAAATCTGTTACATTTCCCAATCGAAATTGCTTCAAATACAAACAGTTTTGGTTCAAAAATTAGATAGGCATATCAACAATTTCAATGTCATCTGTTGGTGTCAAGTTTTCTATTCGCTAGTACAAATATCCGTCGCTCGAAATCCGACACTTTTATTAAATATCGCGTGACAAAGTTAATATTGTGTTTTTGTTACTATTTGCTGTAGTTGCTTCGGACTCGTGTTGGTAATATTTTTCGTCTGTCTTTACAAATTAATGAAACTGTAACAGCATTTTTTTGGTAATGCAAGTCATGTTTGCGATGTTGACTTCTGTGGGTGTTCAATTTCACTAGAGAGTTTTTATCTTAGTTTAATTTGTCCCTAAGAAAAATTTAGGTTAACCCACACACTGCCATGCTTAGAGGTCAATCCATTATAACACGTTGAAATATTTAAATCGATCCCATTAGTGTCAGTAACAGCTGTCATAGCATTATAATCAAATAGATGCAATATCATCCACTACGCAATTTGTTGCTTACAATTTTTCTTGAACAGAAAAATAAACAAGACAATTCATCGGTTGATTAAATACCGTAGCTTGAGTAAACGGATAAGATCTTACAACCGAATATTAATCAGCATTCGTCACGATCAATGTTGACGATTTCAAACCTATGACTCCAAGTTTCTTAACAACGACAGCCGAAAGACGTCCTCTGCTGCACATAGGCCTCCCCGAAGCGTCACATCGCCCAGTGATTCTCGCATTCAACGATTTCTAGGTCAACTGTCTACCTTGTGAGTTTCTTCACGACCAGTAGATAAAGTATATACATCACATAATAATCCATAATATAATATCAAATTCCAGTCCAAACTATCTTCGGAAGCTATCATAAAGTTCGACTATTACACTTAATTGCATAGCAATCGACCTCCATATATATTTTTTTCTACCTCTCATTAATGCATGTAGGTAAGTAGGTAACACTTCATTCGACAGGCAATTAAAATCTTGTTAGACATGTGAAGGACGGTGATACGATCTACTCTCGTATTTAGTTAAGAGTACTATGATATTATGCAAATGTACTGCAAATATGTATGCAATGCATGTCGATACGATGAAACAAAAACTACTAGAGGTATAAGTAGCCTTAGATGGGTGGTAGGAAGAGATGCCAAATATTGGGGTAAGGGAGGAGGTTGATGATGATAACATAGCCAGGGTTTCTATATTACTAATTAACTCTCACAAAGACCATAAGAAGGAACCACTTAGGTGCTAAGCAGATGGTGGTCAATTTGTCCGCGACGATAGAACGTATTGGTAATCTGTATAGATAACGCACTCGTGACTCCCAGGATTTCTATAAGATTCCAAATTGTCCGCAGATAAATTGTCCATCGTCTGCTCATGTCAAATTAAAATCATAAACAATATCTAGAAGCATCTAAAACTAAAACTTTACAATGCAAATTAAACTCGAACAACATTTCGTCAACATCGTCATATTTTTAAAATGTCAAAACATGATTTGGAGATGTCGTTATCCATTCTTGAATTTAACAAAGACTTCAGTCATAATATGCATAATACATTTTCTTCATATATTAGTGTCATTTACATAATCCTGAGAATGAAAAACAACTGATGTTTATATCTTTTCACTCCCTGTAACTTTATCTTTTTGTATCAGTCTTATTTTGTATTGTAGGGTCTTCTTCATGGAAGTCATAAAATTTATTAATGACTGGAGGAACAGTAAACATATTTGTTCATTTTTAGGGTTCCGTACCTCAAAAGGATAAAACGGAACCCATATAGGATCTCTTGGTTGTCCGTCTGTCTGTCAGTCTGTCAAGACCCTTTTTCTCAGGAACGCGTGGAGGTATCAAGTTTAAATGAATATCACATAAGTAGGCCAAAGGTTCCTTGGAGTTCTAATAAAAAAATCAACCTTCTAAGTCAACGCAATAAAAAATGCGGCTATTTATGCGACATATTTTGACACTCCCAAGTACTTCCCGTTGTCCTAGAGCCATGAAATTTTGCAAGACGCAAGGTATCACAGAATAAGTAAAGGCCGAAAATTGTTAATTCGTAATTTTATCACTTAAAAAATTTTTTTCAAGTCTGTCAGTCTGTCAAGACCCTTTTTCTCAGGAACGCAAGGAGGTATCAAGTTGAAACTAATTCCAAAAACGTCTTTAGTTCCTAAAAGTTCTAAAAAAATCAAGCTTCTCAGTCAACGCTTTAAAAAAATACGGCCATTTATGCGACAAATTTTGATACTCGCAAGTAAATTAAATATAGGGTAGTTCCCGTTGATCTAGAATGATGAAATTTGGCAAGAAGCAAGATCTCATAGTAGAAGTAAAGGAAAAAGTCGGAAAATTATTAATTTGTAATTTTATCTCATAAAAAAAATTGGGATTGCAACGTTAAGTTTGATTTTAGGATAAATTCTTTTCAACTACGGAACCCTTCATTGTGCGTGGTTTGACGCACTTAGCCGATTTTTTTTATTAATCGTCATTTTATCATCCCTTTGGAATCTGGCCTAGCTGATGGTAAAATTTTAGAAGGTTCCTGATGGAGGAGTCTAGATTCAATGATAGAATAAAAGAAGGTCTTAATTATCAAATCAAAATCAAAACACAAAAACATTTATTTCGGATATAACACTTCCATATCATGTTAGTATTAGCACTTACAAAAACTATGTTAGTAACTTAGTGGCTCTGACCATAATTAAATCCATAATTCAAATCAAAAATCAAAATTAAAATCAAAATAATAATCAAAAACTAAATTATTATAATCAAAATAAAATTAAATTAACATTAAATTAAAAACTAAATCACAATCAAATTAAAATTTGCTCAAAAATTATGTCAACACAAAATTAAATTAGAATTAAAATTAACCCATAACCTATCTTCTACATCAAAATGTCAATTCAAATATCGTTCTTCAGCCCCGTTAATTTATATTAATTATGTTTAAAGAACTACACTTGACAGACAAGGATAACAATGATCAGATAGTCCCCTAATTACCAGATTAGTGTAGCAACAATGAAAACTAAAACAAAGTAACTATAACTTTGTTCCAAATAGAAGATTCATCCGCCATAGGATGCCGTCTTAGCGTGCATGTGCAACTTCCTTCGTTTCTTGTTTCTTAGTTTTGTTTGCGCAAATGTACCAGAACTTAGATTACGATCGATCGTTAGCGTTTCTTAGTACATCGCTTTTATGTTCTCTTGGATTTAATACTTACCTTTAACTCTTCAAATTGCGGCTGCAGTAAATCCAGATATAGTTCGTTTTAGTTCTGGGTCTGAAGTTGATACATTGCAGGTCAGACGGAAATGCTCATGGTACGAATACAAAACCTGTCAGGTTAACCTGCTAAGTTTACCTGTCCTGTACTTGGCAAGTATTTTAAATGTTGATGGTACGGCCCCTGGTTCGTTTGAAATCCTAGCTAATTATTTGACCTGTGTTTTAAGTTAACTCATCATAATTACAATAGCTGTTCAATATGTGGTTTAGAATCTATCAATAATATCCCTGGAAATTTCAGAAAACTAAACAGCATTTGTAATGTTTTGGAACAAGGATATATCCTAGACGTATCTTAAGTTCTCAACTCTCTGATCAGAATATAAATTGAACATTTCAAAAGTATTTTAAATTCGTTTAGAAATAGGCTACATTCTAGATGAAATTATTTCACACTGAATCAGTATCTTAATGACTACAGCTCCACCGCTCCTTTGAGTTGGAATGCTTTTCATCTGTATGTATCATAACGGTATCAAAATCGTGACTCGCCTGCAAACTTGCGCTAACATCTTGTTTGGCCAAGAATTTTGCTTTAACAAGCCTCATTGTACTGATTACTAAAACAAAATAACCAAAGCGTCAAGCGTTCACTTAACAAAAATTATAAGACCATACGAAGGAAACATAAACTGGTGAACGACAAAAGGTCAAAACAGAAAACAATGAACCGTCCGTCCGAGGGACTAGAACTGGCAAAAAGGGCAAAAAGACCAGCATACGGAGTTATTGGGCACAACTGCATAGCATAACAACCATTCATAACGCCGAGGAAACGAGACGAACTGGCGTATAGGAGAAAACGTGCGCATGCCTGAGAGAGCGAGGGAGATTGCATTCCAAATACAAGCGCGAAGTCCGCGCCCGCGCACAACCCGCCGGCGCCGCCGCCACCGCCGCTCACTGATTCCCGCGCAGCGCTGCAATGCGGCCGCACGCGCACTTCAAACTTGCCCGCTCTCGTGACATCTCGCCATAATTTCGACAATCTCGTAACCGAACCGATCAGTTCCGGTGATGTCATTATAAATAAAAGTATAGTGTTATGTTCAAAAGATCAATGGTGTTCCCACAGTGAAGTGATTAGTGAATTGAGTGCACCAGACTGTAAAGGAGAAGACGCCGAGGATACTTTCACTGGACTGAAAGTTTTAAACATTCTTACGGAGAACTTCTTAAAAAGGGACTTGACCTCACTTGATGAGAAGGTAAATATTGATGATGATTACGATGGGACACAAAACCTGTTATTGACCAGTCAATAGATAAACATAACGGTAGCTTAGAAGCAGATTCAATTTTCGAAACTTTAGCAGGGTCTCACAGCGACAGGCTAGTAAAAATTAAGATCACAGATGCTTTCAACATTATGGAGAACATTTAAGTTTAGCAGGCTTTAATTTTAAACATTTACTTTATAGAGTTTCTCAATACAGTATATTGAGAAGTCGATGAAACACAAAAAGCCAATTAAAGCAAAATTAGCATTGTTGATCACGTGAAAATGTTTTCTCTGTCAACATTATAAGCTCAAGCGTATCGTTATCTTGCTAAGATATCTCAGTTTGTGCCATCTCCGGCGTGCATCTAGAAGATAATTCTAGGAACGTCATGGAATTTATTTTTTGTTTGCATCGAGATTTTTTATCCTCTGAATAACGTGACCTCATGAGTTGGTTTTCTCAAGTATTTTATTATATTCAGCTAGTTTGATATTTTCAAATCTTTATTACGATAATCATTGAAGCTGACCCCAACATACTTGGGAAAAGGCTAGGCGGACTGATTTTTATTGCGAAAATCATTGTTTTCAATTAACACTGGTAATTGTTTGGATTTTGAAGATGCTTTGAATAAAAACAAAATTAATTTTAAAATCATACTTCGTTAAAATCAAAAGATATAATTTAGGAAAAATTTATTAACTTCACTAGCTATTCTAATTCATATGAGCGCACCCAACTCCTATAAAAACTAAAAACCGGTTTTATGATTAAAATAAAACTTAACTACTGGTTCTAAACATTAAAGACACAAATGTCCGTCGAATATATTTTAATGTCTATTAACTAAAGACGAACTTACCTTCCTTATGTATGGGAATTATAAGATTGTAACTTATCTTTGAGTCGTGCCTGAAATCTATCGATAGATTTAAGTAAAGCTTTTGATACAGTTTCATAGCAAATTTGAAAGGTTATTGAGTCTTCCATTGTGTAGCATGTATTAACTGTTGATGGGTCGCAATTACAATTATCTAATAGATTATTGGACATTGCGTGATTACACTGTACGCACGTTCACACAGTCATTTTCTACTATTAACGTTTAATTCCTCATTTATTACTTTTATTTTCTAAACGAATGTACGGTTAGTCATCAAGTTTTGGTTGTTACGGGTTTAAAGTATTTGGATCATTTTTTTCATCGGATATAGAACTACACTGTAGCTGTTAGGGAAACAACTCTTTGTACTAGGTATATAATCTCAGACCAATAAGTCTGAGTACTAAGTCCAAGTCTCAGTACTAAGTCCGAGTCTGAGTATATAATATAATAATATTATCACACTAATATTATAAAGACGACAGTTTGAGTGTGTGGTGGGTGTTGCTATGTTTTTTAGTTCTTTACGCTCAAACGGCTGGACCGATTTGGATGATATTTGGCATGTAGATAGCTGATACATGATAGCGGATTAACACATAGGCTACTTTTTATCCCGGTCTACTCGGGTGAAACCGCGGGGCGCAACTAGTATATTATATACAATGAAGCAGGTTTTGTTGTGCAGTTTAATTTTATTTACACAACATTAATCTGATCATTACTGCTAGAATCGATATGAAATATTTCATGTCTAAGTTTGAATGCGACGTTTATTTCTTTTAATACTGTGATTTTGGCTTCTTCTGGTACTCGTATATGTATCGCAATATTTGATTATAAATAGAAAATACCGTATGAAATACTCAGTCGAAGCCGCGGGAGGTTGCTGATTATGGTAATTATTTAATCATCGTCCAATGTATGTGTTAACTTTTTGACCATAAAAGGTTAGGGAAGTGACAATAGAATTCGATGGTAGGTAATTTGTCATAGTGGGTTTTAATTAATGTTTAACTTTTACCGCATAATAACAATTTAATAATGCTGTGAATGTCGTACAATAATATAAGAGATTGTATGAGATACTTACTAATTTGCCCAACAGGGAACAACATAGGCTTAAAATAAATATGTAAGTAAGTATCTAAATAAATAATAATTTTGTCCTTCGCACTTGTGGACATCAGAAAGCCTAAAATGGCATCCGCTTGGAGCGATTCTATTTCTACAATCGCAATAGTTCAAAGTGATATTGACATGACCACGTGACATTGCGATAGCTTATGTCAAATCAACCCCATATTTTTTTTGGATTTTCTACTAGCGACATCGCTAATTGAATATTACTTTGTCTAGGCCCTCAAAAATGATTAACTATGGACAATTTTCATATTGAGTTGCTTCTGCATACCCGAAATAAACAAGACCAATTCAATCACAATACTATTGTCCATATCGCAGACAGCATACCCTTTATCAGAACAATACTAAACAGTATTTAAATTCGAATTAAAACAACACAAAATCTACGTTCACTTTTGTGTGTACGTGATATTATGCCAACATAAAAACAAGCTCAGCAAATAAACTGTATTGAATCATTCAATCCAACAAACGTTTTCCGGCTGACAGTGACAATATGCCATTTTCGCTGACTTGGAGAGGTCAAACGGGTGGTAAGCGAAAACTGTGCAGTTGTTAGTAAAGTACAATTCTGACACAGTTTACAGTAGTTCGCGGTTTACCTCAAAACTTTCGTTTATAGCCTCACAATGTTTACTTTAATAGACTATAGACCATAAGACGTGGTTTATGAGACATTAGGCTATTTAGGTTTGTGTTGCGTTCAACGGTTCAGTATCTGTATGAAGTGCATGAGTGCCATTAATTTTTAGCTTAGTTGGTTTTAACTCTGCTGTTGCTGCGTTTCCTGGTTTAGTATTGTATTGTTTCTTTTGCCAGTCACGTTGGGTACCGTATTGTTAGCTAATGTAGCATTTAGACTTTTCTTTAGACTTTGTTCTGTAGCCTCTTTCCAAGCATCAACCAAGCCACGAGCCAAAGAAAACGATGACAGTTACGAAAGCTCCCAGGTATTTCCGATCGATTAAGCATTGGTAACTGTTCAAACATTGCTTACATGTGTCTGAGGTCATACGGGAAGTGGCGCAGGCGCTCACATCCGTTCTTACTTTTGATAAGTACACTTGATACTTCGAAAGATCTTAAAATTTTGTTGGAGATTATTTTTATTTGAGTATGTAATAGTTGGTTGTACTCAAGTTGATTATTAATTATGAAGTGGGTAGAACTACTCTTAGGTAATAGGTAATACGGGGACTTCATATACAGTGTTTTTGGCGATAATGTCAATGAACTCTCGATTGTTGATGTTGCTAAGCAAGTTTTTGTATTTCGGGTCGTGGATTAGATTTCCTGCACGAGTCCTTGTAATTTTGTTTGGCTTATATATGCCTTGTTATTACGGTTCTGGTTTTTTGCTATATGACATTTATGTTTGTCAACGAATCCACAGAATAGTATAAAATTCCTTGTATGGTTGTCCCAACGTTTTCCTCGATCTGAATTACTTATAAGGATACATTCGTTTGAATTCAATTCTTTGGAATCTTTTGCAAAAGCTGTGCCTAAACTCATTGTCTATTTTCAGGAACTGCCCTTTTGACCCTGTTATGAGATCTGTTTGTTATGTTATTATAACTATCTTTTACATTTTTATCAGTTACATATGGTATCACTACTATAACATTATTATCAGCTCCAAAATATGCCACGTTTCCGATTTCAACCCTCGCCTGTTATTTGACCTATGCTCTCGAACGGAAATGACTTTAGTTTCAAGAGAAATGGGTGGCCTAATCTTAGAAGACGTTTCCAACGTTGACAAGTGAAATGTCTGTCACGTTGTTCGGTGATAGATTCGTTTTAGGGTACTGTATTTTTAGATTAAGTTCAAAAGTGTATAGTGTTGATTTTCAATCTTAGCGACTTAGATAAATGTGACTCGTACAACCGGTACTATTAAATAAAGATTTGTATCAGCTATCCAAATTATGTCGCTTAGCGTTATAGGATTCTTATACCATATTGCCCTAGCTTATCCATTACTAAATACATAAACTCACGCCCTTTCCAATGGGGTATGGTGGGGGGATGTTTCCAATATGGGGTATCCTAGGATACTTTTGATGGACACAAAAGTGGTCTTTACAAAATACCACTAGTGAGTTTAATCACTTTAATGATCGCTTCACGGATATAGACACCGGTAAGTTTTAATTAAACAACGTAACTCCACCAGATTTGCAGTACTTACTACAAAAAACTTTCTTAAAATATCCGTTTAAACATTATTATCGCGACATTAAAGATTGCGTAACTAATTGACGTTCCGGAGAAAGCCAATGCTGCGCCTGCGCAGTCGCGAATATCGATGACTGATGAAGGATCGCTTATCAACGACTGGCCCCGGCTTCGCCCTGTTTTTGTGACTAGATAAAACATCGAGATTTTTTTATTATACACAAAACGATTCTGGAATAAGTTCTCTAAATGTTGGTGAAAACCGCATGAAAATTCGTTTCGTAGTTCAGAAGAACGACGCAGTCACAGACAAACGCGAAAAGCGTCTTTAATTTTTAATATGTATTTATATAAATGTACGGGTTTTTTTAAGTTGCGTAATTGTATGTCGGTAGCGTTTGAAGGTGGTGGTAGGTAATGTCATTAATTAGGATTGAGTAAGATCCATTCTATTACACGTATACGAATAGTGACTGTTGAGTTGGCAGTTGATTTGTAGCCTAGTGTGATGGTTGAATAATTAAATTCATTAAAAAACTTTTTTACAAAAAATACATCCGACTTCCAAAAACAACACTACAAAGTGAAAAATAACTTTAATTTCGGAAGTTGGTGTCTGGTTAAATGTATTTTCGTTTTTTGCCACCGACTTCCGAAATTAAAGTTTCACTTTGTAGTGTTGTTTTTGGACGTCGGTTATATTTTTTTGTAAAAAAGTTTTTATTTTTCACTTTTTAGTTATGTTACTTACCCCACACTCAAAACTCAAAGCATTTATTTCAATTAAACCAATTACAGGCACTTTTGAATTGTCAAGGGGTCGGTCAGTCAAAAAGATGAAGCTAGGCGCCCATTCCAAAGCATAGTAGGTACCTATGGAGAAGAACGGGCAAGAAACTCCACGGACACTCTTTTAAATCAAGATATGGTTACAAAATAATGGTTACATCATTCATGTTGAAATTTTACATGTGAGAACGATGCAGAACGTTAAAAGCGTCCAGACATTTTAAGAGTTAAAAAAAAAAAAACAATTCAAATATTTAAATTAAATTAAAATAAGCCGTGGCCGCTAAGGTATGACCAGCCTTCACTGACAGCGCTTGTTCACGAACCTGACGCATGGATTAGCTAAATGATCCAACACGCGCCACCATCAGCGAGACATTAGAGTGAGCGTCACATACTCTCAGCCGCCAGGGCATATTCAAGTCAAACAAAGACGTACCCAGTAAATGGTAGCTTTAGAATATGTACATAGTACTCACACATGTGCTATGCAGTTATATAATACAAAGGAGATTGAGTCTATACAATGCAATGATAGTCTTACAATCTTCAGCAGCTCCAACAGTATCTTCAAATGTTAATTAATTAGTTGTGGTTGTGGAGCAGGACCAGCATTGAGCCAAGCATTTTTATCCGTTATGTAATCCCCAAACTTATAATATGCCTGCCTGCATAGTGTGCGTTTTATACAAGTTTTGAATTTAGTCTCATTGAGTTGAAGTATGTGTGGAGGTATTTTATTGTAACATTTTAAACAGTACCCCATGAACGACGAGTCTACTTTAGCTAGTCTGAAACCTGGTTGAGCTAATAGGTCCCTTTTTCTAGTACTATAATTATGCCTTTCACCTCTTTTACTAAAAAGATGTAAATTTTTCCTTACGTACATGATATTTTCGTAGATATATTGACAAGGTACCGTCATGACACAAATTCTAATACCACTACCTGCAAAACAAACTAGAATATCATCCATATAAAAGTGGGAAAAAATACGTATTATTGAAGCTAACTCAAAAACTACCCAAGTAAAGTTAATCAATTTTATATGGGACCAACATTGATATATACCCTCTCGAATAAAACAAAAAAATCCAAATCGGTCCAGCCGAGTAATCGGGGAACATACATAAAAAAAAAGGTTCCGACGAATTGAGAACCTCCTCCTTTTTGAAGTCGGTTAAAAAGTATATTTTAAATTGATTATCGTAGTAGGAGAGGTCTAGGCCTAGCGGTGGAAGCCTTTAAACCAAGATAAATGATGACGATTAATTGTTGATTATAATATTATGAACTTTTATTTTTTCAGTAGTAAGTAATGTAGGTACTTAGTATCTTATACAGGGTGTAAGTGTAAACATTATGAACAACTATTGGACTAAACTACTATGGGACCAAACCTGAAATCGCGAAAAAAAATCAGCGCATTTATGTTCACATAATTCGCCAAAATGTAGGGTACAGTTAATTTTTTTTCGCGATTTCAGGTTTGATCCCATAGTAAAAGTTGTTCATAATGATGAGTACAATGACCCCTTAAAAGATTGCCACAGTTTACACTTATATGACTACGTGAAACCTTTAAAATATGGACTTCTTTCGCCATTACAACTTTAACCCCCGTTGTTCTGCTCAGGGATTGAATTTCGAAAAATCTTGTCTCAAGTTTGCAGAAATACTTCTGGATATTTCGGTACGTGTGAATCAAGCTCTTCTACGTATACAATACAACGTGTCGTTTTGCATCCTCTTCAAACCTAAGGATTTCAGAGCATCACACCGAATAACTTTCTCCATGGGACCAACATCGTATTCGCGAAAAAATAATCAGCCGTCCCATACATTTGCGTCGAGTAGGTATTGAAGTTTTCTATAGGACAGTTAAAAAATTTTTCGCGATTACGATGTTGGTCCCATGGAGAAATTTGTTCGGTTTGATGGTCTATATTAAATTTGACGAGGATGCAAAGCGACACGTTGTATATATGTATGATTTAAATTAAGTTACAATCACATACACACAGCAATTTATCTCAAGTTTCGCCTCAAGCGTAAAAAGTGTAAGTGACACACAAATTACTATTCATTCATTATCTTCTCATATAATAAACTAATGATCTTTCACTGAAACACAAACCCACATAGTCGTCTATTTGATTAATGCTATCGATTACAGCCGGATACACATTGTGAATCGATTCACGAATCAATCGTTAAGTTGTACCTACTTATCGCAACACTAGATCTGTTTGCTAAGTGTTGAACCTCTAATAGAACTTAATGCCTGATAAAAGACGGGTTTATTGAACGGCGTTTAAATGTAAAGTTTTCTCTTTTTCTTGCGATAATTAAAAAAAGTTTAAGTAGTTAAATACCCAAATTATATGTGGAAATTATCCCACGGGAACCTTACAAGTTTTCGGGATAAAAAGTAGCCTGTTTGCTAATCCAGACTATAATCTATCTCTATACCAAATTTCATTCAGATCTATTCAGCCGTTCTGTCGTGATTGAGTAACAAACATCCATCCAAACTTTCGCTTTTATAATAATAGTAAGATTACTAAATTACTACCTAAAACCTATTAATTAGCACTTTTCCCAAATCAACGTTGTTAGAAATAAGATCGGAGTCGTAATACACATTCATTGGAAACAAAAAAATCTTTTAAGACGTAGGTACAGAATAGATGTTTATGCCCGTTGCCCGTTGAAATACATTCATTTACAATTTTTGTGTCATACCTACATTTCTACAAAAAACACACACCCTACGCCCCACGCCCCACGCCCCACGCTTCATACCTTTGACTCACCCCCACAAACTAACTGTGAACTTGGCTAAGCATTTTTTCATAGAAATACCAACATTCCAAGTGTCCATATTTCTTTCCACAACACTACTCAACAGTAACGTATTAAGGCTCCGGCAGACAGGCGCGATGCGACTCCGGTAGAACAATTTCCATGAAGTTTTCATGGAAATTGTTTCAGAGTCACGTCGCGCTTGTCTGAGGGAGCCTTTACAAACTGAAATCGCCAATGCGTAGCCAGAATATCACATCACTAGTGTTTCATTCCAATCACAAATTCGCGTCATATAGTAGTAGGTAAGTATTATAGTTTTCAGTAGCGTTGCGTCGTGGACGAAGGGGCTAATAACCATTATTTATCTTAACCAAAACACTAACGTTCATAAGTACTAACACTTAAGGAAGTGTAAAATCAGGAAGTGTCAGTAAGTTATTTCGGTAAAACATTAATCTTTCGTCAAGTTAAGGCGTCGCTTACATTTATTTTCTCATGTTGGCCCTTTGTAAATTCTCACCATGTGTTCCAATGTTCAACATATGTTTTGAAACTGTTAAGGAAATTATTGTTTTTTAGTAAATAACGGTTTAGTATAGTGGATGCTGTAATGAGTCTTTTAATTACATTCATAATTGCTTTATTATGATTGTTTTGATAAACCTGAAACAGGCCTGAAACAGTAGGAATTGGTTTCATTTTGATAGTTCATCAATATTCATTGCGTTATTTACGTTGTTGAGCAGACAAATTTTTCGAACATATGAAGCAATGGATTAGCGCTATGCTTCAAATCATTCAGATTTCGATTGATGAGTGTGTTACGCAAATTAATAGGGTGTGCAGGTTTGTATAAATCTAGATCGGGCCGGTCACACTCGCTACTGTCTCTAGGTACCTAACATTCTAATTCCGAACCATCATTTTGCATCTGTAATAAAAATATTTTAGCTTTAGTTTATTTTTAGGCACTATAGAACGTTTCTTTACTCTATGATATAGATAATTATATGGGAAAACTTACTAGTGTTGGCTAAATTTACTTACACTTTTTGTAAACATTTTATTAAATAAAAAACCGGCCAAGTGCGTGTCGGACCACGCACAATGAAGGGTTCCGTAGTTGGGATAAATTTATCTTAAGAACAAACTTAACATTGTAGTTGAAAAACATGTTCTCCCATACATTCCAACTGTAAATGTAAGTTTGTACTCACAATATTGATTAAGATTTACCATGTTATTTTAAGACCACAGACTTCTTATAGGTTTTTCTGTAATCTACAGGTAAAGATCTATTTTCTGTATTTTTTTCAAAATTTTAGGCTCAATAGTTTCGGAGATAAGGGATGGGGAATGGTAAATTTTCGTCTATTTTCTTAAATAACTTTAAAACAATTTATTTTAAAATTATAAAAAAAATATATTTGAGACCTCATAGTAAGCCCTTTCATTTGATATGCCACATGGTGTAGTTTGGAAAACTTTTTTTTTAATTTTCTTATTTGCCCCCCAAAAGTGACCTCTATATTCAAATTTAATTTATTTACTTTACCCGTCCGTGTTTGTTCACAGAAATTCATATGTGTACCAAATTTCAACTTAATCGGTCCATTAGATTCGGAGCAAATTGGCTGTGACAGACGGACAGACAGACAGACAGACACACGAGTGATCCTATAAGGGTTCCGTTTTTCCTTTTGAGGTACGGAACCCTAATTATTATATTATTATTGTTTTAAAATTTTAAAAAGACGATTTTAAGTTTCAGATTTAGGATGATTGAAATGTCATCTTCAGCATTGTTTACTAATGAATATCCCATTCATATTTAATCATTAATTAATTTGTATTGTAGGTACTTACAGTCTAGGAAATAATTAGATAATTTTGTGAGCTGCGATGCGACGCGATAACATTTTTTTTGTTTTTTTTTTTTTTGTGGATGGCTCTCACAAAAACCCACAAAAACAAAATGGCCGTCACATTGAATAGGATATGAAAGGTCACGGGCTAAATGAATAACAACTGGTCCATGATTTTATCATAGCAATATCGCCTCAAACATTTTTGTTTGACGAGACTTTAGGGCTTATGTTCAGAAATTAAGATTGATAAGCTACTGATCAAAATATCTTGTGTTACGTTTTATCAATTGGATCCCCAACTAGTGTAACCATTACCACAATATAAACATGAACAGTAAAGAAACTACGAACAAACGTACGAAACGGCACACACACGGAACCCTAACCCACAAAAGATATACTGAGAGCACCGCGACTATCGCTTAGGGCCTCGTCGGTGCGGGCGTCATTACTATGGTTACACTATCTACATCCTGTATAGATGTAAAAATATATTGAAGTCTGCCTCGTTGCTACAGTGATCGCAAGCACTACTGCTGAGCATGACAGCAACTGCTAGCAGCTGGATGAGAGTTGCCGCGAATCGAGCTGAATGGCGTGCAAAGGGAGAGGCCTATGTCCAACAGTGGACTACTGTAGTCTGATGATGATGATGATTTATGAAAATTATTTTATTCATTTTTGGTTTTTGAAGTCGGTTTTCACTTTTTTAAAGTAAATTTATTTTTCCGTTTTTAGTTGAATACACAATTACATAAGTAAGCCCAAGACGAACCAAAAGAAGAATCATCAAAATCGGCTTAGAAATGCCGGAGATACAGTACATATATGCATATAACTTCGTATATAAAAATAATTACAGAACGTATTGTATACTAAAAACCTATCTGAAAGCATGTAGATCACGTTAGTGAAATAATCATCAAAATTGGTTCATTAGTTTTTGAGAAAATCGCGGACATACAAACATATATACATACATACGGGTCGAATACAGAACTCCTTTTTTGAAGTCGGTTAAAAATGTGGGGGTACTATAGGTAAGGTAAGTACACTTCTGCCTAACTCTGAGAAGTACGGGCGTGATGTTATGTATTGAAGTGTAGGTTAGACAAAAATGACTGAACCAAGCCAAGGCCTTATTACCATAGTGATAATGTCGAAAAGTGGTTTACCGCAAATGTCCGCGATGGTACATAGAAATAGAAACAGACATTTAGTTAGAAAATGAGTCCGTCACAATTGAGGACACGAAAACTACACGACAAACGAATAAGCACTCCCATTTCCCACATTACGCGCGGCATCAATAAAGGCGCCAGAAAGCTGCATTCCATCCCACATCCGCGCCATTGTTGGACCAAACATTTGTCAATGACAACCAACACGGCCTGATTAACACGTTTCTTGCAAAACATCCATTGTTTGGACAAATGTTTGTGACTGTGGCCAACTTGGCCCAATTGGCACGTGCTTTTTCGCTGCGGCCATTGTCTTCTCATCGTGATCGTAGGCTCGCACGCTTCACGACGATGATTTATTAAACAATTGTTTAAAGTTCAAGAACGGAACATCAAGTTGGAAGCTGTGACTTAAAAATGATTAATTTTTTACTTAGGTAGGTACTTCACAAATTTTAAAGGCCGATGTTGATGTCTTGCAAACCAGCATAAATATCGGTATTGCAAATAATAATGTACCAAAAACCACTTACATTTATAAAAAACTTTTTTACAAAAAAATACAACCGACTTCCAATAAAAACACTACAAAGTGAAAAATAACTTTAATTTCGGAAGTCGGTGTCTGGTTAAATGTATTTTCGATTTTGCCACCGACTTCCGAAATTAAAGTTATTTTTCACTTTGTAGTGTTGTTTTTGGAAGTCGGTTGTATTTTTTTGTAAAAAAGTTTTTATTTTTCACTTTTTAGTTGTGGTACCTACCCCACACAAATTTTAATACCACCTGCAAAAGAAACTAGAACATCATCCGTATAAAAGTGGGAAAAAAATACGTATTATTGCAGCTAACTCAAAAACTACCCAAGCAAAGTTAATAATTTTTTGAAATCGGACGACTGTAAAAAGTTATGCGTGGTCATACATAAAAAAAAATAATTAAAAAAAACATACCTGTCGAATTGAGAACGTCCTCCTTTTTTTTCGTCGGTTAAAAAGTTAAAAACTTGATTGTGTCATGGCTCCAGTTGCCAAATTTAATGAAACCAACAGCGATTCAAATTGCGAAAACAACAAAGCCAGTGACATCTTAAAATAGCTTCTCATACTTGTTTAATCAGACTGTAAATCCTCTCAAGATCTGTGACGTATCCAATAGGCTCTTTATTTTCATTTGGCTAGCACATATTGACGTCTGCGTCATTAATTATGTTAATTAATGTCACTACAGTTTATACATATACAGCAGGGCTGAGCGAAAGCATTCTGCGTGTCGACCACACGGATATGAACACATGTGCACCATATTAATATGGTCCTGACGGCGCAGAGAAATTGAAAAGGATGTCTGTATGTGTTCAGTTTGTGTATGTAAACGTTGCATTAATAATGTTGGAGTAATAGCGGTGTTGAGCATTTCATTATTATCTGCCTAGCCTTTTCCCAACGATGTTGGGGTCAGCTTTCAGTCAAACCACATGCAGCTTTATACCAGTATTTTACATAGAGCGACTGCCTCCACGTCCCAGTTACCGTTTAATACGATATCCTTTGGCAAGACTGATTGTCAGACTGTCTGGCTTGTGAAGTGTTGGACTTTTCAATAAGTAATATTATCATGCTTCCTGTTGTGCTCATTAATTTATCATCCACAGCCCAACTTCAACCTCATACGCGTCTCTTTGGTTGTGCTTACTTCCACGCTCCTGTGTCTGCCTCATTCAGCTTCTAGCATGTTTTTAACAGTTCTAGCTACATGATCTCACAGGATACTCTTATTCCAATTTGTTATTGCAGTACCTACGTATTCTTTCTTCTCATGACTAACAGCAGCCATCTCAGGGTTCACTTCCTTCCTCGCCATATTATCATCTTCCATAAAATCCAATGGTTGTACGGCAGTCTATATACTCGTATCTTTTAATACTACAATTTTTTCTTCATTTTGAAGATATAAATATTTATATTGTAACACCTATAGTTACTTCTTCCTATATTCTTCGTTGATTGTTTACCTTCAGAATACGCTTTAAGTGATGATCAAAGACCGCATCATAATTCATTCAGGAGTTTACTGAAAACTGCTGAGTGAATAGTGAAAGTGCATATATATGTACTTACACACATGGATTGGTTCAGGACAAGAACTGAATACAAAAGATAGTGTTTCGAGTTTCAACCCTTTGGTATTCCATTTCCATTCTCCATAAATAATTAATATGGATTATGTTATTGTACCAACGCAACGTACGGTTAGCAACAAAAGATGAACAAAATATTCATAAATAATCTAAAATGACAAAATTTAAAAAGCTCTACAAGCTATTAAAAGAAATGCTAATTAGCAATGTATCTAATTAGTTTGTCTAAATTTAGATGATATTATGTAAAAGCAACAAATGAAATCAAAACAGATGTTACTAATAAATATAAAGTACTCTGTATCATTAGCATTACCTAATAAGGTGTGCAAAGATTTATATTATTGTTAAAAAAAAATTCAGAATACTACAAATGTCAAAGGTTTCACAGTAATCGATTTTTGTTACTGACTGGTACAATAAACGATTCAATTATCTCAAAACAAATAAATACAGTTTGCAAAAAAGAGGTCCTAAATCCCCATTAAATTACCTTACTCATATGAATCTATTAGCATAACGGTCGGACTTCATAGCTCAATAAAATAGCACTAAAAATAATAATTTCGTGCAACGGAAACGTAAATCAATAACAAAACAAACCCCGCATGGCGCGTAATAAAGTGCATACTAAGAGAACATTTAAGAAGTACCAGTAATAAACATTTACGCACACCGTGCATTATCTCGGGTTGCCTAAAACAACTGCCTCGCTTCGAATTCAACCCCTTGGTCAAGGTCGCAATCAAAGCTTTTAATGAGAAACCAGTAATGTGAACAGAATAGACTACATGTCGTAGCTGCTTTCAGAGGTAACATAAAATAAATTTAACACAAATCTATTTTCAAGACCTTAGCTTTGTTAAGTAAAACCAAACTGGAAACCCATTTCTATCCATATTTTTTTTTCTTTATAATATTGATTCAATATTCAAAATATTAAAAAAAAAAACATAATGTGATAGAACTTTTTAGACAATTTGATTGATTCCCATTAAGTTATAATTGGACAAGTATAATCTGATATAAGCTTTGCAAGAATAAGTCTTCTGAAGATGGCCCTACTGTGGCAGACGTTACTCTGATAGCGGGAGGGTCAGTTAACTCAGCTAATAATAGAATAGTGATGTGCCTATATTTACCATTTACCCGATAGGGGAACGCATTACTTAGTTTGCCCTTTGAAATTTGAGACAGTCCTCGAATAATATTTATTTAGGAAGAATTAGGGATGTCGTAAGTACAGCTGCCAATCGGTATTGGGATTGAAGCCCGTGCCAGGCAATTATGTAGGGGTTTTCAGTTACAGTAAAATATCCTAAAAATGTACTTAAGCTTCGCAAAATTATGTTAGTAAAGTTTGTCTCTCAGTAAAGGAGTTTTTAGATGACAAATCAATTGCAAAATAAAATTATTATCTCTCTTATACACCAAACATTATGAAATGAGGATCATCTCAGCTGTCGTTGAGTGCGGTCGTGTCCTGCGCTCCGACAAAAATAAAAAATTCTACGGCGCGAGACATAAGTGATTTGCGATCCTAGCACCGGTCATAAAAATTATTTAGCGTTTCTGTTGAAGTGCTCGCGAAGTAAACACATTTCGTTGGAACTGTGCACCTGATCTCAAGCGAACGATCCGTTGCAAGGGTGAAACTGATCACCCGAATCCTGAGTTCCAAACTCCCAGCAAGCAAAATTGGTGAGGCCGTTCCTTATATTCCTTAGTCAAAAGTATTGCATGTTCATAAGATTATAGCATGAATCCAAATTCCCAAGACATAAAGTTAAACAAAGAGTTTACCTACTTCTTAAATATTGCAAATCAACAAAAATCTCCGCACAGACCCTTTTTTTTTTGTTGAATGTCAACTTATGGCAAGCTAAATTCTATGTTCACACAAAAAATTTACCCCATACGGTAAAGCTTCAAAATAAGGTCTTTGTTTTAAAACACGGGTTGGTCGTTCTAACCAGTTTTGTTACCACTCAAACAAAAACATAACAAAATTATGCTTCGATTTGTGAAATTGTCTATTTAGAGCTATAGCATTACAAATACTTATACAATTTAATGGGGCTGACATTCGACCACGTGTCTGTTCGTAGAACTTTCAAATTATGTATCGGCTAATCATAACGACGACAGAATTGACTTAGCACTTTTGAATAATATTCAGGACTTTACTCCGTCTTCAATTCTCAGAATAAGATCTGCATTAAGCAGGAAAAGCACTACTAAAAAACGTTGTGAACAGGCCACTAGAAACGCAATCTCTGTTACCATTCGAAATAAACTCAAAGATGGACTGAAAATTAGCCAGACTCATGTATCGAATGGTGGTCGTACCTTGTATGACACACGGTTTGAAAGTATCGGCACTCACCAAAGCTAACAGGACAAGACAGAGAAGATATGAGAGAGTTATCAAGAGTGGCTTGATTAACCGCGCTAGGAATAAACCAACACGAAAGAAAATGCGTGAAATCTTAAACGGAAAAACCGTAACCAAACGCATTAAGAACCACAGGATGTGCTATCTCGGACATGTCCACAGGCGTAGGCGTCGGGAACCGCACCTGCTACATGCAGCAATGCAGTACAAGGTAATATCCAAAAATTCGGCCGCCCTATTTACACATGGAAAGCAGGAAATAATTTACTTCGATAAGGAAATCAACTTTTGGGTAGACACGGCTGAAGATAGAGATAAAATTAAGAAAGCTGCTAACGAGATTTACAAGAAACCTGAAATGGATAGCAGTGAGACCTCAGACGAAGATATTGGAAATAACAACGTGGCATAGCAGTGACACCAAAAGAGTCGAAAGCGCAGTTTAATTGCCAAAAGATTCACCGGTGAAGTTGAACTTGAAGCAACATGGCAGTGACGTCATAAAAAGAGCCCGTCCATAATCCTGTCGGGTGTGGCGACAGGGTACCATCCGTAGGTAGGTACTTGAATTGACTTCTCGGGTCGATTAAGAACTGAATGCGTTTTCACAAAAACAGCAAACCTCAACACTCGCAAAAAAGCACCATTAAACACTCCGATTTTGGGACACAGGAACACCAAATAATATTATTATAATTGACACACACGCGATCTTTAATTTTTACCCTTCGTTTGGGTTAAGAGTACTATCAACGACTTTTGTGCGTCACACCCATACGGAAGGTATTCGTATGCATGGGCCAGTGGCTAGTGGCCTGCATTGTTTTCGTCCACCAATAGCGCTTCGGCGCACATTATAAAAGAAAAAGGTTAGAACGCCAAGAAAAAACAGCAATTAAAGTTTAAGAAAAGGGACATTGTTTATTTTAGGGTCATCCTTCTTAGGCGACATTCTTAGTTCATTGGTCAAATAAAACAACTAACTGTAATAAGGTCCATCCTTCATTCATTGGTCAAACACAAAAAGGGCGTACGATTACGACGTGCAACCGAAAAAGTTTTGAAAAGGGTGAGGCACAAAGACTTTCGATAGTTGCACGCTGGCGCCCCCGCTTCGCAGGCGCCTCGCTCGGGTGTGACCGAAGCTTAAGATTTCTACTAACACAGACAACCGCCCATAAATAATAAAAAACCTAAGCACTATGATACGAGTAGCTGGGTCACGATCGAGACGATCAGTACATCAGTAGCCAAGAAATTCTAACGCAGAAATTATCTAACACCAAGACATACAGTAAACTTAATTAGCCAGTACAACATACGAGTTGAGCAGGAACAATCAGAACTCCGGTTCCAAATTACCAGCCCCCAATTACCACAGGACAAGATCGACTTCAATAAGGAAATTAACTGTTCGGTGGACACGGCTGAATCAAGAGATAATATCAAGAAGGCTGTTAACGGGACTTACAAGAAAACTGAAACGGATAGCAGTGAGACCTCAGACGAAGATACTGGAAACAGCAACGTGTAATACAACGTAGCAGTGACATAAATGGTGTCGAGAATGCAGTCTAACCCCGCCAAAAGATTCACCGCTGAAGCTAGATTTTAAATAACATGTTATTACTTGCCGCGGGTATACCGCATCCTTGCCGCGTGTGAACCGCGGTAGCGCGTACTTGCAGGGAGTGTACCGCGTCCTTGCCGCGAGTGTACCGCGGTAGCGCGTACTTAGAGCGGGTGTACCGCGTCTTTGCCGCGTCAGTACCACGTCCTTGCGCGTGTGTACCGCAGTCATTCGTTTGAGTGAAAGAAAACCTGTCTCATGTAATGTTGACATTTGTTTTTAAAAACGAACGTCACGATCGACGACGATCAGTACATCAGTGGCCAACAAATTCTAACGCAGAAATTATCTAATGCCAAGACACCACAACATACAGGATACGTAATTAGCCAGTACAACATACAAAGTGAGCAGGAACAATCCACAGAACTCCGGTTTCAAATCACCAACCCCCAACTACGCAGGACAAGATTTACTTCAATAAGGAAATTAACTTTTCGATGGACATAGCTGAATAAAGAGTTACATCATGAAGGCTGCTAGAGATATACAAGAAACAGGAAACGGATAGCAGCGAGACCTCAGACGACGATTTTGGTAATAACAACGTATAATATAGCATAGCTGTGACATAAAGAGTCAAAAACGAAGTTTAACCGGCAAAAGATTCACCGGAGAAGCTGGACTTGAAGCAACACGGCGCAACGTCATAAAAAAGCCCATCCATATTATATCACCCGTCTCTCCACTATTCCAAGGCTTACTTTACGGTGCATACTGGGTATGGCTCTTTATCCCCTCCATATCCTAAGGGCATGTCTTCCCTACCATTACCGCGCCCCCCGGTCTACTCACTGATATACAATGGGCTCTGTTGCACCATGTAACATGAGGCAACAGGGTCTAGTGTGAATCTCTGGGTTCATTCGAGCAATCGAGTCTGGTTAAACCACGCTGGGGTCGGTGCAATTCATTCATTCATTCATTCATGTACACCAAACATTATGAAATTAATATAATATAATATGGAATATAGAAAATCAAATATAAATATTCTTATAATCACAAACACAGTACAAAGTGAAGGTAACACTTAATAGAGACTGGTGTCTGTTGTAAGTAAAACTTGTAGTACAGAAATATTAATAAATAAACAATAATATAATTAATAATGATGGAAATAGTTCTAAGATTTTCATAATAATTACCTATAATATTCTTATGCAATACCTCATCATCATCTTCCTGCCCTTATCCCATATTACTTGGGGTCGGCGCAACACGTTTTCTTCTTCCATTCTCCCCTATCAACCGTCACGCTATCATTCACTCTCTTCTCTTTCATATCATTCCTCACACAACCATCTTTTCTTTGGCCTTCCTCTGCCTCTTATGCAATACCTACATAAAGTAAAAATAACTAATATACTATACCTATATACACAAACGTGATAATATATATAATTATACACTCAATTAAATACATCTAATAATTTATAATAATATTGAATTGCTTGAATTACTACTACTACTTGCCGTCTTCCACTCTGCTAATGTTGTTGTGCCCGACAGGGTCCATATTGATATTTTGTTTTATTACACCATCTAATTAATACTTAAGGAATGCAATAAAGAATTGAGTATTGAGTCTTATAAAAGGTAAGTCAGTTCTAAATAAGTCGCCAAATAGGGAACATTACTAAAAATCAATTGGATTTCCTCAATTAATGCTGCAGCTTAATTAGTTGTAAACGAATGCTGAATTTAGTTATAATTAAACTTAACTTCATTTATCTGTTTTTTTACATAATTGTAACTAAGTACACAAAAACAAAACTGTTGCAACTTTTGCAGCAAAAATGCAACAGGAAATTAGAGTCAAAATCATCAAGTTTAACAGACGAATTTATTAATGATCAAATTTTATTGTTATACATAACTGACAGTTTTGTAATCTTTTTGTGTTTTGGACCAGACGTTGTACATATAAATATAAACGAAGCAAAAAGTGTATTGTAAGGATCCTAGCAGGTGGCGTTCTGTAGTTTCTGCCTACCCCCATGAGAAGAAGGCGTGAGTTTATGTACTCGTGAGACTCGCGCACCGAGGGTTCTGTTCCGATTTCAGAAAAAGTGTGCTATTTAGAGACATAGTTTTATTTTTCCTATAATCTTTACATAAACTTCTATCACATACAATAATTTCAGATCTTTCTCAATGCAAACTTCGGAGATTTTAAAGCCTTTTATGCTTATCTCACTGAAATTGCCAAAATGCATAATATATACAATTATATTATAAAAGCATGATAAAATAGATGACGTACCTGATACCGATAAAATGTTAATTAACCATTTTATCGATAGCAAAGTAAACAAACACAATAGGCTTGAAACGGAATGATTTCATAAAAAAAATATTATCTTTCAGTCTACGTCGTGCATTTGTTATAACAGCTTGCTAGTGTCGTGACAATAAGTATAACACTTATTGTCACCGTGAAGTGACTGAAAATGTTTAAGGATTTTTTTCATAAATATCTTGGGCAGGTATGTGTTTAGTTATAACTTATTTTAGGTCTATAGTAGCTCCTACCTCCTTATCGTGCTACCCAGTAACTGGGTTATGGAGGTCAGATACACAGTCGCTCCATGGAAATTAGTGGTATTCAGCTGCATACGGTTAGACTGGAAGCCGACCTCAACATAGTTGGGAAAAAGCTAGGTACATGATGAGTAGCTCCTTAAATCTAGGCCACAAGTTCATTCGCAATTCGCGGAATTCATTCGCAGTCAAATCATCACTATAAAAAGAAAAATATCCTGAAATTCTTTTAATATTTTGTAGTGTTGGCACTTTGACATATTTATTTATTGGTCAAGTCTTCATAATCGAATCCAATCTCTTACTTTGGTTGATAAAGATTTTGCGTCTCTTCCCTTATTCTTTTGATATACCTACCTCTCTGATATTCAGTTGTTATATTAATTAAAGTTATGTCTTTATGAGTCGTGGCTTCAGTCAAAGCAATGTCGATTGGCGGTCGCTCATACATCACACATCTCTCGCATCGTCACAATATTTTAACCGACTTCAAAAAGGAGGAGGTTCTCAATTCGTCGGAACCTTTTTTTTTTATGTATGTTCCCCGATTACTCGAAGATGGCTGGACCGATTTGGATTTTTTTTATTTTATTCGAGAGGGTATACATCACAGTTGGTCCCATATAAAATTGATTAACTTTGCTTTGGTAGTTTTTGAGTTAGCTTCAATAATACGTATTTTTTCCCCACTTTTATATGGATGATGTTCTAGTTTGTTTTGGTAGAATTAGTGTGGGGTAGGTACACAACTAAAAAGTGAAAAATAAAAACTTTTTTACAAAAAAATACAACCGACTTCCAAAAACAACACTACAAAGTGAAAAATAACTTTAATTTCGAAAGTCGGTGTCTAGTTAAATGTATTTTCGTTTTTTGCCACCGACTTCCGAAATTAAAGTTATTTTTCACTTTGTAAGTCGTTTTTGGAAGTCGGTTGTATTTTTTTGTAAAAAAAAGTTTTTATTGTATTAAATTAGTCCCTAAAACCATTAGGTTTGAAACAAAATTGTACTTGTTGGCTTAATTTTTATTTTTATAAATATCTGAGAGGATTGGCGCTGTATGCCGAGATACAGGTTCACACCTAGTTCGGCTGCAGATGCTCATGATGTATTGTTTTATAATAGCCTGCTAGTTTATCTTTGAATTTTTATTTGTAACAAACTTATTAGTCTCAATAAATAATTTATTATTATTATTATTTTAATTCTTTTAGTGCTACATGTAACCTTTAATCAACATGCATTCAGTGCAGTAGTTGTAGTATTTAACACTTTACCTATATGTTTAGAGGGATTCAAACTATGTTCATGACTAGGGAGTTAGTCGACGAGGACGGGGCTGAATGCGCATCTTCCTGTCCTTGTTCCATGTTACTTGGGGTCACAGAGCACTTTATAATACTGGCTTGGGGTCGGCGCAACACGATTTCTTCTTCCATTCCCCACATTGTCAACCGTCCCACTACCATTCACTCCCTTTTCTTTCACCATTCCTCACACAACCCATCAATCTTTTCTTTGCCTTCCGCTCCCTCTCCATCCATCAACATTTATATTCATCACTCTTTTAGTCATATGCGTTAGCCACGCCAAATGATTTCCTTTCAACTTCTCTGGCACTGGCGCCACTTTCAAAATTCCTCTTTCCTCGTCTTTGAATCTTTATCGTAGATGGCATATTAATGCACCTCGTATTTTGTATTCATATTAACACCAAAACTGGAGACCTTTATTGGAAGTTCCATTAGATGTCCAGCCTACTAACCAGTTATTCCGATGGGAACCAAATTGCTTATGTATTTAAAAACCTAAAGCATAAATCAATGTATGATTCATTGACAATGCCCAATAAAGTATGTGCACAATGTAGTTCAGAGAAAGTGTGCATAAAAACAATCCTCGTACGTACCAATCTATGAATGTCGTTAGTACCTAATCTATGTAACCGTATTTTGAGATGTATTAAAAAGTATATTAGAAACTGGTTCGCTTAAGCTTTCAGTTCCTCTTAATTCCTAGCATTTCGTTTGCGTAGATATAGAATAAACTTATGAGTATTAGGAGTTTTTGTTTCTGTCTAATTACCAATGCAATCGTATTATACTTATCAGGAATATAGTCAGATAGAAAGCTGACCCAAAATAAGTTGATGGTCTTGTCTATAAACAAGAGGAAAAATAGCATTATTACCATAGTATTATTTACAAATATTACAGAAATCAAACTTATCAATGTAATGAGTAATTTTTATTTTAGTGATTCATATTTTTTTCTGGTATCAACACTATCAGCAGGATTGGTTCTTACTTTTAAATAATACCTACGTCATCACAACAGCTGAATCAATACAATTTGTGATTTGATTGGCTTATCAGATTAGTCAATATCGTGTTAAAATACTACATCATCCCCTGTGTATTTAAACATTTCTCTTCATCTTAAGGTTGTCTGACAGCCATTGTAAGTACATACCTCCTTATTTTATTTTTCATTATTCTAGACATAGAGCACACACATAGACACATCACACTGTCACTGTCACTGTCATCAGACTGTCAAGAGACATCTTGACAGTAAAGAGTTATATAACTATCGATATATAATTTTGTTTTACACACATATAATGCTTACAGCCTTCTTCAAGTCCTTAGTATGTTTCTAAAAGCTGTCATTAACATAGAATCAAACATGTTTCATTGCTCATCGCTTATAGGAAGGTGAAAATCCAAATCTTTTCTCCGTGTAACAATTGTTTTGTTGAATTTTACTCATCGTGGTGAATTCAATTCATCAAAAATCAAATGAACTCAAACAACGGCTCTTGCTTGCCTATCCAGGATAAGTGTCACCATTGACGGCCACGTGCAACACTAACAAGATCACAATAGACAGTAATTGTGGCCACTCGACTAGTCTAACTGGCCTTTATGACAGGCAAGTCATGATGATTGTTTTGACCTGAATTCAGCAAAGTAGCTCGATCGATACATCCTACTTTAACTAGAGCTTACTAATTTTCATCGCCATAGTCTTTTCACGAAATTACAAAGTTACCCATTTTCCAATCTAGCAAATGAGAAAATACAATTCCATGCCAATATTTCCAAGAAATAAAAATTGCAGGGGATTTTAAAATTGGAGGGGCTAAGTAATAACAGCTACATAGGTCGATCGATCAGGTTAAGCTACGCTTGCCGCGGTTGGTCCGTAACCCTCCGTGCCCCGGCTGTCATTCGTGGATCTTTCACAGTCGTTACGGGCCGTCAGATGCCCGAAAGTCTGACAACCAGTCTTACCTAGGGGTATCGTATTATTTAGGTTGTGGAGGTCAGATAAGCAGTCGCTCCATGTAAAATACTGGTATTCAGCTGTATCCGGTTTGACTGGAAGCCAAGCCCAACATAGTTGTGAAAAAACTAGGCAGATGGTGATTTCCAAGAAATAAATAAAAATAATGCTGGCACTGACATTAATTTTCTTCGTGAAACTTGAAGACCAAACAAACAGTTGTTATCCATTCGATAGTGGGTACTTAGATAAAACAATATCTATCTGAGCTTTGGTCTATTCAATACGTAGACCCAGTTATCCCTTCCGGATAATATTTACTGCTAACAGTGCTACCACCTATGGTTCCCATCATATACCGCTACATTGACCGATCAATGATCAAAAACTGTAATTATTCTGTCGGCGATACAATAATATTAAACTTATATCCCAATCCATAAGATGTATGCTATTAAATATCAATAGATGGATCAGTTGCGCAAGCGACGCCGTTACAGCGCAGTTCCGTTAGAACATCCTCTCTCACGATATCTGAGACTGGCTTATGAAACTGTTACTTCATGTTCACTGCTCATTTATTAACTGTATCGGGTTTTGAGTTCACGGGATACATTTTTATGCTAGTCCGAATATTTTTGCGGTTTTTCTAGTATCCGATTAGTAAGTAAATATGCTGTCATTATTAGATTTCACTTTCAAGAACTGTAAAATATGTAACGCTATATTATGTCTTAAATATAGCAAGCAGCATGTTTGGTATAGACAAAGATGTACAGTTCCTGAAAGTTTTCACTTTCCAAAGGAGGATCCATGAGAGGCAATTTATAGCCCAAAAGCTAAGGTTGGAAAGGCAACGTGAGAAAAACGTCGTATCATCGTGTTAAACGTATTCATAACAAAATTTCAATTGACTTAGTTGGACATATTAAGAGGCATATTAGTTTCATCTAATATTGCCACTGTGACTGCATATTCTGTTTCTAATTCTTCAACCTTTTATTATGGAACATTATTACATTCTTCAACAATAACAGGCAACGATACTGTATATTAAAACATTGACTTTTCACCGCTCTGTCACGCGATGTGCTCTTACATTCATATTACTGTTGTAGGCTCGTAACAATGATGGTCGTCACGGATTGATCACCGAAGGGTTACGCAGATGTTTGATTGTCAATTGTCATTCAAGCTTTGATGTTGACAGCATTTGGTTGCATTTGGTAGGGAGGACCATTCCCAGACACGCTTTGTCGATTTTTAGGGTAATAAGATGCCTTTCCTTATACGAGTATGAAGTTTTTGTTTAGATCTCAAAATTAACATTTCAACAAACCCATAGTTGCAATGCGATCTTCTTTTTGAGAAAAATCTTAATCCAGCTGCGTTCTGAGATATTAGAACTATTACTGACACTGAGCTTATTATTTTTCTTTTGAAAAAAAGCTGTTATTTCTTGTTTGTCTTGTCAGTCGTTCCGGGTGGGATCTTGCAACTCTCGAGCACTTGCGATTAGCTATCCGGCTGATACATTCAGGGTAGCTCACAACTCGATGACAAAGCGTTCTAAAGTTCACCATGACCTGTCTGCTGCACCCAGGACTGGCTCCAGACCAGAGAACTCCTCAACGGTCAACAGTACAGACACGTTTTTTATATAATAATAATAATAATATATCATTTATTTCGGGTAACAATGACCCATAACATAAATACCTTACAGACTATCATACATATTTATTATTATAACCACAAAATATTAAAACTATTGTATACGATGTGACGGCGCCGTATTGCGCTGCGTGGTGTCGCGTAACCTTCCGCGGAATCGCCGATACACGACACCCTTCGGCCAAAACTGTTCCTTGAGGACGGTCTCAATATATTGAGTCGGAACTCGCACCACGAACGACGTGAAATTCGTGTTGTGGCGCGACGCCAACTTCTCGGCCCTTAAGATCCAGCTGGTCTTCGCTCGAACATACTCCACAATCTCCTCAACCTTCGTGGTGTAATGTAATCGGGACACATAGAGCTGCGTCGTAGGTATAGCCGGACGCAGCATATTGGGTCCTGCCAGCGCGGTCCCGCACTGGTT
Organism: Cosmia pyralina; assembly: GCA_946251885.1. Classification (NCBI taxonomy): domain Eukaryota; kingdom Metazoa; phylum Arthropoda; class Insecta; order Lepidoptera; family Noctuidae; genus Cosmia; species Cosmia pyralina. Next base: position 23,770,840 of record OX276353.1, read on the forward strand.
CCGACTAGGAGGCTTCTTCCTATTCTTCCTCTCCACTTTCACGAAGCCATCCTTGTCACACGTGCCCGTAGCTGGGCCTAGCTGTTTCGAACCCCTGTCTGCAGGTTCACAGCAGCTCTTCTTATCCCCCTTCTTGGTCTGCGCCACAGGTTTGTGCGTTGCGACGATAGCAGAATAGGCACGTTTAGGGGTTAACGTATTATATACGCATTTTTTATTTATATGTATAACAATTGCTTGCCGTACTTACAGTTTACAACATATTGGGCAGCCAACCAACCACATGACATTTAACTAAAAAACTTAATAATGTGTGTGTAACTTCTCATATAATTATGTGTGTTCAACATGCATGCTCTTCATTGATAATATTATTGTTACTTTTACTAGATATCTACTTATTGGTTTCTGCTTGTTTCTTACACTATGTATAATATTTATTTCTTTATTCTTAGAAAAGCTTAAGTAGGTCGAATATGTAATATTATTCTACTAAGGTATCTAATCTACACATGTCATGCTCCATTGTAAAACCTACCTCACACACTACTACTTATGCACATTTTTTGTCATATAAACGCCCTAAAATTTAAGCCAACATCCACATCCGTGTCCACACGTACAAAGCTGTACCATCCACGTCAACTTGGGGGACGACCGATAAAAACTGCATTACCTTGATAATACCACTGTTTTTTTGTTCCGTGATGTCATCTCGAAAACATGCTGATAAAGATGTTTTTGTTATTCATCTTGGGCTTACAAAGAGAACCCTATCATCATCATCTTCCTGCCCATATCCCATTTTACTTGGGGTCGGCGCAACACGTTTTCTTCTTCCATTCTCCCCTGTTAACCGTCATGCTATCATCACTCCCTTCTCTTTCATATCATTCCTCAAAGAGATGCCTATAAGAGGTGAAAATATGGAGTGGCATAAAAATACTTTTTAGGTGAATGAAAGTTTTTCGTCTTTTTCGTGAAAAATTCTGCCTTAAATTCTGCTGTTCTTGGAAAATGATGGTAGTTTGGTGATCAGTACATACATCTGTGAGGTGTATAATTATTTTCGTTATCATCTCATCTGTCTAAGCCTTTTCCCAACTATGTTGGGGTCGGCTTCTATTCTAATCGGCTGCAGCTGAATACCAGTATTTTACATGGGGTGACTGCCTATCTGACTTCCACAATATAGTTACTGGGTAATACAATACCCCTTGGTAAGACTGGTTGTCTGACTTTCGGGCTTCTGACGACCCGTAAGGACTGTCAAAGATCCACGAATGACAGCCAGGACCAAGGCACGGAGGGGCCTTCGGGGGAAGGCGGAAATCATCGGAACACAGATCCTATTTCAAAAATTGTTTCACTGATACAAATCTATACGCTTTTGCCGAGTGCCATAGGAAGCGGACAAAGCCGCGGGTTGAAGCTAGTTTTGAATATAGTGACTGCAACTCAATATAATATTGTGCTATGCTCTGTTATTATTCGAGTAACTATTGAGAGATGCTAAAATACCGTAAACCATCCACAACATTTTAAATATCTACCTACAAAGATAGATGCCCTTGCCATACACAACCCCAAATTGCTTCAACTTCTTTCCAAACTGCAGCCAACTTATTATTATTAGTAACGGCACTATTACAGAGCCTCTACAATAGAATAAAAACCAAACAGCTGACAAAATTCTACAGCTTCAAACAAAAAGTACCCTTGGCCTTGATATCTCTGTTCTTATGCGCTGACGTCACTATCAGAAACAGCTGTACCGAATCGGATGCGGTTTATATACTATAGCTGTCAATGTAGATCTGTTTTTATGATAACAGTTTGTCAACCTTCGGGCGGGACAACAAAGAGCTATCTTAGTCTGTTTGTGAGGACAACGATACAATGATCAAAGGAAATAGATATTCAATTATGATTGTAATTCTGACGTGTTTCCGGATAGCATGATTCGGTTTAAGTGAATAAATTCATCTCCTTTCTACACATTAAATGAGGAATATACAGGGTCAAATTAAATTAGACGTGATGGTATCGATATCTAAACGTGATAAAAAAAATATTTGATGGTTTTTTATTGGCGGGTCATTAACCTTAGTTGCAGTTAGTGTAGTCACTTGAAATGTCAGTTTAAAAAAAAAACAGTTTTTTGTTCATCACAGATGTGATGGGTGTCGATATCTAAACACGATAAAACAAAAGAAAACAGAATTTCTCAACTCATACTTCAAGTAAAAACAGTACCAGCGGTCGGTGACCCCAAAAAAATCATCAAGCCATTTTTATTTTGTCGTGTTTAGGTAGCGATATCCAGGAGCGATATAGAGGAGCTCTTGGCTAAGTAATAACAACCGCATGGGTCGATCTATCAGGTTAAGCTACGCTTGCCGGGGTTGGTCCGTGGATGGGTGACCATCTTTACATACCGAGACTCCTCCGTGCCTCGGAAAGCACGTTCACGCCCGGCTATCATTCGTGAATCTTTATAAGATATAATAATTGATCATTATTTTATTTGTTAAAAAACATTATTTTACTAAAAGGTAACATAACTAAATATAATAATAATCTTAATAAGAGAACCGCTTGAATTTTGTCGGAATTGACTTCGATTCTCCACTTTGGAAACCACGCGCCGAGTTTATCGACTGTGGTGTGGAGAGTGGAGATATCGGTTCTTGGCGTTCGCTGGAATAGTAAATGGCCGTATCGTCTGCGAACAGAGTCAACTGTGGCTTTTTACTTTTCGGGATATTACTGGTATATAACGTGGAAATGAGTGGAGAAAGCACAGAGACCTGACCTGAGGGATACCTGCGCGAATGGGATGGGGAGAGGATAGCGCTCCTTCGATACGATTGCGAAAAGCGCGGTAGGACAAAAAGTCTCGTAAAATGAGCACGGTCTGGCACACCGAGTTTGCAAAGCTTTAATAATATGTATAATAAACTGATGTGCCAGACTTTGTCAAACGCTTTCGCTATATCGAAGAAAATGCCACCCGTCATCGAACCACGTTCGAAACCAACGCGTATGTGTTCGTTGATGTAGTGGACCTGTTGTAGGAAGAGTGATGGGTTCGAAAACCAAACTAATCGTTAGGAATTGGGCCCTTTGTCTCGGTAAAATCTCTGAAGCGTTATCAGCGCTTATAGGTCTCTCATACATTTTCCCGAGGTTATTGAGCAGAAAGATGAGGCGAAAATAAAATGTGGCATGTGACCCGGCTTAAGAAATTTCAGATTTGCCCGCAACTGGGCCGAAAGCTGGGTACGCCCATGGTGCTAATCCAGACTATAATCTATCTTTGTGCCCAATTTCATCCAGATCCGTTCGGCCGTTCTGGCGTAATAACAAACATCCATCGATATCCAAACTTTCGTATTTTCTGTTAGTGCTTTTAATCAAACATTATATAGGAAGCATCGTCGCATATCAATAATTTACAGCTTATTAAGATTAGATAGTTTGCTAAAACACAGGTACATACTCGTACGCTATATTTCTTCGAGCAATTGAACAAGCACAATACTTAAATATATTCATGGAGAACGTCTCCAGTATTTACAATAGCTGTAGATGAAGAGTTGACTGGAGGCACTAAGCTTCTCTAAAAGACACATTTTAATCACCTAACAGAAAGACTTTCCAGACCAGTGACATTTCGAGCAATTTTGGAGAGAACTTTGGAAGAGAATTAAAATCGAGTTCCCAAAATATTTTATTGCCAATGTGTATATTCCTTGCCTAATTCAACAACTAGACATAATCTGTTTTAATGTAAATACGTGTTATTTCACAAAGTTTTATGTAAATAACAGCTGCATTTTATGCATCGGCTGCCGTTATACATAAATACTTTAATACAAATAAGTTAAATATCACAAAAGCCATTCACATTCCATTAGAAACAGGTGACTAATAATAACGAATAAGTTAGAACGAAGATAATTGATTTCGACGAATTGGAACACTGTTTCTATTATAATAATTGATTTGCAGCCTTTAAATTGGTAGGTCCGTATTAGAAATCAATTTAAAAGGCTATACCTCCAGTTCCTGAAAGCCTACCTATCCAATTTCAGACAACTAAACATGTGATTAGATCAGAAATGAAATTATCCAGAAAAGAATTGGAGTTACCGACATAGCTTGCAGAGTAGGAAACTGAAGTGACACTGGGCTGGCCATGTTTGTCGAAAGTCATGTGGAGCTGACGAAACCTGTAGTGAAGACCGCGTATCGGCAAGCGTAGTATGGGACGCCCCTCAGCTCGGTCCATCTGGACCGACGACCTTAAAAAGGTGGCTGAGACAGTCTGGATGGAAGAAGGCGGAGGACAGGGTGTGGGGTGAAGTTTGTCCAGCAATGGACTGCGATACGATTAGATGATTCAACATGTGATTTGAGTGTAGATGTATCTGTCTGAGACTTCCAGAAACTTATAGATGGTTCATTGAGGCCTGATTCTTCAATAGTCAGACAACTCTTATCTAAAGAATAAATATGACAGTTTGACATATTTTCTATACAAAAGCTGTCAAATTGAAATATTTATTCTTTAGATAGAACTCTATCTAAAGAATAAATATTTCAATTTGACAAAAATAAATTTGAAATTTTTTTTTTTCATCCGACTATTGAAAAATTAGCCCTTAGTCATTAAATTGCTCTATTTTTATAACTGCATAATATTGTCTTAGATAAGTATGGCATCATTTCGGTTTCAGTAAACATTCTCCTACAAATTACTCATTTTTGTGATTGATGCAATGCTATTCATATAATCATCTCGTACAAACCATGCTGCAATACCCGGTTCTCAGCCTTCCGCATCGATTCCATCTCAGTCACCTTGAAAATGTCGTTGAACTCTTGAAATAAAAGAACTATCTGCAACATCATCTACCAATTGAATATTTAAATTGAACTTTAGTCTCTCTTTCAAATAGATTTAATCTATTCCTAACTCTACACTACAAAAAAACGTTAAATTCCTAGGAATAAGTATAAAAGTCTATAGAAATTATCATTTAAGAATCACGTAAATGTCGAATCACTTACACGACACTTTAATTTAAATCGAAAGCTGTAAAAGACAAGGTTTAAAATTGTATGGCGAGTGTTGATAAAAAGCTTACCCACGCCTTTTCAACCGATTTGGCTGAAGTTGTCCAATAAAATGCTTTTAATTATGCTCTTTATAGCCTCCATTCGTGACTTGGTTCTCGATTTTAACGTATCCTCCTTTGCTTCAAAGAAGTTCATTTATGAATAAAATAAATTATGATTTAAATTATGCCCGGTTGATGGCAATATGCTCGCCCCCCATTACATGGGACTTACACATAGCTGGCGAAACTAGTTAAGTCTTCGGGGATTAACAGGTGTGATGAAGCGTGGTTTAGCTCAGTGTGTAAGTGAAATAACGTTATGGCTGTCTAGTTCGACGCGCGAAATAGAAGACCCCCACACTCACGCACACCGGAATTTTTTGAACGCGCTTCGTTTAAATGTAGATTTATGACAAAATGCCATTCTTAAATTAATTTTTAGCTTAGTAAGTTTTTAACATAAGTATTTAAATAGCTTCGATTCGACGAAGCAAATTTTACTGCACAATAAGGAACTGTTTACGTATCACACTTCACACTATCACACTAATATTATAAAGGCGAATGTTTGTGAGTGTGTGTGTGTTTGTATGTTTGTTACTTCTTCACGTTGAAACAGCTGAACGAATATGGAAGAAATTTGACACACTGGTAGACCTGGAAAAGGACATTAACCATATACATTTGGTTTTATAGGAATTTTAAAAACACAAAATTATCGACGTTAAACTATTAAATTGCCAGGCATTCATCAGCATTAGGTACTACATTCCTATATGTATTATTTGGTCACAATTAATTTCAGTTTGCCACAGTTGGGCGCACTCAGAACCATTAAATTAATTAAACTTTAAAGAAATCCAAGTACGAAAGCTGTCAGCACTGGGACAACAAATGTGACGGAAAAAGTGAAAAAAACTGGAAAATAAGAAAGTTCAACAAACATGAGTTTTCCAAGAAAAGCAGGCAGGACCTGTTTTGCTGGTACTTTTATTAAATATCGGGTTTCTACTTTATACGCCAAGGAAAAGCAAAGATAACAGTTTTATACATACACTTAACTTTCAAAAATATTTCTAATGCAGCACTGAATAAATGACTATGATTGACTTAGGTACCTACATAACAAAAAAAAAATAAAAAATCTTAAAAAAAGAAAACATAAAGAAATAATAATTCAGTCAGTTTAAAATTAATTTATACCCCATCTTAATAAAGATTAGGTAAGGAAATAACTCGTAAACATTTTATAAGCAACATAATTATTATAATGGTCTTAGTTTATCTTTATGACGAGATCTAGACACTGGCTAAATAATACATCTAATATTTTAAAGACGGACATAGGACATTCTTATTTGCAAAATATACACGTGTCGCACTTGTTGACTTATTAATCTGAAGGCGTACGTCGTCTTTATCAGAAGAGGTCTTATTATCTCCTATGCGTGGGTACGAGTATGCGGGCGAGGAGATGTAAGTAAATGAAAGTCGATAATATTCTGAGTAATCACAAGTCTCTGATCACATTAGCAAATTAACAATAATTTAAACGATGTTCCACCGAGTACGTGAGGCGCGATCGCAAGTCAATCATCTCACTGCACTGCAAAGGTAATAGTGACAATGATCACCAAAATCACCGTCGCCCTGAATCAATGCCGGTTTCGATCTATCCCCGCGATCTTCGTTCTTATTCTCCCTTTTGGCGGACCGCCTCCTCTGTACCCGGGGTTACGTCAAGTTGACAGCTGTCAAAATCTTTCTAAAATCAACTCAATGTTGGCGTCGTAAAACCTTTAGACGCGCCTTCATACCTAAATACATATTATCATAAATGCGAAAGTGCGTGTGTTGGTTCCACTTTCTCAGTTCGAATGTCGATGGCATCATCATGAAATTTTGCATACCTTATAATAAATGAGGATTAGGTCATGGGTATGGACACACAAACCAGTTTCAATATTTTTAACCGACGAAAAAAAGGAGGCGGTTCTCAATTCGACACGTATATTATTTTTTTTTTTTTTTTTTTGTAGGTATATGACCACGCAAAACTTTTTACAGTCGTCCGATTTGAAAAAAATATGTTTTATTCGAGAGGGTGTGTACATCACAGTTGGTCCCATATAAAATTGATTAACTTTGCTTGGGTAGTTTTTGAGTTAGCATCAATAATACGTATTTTTTCCCCACTTCTATATGGAAGATGTTCTAGTTTGTTTTGCAGATAGTGGTATTAGTTTTTGTGTGGGGTAGGTACCACAACTAAAAAGTGAAAAATAAAAACTTTTTACAAAAAAATACAACCGACTTCCAAAAACAACACTACAAAGTGAAAAATAACTTTAATTTCGGAAGTCGGTGGCAAAAAACGAAAATACATTTAACCAGACACTGACTTCCGAAATTAAAGTTATTTTTCACTTTGTAGTGTTGTTTTTGGAAGTCGGTTGTATTTTTTTGTAAAAAGTTTTACTTATCTGATATCTAGGTAACTTCATCTCATGTATCTGAAAATTTTTAGACCTAGTTGGAAAATAGCTTGAATTGTTTTTGGCAGCCCTATCAACGCATTCCTTACTGGGTACTATCATTGTTTCCAGACTTCTATAAGTAACCTGTACAGGATTTGTGTAAACAACCTGTACTTGAACTATAAGTACCTACATGGAAATAAATAAATGTGATTCCTTGTTTCTTTTAAACCCCGAGGCAGTATGCAAAAGTAAGTTTACGATAAAATATAATAATGCTGTACTTGTTATAACTAGTATAACCTTGAATTTTGCAACCAGTAAATTGGTATAATTTTTAAGACAATCAAGTAAACGCGTAGTATATTAACATGAAATGTGAGCCGAGTCGGATCAAGGTCACATTAGTGCTGCCGCTCACGATCCCACATAAATCATGGCAAGTCAACAATGAAGATCATTAGAAAAGGCTTAAAAATGCATAATGTTTTCAGCTCATGAATCTTCGACCGCATGTAATGAAAACTAAATACTCTTGGATGCTGAGTTGGTTTGAATTTAAAACAATCAATCAATCTGCCTCGCCTTTTCCCAACTATGTATGTTAGGGTCGGATTCCAGTCTAACCGGATGCAGGTAAATACCAGTATTTTTCCAGAACCCAGCAACTGGGTAATACGATATTTGAATTTAAAACATATATATAATTATGTATCTACCTCATTACAAGGAAACTTTGCAAAATTAATAATAATTGGTTGATACGATAAAAATAAACAAAAAAGTGTGTTAATAAAGACGGCTTAATAATATTATTTTTTATTTAATAAACAATGTTTGTGATCAAAACGCATGTGTTTAATAATAACAAAACGTGCAATTAGCTACATTACAAGAATCAAATTAATCACGTGTTATTTATAATCTCCAATTAGTGTTACTTGAGAAACAATTCATTAAGCACTGATTACGTGACATAAAACAATTCAATAAAGAATAAACAATAAATTGTTCTCACTGTATCACTAACTAAACAATACCTCATACATAGTATAAAAAATAACCCACAGATGCATACATAACAATAGCCTCTTCGCAGATGGACCAAAGTATATGTGTAATGAAAAAGAATAATGTCTCCAATCATGCACTATGGGCCAAAGTTCCGCATGATCACCTCAAAGGCGATAATTTCACAGCACGTCTCACGACTCGATCGCACAATGTTCGTTTGTCACTAGCTGCGCTCTCACAGGAATATTTTCTTAAGTGAGCATGCATAAGTTTTGTCCATAGTACACCCACATTTCGCCAGTTATGTTTCAAGTCCTCCTATTGCACCCTATTGTCATCAACCGGGCACAAATCCAGACTCAGGGCTGCTACTGAAAAATTCCAGTTGGAAAAACTCAATAACACTTTGCCCGACCCGGGAATCGAACCCAGGATCTCATGCTCAGCAGTAGAGCTTGTAACCACTAAACCAATGAAGCAGTCTTATTCTTCTTTCAAGTGCTGTGCCAAGCTGTTTAGGAACCTCCAAACATTTCACACTTTCTGCTTCGTGCATCTTTGATCGTTCGCATAGCTCAGACTCAGACATGTCATGTGCCAACGATAACATAGTTGGCGCTCAGTTCTGTTTTCACAACGTTCGGTCATTACCCTTTGGCTTTGCCCGCTAATGAATTATTAGTTCTAGTACTGCTATCTTTGCTAAAGATAATAGTCTAGCCAGACCATTTATTAACAACGGAAACGTTTTCATAAGGGAAATATTTAACTGAACTCTAAAAATTTATTGATCTTATAATGATGCACTCTTTTTTAAATACACTAATTGTGCCTCTTTTTAACTTTCTGGTCTTTTCTTACAGTTACTAAGCTAGGGTCCCCCGACCAGCCGCCTGGGTCGCGGGTAGTTCGAAAGAGATACCGTGGCCCTGGCACGGGCAACTGAAGGAACACGGGTGGGTTTTAGTCAGTAAAATTCTGACACTCCCTCCCGCTCTGCCCGGAGCGGGAGAAGTCATTTGATGATTTCCCATCCACAAAAAAAAAAAAAAAAGGGTCCCCCGACCAAATGGACTATGGTTAGGACTTTAGAAACTGTGACTAAGGCTGTACTGCGGCAGCAGCTAACGAGCACTACATCCAAGTTGCTCGCGGTTTCTTGGCTATTAGTATTTTTAGGACCCCAAAATATGAATTACTAGCTTTCGCTCGCGCCTTCGCCCGCGTGGAATGTCGATAAAAAGTAGCCTATATCCTTTTTCAGGTCATGGTGTATCGCCGTTTTAGCGTGAAAGCATTACAAACAAATAAACTCATTTTAGCATTTATAATATTAGTTAGGATTTGCTGTTCACAAAATGCCTCATTTTGTGGACAGCAAATCCGCAGCAATCATTATAAGTGTTTAATAATATTTTTAGAAAAGCTAAATGGGAATTATTTGCGGTTCGATTAAATTTTCTTAACTGTGCATTAACTGACCAACATTTTCTTACATAATTTTATGTTTAGGTATAGACTCGTGGACGTGGGTCATACTCTTAATACAAGGTGGCTTGTGTTACTTGGCATTAGTCATTACGGTTGATTCATACGTATTTATGGCTAGTCTGAACTATTATGGGTTAGTTAATGAGGAAATGCGTAAATAAATCATGTATTTTAAGTCAATTGGATTTTTTTTGGCGGCCAGTGGTAACGGCCCTGACTTATTACGAGTGCAGGTCGTGGGTTCGAACCTAGGCAGGCGCTTTACTTTGTGTAAATAATTTCATCACCACTGCTCTCAAAACGGTGAAAGAAAACATCGTGAGGAAACCGGAATGTCCTAGAACCAAAAATTCGAAGACATTGACATCTACCAACACGCATTGGGCCCGCGTGGTGGATTACAGCCCGCTGTCTCTCGTAGAGAGTAGGCCTGTGTGACCTGTGTCCCAGCAGTGGGAACATTAAAGGCTTATTATGTAAAGCAATTGGCGATTTTGCACACTGTATTTGTATTGCTTTTGGATGACTCATTTCTATTTTGTTCAAAGTTTATTATGAACTTCCTAAAATGGACCATTCCAATTTCAATCTCAAAGTTTCACCACCTACGATTAAGTTCCTATTAACTTACTTGGCAAATAATTTTATACAAATTCTGTTCCATTTTTGAATTTATTCGGTAAGTAGCGGCTATTTCGACATCGTGAAATAGGGTCTAATTCTGTCATGTCTAGCAACCGCTTTCTTACTTAATTTAAGCGCAGTCTATACTCGCACTTCATACAGTCGTCCGACGAAGCCCGAGCTGCATACGAAGTTCGGCGAACTACGTAAGCAGCTCGGGCTTCGTCGGACGACTGTATGTTGTATAGACTGTTATTATAAGGTTCCGTTTCTTGCTTTCTTAATGGATTCTTCGTCTCTAGACAAATCGTAATATTTTAATTAACAATTCACACCTTCGCTATTGGTCATTTCACTTATCCACTTTGAGTCGTCAAACAAGAATAGCGTAGGGTTGCTAAATGCCACTCTCCCTTCTCTTGGAAAGACATTTGCATTTGGACAGTCTGGATTGATTCTGACAGTCCTTCTTCTTGGTCGCACGTACTTAACTGCTGAAGGTCGTGTGCCTCAAAAGCATTCGGATTTTATGAATGTTGTTCTTCGTCTTCGTTCGGTTCTTGGCTTCTCTCGGGGCTGTCGTAACAGAGAACCCAGTGATTACTTGGTTATACCAGGCGGTTACTTGGTGTGACTAGCAACGATGAGGATGACGAGCGGTAACGTGCCGCGAGGTCTTTTTCCCTCTTTTTTCTTCACAATCCAGACATTATAATATTTCAAGCCAATGTGATCAAGGATTAAGTATGTCGAAAACTTGGAACAAAAACAAACTATTACCTACATTCAGCTGTCGATACCTATATGCCAAAATAAAAATCTAAATATTTTATTTCACATGATCTTACATGGGCATTTATGAAACCTCAGAAGCTAAGTTCCAATTGGTCGTGTCCTATGGAGAAGAGCCGGCTCTACGGTTACTCTTTTACAAATAATTGGCTTTTACAATATTTCCAACAATGTCAAAGTGTGTGTTAAGTAATTACTAAGGTATTGGTCTGGCAACCCTACCCACATATTGAGTTGTCACATGAGCACATAGGTATTTAATGCTAATCTTTTCTGTTAGTACTTTTAAGCCGTAAAGCTAGAAAGTTGTAAGTGAAAATATCTTGGCAACTTAGTTTTCTAACCTGTCAAACACCTAAGTTTTTCTTTTCAACGCAAAACTGACGGGTTGAGTTTTCTATAAGGCGTCAAAACTTCTAGTGGTCTATTTTTTGTGTTATTTGTAACTGGAAACTTTTACTTTTAAGAAACTGTAACCAGATCAAGAAACGTACGGACAAGTAATACTTGGTCTGTATTGATAAATAAATCAATGTCCTAATAGACTAACTAACTAACTATACAAATAAATACAAAACAAAAGGACACTTAGGCGTCGAAGTACTCGTCCGCATCGATGTCATCCGGAAACGTGCCCAGAAGACTGGCAGCATTGCCACGTTGAATGGCAATGCTAATTATTTGGCCAAAGAACGAGCCAGCCCTCTGGTCACGTGAAGACTCGACCAGTCGGCGAGAAATTTCCTCAAAAAGTAGACGCGCACTCGGGCCCCATGCCCCGAGCGTTTCGACCCCAAACGGCTCAAAACTGTAGTTACCTATAAGGTTACAGTATTTGCGCCGCTTGAGGGTCTCAGCAGCCGCATCTCATCTCCTAATGGCTTTTTCATTGTGTAGTTTCTGCCTGTCCCCATGGGAAGAAGGTGTGTATGTACGTAGCTCTCTAAGGGTGGTCAACCCGTTATACTTACTTTGCATACAAACGCTCCTATGTAAGTACGTGATTATGACGTTGTAACACATCTTTCTTTAAAATTTTTGAACTAATAGGTATCGTAAGTTTCTACGCAAGCAAAACAATAAAAATTTGGAGAAACAAATTCAGTGTATGCATCCAAAAATCTGCTTTTTGCACAAATTTTACCTGAACTTTGGCCGTTCATAATGTACTCAAAAGTTTTAAAAGTAAAGAAAACATCTTCGTAGAAACCTCGCACATGTAATGGAGATTCTAAATGACAAACATGTATTTCACAAACTTGTAAGGCTTACTCAAAAACACGAATTTCCTGGAACAATATGAAATTTCCGAATATTATTTTTCGTTCCAAAGTTACCGCGTTTCACTTGCTCGTTAGTAGTTCTTCCTTGCGCTTGGATGAAACAACAAGCTTTTCGAGCATGCTCACGTTGACGATAAACGGACCGGGAAGGGCCCTCTTAAAACAATATACAACAGAATAGAATATTTATTCATAAGTTCACATTAAATAAATTACATACTCGTAGAAAGAAGTTCCATCATTACAAAGTTACATATTAATATTGTGTTTCTTTTATGTAGTGAAGAAGGAAGACGTTATTGGACGATTTCTTAATTTTATAGTTACCTATGAGTCTAAGATAAATATAATTATATTTAAATTATTTATTAGCTAATAAGCTAGATTGTAATGTGATTAAAGTATCACCAACTGTGATGCTTTACAAAACAAAAAGAAAAAATGTTCCCAAAACGATAAAATCAACAAAATAAATTAAAATACTACCAAAAATGAAAACTTTTTTTTTTAAACTACTTCCAAACATTAAACTAATCACCAACATACAGCCGTAAGTAGATTAAAATTCCTTTAAAATAGTTTAATAGCTCTGCTTCTAATATAGCCTGGTTCTGTGGGAACATGCAACCGCAGCCCGCGGCTTGCAAGCAATTATGGTACGTGGAAAGGGCCTTTCACATTACAAAAAATACGTTAACGACCGCAGACACGTGTCAATTAGGCGAGAGGTTAAGAAATAAAGATGAATTAGGTTTTAAAACGTCAAGTGTCAAATATAATGTGCACTCAGAACTGCACATTATAAAAAATAAAATATTTATTCAGTATTAATAATTGGTAAAATATTAACATAAAATCTTAGAAATAATATACAAAGGTATTAATAATGTTAGATGCCTGTACTAGGATAAACCTGTATCACAGGCGGCATGAGCTTATACTTTATGGTAATTGTAGGACAATAAAATTCTTAACAATATTTAACATTAGAAGCCTTGAAAATTATAAAATTTAAATAATTCATAATTTTATACCCAGTTTACTTAATACTATTTACCTTAAAAATAAAAATAACAATAAGTCATAGGTATACAATTTCATAGTTAGTTTGGGATAAATGGTTTTTTGCACTTTATAACCTAGTTAACCACATAATTATTGTACGATTTTGCGTCAGCAAAATTAAATCACAGTCGAGACTATAAGAATATTCAGTTTTTGCATCGGGCGACTAACACATCAAAAAAGTCGCGGGTTTGTAGGCCAGTGCAGTGTTTTGTTGAGTCAGTAGCAGAGTCTGACCTTGAGTATGACGCTCTAGGCGCCCTCGTAGTCGATAGAGTTGATGTATCTGTATTCCGCTATTTTCCTAGCAGGGCACTCAGCATCTCCCGTTTTGTGGTTATTGGGCTTTTTAAAGCGTGAGCAAGTTGCACATTTCGGTTTGTCAGCTTTCTTTGCGCACTCTGACATCGAGTGTCCTTCTTCACAGCAGTGACCACAAGTAGATTTCAGCTCTCTACATGTTTTTGCCGCATGACCATATTGTTGTTATATTTCAAGCCTGATTTCATTTTGTGTTGAACCCAATAGAAAGGTTTATTTAGGCTTCGCTAGAAAGCTTCCTAGCGTCATACAAATCAACAACAATCTGCCTAGCCTTTTCCCAACAATTTTGGGGTCGGCATTCAGTCTAACCGGATGCAGGTGAATACCAGTATTTTACATGAAGCAACTGCCTATCTGACCTCCACAACCCAGTAACTGGGTAATACGATACCCCTTGGTAAGACTAGTAGTCAGACTTTCGGGCTTCTGACGACCCGTAACGACTGTCAAAGATCCACGAATGACAGCCGGGACCAACAGCTTAACGTGTTTTCCGAGGCACGGAGAAGTCTCGGTATGTAAAGATCCACCCATCCACGGATCAACCCCGGCAAGCGTAGCTTAACCTGATGGATCGACCACGAGCTCCTCTACTGAGCCACGAGCTCCACTCCACAGTGTTTAAACTGTCATGCAACTAAATTTATTTAAGTCAGAGACCGATTTTAATCGATGTGTAGATTTTAATCGATGCTTAATTCCCTGCTACTACTTTCACTTCGAGTAGAAACAGAGCATTAATCTTCACTATCGACAATACGACTCGATAATTATATGTTTGGGATTATTTATACATCGTCTGTTGGAAAGCACGTCCCGGCTGTCATTTCTACATCTTTTACAGTCGTAACTGGGTTGTGGAGGTCAGATAGATAATCGCTCCATGTAAAATACTGGTATTCAGATGCATTCAGTTAGACTGAAAGCCGACCCCAACATAGTTGGGAAAAGGCTAGGCAGATGATGATGATGTTGATATTAAAGAGTATAACACTCGCTTTCTGAAAGCTGTATCAAATCTTTTGAAAAATCTTAGATGTGAACCTATATACCTACCTACCTATTGGTGAACCTTATATGAGTACCTACATATCTAATACAATGGCACAGTATAATAAAGATACAGTAGTTTATCTTCATAGAAAACGGCTAAAACGATGCTCTTCGAAATCTCAGTCAGTCTCAGTTACGCCACAGTTCGAGCGCGCGGCAGTTACGCACGGACGGACGCGTATTTAACTACCGAGCGGCCGTAGGTAATTAATTCAAGGTTACTGCTAAGACAAACCAATGGTGTTGGACCTTAAAAGTCATCATTATGAACAACTTTTACACCGGGACCAAACCAAACCTGAAATCGAGAAAAAAAAATTATAATACATAGAGACAAAATGTACCTACGTTTTAATAAATTACACCTTGTATGTATAGCACTACCTATGTATACGCTAACTATCGCCGCTTTTCTACTGATACTAATTTTCCGTAGTCAACTAAAACAGAAATGTAAATAGGTAGGTAACACTGAAACCGCAACTAAATATAAAATAAGCAATCAGGAAAACCATAACACTTTCCTTTGTAGTCTTACCACAGAGTAATAAAGCTACAGTATTTTATCTGGGCAGTGTCCTTGAATTAATTACCTACGCCGCTCGGTAGACGTGTCCGTCCGTGCGTAACTGCCGCGCGCTCGAACTGTTGCGTACTGGTACTGACGAGATTTTGAAGAGCGACGTTTCAGCCGTTTTCTATGAAGATAAACTCCTGTCTCATTGTTATACTGTGGTTTTACTAAGGTACTTTCCTCAATTATTCATTTAAATTACATCATAGTATTAACACAATTAGTTCATCACATACCAAATTAGGAGCTGACTATGAACAAATCTGATTATTTGAAAATCATTTTCGAAATCAGTTTAGTCTTTAACCTTTGGGTTACATTGCTACTATCTAATATTGGCACACCTACCTACATTATTTAGTGACTTTTGCAATAAGGAGTTCAGAGGTGACGAATCGAAGCCACCAAGAAAGTTAGCATGTTGTAACAATGTAAAAAAAAAACCCAAATCAACTGAGATTGGACTTTAGGTTGGTGGTAGGTTTGGTTGGCGATCTCATACAGCCTTCAGTACCTACAGCTAGACAGGACATTGGTTGTTCCCAAGTTGCGCTTGCGTCATAAATATGAAATGGTTCCTATTGGGACTCCCCGGTTATTTTGTTGACTTGCGGAAGTGAAATGGCATTCGTTAGACAGGGTGGTCCAAATAGTGACGTCAAAAAGAAAAATTTGAATTCCAGGGGTACCTATTTGAAAATACCCCATGTATGTTCCGCGATTTTTGTAGTTTTCGAGTAATTTTTGTTTTTGTAATTATTTAAAGATTTCTGCCGGTGGAGCTTTAACAATTCATATCTTTTTTTGTAGTGTGTATTTTACAGATCTTTTTTTGTGACATAAAAGTAACATTCAAGACGACAATGTCACAAAAAGAATCTGAAAAACACCAACTACCAAAAAAGATATCAACTGCAAAAACAAATATAATTCGAAAACTACAAAAATCGCGAAACATAGGTACATGGGGTATTTTTGAAGACTCCTTCCTGGGTATGAGGAATTCAGATTTTACTTTTTAACGTCACTATTTGGACCACCCTCTTTAAGTATACATAATACTAATTATATCGATCTTATTTATATCGACTCGTTTCCTACTGTTTTGAATAAAGCTGATTACAACACAATTTAGTTGTAATCAGCCACAGAACAGATAAAAGGGTAGGTTTTATCTGTTCTGTGCAATCAGCAGTGATGGCCCAGTGGTAACGGCCGCGACTTACGAGGTGTAGGTCGTAGGTTCGAACCATAGAAATATAAAAAACAGTTCGAACCCAGACAGGCTTTTTACTTTGTTTTGTGTAAATTGTTTCATCACCACTACTCTCAAAACGGTGAAAGAAAACATCGCGAGGAAACCGGTATGTCCTAGTACCAACAATTAGAAGATATGTGACATCTTAAAATCCGCACTGGGCCCGCTTGGTGAATGGCCCACTCCCTTTCACCGAGAGGAAGCCCGTGTCCCGGCAGGTGAGAACATTTGATTAAGATTATGTTATGAAGCAAATCAACAAGATCCTTTTCCAAATTCAAAATAAAAAAAAAAATCATATTGTTCCAATAAAACCGGCCAATCATGACATAACACAGGTGAGATCATCAGCACTTTAATACTGACTATTTAAGGCATTGCTCCGTTCGACCGGTATTCACATATTCAGTCTCTCAAGGTGAGACGGACGAGAGAAATGTCTGCCAACGTAAACCTCTATAGTGGGACACTATTGGATGTCGGTGTGTGTTGGAAAACGGATACTTAAGGACACGCTAGTCGGTAATTCTTCCATATAAACGTATTATGGAAATTACTCGTTTGTTTGACGGTGTACGTTCAAAACTAAAAATTGTCTCGTCATAAAAATATGACTGTTATGAGCGTCGAAACTTCCATACTTCTGTCAACACCATAGATATATGAAAGAAGGTCAACACTAATTTCATCGAATCTTCGGGCGTAACTAAATAAAGAAAGAAAGAAAAATATTTTATTTGGGACACGCACAGGAAATACAGACATAAAGTAACAAAATAAACATTAAAAAACAAAAAAAAAAAATTAAAAAAAAACTAGTATTAAACTACTGGTACTGCGAAAGTATGGATGAATGGATGGGTGGATGTTTGTTACTCAATCACACCAGAACGGCTAAACGAATCTGGATGAAATTTGGCACAGAGATAGATTATAGTCTGCAATAGCACATAGGCTACTTTTTTATCCCGGAAAAATGTACGGTTACCGTGGTATAATTTCCGACAACCACGCGGTCGAGGCCGCTGGCAAAAGCTAGTATAACATAAAAGCACTAGTCATATTCCAATGACATATTATCTATCCGTCAAAGATCATGCCAGTACCCGCAATCCTACCTACAAGACGCAAATCCACCACAGCTGATAAAAAGTACCTAAGTCATCATCATCTTCCGGCCCTTGTCATTTGTTGGAACAATGACTGAATATTTATGTACACAGCAGGTAAAGCTGTGCGTGGTGTAGCAAACTGAACAACATTCTCCATGGGACCAACATCGTAAGCAAGAAAAAATTATTAACTGTCTCATACAACACCTTTATACCTACTTGACCCAAATGTATGGGAGAACTGATTATTTTTTCACGATTATCATGTTGGTACCGTGGAGAAAGTTGTTCAGTTGACGGTATGTAGTGTCAAACTTATTTATGACCAAACTTTTCTGATACATGCTCTATACATACTGCTAAGCATACTTCTCTATACTAAGAAGGTATACGAGTACCTACATAAGTTCAGCGTTTAAATACTCATAGCAAAGAGCATAATACTTAATTACTTACAAACACTCACTTACACAATATTCTCACCATTTCCTTCTCAAATTAAGGGCAACTAATATTAGAAAACACGAGAATATCCATCAACACCAAGCGGCTTCCTTATCGAGCTCAAAGACCGCCGCTTATGAGCAATAAGCACCAAAACTGTTCATACTTTGCTTTAGGTAACAGACTATTTATAGCGTATTGTGAACCGATAATTAGTTACAGTTTCTCGTCTATTGTGTGTTTTGGTCAGCTATCAATACACCGACTTAAAATCTATATTTGGCAAGGGCGAAAATTATCTGACTGAGAGCAATTTAGAATGGTATTGGTTGGTACTCCGGAATATGCTGCATTATTGACAGAGGCGTCGCAAAAGATACTTGTATTGATGAAAATGGTCAAAAGTCTAACTTTGCCAAAGACATACAGTCGAAAGGCAAGGCACATAGATGTTGGGGCCAAGAGGTAAAGAGTGGAACTCATCAGTGGCTATTAGTAAACCCTTCGAATTTCGGGTCATAAGATTGGTTTTGATGAGTCCAGTCCAATAGATTGCACTTGGTGTTGTGATGGAGCCAGTCATAACTAAGTTAAATATAGCCATCATGTCCAAAGGATACTGAGAAGACAAAACCACATAACATCATTCTATGAAAACCATTCGTTGTTAAAAAGACTTGAAAAGAGTAGAACAGGAGATGAACAGCAGTTTGATGATATTGACTTAAATAATGAAGAGAATACGCAATTTCTGAATTGAAAAAGTTTAGAACCTGTCTCTTCTTTAGTATTGCTAAGGTGTATGTCATTCGACCCAAACAAACGAGGTATTTCCACTCAGAGCACTGAAGGCCAATTCTCGTACCTAAAAACGGTCAAATTCAAGCCGCAATCTCATGTCAGCGACAATAAAATGTCAAAAATGTAGGTAAACGCTATACAATTTTTGACAGATCGAGACTAAGATGAGATTGCGAACGGAATTTCTCCTCTGATTTCAACAGCACTTGACCGAACCGCACCTGGAGCATTTCCACTAACCGCACTGAAACAAAATTTTGTGAAGTACGTTTCGGTGGAAATGTTTATTAATATGTCTCCGAACGGCACCTACGTAAAACATAGCAAGCAGTAATTTTTTATTTGTGTCGCTGTCAGAAAACAAAAAATGACAGCATCACAGCACCCACTTATACGGAAACAAAAGGAAACTTATTAATATTTCAGCGGCATCCGAAACCCTGAAACACTGTCACGCTGAAAACACCTGCATTAATGCAACTAGGTCAACCATATTCTTATATACACACAAATAACAATGATATAGGTATGTTTGCGAAGTTGCTACGTGCGATTTTCACCTCGACCTGGA
The DNA here is from genome assembly GCA_946251885.1 of Cosmia pyralina. Classification (NCBI taxonomy): domain Eukaryota; kingdom Metazoa; phylum Arthropoda; class Insecta; order Lepidoptera; family Noctuidae; genus Cosmia; species Cosmia pyralina. The sequence continues at coordinate 23,790,849 of OX276353.1, forward strand.
CCGGTTACCGGCTGTTCTGGCCTGGATTCCTAGTGATACTTACTGATTTTGATGCTTTTCAATCATGAGCAACATTATTTTGTTCTAACTGGTGCATATATTTTGAGAGCCAAAAATGCTTATAGGTCGGACCCTTGCATACATAATATGTGAATCAATTAATAACTTTTATTTTTCAATGAATAATTCTTTTTATTTAAATGTAATATAAACATAGCCTAATAATAATAAAATTATATCCTAACATAACTAAAACTATTAAAAATCGAAAATATGGCATCGAAAAATTCCTCCGCATCGTTGTCGACTGGTAAAGTACCCAATAGACTGGCGGCATTGCCACGTTGTATGGTAATGCTAAGCCTCTGGCCAAGGTAAAAGCCAGCCCTTGGGTCACGAGAAGTGTTAACCAGCCGCTTGGAGATTTCGTTGAATAAACCACGAGCACTTGGACCCCTCGGCCCAAGGGTTTTAACCCCAAACGGCTCGAAAATATAATTACCGATAAAGTTATTATACTTCCGCCACTTGAGGTTTTCCGCAGCCGCAGCAGCAGTGCCAGCACAGCACGCAGAGCCAGGAAGATGGGATGGCGCAAGAGTATCGACACACGTTGCATCCCACACTAAAGGCCTTCCCACCTTCCATGGAAATAAAGAATAATTAATTACTTATTTCGCTTCTTCGAAATGAGTGTTAAAGTTCAAGAGGACTATTCCTTATAATCCATGAATTTACAAAAATACAACTACAAATTCTGAAAGAAAATAAAAAGAGAATTCTCTGATTTTTCTGACGTTGATTGAGTTTGATTTTGAATTATAACTGAAATAATATCCTTTTCAAACACATTCATTAATTTGATTAAATACGCCAATTACAGTCAGATTCCATTATCGCTTTTTTAAATATCTTGACAGCCTAGTAAGTAAATAAATATCCTTAAGAAATATCGGGCCAAGGGAACTGTTTTATTATCTTTGCTACGCTTTAGATATAAAGAATAGCAACATATTCGCACTGCAAGTACTCGTACTTTATTTTATAAGATAAACTATGTAGATCGCTAAGATAAAATGTGTTTATCTCATGCTTTGGCATACTTTTATAATGTCAATAATCATGTTATCTTAAGAACTATTTTCTCTCGCGAAGACATTTTAATCTTAAGATCTTGAAAATATTTGCTTTTAAAACTACATTAGTTAGCATGATGAGTAAACTGCTGTTCCTTTAGCCATCCATACAAACAACAAACACACACACAAACACAAAGAAGAAATACACAAACACACACACACACAAAGATACAAAGGGCAGAAGTATGTACATACTTCTGCCCTTTGTATCCACCTGTGTCTAAGAGTATACCTGCATATCCTAATTTTTTTTTTCTGGTTTGAATGCCTTTTTTCAGTTTATCTACCTCTACTGGGAGAGATTAATGACTCGTGTCCTCCTGTCCATATGGATGGCTAAAGGAACAGCAGTTTTCTCATCATGCTAACTAATCGCTATATCTCAGCCATATATCTTAATCAACATTCGATATCATTATGACATTATAGAGAGCAGTGGTGGCCCAGTGGTAACGGCCGCGACTTACGAGTTGTTGTTCGTAGGTTCGGACCCTGACAGGCGCTTTACTTTGTGTAAATAATTTCAACACCACTGCTCTCAAAACGGTGAAGGAAAACATCGTGAGCAAATGTCCTAAAACCAAAAATTCAAAGACATGTGATGTGACATCTGCCAGCCCGTACTGGGCCCGCGTGATGGATTACGGCCCACTCCCTCTCACAGAGACGAGGCCTGTGTCCCAGCAGTGGGAACATTACAGGCTGATTATGCTTATGCTTATGGTATTCAATTTTCGATCATTTTCAGCACTCCTGCACAAGAAAAACCCATAACATTAAATCTATCACTCTCAATTTCTTCCGCAAACAGTACCTAGTGTAGAGTTACCCTGACCTAATGCCGGTCCCAACCCAAACAATACATTATTTACAATATGAAATAATAACTTGCCAATAAAACAAACAGTAGTAAAGTAGAACATTAACAAAAACAAACAAGAATTGTACCACTTTCAGGTGTTGAAGGACGCAGTTGGTGACCTCGCAAGACAGCAGTTATAATACTGTTAAGAATGTTCCAGAAGTACCACTTATAACAACAAAAACATTAATGCCCTCTAAAACCATAATATGTTTAAATATTTGTATCGTTCTAACCGACCGATGGCCGGTGGAGCACATGAGTCCTGAGTGGAACGCGTATCGGCAAGCGTGGTGTGGGACGGACCCAAGCTAAATGGACCGACAACCTTTAAAAGGTGCCAGGGACAGATATCACAGGGTGTTGTGGCGCAGCCTGAAAGAAGGCCTATGTCCAGCAGTGGACTGATTTAGGCTGAGTTGATTGACGTTCGAAATATTGCTAAGAAAGAAAAAAACTAACTTAATACATAGTTTTTCCAACAATGCAGCGGTTGGTTTTATTGCCTTTAGTCTTTAGAACCTTATTTGGAAAGAGATGAGATGACAAAGATCAGTTCACCACCAATAAACAAACATTTTTAAATATATGTACATAATGTAGGAAGGCTTTGCCCGACCTTCCCCATTGCCTCTAATTTGTTTTTTTTTTTCTCGACTCAAACCTAAGTGCTTTAACGTCAGAAGGTAAACCTGATTTCATGTAGAACTTTTGCATTAACTTTTTGTAGTGCAAAACGCCCACTTACATACATAATGAAGTATTGTTCAGAGATGAGCCCGATTGATACAGGGAGATGGTGGCAGATATAAGTTTATTAGCTCCCGTATAGTACCACAAGATTTATAAGAAATATAATACGTGAGAGATACGTTACTTTTCCATTAGTTTAATCAGAGTATATTACTTTTAGATCAGAACAGCAAGCAATGTTTCGTTACTTGTTGGAATGCAAGCTTGTGGTATGCATATGCACCAAAGACTATGAAATACTCTTTGATATACACAGAACTTTACGAGTCAATACAGGTTCAAATTAAATTAGCTAGCGAAACAACGACTTAAATATGTTACAGTTAATGTGATTAATTAAAAATGATTAATAATTATCCATCGTTATTAATAATTACCTCATGATTTTGTAAATGTGAATATAAAATTGAAATTCATCACTTTTACCAGTTGTTATTAATAATTCATTACTCTTGTCTGTAAAAGTAATAAAATAAAATAAGACTCGAAGTTATTTGTCCAGAAGGTATATTTATTTATAATACCACAGTACTTACAAATACATAACTAAAAGAAGCTTACATGCAAAATCGTTTATTCTTTGGTTTTGCTTAAAAATATAAATACAATCATAGACTCCGTAAAATCAACATTAAAAATTAAAATCTTTCTTCTATTTCTTTGTTCATAGGTATTTATTGATAATACCTACCACAATACCTAAAGGTACTGAACTAAAATACTAAATAAACTTTGAAAATTATTACATTTATCGGTACTAAGGTTACGTTATTAATAATCACCGGTAAATGTGATTAATTTCTTACTTTTACCTCGACTTTCGGTAATTATCAATAATGATAGACAATTATTAATCATTTTCAATTAATCACACTTACCGTAACATATACACGGTATTCATACATATCATGATAAAACAAAAATTAATTAATTTGATGATGTCATTTTTTGGGCTCATCAACCGGTATAGTCACTTAAAATAAAATTTCAGTTTAAAAAAATCAATTTTAAGGGCTCCGACCCTCCGTACCTCAAAAGGAAAAAACGGAACCCTTATAGGATCACTTAGTTCTCCGTCTGTCTGTCAGTCTGCCAAGACCCTTTTTCTCAGGAACGCGTGGAGGTATCAAGTTGAAATTAATATCAAGTACGTAGGTCTATGGTCCCTTGGAGTCCTAAAAAAAATCAAGTTTCTAAGTCAATGCAATAAAAAAATAAGGCTATTAATGTGACATATTTTGATACTCGCAAGTAAATCAAAACCTGTAGGGTACTTCCCGTTGTCGTAGAATCATGAAATTTGACAAGAAGCAAGGTACCACCAGTACTTAAAGGAAATAGTCCGAAAATTGTTAATTTGTAATTTGATCTCATAAAAAAATATTTTCTTGGGATAAATTCTTTTCAACTACTGAACCCTTCATTGTGCGTGGTCCAACACGCACTTGGCGGTTTTTTAACTTTATATAACACAACGTGCTGTGGTCGCGAAAACGTGAACTTCAACTACAATAGTTTACAAACTGTATAACATCTAATGTACATCCTATATTCTAGCAAATAAACTTATCATTCATTCATTCATTCAAAGCCATGTTAACATATGTAAAAATCACTCCACTTATCTTCACGCTCTATTTGCTGCGGTGGTAAGCACAGAACTCGGCGTATCTACTCGTTACATCAGGGCCACGACCACGTAATGTATCGAAATCAGGTTCGCACATAAATATTGATGGGTAGTTACTAGTTACTATTCTTACGTGCATAGCAATAGTTTAGAAATCACTTTGTGGTAGAGTAAATTGCCCATCGGTGGACATGATATTTGAATTATTAGGTAACTGGGGAAACGTGAGGAAAGTTTTGGGTATGATGTGAATGGCTGTAAGAGTAGGGGAAGACCAAAGAAACAATGGAATAGAAAAACCCTTCAGTTGCGCTTGCGACCACTAGACCAAAATAATAATCTTTATTACAATCCATAATGTACACATAGAGGTCGAAGTAATTAATAAAAAGAAACAATTATGGACCCTGTCGGGGCACAGAAATCTTTTAAATAAGTAGGAGAGAGGAAGAGCGCATTCATAAAAGCGCTCTACCTCGTTGAATTATCATAATATTTCAATGAGGTAGTCACTACGAAATAACGAATGAAAAATCCAATAACACTTTACCCGACAAACTAGGGGTCGCAACTCCTAGTTAGCTAGCTAGTTTTACTTGACTGCCATAATGGCTAGGAGTCGCAAGCGCAACTAATAAAGACTAAACAATACTTTCTCACATCGATCCATCAGCATTAACGTAAACGTGTCATCTTATACAGGGTGTCTCAAAAATAGTGGTCCAAAGGCAAATGGGGTTTAAGAGAAAGTGGCTCCCATCATTTAAAAATTTAAAAGTTGGGATATTAAGTAGTATTTTTTTTTAAGCTGGGCTTAGAAAGTTCCTCTAAACTTTAATAAAAAGTTAGAAAAGACAAGTAAAAATAAAGTCTAAAGCGTTGCAGAGCCACATAATCTTGTACCTTTACTATTAAGGCATCTTCCAGCCAGATTTTAACTCGCTTCGTCGAAAATTTTGCTCACAGGGTCGAAAAATCCATGTAAAAGTGTAAAATTTCTTCAAAGTTAGTAAATTTGCGATATTTTCTGAACTGTCGAGTATATTTTAAATGATATGTGGCCTCCGCTTTGCCCCATTTGCCTTTGGACCATTTCGTATTAGACACCCTGTGTATAGCCTTGTCGTAGAGCGATAAAATTCTATCAGCTGACAACACTGAACGAGTCCATATTGATTTTATTGCATGATTGATACGGCCGTCAAACGCCAATGTATTTTATTTGATCGTTTCTAACATGAATGTGCATATTGTCACGCTATTTAGTTAAGGTGTAATAAACACGATACATGGTCACTTGAACTTGTTGACCAACACCATTCAAAAGACTTAACTTCTTTTCCCAGAATTCCTATTAAAGTAATGTTTCATTATAGCATAACATGAGTATCAATCACGCTGTTTATACCGACTAGGCAGAAGTACACCTCAGACTAGCCCTTCTTACCTCAGGGCTAGGCGCCCTTCCTATCTACAAAGTACACCCTACAGATACACCCCACATTTCGCCAGATAATGCGCTACCCGCGAAATTCTAATTTTTTGCGTTTTTTTTCAATTTGCAGGTAAAGTTCTATCTTGATTAAAATATGATTCGCGACAATAATAAAAATGTATTTACATAATGTTAATCAAAAAATATCATCAATATATCTTTAAGTTAGATTTCCTCCGGATTCGTCTGATTTCCGAAATCAGACCAATCAATCAATCTGCCTAGCCTTTTCCCAACTATGTTGGGGTCGGCTTCCAGTCTAACCGGATGCAGCTGAATACCAGTATTTTATATGGAGCGACTGCCTATCTGTCCTCCACAACCCAGTAACTGGGTAATACGATACCCCTTGGTTAGACTGGTTGTCAGACTTTCAGGCTTCTGACGACCCGTAACGACTGTCAAAGAAATTCCGAAATCAGACCAATCCGGAGGAAATCTTTAACCTGACCAGGACCTGCAAAAAAACTCAAGAAAATTTGAATTTCGCGGGCTAATATGGGGCGAGCCTTTGCCTCACTATGCTTACTTTTGTATCGTCCACGAAAACAGAGGGATGCTTTCATTCTTGTCCAGAATCCAGAAAATTCAAAAGTTCATGTTTTTTAACAGTAGCTAACATCGCCGTACCATCGTCGATTTCGCCATCAGCAGCTCAGTAAAACCTTCATTATCTAAGTATATTAAATGGTACACATTACAATGTATATAGGCAGTTTCCACCACTTCAGTCACGTCAATGTATGAATATTTGATCAGCATTGTGTGTGACATCCATACTCGGTGTTTGAGGAGAAAGCACATACTTGCCGCTGTTACGCATATTACCGACTCAAGTTGTAAGCGAAAGCGGGGATGTAATAGCTTTTATGAATGTTGAATTAGTCGAGGATATAAAATAAAGTCCCATTAAAACAGATGGACAAACATTCAGAAATCATTCAGACCACCAAAATAAGTACAATGGTAAAAAAAATAATAAGAAAAACGCATTAGATACAAGAAAAAATAATCAGCTAACGAATGTACACTAAAAATGTTGATTATGTCTTTGTTATCTCATAATTCTGACAATACTACAAATGTACAGGCGCACGTGACCACGTCACCGCCCGCGCCCGCTGCGTTTATTTTATTATTTTGGGTCAAAATATAATCACTTTTTTTTTGCTTGAATATCTTTGGTTAGACGTGAGGAGCTCGTGGCTAAGTAATAACAGCAGCACGGGTCGATCCATCAGGTTAAGCTACGCTTGCCAGGTTTGGTCAGTGGATGGGTGACCATTCTTTACATACCGAGACTCCTCCGTGCCTCGGAAAGCACGTTAAGCCGTTGGTCCCGGCTGTCATTCGTGGATCTTTGACAGTCGTTACACGTCGTCAGAAGCCCAAAAGTCTGACAACCAGTCTTACCAAGGGGTATCGTATTACCCAGTAACTGGGTTGTGGAGGTCAGATAGGCAGTCGCTCCATGTAAAATACTGGTATTCAGCTGCATCCGGTTAGACTGGAAGCCGACCCCAACATAGTTGGGATGCAAGCAGATGATGATGATGATCTTTGGTTAGATATACTGAACGCTGTGTTAAAATTTGTCCATCTCTTTTAATGGGACCTTGTATACATACAGGTCGGACAAAGTGTAATTGGATATATATCTATTAGGAATTTCTCATTAGCAGTCTGGATTTGTGCCCAGTTCAGGGCAACAGGCTCGCCCACTGTTACAAGGGACTTGAACACAACTGGTAAAATGTGGGTGTACTATAGGTATACTTCTGCTTATTCCTTCGAGGATTACAGGCGTGAATGTAAGTCGACATAAATTTTGTTCACGTCGAGGAAAAAAAATCGGCCAAGTGCGTATCGGACTTCGCACATTTAGGGTTCCGCACCGATTCTGATTTATCAATATATTGGTATATTTTAGAAAAAATATATGTAATATTTCACATTATCACCAAATTTCAAGTTCATAGGTTAATGGGAAGTTAAAAAAATTCTTCAGAACATTTTTTTTTTAAATCTTCCTTTGGTGGCTTCTCATTCCTTTGTTTTCCTTTTTTTTTTTAAACAAATACTACAGTATTTATCTACTCAACGAGCTCTAAACAACGATACCCCAATCGATGGGATAGGTCAATTTTTTTTTTCGCAACCCCCTTTAGCTGCATGGGAGCAGCCCCCCATATAAACATTCAAAAATATTTTTTGACAATTTGCATGGTTTTGGGTCAACAAGATGCTTATACTATGAAAATCTGAAGACTGTAGCTTCAACCGTTTGGCTGTAAAACCTGTGTGACAGACGACGGACAGACGGACACGTGAGTGAGTGACGGACAGCAATAGGGCAGTACAAGCATTGCACGTTTGCTCATAGCGATGTTACCGATTACAGATCGCAAGTCCGAATACCTTATTCCTTCGCACTTTTTTATGTGGTAAAAAACTAACTATTTCAGTTGCAGAATTCTTGTAAACTGATAAATCTCTCTCGATTCTCTCTCTCTCGCAATTTCTCGACGATTTTGAATTCTACTAGTTGCACTATTATTATTATGCACCTATAATAGTAGAATTCAAAATTGTCGAGATCGCATTATGAATATGTACATAATGATTATAAGTGTTTGTTACTCGTTGCATCATAATTTACATCATATTTTTTTTTACTAACCGACTTCAAAAAAAAGGAGGTTCAATTTGACACGTATGTATGTAATAATCGGATTGTGACCATTTTTTTATTGGCTTACATTTACTTCAACTTAGGGAACAGTGCAAGTTTCATCAAAATTGGTTTAGTAGTTTTCAAGATATAGACTAATGATGTGTAAGTGCGACGGCCTGGCTTATTGATACGAGCTACGGGTGTGTGGTGCTGGTGTCAAAGGGAAAACATCTCAAAACCTTGGCCAAATTATAGTGCAATTTAGAAAATATTCCAGTTTTTACTTAAAACTATTACGAAATATAAAAGTAATTTAAAAAACTTAAATCGACTTCAAAAAGAAATTAACCCAAAATTATGAAATAACTTTAATTTCGGAAGTCGGTTTCAAAAAAACTAAAATAAAGATCCCAAGACACCAACTTCCGAAATTTAAGTTAAGTATTTCATAATTTTGAGTTAATTTCTATTCGAAGTCTTTTTTTAAATTCTTACTTTTTTTAGCGACAACACGGCTTGTCTCTTAATAATAGATTAAGTAATTGGTAGGTGCAGTGACGCACGTTCGGTTGGCAGTTTCATCAACCTTAAAAATTAAACAATATGCAGGTAATGACGAAATTGGGCGAATGTTTAGAAATATCCGGAAAACACAAGACAATTATTTCAATTAAACCATAAAAAGGTACTTTTGAAAGTCAATAATTATTAAGAAAACAATACACCAACAAAACCAAATCATTAACAAGCAAATCAATTATTTAAAATTGATTAATCTCAAGAGAAAGTGATGCTCTTAAGTCGTTTAAAATTAAACATTGTTTTTTTTTTATATTTTTAATAACTTAAAACCAATTTGAATTTCAAAATGCTATGTTATATCACAAGTTCCACTTCCGTAATAACCCCGATTGGATACTAGTATTATATAAGGGGTGTTTACCATAAACTCATAACCTAAAACACCGTTTAAAAATTACCTAAAGGGGTCATATCATAATCCTCATCAATCAATCGGCTTAACGAATGAGGTTACTGTTTTTTAAACAAAATATTAGAATAAACAGTTGCCTCAATGCAAAGTTTTACCTTATTACCTAATCCTAAAGCACTTATTTGAAAAAGAATTTGTTTGTTTTAAATATACCTACTAACTCACTACAACTCATCTAGAGACAACTTTTTAAACATTAATAATAACAATAAGATGGAAGGATAAGCAGCCCAACTCACAAATAAATATTGTATTGTTACTTATATCAGCGTAAAATAAGGCGCCTAGTCTACTAATTAATCGATGAAAAATAAACCCGAACTTTTTAGCATAAGCATAAGAATAATCAGCCTATAACGTTCCCACTGCTGGGACTCAGGCCTCCTCTCGGTGAGAGGGAGTGGGCCGTCATCCACCACTCGGGCCGAGAATATCTTCGAATTTTAGGTTCTAGGACATGCCAGTTTCCTCACAATGTTTTCCTTCATCGTTTTGAGAGCAGTGGTGATGAAATAATTACACAAAGTAAAGCGCCTGTCCTGGGTTTGAACCTACTATCTACAGCACGTAAGTCGCGGCCATTATCTTACATTGACACTTATTTTACATTGAGTCTATTATACACTCCATCTTCTCTCAACTTGCGCCACAGCCCAAAACGTCCACTAGGGATTTATTCCACTTCTCGTATTCCAATTCGATAACCGAACGTGACTCGTGAAAGAATCGCTAACCGAACAGGTATCGATCATTCGATTCCCGAAGAAACTCGAGTGTTTACATAAGATTCCGATCAATTAGTTAGAGCACGCACCATGATTATTATGTAAAAACTAGATGGATATGTAACTGTAGTAAATGTTTGCAAATGGCAACATTTACTTCCTTCTTTATTTATTTAGTTAAATACTTCTTTGTATTCAGGCTAGATCCGCTTTCGGAATGCGGGTCAAGCTGCGAAACTGGCAGGTATTTTGTTTTTTTAGTAAGCCGTGAAGACAAATACTTAGTTCTTTTTTTTAAGTTAGACTAGCAGCTGATCGTAGGTCAATTCGGCATTTAACACACGGTTTTTACTTGAAAAAAAAAATGAGATTTCTTTATTATTTACTTAAGTCTAATATCAATGTGTTACATTCCCGAATACATTCTCTAAATGATGGTGAAACCCGCATCAAAATCCGTTGCATAGTTTAGAAAAACAACGCGATCACACAGAGACAGACACGAAAAGCACAATGTTTATAATCAATAAATCAACACCTAATTGCTTATCCTAGTTCACTGCAAGGCATAGTCCGTTGCAATTATGGCAAAGGTGCGACATTTACATAAACTCTTTTGGGTACCTATCAATCGTGAATGCCCTATTACAGAAAAACTTGTAGGTAGATTGTTAGTACTAAAATTAGCACTTTACTATGGGCTAACGGCACAACAACGGTATATTATTTGTATCTCAGTCACAAAGTCACAAAGATACTGTTTAACTCAACACAAAGCAATGATTACTTTTTCTTCTTGTATATGAAATTTGTATGGGAAACTTCCGTAACACCTGTGATCTTTCCCATGCCATTCCCATAAATATACACAACATGATGTTATTTATGTTTCAAATGAAGCTATCTGTAATTAGAATCGTGCTAACTGCAATACGGGTTTTGTAGATGGAAAAACCAATATTACTTACAACATCTCACTTCTAGCACTAACCGCTAATAAGCTATAGCCAGTTTCACATAATGTAGTCTAAATTAACTACTGTATCGAAAGAAACTCCTAGAATCTTTCACAAAGTAATGCATTCGAGAAATACTAAAACTATCTTTTCTCTCTTTCCAGAATGCCAGTTACGTGATCAACAGACGATACTCGAAAGACAAGATGTCACCGGTGTGCCACAACTTCGTGCAGAACGCGTGGAAGAAGGACTTCTGCTCCAACTGTTTCAAGTCGCGCGAGGAACACGTCAAGCAGGAGCGGGTGACTGACGGCGGCAAGTACCTCGCCACACCCTTCCAAAACAGAAGCACATACTTCAAGAAAACTCCGCCAAGCATATTAAAAATACACCCAAAGAAGAAAAACAAACGAAACGTCACCTTCCCCGAAGAAGTATGCAGTGTTATAGGCTTCGGAGGCGACGATTGGTCCGATGGAGAGGAATTCGAAATGTCTGAGGAAACTGAAGAAGATGACCCATTCCCAGATACAGAGGAGGAGAGAGAACTTCACAAAATCACTAAGTCCAACACAGATTTCAACACAGTTAAAGCTAACTTGTTGGCAGATAGTGCAGCAAAATCTTACACGTCTCTCTTATTGGGAAAGATGCAGACAGACTCAGATGGCAAAAAGAAGACTCTGTTAGTATCTGTCACGCCTTTCGGCTCAGAGAATAAGCCTAACCCTAAGTCACACGTCCGAAAACCCGCCGTAATACACGTATCGGAAACATCCGTCGAAGAAACGTGTAATAATTATAAAACTAATATTATTCTATCTTCGTATAAAGAAACAGAAACAATCATAAGTGCAGACAATACTAGTGGAACTATTTGCACAGAAAAGTCGTTGCTAGAAGAGATATCAGAGACGTTAGAACAAAACCGAATGTCTAACGGCAATGATAACCATATGTCTCAAAAAGATAGCAATAAACCTACAGTGGTTGATGAAAAGATGAAAGAAAGTATGCAAGATGAACCAGAGAAGAAAGAAATGTGTGAAATTAAGAAGAACGGTATTGTAAGACAATCGCCATTGCAAAAAACTCATGAAAGGCCAAAAGTAAACCTAGGCCGCTCAGAGTTTAAATTCTGCAAGATCAATATTGAGAGCAGTAGTGTTGATTCAGCTGTTAGCACTTTGAACTCAACTGCTAATAACTCGCTAGCCTCAGACGACGAGAGCTTTAGTGGGCGGACAGACTCGGACAATGACGACAGCGGACACTTTTCGGAAACCCATAAATGTGAGGAAACCGTTAAGATTAAAGTATTTAGCGAAGGCGATAAAAACATTAAAATGTCTCCAATTGGGCAAATTAGAAAAGTAGACGGGCAAGCTAACAGTGGCTATTCTACATTCCAAAGTCCGATCATTGACATGCCTCCAATAATACCTAAACAACCAGATAATATATTTTCTGCAGACGCCAGTCGCGAACTGGCGGGCGAGCCAGACGGCAGAGCCGACCCGGACGATGCCACGGAAGCACCAGCTTTACCAAAAAGTCCTATCCCCACTCTTGACCCGCGGCCATCTTTCTTGCATGGCATGATAACTGACATATTGCCTGCACACAAACCGGCTTTACCAGAAAAACCCAAACTACCAGTCAAGCCAGTTATCAAACAGACAACGAAAAAAAGTGTTATCACAACAAGCCATCAGCAATTGAATATGTTCATGCATACAAAAAAAGAGGAGGATGAGAAAATTATTGGAGCGTTGAGTGAGGAAAAAAATAACGAGATTACAGAAGTGCACGAGGACAAAGCTGAACCGATTTATTATGCTCAACCGGTATTGACTAAAGAGGACAGTGACACGTCGCTCAGTAGTCTCGGCAAACGTAAAGCGCCAACACCGCCATCATCGCCCACAGTCGAAGAGTACCCAAATATTTACCAAAGAAACTCGACTGGGTTCTTGAAGTCAGATGCACCGATCGTGAGGGAACTGGAGAAAAGGGAAAGGGCCACTGGATCTACAACGAGTAAAGTACGACCAGCCGAAGAACCAATTGACATTAAGAAAGTTGATGCAATTCCAGAACCAGCTCCAAGGAGGAACATATCCCTGTCCCACGACAACTTACTATTGGATGACAAACGCAAAGGAAAGCTAAAATTCTCAATCAAGAAGCTTCTTCGGATAGGCTCATCGAAGGACCTCGACAAGAAGGAGCTTACAGTTCCAGCCGTAACAAAACTGTCGAGCAAAACCGAGGAGATATACGATTTGACCCCGAAACCTAAACCACGCCTTGTGATCATTCATCCTTTGGACCTGAATGGATCTAATGGAGTGGAGGTTGTGAAATCAAACTGTGAAATCTCGGGAAATCTGCGTCGATTGAGTCACGATGACGTGTCTTCGATTTACAGTGGTTCTAGTATTGCGACGGAGCCGGAGACACCTAAGGTGGTGAACAAGCCTCCTCCTCCTCCGAGGCAGTCGAGTGATGAACATAAGACCGTGTCGAGTGTCCCGAAGCCAGCGCGACCACCGCCTCCGAAGTCAGCTGCTTTGCAGAAGAAGCAGAAACAACAGGCGTGGGCGACTGCGCCCAAACAAAGTGATTCTATTTATGCTAACTTAGGTGAGTAAATTCCCATGATATTACACTAATTTATTGAAGTGTAACCTAATCGTTATTTCTGCATCTAGGCAGAAAAATACTGGATGAAATTAAATTCAAGGGCACTCTCTTAACGGCTCATTATACTCATCATTATGAACAACTTTTCCTATGGGACCAAACCTGAAACCAGGAAAAAAAATCTGCTGTTCCCTACTACTTATGTTCGCATAACTCGTCAAAACGTAGGGAACAGCTGATTTGTATGACTTTTATGTCTCGGTTTTTGTTTTTTTTATATTATGTGACTACATAAGCTGATCACCAAAAAAAAAACAAAAACCAAAAACATAACCATATTTTCACTTTCTAAACTAAAATTATAATTTTAATGATACTTACTTAATGTAACTAACAAAAATATTCAATTTTGTAGGAGAAATCAGATCTGCTCTAGCGCCGAGAAAACCGGAACGGACAGCGAGTATGCGCGAGAGAGAAGCACGTTTGGAGCTACCCAAACGTAGGAATCAGATAGACGACGACAAAGACGAATTAGACGACGGACCACAAGAGCTAGTGCAAGCCACCAACGACTCTGTCATACACAGCTACGACGACGTCTACAACTCCGCTAAATACGACGAAGAAAATTGTGATTCGGCCAAGAATAGCGACAGCGACTACGAATACGTCCACCACGCGAGATCAAGCTCCCCTGAATGCGACTCTGCCATAAAACCAAGAGAAACAAACTTACAAATTGAATCCAGAAAAAGCGAAGAAATTAACTCTGAATACCCAAAGTACAACAACGGAATATTCAACCGCACATCCCTTCCTTACTGCGGTAGCGAGACAGAATCTGAAATCTATTCTCCATACAGTTTCTATAGTTCAAACGACAATATGGACAGCCCAGGGAACGAAGATTATCAGAACGAGATGACTCCAAAAACTACAACAAATAAACTTCGAGTAAGGAAAGGGCGGAGCGTGGTGCATAGAAACCTAGAGGACAATTACGGAGCAGTCGTTATTGCGAATCACGAAGCGCTCGCGCAAGTTCTAGAACAGGTAATTTGTCTAGCTTACCTTAGTACCGAGATTGCATAAAGTGGCAAATCGTTTTGCATTTTGTTCGCAATTTAAGTATGAACGGCTTAATTTATGGAACGTTCAGAGGGAAGTAAATCCTTGAAGGTATTCGTGATCTAAGACCTTGTTAGATTGAAGTGCTTCGTTAAGTAATTATTGAAGACGTAACTCAAATGCATTAAATATTAGTTAAATCGCATATTTGTGTGTAACTCGATTACGATATGCCTAATGGAATTTTTATCCCTCCTTTGCATAGAAATTCGTTCTATTTGCGGTTAATTTATTTCTGTCTGATTATTGTCATTATGCTGTAGCATAGGTCCCATTTTGACTCCATCAGTATTCACCAGTGAACTTTTTAAAGCAGTCAGTTAATTAAATTTAAAAAAAAAACAACACTTCCAGGTTCAACAAAGTGCAACAATGCAACCATCTCTACGGGGTCTAAAGGCGTGCACCAACCTAAGGTGGAACGACTTCGCAATCCAGCAACCCAAACAAAGCTCAGTGAAAGCCGGCAAGCGGTTCTTCTACCCAGCCATCTGGAACTCCAACCAGGGTCCTGTGAACGTGACCCTGATGGTGTATAAGGAACAGATGGCGTCGCAGATGGTATGCCAGCAGTCGGTTCAGCCGCAGACCTTGAGTTTGAATGCTATTACGGAGTTCTGTGACTTGGTACCTCTTCAGCAGTTTGGGGAAGAGGGCGAGGATTTGGTACAAGGTAAATATTAAGTTATTTTGTTACTAAGTTAGGAAAGTAGGCAGTAGGTATCTGATTATCTCTGCAACAGTCTTCTCATGGCGAAGAATCAATCTGGCAATGACATTAATATTTCAACCGATCGAATGCCTTACTAATACTTACTTGCCACCATCAGTTGGTAGAAACATCCGTTTTGTGATTTTTGAACTAAATTCACTGGTATTCGATTCATCACTTCTTCTAGGTTTTTTTCCACTTTTATAGGTATAAGTAATAATGCATTTTTACTTTGCGTAGGCACATGGTAATCTAAGTTATTGAGGCCGATTCGATACACACAAAGTAAATATGTAGTTCATCTAAATACATAATCCAATGTTTATAATAACTAGTTTATTATCTGAAGTTGTTCGACCACACTTAACAAATATTTGACATGAATTCCTTTCGTAACCGAGATAATTGAGACTTATAACCATTATTGACGGGCCCCGGGCCTAGTGTTGAAATCTGGGTTTGTCCGTAGTCGTGTAGTTTCAACTACTTATAGTTAATATAAACGGTAGGTTAACCGGTCGATAAAACATTTCGAAAGCATTTCGATAGTCAGAAGACAAAAATCTGGCAACAACTTGGATCGACACATCGTAAGGTAAGGATGTGCTCAATTGCTCCTCCGTCAGAACTTGTTTATGAAACATAGCATAGTGTTTCCATTTAAATCTGATTTTTCAATGATAGGATCAAAGACTAAAATAAACTGGTCATAGTTATGTTTTCCATTGGCCAAGCAGCCTCGACCACAATTCACCGTACCATCACTGCCAGAAACCATGCAACAACATAAAATAACCACCCAATTTTTTTTTTCATTCCAGCCACAATAGTAGTGCTAGCACACGCTCAGGTGGACACCATCCACTCCTACGGCGAGAGCTTGCACGCAGCTGAAGGTCTGACCACGAAAGAACACCAGCTTGTCCAAACGGAACAGATCCATGAAGCCATCTTCATGATGCTCCAAATTATTAACGGCCTCAAGTGCTTGCAAGCGCGAGGAGTGGAAGAAATCTCTGATTCCTTGACGTCTTTCATTGCCCTGAAGGAGTTGCAACCTCTGCAGTCTCATGGGAGCACCCTGAACCTGCCTTCGTCGCCTGATGACAGGTTGAACTCTCTTTGGGCGCCGAAAACTAATTCTTATGGCAGACTCTGCATATTACAGGGGTGAGTTTCGAGTCCCTCAAAATTTTTTTATCTCTCACAATTACTTTTTTACAATAAAACAATCTTGAAGTTTTTTGAAGGATGCAACATGGGAAGGTTTTGATAATTGCAGTTTCAAACACAACCACAGATTTGCAGAGAACTGAAGTTACTGAGAAATAACATAAAATTACTTAACCTCACCCCAGTGTTCCCCGAAAGATTAGGCAAATGTGTATCTATGTAAAGGGTGTACCTACCTTTTTTTTTGTGGACGGGAAATCATCAAATGACCTCCCGCTCTGGGCGGAGCGGGAGGGCGTGTCAGACTTTAACTGACTAAATCCACCCGTGTTCCTTCAGTTGCCTGTGCCAGGGCCACGGTATCTCTTTCGAACAACCCGCGACCCTGGCGGCAGGGTATACCTACCTGTGATGAAATTTAAGGGTGAGGTACAGACCATCAAACTGAACAACTTTCTACATGTGACCAACATCGTAGTCGCGAAAAAATTACCTTTGTGTCGAGGTAGGTTGGTATTGAAGTTTTGGGCGGGACAGTTGACATTTTTTTCGCGATTACGATGTTGGTCCCATTGAGAAAGTTGTTCAGTTTGATGATCTGTACCACACCTTTCTGATACACTCTTAATAGTACCTACACCCACATTTCACCAATATTGTGTAAAATTACATTGCCAATACAATAAATCGTACACATTATCCATTCACAAATTGTTTATCTTAAAAATTTCTAATTATTCTTCTTTATCTCCTTTTCCAGATTGAGCGACGAAATAAACAGCAAATCGACAGACGAGGGTCATCTCAATTCTCTATGTAAATGTGCTATAAAAGCGACCGAAATTCTTCTCCCAGGAGAGAAGCTAATCCCCCTTCTAACAGAAATACTGCATGAGGAACGTGCCGTGTCCCTGAACCAGGCGAAGTCCGTGCTAGAGTTCATGCTGTGGGGACCTTTGGATGTTGTTCAAGGAGTTCCGGTTGAAGAACGGGAGCTATCACTTCAAAGATGGCTGGACCTCGAAAGAGCGACGGTCTTACATGGACTAGTAAGAACTAGGGTCCAGCTAAACGTTTTTGAACAGCTCCATCTTATGTTCTTAGTCCGGTCAACAGCTAAAGCCATGTGTGACGCATCCGTGCTCCTCGAAAAAGCCAATGTTTATTAATTATTGTACATTTTTAAGCTTATTTTTAATGATGACCTCTACGTTTATATGATCCAGTTTTGACTTGTATTTATAGTAATTTTCTAAAGTTTAATTTTGTAATTATTTCCAAGTAATTTGGATTTTTTTCGTTGTTTGGTTTATTTTCATCGGTAACGTAAGAGGCATCTTATCTTTAATTAAAATTAAACTTAGCTTAGTTAGGCACCTGAAGACTTGATATTTTATTTTTAGAGTGTTGAATAATTCTGTAATGTTGGGTATGGGACATGATTGGAAAAGTTTATAATATTAATATTATATTATCATAAATAATCAGTAAACAGTAAACATCAGTATGATGTTAGATATAATGAGATTGTGTATGTTAAATTAAATGTAAAAGCTTACTGCCATTATATGGGACCAAACTTCTAAAGACCTTTGGTCGAAATACAGTTAGTTAGTTGACTAATAAATGTATATTATACGACCAATATAAAGGCCAAAATAAACTGATCATAAAAAGACATGTTTAATAAAACTTTTAAGCAAGAAATCGTGGCTTATAAAGTTGCCAATAAATATAATCAATTCTTTTGCTCAATTCGATCAGTTTTGGCCAAAAATGGAGCATTTTTTCATCCAATCAATGTCTAGCAAGGTGCCAATACATAGAACTGAAGGTATATACTCATGTACTAACTCTGGTGCCTTATATTGTATTATACGTAAGTACTGTATCATATCGAATATAATTTATACTTTACCTATATTACGAACTCCGTTAAGATATCGAGTTCAATTTATTAATTTTACCCTTTGTAAGAATTCATCGAATATAAAAATACACATTTCTTACTATATAAAGTTTTTGTTTTATTCATAACATGCATGAAAATACTACTAAGGCACGAGAAACGCTAAGGAACGCTCTCTGATATATGGCTCTCTCTCTCTCTCTCTCTGATCTCTGGGCACTATTTAATAAACGTTACAATCCTACAATGAGGAGGTTCTCAATTCGTCGGAACCTTTTTTTTTTTCTTTTTTTTTTATGTATTTTCCCCGATTACTCGAAGATGGCTGAACCGATTTGGATTTTTTTTGTTTTATTCGAGAGGGTATACATCACAGTTGGTCCCATATAAAATTGATTAACTTTTCTTCGGTAGTTTTTGAGTTAGCTTCAATAATACGTATTTTTTCCCCACTTTTATATGGATGATGTTCTAGTTTGTTTTGCAGATAGTGGTATGAGAATTTGGGTGGGGTAGGTACACAACTAAAAAGTGAAAAATAAAAAACTTTTTTACAAAAAAATACAACCGACTTCCAAAAACAACACTACAAAGTGAAAAATAACTTTAATTTCGGAAGTCGGTGGCAAAAAACGAAAATACATTTAACACCGACACCGACACCGACTTCCGAAATTAAAGTTATTTTTCACTTTGTAGTGTTGTTTTTGGAAGTCGGTTGTATTTTTTTGTAAAAAAGTTTTTTATATGGATGATGTTCTAGTTTGTTTTGTAGGTAGTGGTATTAGAATTTGTGTGGGGTAGGTACCACAACTAAAAAGTGAAAAATAAAAACTTTTTGACAAAAGAACACAACCGACATCCAAAAACAACACTACAAAGTGAAAAATAACTTTAATTTCGGAAGTCGGTGCCAAAAAACGAAAATACATTTAACTAGACACCGACTTCCGAAATTAAAGTTATTTTTCACTTTGTAGTGTTGTTTTTGGAAGTCGGTTGTGTTTTTTTGTAAAAAAGTTTTTAGTAAAAAAGTGACATATTTGTTAAGTTTTACTACATGTGCTGTTTAATAAACCTAACAAATATGTATGAAACTTACAAGTAAATAACTTACAATTATCACAATTGTAAATGCTGTTTAATAAACATTTACATAATTATGTAGAAAACGCCTGTCGATTTCGATGACAATATTGTATTTACAAATACGTAGTTGTAAGTCACAATTTACATAAAATGTATGTTTTTGGTGCAGATTCTGAATAACCATAGCCCGGGTTTCGTCGAACTCGAGGCAAACGAGGAGATCAGACCCTACGACACACTAAAACACTTAAGTTACTCGGAGAGGGCCTATGCTTCGTTAACTTACGGTATTTTAAAACAAAAGAAGTAACTTTGTGCTTTTTTGATATGGGTTCGAGACCAGAGAGAATTAACTTCGAGGCTATAAAAAAGCTAAATGACATCTTCACTTCTGGTGAGTTCAGCAAGGTTTCGGCAGACCTATTGCAAATGATTTGCGGCCATAGGGCTGAATCTATACAGATGCGCAGAGACATCATAACTAATGCAGTTCGCGATCCCTTAATAAAAGCGGCAATAAAGAAAATACCTCCATCTGAGGTTAGCTTATTCAATTCTGAGCAGTTAGTTGTTGCATTAGAAAAAGCTGGCGGTATCAAAAAAGCCTTCTAGCCTGCTTCTAGATCGGCTGGTACATATATATACCTCAACTTACCTCAACTTCGCAAGTTGGAAAATGGCTCATACGTCCCTCGCACGGGCAATATTCAGTTCCGTGGAACTATAACTCAAGCATGCCTTCACAAGGCTGTAAGAACTGTAACGTCCCCTCGCAGGGTGGCTTTTTGCAGCATAATATACAGTGTCCTTCGCAAGGACCAGCACATGCGTATATACGTCCCTCACAGGGGCAATATTCAGTTCCACCCTCGCAGGGTAAGAACTATAACTCAAGCATGCCTTCACAAGGCTGTCAGAACTGGAACGTCCCCTCGCAGGGTGGCTTTTTGCAGCATAATATACAGTATCCTTCGCAAGGACCAGCACATGCGTATATACGTCCCTCGCAGGGGCAATATTTAGTTCCACCCTCGCAGGGTAAGAACTATAACTCAAGCATGCCTTCACAAGGCTGTCAGAACTGTAACGTCCCCTCGCAGGGTGGCTTTTTGCAGCATAATATACAGTGTCCTTCGCAAGGACCAGCACATGCGTATATACGTCCCTTGCAGGGGCAATATTCAGTTCCACCCTCGCAGGGTAAGAACTATAACTCAAGCATGCCTTCACAAGGCTGTCAGAACTGTAACGTCCCCTTGCAGGGTGGCTTTTTGCAGCATAATATACAGTGTCCTTCGCAAGGACCAGCACATGCGTATTGCAACTATCCTCAACAGGGTAGTAGCGTAATGGATAGAGGTTCCTTTCGCTCCCGCGGGGCAAAACAAACCCAAAGATACCACGCTCATAAACGTGGCGGAAATAAGCGAAGGTCATCACCTTCAGGCTTGAATGCCAAGAGAAGTAAATATTGACATGAAAATATTTCAAGCCGGTCAGTTATCGAATTTCGTCGATCATTGGAAGGAAATGCAAGCACCAGATTTTCACCAAAAACTTTTGCCAGTTTGACAAATTGGATTGCCCAAATTATGAGAAGCCAAGGTGTGAGAATATTAGTATTTCTCAACGATTTTCTTTTGGCTCACCAAGACCCAGTAGTTCTCGCAGGCCATGTAAGTCTTCTCGTAAAAACATTAAAATATCTGGGTTGGCAAATAAATTTCGAAAAATCTATCCTAACACCAAAGAAATCCCTGGTTTACCTAGGAGTACTGTGGGATCCTTGACTAAACCTCAAACGTCTGCCAAGGGAAAAAGTACCCTCATTACTAGCGAAGATTCGCGAAATCATAGATTTGCGGAAGACAAACCTAAAGAAGTTGCAAAGCGTAATAGGAGCACTAAACTTTGCGAGTTTTGTTGACCAAAGAGGGAGATTGCACTATCGAGCTCTATTGAAATTCCTAAACACACTACAATTGGACAATTCTGTCAAGTTATACACTGTACCTACAGATGCAATAGGCGACCTACAATGGTGGAGCCACAATTTGCAACATCCGTCAATTCTACACCACGCACCAGCTACTAAAACGGACGCCTCCGACTTAGGCTGGGGGGCCCAGATGGACAACCAGTCTCTATGGGGAACGTGGTCCCAGAACGAGAAGAATTGTCACTGCAACGTAAAAGAAATGTTGGCAATATTTAAGGTTTGTCAAAGTCATCCCGTGTATCTGAGTCAATCTACGGTCACCATACAATGCGACAATCGTACGGTAGTAGCGTATCTCCGTCACGCAGGGGTAACCAAATCCTCGCGATTGATGGACATAACATACGACCTGTTTTGTTTGATAGATCAGTACCAAATTCATATCAATGTGTACTACATTCCGGGGAGGTACAACAACCATGCCGATCACCTATCGCGGTTCGCCAGGTCCCCGAATGGCATCTGATACCCGAGATTACCAAGATAATATTCTTAAAATGGGGAATTCCCCAAGTGGACCTGTTTGCCTCCAGCAACGCTCACGTAGTCCCTCATTACGTGTCGAAAGATCAGAACGACAAACAAGCTGTGGCCCACGATGCATTCTCGATTGCTTGGAAATTCGATCTGGCATGGGTGTTCGCACCCCCGTTCCTGATTCCCAGGGTTTTTGAGCTTCCTCAATCGGGCATCGGGAATTTACTTGATAGTAGCACCACGATGGGAGAAAGTCTTTTGGCGCGGAGGTCTCACAGCCCGGGCTCTGGCCCCACCGTTCACAATACAGAACCTGAACAAAGTATTGATCGATGTGACAACGGGACTGCCACCTCCTCGCGTCCAGGATCTAGTGTTGGAAGTTTGGAAATGTGGGGGTGGACACATCATTTAGGTAAGTGGAATAATTCTCAGATAGACCTTTTGAAAAGTTCTTGGCGCGATTCTACCCTAAGAACTTGCAAACCTGCATGGAACCGCTGGGTTTCGTGGTGTAGAGTCATATTAGCCCTAGAATCCCTCAGGATCTGACCTAGCTCGTTTTCTGGCTGATCTGCATATAAAACATAAACTGTCTTATAATACAATATTGTTACATAAGTCTGTGGTCTCCACCCTTCGTAATAATGTAAATGATTCAGGTGTTCTAAGTAATCATGTTTTGGTGTAACATATTTTGAAATCGATTTCAATCAATAACCAATTGTTTCTAGGTTACCCGTGTGGAATATTGATGATTTTGTATGTTTTCTTGGCGTTTGAACAATAAATCATGACTACATTTTTGATGTTTCGAGTCAAGCTGCTGCCCTCTTAGTACTCTATTCTGGTAGGCGTATTCATGACTTGACACTCCTTATGACCGATAACGATAATTTGCACCCCGTATACCGGGTTGAACAAACTGTATCACTGCTTTCCACTAGACTTCAGGAAGCTAAATGTCCTAACTTGTTTGTCACCACGAGAGGTACAGCTCGTGCGGCCTCACGAACTGTTATTGCAGGCTGGATTAAAGCTCTGATGCGTCAGGCAGGTATTGTTGCTACTCCTGAAAGTGTCCCTTCCGCTGTTGCTTCCAAGAATTGGTTGGACAACTTCCGCATGGAAGATATTATGGCTCGGGGAAATTGGAGGTCCTCAAACACTTTTTTAATCGATTTTATAAAGGATAGGTTTCGGGCTCTTCTAGGAGTGACAGCATTACTGCTCTTTTTAAACCTGTCTCATAGTGAATTATGTTGATTTATTGATATTTTGTTGAATATTTTCAAACACATCTTTTCTTTTTTCTTGATCTTTCCCTACACATTGGCGTTCGTCATGAGCGTCACCAGGCGATAACAGACAATATCTCAATAGTTTAATTATTCTTCGAATAACGGTCAAGTGTTTAATATCGTGTGTGTGTTTTACCTGAAATAAAACGCTTATTAAACTACTTACCTTATTCGAAGCATAATATTAATTTCTGCCAGGTGACATAGTTAATCATCCAATGAACAAGACCGAGCGCGCGCGCTCAAAAATGCGCTCCCCTCTCTGACCTGGTGACGTCATGAGAGCGAGACAGAGCTATAGCGCTAGAAACGTAAGGAAAAAAAAGGCACAGGAAACATGGTTCAGCCTATCTCAATAGTTTAATTATGCTTCGAATAAGGTAAGTAGTTTAATAAGCGTTTTATTTCAGGTAAAACGCCGATATTAACTATACTTTCACTAGGTACTCGTTGTTAGAATCATTTGTTTTTCACATAATATTTTAATTTCTTTAGTTATTAAGTTGAGGCACAAAATTTAAAAGTTTTGACACACTGTGAGACCACCTGCCAGAATTATACTACAATTTACAAAATATGTAAACTTGTAATTACAATTGTGTGTTCAATGAAGTAGTTTTCCCTACAAATATGTAAACTTACACTTGTAAAGTCAAAATGTTTATTAAACAGAAATATGTAAAATAGTAGGTACAATATTACAATTTTGTAAATTTTCCACCGTGATAAATTTGTAACTTGTAATTTTTATTAAACAGAAACTTGTAGAATTGTAGCCTGTCATCTACAATTTAAATTTTACAATTTGTAAGGTTTATTAAACAGGGCCCTGGTTTTGTGTAAGTAAAAAAAAGATAGGTACATAAATATTAGGTCTTTACCTATGAAATTGCCGTTCTGCAGTACTGGCCATTTCAAATCATTCATGGGCGTCCTCTTCGGGTGAGTATAGATGCTAACCGGCAGCGCCACCACTGAATCATCATACTAATATTATAAAGGCAAAAGTTTGTGAGTGTGTGTGTGCGTGTGTGTGTATGTTTGTTACTTCTTCACGTTCAAACGGCGGAACCGATTTTGATGAAATTTGGTATGTATATAGCTTATACCCTGGATTAACACATAGGCTACTTTATATCCCGGTCTATGCGGGTGAAACCGCGGGGCGCAGCTAGTAATGAATAAATCGGGAGATATGGAACATTTTGAAATTTCCTATGTTTTTGGCGTTAACTGCTATAACTTCATGATTTTTTCATACAAAAATCCTACCTCAACTGATTAACAATGTGTGCATAGGAAATTTCAAAATTTTCCATAACTCCAGACTAGACAGACACAAGACCACAGGTCAGAGAGAGAGAGAGTTATATATAATATTAGAGAGCGAGAGAGAGTGATCAGAGATCTTTTGTAACTGTACAAAAGATTGATGGTCCTGCGATTGTCTCTTGAGCGAGAAAGTAGTTCCTCGTCTGTGTTGCGGTGGAACAGACGGTCTATTCTGTAAAAATCTCACCGTGAAAATATAATAATATTAGGTTGGGGAAAAAGTCTTTTCGCATTTTATTATGTATGAACTTAAAATAAAATCTCTTTGGCTATACTATTTGTATCTGGCTGGTTTTAGTATCATTGAAAGTTTAAATTTTAAAGAACATAATTCCAAATTCAAATTAGGAAAATGTGTGATTTTCATTTGTTTTTCGTACTGTCAAGATGAGTGAATCTAATGAAGAAATTCGATACATTTTAAAATTTTACTACAAAAAAGGTAAAAATGCAACGCAAGAAGTGAAAAAAATTTGCGCTGTTTATGGACCCAGTGCAGTATCTGTGAGAGTAGCACAAATTTGGTTTTAGCGTTTTCAATCCGGAAATTTTGATGTCAAAGATGCACTTCGCTCTGGT
Source organism: Cosmia pyralina (assembly GCA_946251885.1). Lineage (NCBI taxonomy): Eukaryota > Metazoa > Arthropoda > Insecta > Lepidoptera > Noctuidae > Cosmia > Cosmia pyralina. The sequence continues at coordinate 23,816,428 of OX276353.1, forward strand.
CGCCCTATTACGGATAAAATGGATGCCATTTTTGAAAAAGTGGAGCAAGATCGGCATATCAGTAGTTACGACGTAGCTGAAGAACTGGGAATTGACCACAAAACAGTTTTGGCGCATTTGAAAAAACTGGGTACACGAAAAAGCTCGATATTTGGGTACCTCACGAGCTCACTGAAAGAAACCTAATGAACCGTGTACTCATTTGTGATTCTTTATTATGACGTAATGAAACCAAACCATTTTTGAAGAAGCTGATAACTGGTGATGAAAAGTGGATCACGTACGACAAGAACGTGCGAAAAAGGTCGTGGTCAAAGGCCGGTCAGGCTTCACAGACTGTGGCGAAACCCGGGTTAACTCGCAACAAGGTGATGCTGTGTGTGTGGTGGGATTGGAAGGGCATTATTCATTATGAGCTGTTACCACCAGGCAGGACCATCGATTCTGAACTCTACTGCGAACAACTGATGAGATTAAAGCAAGAAGTTGAGAGAAAGCGGCCGGAATTAATCAACAGAAGGGGTGTGGTTTTTCATCATGATAACGCTAGACCTCACACATCTTTAGCCACTCAGCAAAAATTAAGAGAGTTTGGCTGGGAGGTGTTAATGCATCCGCCGTATAGTCCTGACCTTGCACCTTCAGATTTCCACCTGTTTCGGTCTCTTTAGAATTCTTTAGGCAGTGTCAGGTTAACATCATGAGAGGACTGCCAAAACCACTTGTCGCGGTATTTTGATCAGAAGTCCCAAAATTTCTATAGCAACGGGATCATGTCCTTCCTACAAGATAGCAAAAAGTTATCGAACAAAATGGTACCTACATAATTTAGATAAATGTAAATAATGTATATTAAAAAATGTTTTGAATTTTCTTAAAAAATGCGAAGAAACTTTTTCCCCAACCTATTATATTAAAGAGAAGGGAGTAAATGATAGTGTGACGGTTGACAGGGGAGAATGGAAGAAGAAAACTTGTTGCGCCAACCCCACGTAACAAGGGATCTGGGACCGTACTATGACGTGAAAAAAGATCATGGATCCGTTGAGAAAAAAGCTATAGGTCGTATATAGCCCCGTCTCTCTCGCTCACACTGGAACCGTTCAACTTCTGCCCTGCTGTAAAGCTCATAGTAAGCCCCAAGGGCAAGAAGATGATAATGATGCCGCACGGATGAGATCGCGTATTCGCTCGATGTGAAAATGTTGTGTCCTAAGTGATTCGCGTCAATAAGTCACATTTCACAATGGACGTTAGAAACGCGCAGTTTTTACTATCGGGCAATATAATTTACCTTGCTGAGCTAGTCTATAGAGAAATCCAACGAAACCTCTGTGACGTTCGCGCGAATGTCAATTTGGACACCAGTAAGTACGACTCCAGTACGTTTGATCGCTAGTTCGTACGAAAAACGTTCGCGCGAACTTGCACTGGTCGCGTAATCGCTTTCTATTAGGACGCGGGTTAATCGTTTATTACCCAAAGACACGTACGTAGTAGTAGTGCCTGGAAAGGACCACGGGGGAATTTTTGTGCCCGTGGTCCCTCCGAGAAACACACTGCTGCCAAATTAAAATAGTACCTAGTCTCGAAAATATGATTCGCGACAATAATAACAAATATGTAGGTAGATTTGCCGTCGATTGGTCTGATTTCCGAAATCAGACCAAACCACGGCAAATCTAACTTAGAGAGGTGTATTAATGATTATTCTGGTTATATTATGGAAATACATAATAGTTATTGTCGCGAATCATATTTTCGAGACTAACATTTTAATTCGGCAGTATTGTATTTCTCGGAGGGCCCACGGGCACAAAAACTCCCGTGGTCCCTTCCAGGGACTACCAGTGCTCTGTGGGGACTACGGGAGGGACCACGGGTAATAAACGGGGAATCCCTAGTAGGTACCAGTTGGAATGAAATCTCACTTTACAAGCTCACTTCAAAGTTTTCACGGTGATACTTTTGTGTATACTTGAGAAGCTCGTGGCTAAGTAATAACAGCCGCACGGGTCGATCCATCAGGTTATGCTACGCTTGCCGGGAATGGTTGGTTAGTGGATGGGTGACCATCTTTACATACCTACCTAGAATCCTCCGTGCCTCGGAAAGCACGTTAAGCCGTTGGTCCCGGCTGTCATTCGTGAATCTTTGACAATCGTTACGGGTCGTCAGGAGCCTGAAAGTCGGACAACCAGTCTTACCAAGGGGTATCGTATTACCCAGTTACTGGGTTGTGGGGGTCAGATAGGCAGTCGCTCCATGTAAAATACTGGTATTCAACTGCATCTACTTAGACTGGCCAACCCCAACATAGTTGGGAAAAGGCTAGGCAGATTGATTTGACTTTGTGTATAATTTTACAGAATAGATTGGTGTCGTCGTCGTCGTCGTACACTTGCCAAGACCGCTTTAGTGAAGCCTTAGCATATCCTAAAGTAATTGAAAATCATTTTAAATCGAGTTCGCAGGAAACTGTGATTAATTTCTTTCATACTGAAATGTGAGAAAATCAATAAGAAAACACAAAATCAATTTCTAATACTTTATTGTCTCAGCTTTGCAACAGATATTCCACAAAGTAGGTACTACAACTAAAATACTACACAATAACATGGAAGTTCATACATAAGTAAATAATACAGTTGCTTCATAGCTATACAGTACAGCCGTCGCGAGTCGAGGGAAAGCTTTCCAGACACCTGTCAGTGGGACAATTTCTAATAGTAATAAGTATCAAATTCGCAAAACACATATTCGTTACGTTCGTTCGTATGAAACTGACAGGTGTCAAAAACGCATTCTCTCAATGGCCGGACTATAGTTGTACAAGGATTCTTTGGCGCGTGACCAAAACCAGAACTAACTCGCCATCTTGTTTTTTCAATTCAATTTCATACGCACTCCTGTAAATGTCATTCAAGTGCCAAATGATCATACCTAGCATTTTAATGAATGGCACAAATTATGAAAATCTTTGAAAATGCCAAAATTAATTATCTGTAATATCTATTGCCTTTTACAATAATCAACAACAACACATTTTATTTCTTTTTTTTTCTAACATTTTATTAGGATTAATTAATATCATCTGCATAGTCTTTATCGATGGTTACATCTAATTTGATACATTCTAATATCAAACAGTACTTTATAAGCCGACCAAGATAACCAGACAAGTGTTCAAAAAGTTCTCATCGTGTCAGGCCGAGATCTATAAACTTGGCACGTACTTAGTCTCTCGAATTTGATCTTTATTACTACTAGAAATTGTCCAACTGACAGGTGTCAAATAACAAGAGTAAGATAGACTCGGGAACTTGTCAAGTCAAAGCACAAGCTAAGTAACGTTTATAGATCCCGGCATTACTGTCTCAGATCGTCTTGTCTTGGGGTCGGCTTCCAGTCTTAATAGATGCAGCTGAATACCAGTATTTTACATGGAGCGACTGCCTATCTGACCTCCACAACCAACTGGGTAATATGATACCCCTTGGTAAGACTGGTTGTCAGACTTTCGGGCTTCTGACGACCCGTAACGACTGTCAAAGATCCACGAATGACAGCCGGGACCAACGGCTAACGTGCTTTTCGAGGCACGAAGGGGTCATGGTATGATGGTCACCCACCCACGGACCAACCGCGGCAAGCGTAGCTTAACCTGATGGATCGACCCGTGCGGCTGTTATAACTTAACCACGAGCCCCTCGTATCGTGATTACTGCCCGTTCTAATTAACTTGGCCGGCTAGTAAAGAAAACTAATTTAAAATTTTCGCATTCCTGACCATCCTCCATCTCTTTCTTCCTTTCTTCTGTAGGCTGATATGGAAGCTAATTTTTGTTTCATTCCTAGTTCACATGTTAACCACAAAATTATATAGGAATGAATGTTCATCTGCTCAAATCGAAATCCCACATCGTTGAATCGGTTTCACTACTGAATTCATGTTTCAGTTTCGATTCATGTTGTGTTCAGGCGTATAACTTCAAGTGAGACGCCGAATGAAAGACAAAAATTAACAAAAAATTAAGCGACTGATATTTGCTTGACTTTGTTCAAACATACTGTATCAAATCAAAGATCATCATTTTAGTGAATTATATAGAAAAGTATATTGAAATCTAACGACATAAATGGACCACATTTAAAAAAAAAAAAAAAACAATAATATCAATGTTTGTCTTAATCAAATCAACTAAATTTGAGCGTAAATAATATCGCTTTTTAAACTTATAGTAATTAATACATGCCACCCTTCGTCACTTATAACTCTTACAAGGTAAATGATATACTGTTATTGAGCTTAAGTAAATTAGAGTTTAGAGGCAATGGCAAAAAAAAGTGTTTCGAGACGCACACAATATTATTAAAAAAAAAGTTTTTTTTTTATTCCAAAGTAAAAAAAAAAGTTTTTTTTTTACTTCTTCTTTTACTTCGGGATACGAGACTAGATTCGGTCTCCACCAGAGCCAATTATGTTATATTATGGACAGGTTAGATTAAGCAGTAACATACTGGATCAGGTTTTCAAAATAGAGTTTAAAACAGCGTGCAAGAGAAGATTCACTGTGACGTGGGTTCGCACATGCTCGAGCATTTTCCTACTCGTGTCTGCACTGAACCATAATCTATTGCCACTGCCCCAAAACCCAGACCACATACAGGACTAGAAATTAACATACAAAAATAAACCTTCAAACGTAACGCAAAAGCAACAAAATATTAAAAGCAAGCGAAACCGGAATGTATACAGCACGCATAAAAAAACAATTAAAAATAATTATAGTTGTTGCAAATCTCGAGCGCTCTTCATGTGACTTTTATATCCATTGACATAAGGTTCAAGTTACAATGCGCTTATGAAATACATTCAACATTCCAAAAGAAAACAGATCTCAAGGTTTCATAATAGAGAAGCTTAAAATAAAGTTGTAAATAAATAAAAAATTAGGAATATAAAGTGTATAGCATTCGATTTTTCAAACAAAGCAATCTTAAAATACTTTTAATGATACATGAACTTTAGTATGTGCGTGTAAATGCGCAAGATTCGCTTAAATTGGTCTAAGGAAAGCGAAAATGGGGCGTATCATTTGCCCTGAAACTGAACTCTAATAGCGCGGTCTTAAGGCGAAATGGGTCCCCCAAGAAGATATTTTGTCGCAATTCCGCTGCACGCAAAATCAATTTTTGACCTCAAAAACTAAAAATTTGCCTTACCTATTTTCTTACAAAATTATAAAAATTTAAGCTTTTCTTTAGACACGATTGACACATTTCGGCTCGATACAAAAAAAAAGTCGCAGTTTCCTCAATATTAGCATTAATTATGTGAAAAAACTGTTTTATTCGATTGTAAAATTTCGTCTACACGTTCACCATTAAAGACATAAAGGAATAATGGGTTTATTTTAATGTAACAGAGTATATAGAATTTTAAAAAGAAATATTTTTAAATTACATAATTATGGCTGCGTTTGGCCATACTAATGCTCCCGACCCCGTTACGATACCATTTCGCCTTAAGTGCATTCGGGGCGGGGATTTTACTTCTACGCTATGTAAGTTACTATTTCTTTTCGATGATGTGTACGAAGATCTCCATCTCAAAAAGAATAATGTAAAATCTTTGCTGTGGTGCAAATACGTTCTACGTCTGGGGAACCCAAGCCAGCTCGCTATCGACTTTACTAGAGAGCTAAGTAGCTACCTATAAAGCCCCCAAGCCTAAAGCCAATGAGAGGGGATAAATTTCATGCTACGGGATTAAAAACTTTAACTAAATTGCGTATGGTTCATTTTCCATTGGAACTAAAATTATTTTATGATGTTTATCGATAGTTTTTTCATTCAAAAATCAACTTACATTACTTGAGTTTAAAGTTGATAATAGTATAAGTTGCAATTTTATGTATTTATCTCGTATACTTGACCTGAATATAGGCTAGGTGATGAATTCACCACCACAGGATAAGCTATTTTTCTATATCTCGTACACACCACCAAATCCAACTAACCATCAATACGAAAACACCCGGATTTGTTCTCTCACAAATATTGAAAATCCATGTATCATTGCCTAGATGTATAAATGTGTAAAGAAAATCAATATAATTATAAAAAGAAAAACTCAAAATAATATCTTACACTCGTCTGTATCAAGACTTGATTGGAAAATAAAAAAAAAATAATACAAAAACACAATAATTATCAGACACAATAATGATTGATAAAAAATTAAAAATAATGATTCCTTTCGTCCAGTGGTTTTTATAAATTGACTTGATACAATGCAGTAAAATGGTCAAGAATAATAATTAGTTAGCTACCGAGCCCTTTATTTTTTCACGGTACTATGACATTAATAATAGATCCCATTTTTTTTTAAATTATTTTCCCATTAATAGAGCATTTATTTTTAACTAGCGACCCGGCCCTGCTTCGCACGATTTTAACGACTTGACAAAACATGAAGGTTTCTATATTATATACAACATGTCTCAGAATTGAAAGCACACACACAGGGGTGATTGTACTCATCATTATAAACAACTTTTACTATGGGACCAAACCTGAAATCGCGAAAAACAAATCAGCTGTTCTCTACATTTTGACGAGTAATTATGTAGATAAATGTACGGAACAGCAGATTTTTTTTCGCGATTTCAGGTTTGGTACCATAGTAAAAGTTATTTATAATGATGACTACAATGACGCCATAAGCGGTTGTGCATTCAATTCTGGAACATGTTGTACAAGTTAAATATTAATGTTTTATACATAAAAACCTACCGGAATAAATGCGGAACTAATAGACTGAATACCGCATCAAAATCCGTTGTGTAGTTTAAAAGAACAACGCGGTCACAAAGACAGACACGAAAATAAACTATAAGCCCCCGTTCCCACGGGCGTAATAAAATCGCGGCGGGATTGGCGCAGTGGTTGAGCGATTGACTGCTGCGCAGCATGTCGCGGGTTCGATTCCCGCACGGAACAAATATTTGTACGACCTACAAGTATTTGTTCCGAGTCTGGGTGTTTTTCTATCTATAATATGTATGTATTTACAAAAAAAAAATGTATATAAGTAGTTTATCAGCCATCTCGTTACCATAACACAAGCATTAGGTTGCTTAGCTTGGGGCTAGATGGCGTTGTGTGATATGTCCAAACATATTTATTATTATTTATTTATTATTATTACTGGATTTTCAACTCTCGTTGTTGAGCCGAGCGTTGAGAATCCAACTTAACAATAATAGAGTACATTCTAGCGCGCCGAAAAAACACACTGTTGGATTTTGCACTCTCGGCGCTAAGCAGAGCGTTGAAAGTCCAGTGCGCGAAAGAAAATCGCCGCGATATTTTTACGTCCGTGCGAACGTCGACTAATAAGTATAGATGCGCTTTTAAGTATTTCCCTTCTATCTCATGTCTCATTTCTAGAGTTCCCATATCAAAACGGGACCCTACTAAGCCAACGTCGTCTACCTGACACAAGGCTTTATCTTTTTAAACGTAATAGGTAGCGATTTATTTTTCAAAGAGTATGGTGTTCTGTTTTTTCTCTGTGACAATTATAAAAATTTATGTTATGGAAAATACTCTGAAACATTTTTTTTATAGAATACGTGTTACTATGGTCTTTATCAAGGTAGATCATAAAAAAAGGAACATAACATCACGCCAGTATTCCAAGGGTTAGGCAGAGGTGTACCTACTATAGTACACCCATGTTAAGTTAAAGTCCCATGTAATAGAGGGCGCGCCTATTGCCATCAACCGGGCACAAATCCAGACTCCGGGCTGCTACTGAGGAATTCCAGATAGAATAACCCAATAACACTTTGTCCGACTCGGGAATCGAACCCAGTAGTGCTATTCTGCAAATATCTCACCGTGAAAACATGAGTGAAGTGATCGTAAAGTGAGCTGTCAATAGTGTCAACCCCTAACATCAGGTGGGATGACGACTCACTTCACGCTCACATCACCTGAGTTATCACGGTGAGATGTTTACAGAATAGCACTACAGGACCTCATGCTCAGCAGTAGCGCTTGCGACCACTAGACCAACGAGAATAAAAAAGAAGGTAATAATGGTTTAAGGACGCTGTTACAAATGAGTAGTCAAATCATTACTTTTTTACACAAAAGTTTGTTTATTAAATAAAATGCTTTACATTCTTAAAATGTTTTTTGGCCCAATTGTTGATAGTTGTACAAGGTACGATTCTGAACTATAAATATAATTTTAAATAGGTAAGTACATTTTTTCAATAAATGTACCGAAATAAAATTTTTCACTGCCGTACATTTATTGAGAAATTGTTTCTTAAAAAAATTATATTTATAGTTCAGAATCGTACCTTGCACATCTATCAACAATTCGGCCAAAAAACATTTTAAGAATACAAAGTATTTTATTTAATAAACGTACTTTTGTGTAAAAAAGTAATGATTTGACTACCCATTTGTAACAGCGTCCTTAAGTGGTACTGAACCCTTAGTTCGCGAATTTGTATCACAGTGGCCGTTTTTTCCATATTAACATTAACAAAACTTGTAAATAATCTAGATTCTAGAATCTTAAACTAATAAGGAGATTATTCTTGACCATTCTACCATTTCACTGGGTATACTTACTACAAAGTTATAACATAAATCGACTCGTAAAAAGAGTATTGCGCTTAAATGCTAATAGTTTACAATCCCTTGTTGAAGTATACGTATTCTGGCGGCTTGCCATCCGTATTCTTCAGGATTTGTTCGTAGTTGTCCTTCTCGAAACGTTTTATTGTGTCTATGGATAGTTTGCTGTAAAAAAATAAAAATAATAATAAGCAATTGTTTTATTTATGGAGGGTTTTTTATAAAATGTATTTTTAGCAGTACCTAGCTGATTTTACTTCAAAAAGTACCGTTTATGAAATTACTAGATTATTTCGAAAAAAGAATCAGCTCTAAACTCAAATACTTGAAATGTTTATCAATTATTTTAGAAAAATATCGTTTAGGAATATATTTTTTTACAACTTTATGACAATTATTCGCTTAAATTATTGAAAGAATATACATACCATCTTTGTGGGAAGATCGCACAAGCAGTCGGTACCATGAACGTTAGGCTGAAATGAAAAAGATAATATATTTTCAAATTGCAATACCTTTTATAGTTAAACTGGCTTCAGATATAACTTTAAATATTAAGGCTGCTTTTCCACCAGGTGTGACAGCTAAGCTACGAAACTATGTGACCGTTTCCACTAATGCTAAGCTATGAAGCGGAGCGAGTAAGATGTGCTATGAAGATACGCCGCCGCGAGGTAGCTGTGCGAAGGAAGATGCGCAGCTCGAGCTTTGCGATGCATCGACAGCAGGGAAGGCACGGCGAGCGGTAGCTACACCACTCGCGCATTCATTGTTCCCCGTTTCCACCAGTGCTATGCTATGTGGACCAATGAATATGGTGGATATCAAACGCATCCATAGCAACGTAGCATAGCACATCTCTGGTGGAAAATCACCCTTACACTTGTTTGAAGGCTTTGCAGGAAGTCAGGATGGCTATACGTTCTGAACTCATGCCCCGTGACGTCAACAGTAGGAAATAGAAGCTATTTAAGCTACGCTTGCAGCGGTCGGTTCGTGGATGAGTGACCATCCATTACATAATATCAAACTTCGAGACCCCTCCGTGCCTCGGAAAGCACGTTAAGCCGTTGGTCCCGGCTGTCATTCGTAGATCTTTGACAGTCGTTACGGGTCGTCAGAAGCCTGAGTCTGACAACTAGTCTTCTTACCAAAGGTATTGTGTTAACAAGTGACTGGGTTGTGGAGGTCAGATAAGCAGTCACTCCATGTATAAAATACTGGTATTCAGCTGCATCCGGTTAGGCTGGAAGCCGACCCCAACATAGTTGGAAAAAGACTAGGCACATTGATTGACTACTGCGGGGGTTGGACAAAATATTGCCAGCAGTTATTTCAGCGTAATCCTCTTGAATCATTAACTTTGACCTCGAGCCACTCTTATCCATCTACTACCAGAGACCCATAAAAAGATATTCGCTTCATCCACCAGCTTTTATAATATTAATAAAGTGATACTCACAACATGCCGACGATAGCAGTCTGTATGCCGATGTGCGCCCACCGGATCCTCTGCATCCAGGGTTTAGGCTCCAGACGCTCCATGATGACTGGTAGCAGCAACATGCCAGGGGCACACATCACGATTCTGGAATGAAACATTACAGTATGAGAAAACTACTTTTAGGGACATGGATAAAATATATCTCTGTGACATATCTACACTTTTATAAATAAAGTATTTTTATCTCACAAATAGCTGCGTCCCCCGGTTTCACCCGCGTAGACCGGGATAAAAAGTAGCCTGTATATTATCCAGGGTATCAGCTATCAACGTACCAAATTTCATTCAAATTAGATCAGCCGTTTGAGCGTGAAGAAGTAACAAACATACAAACACACACACACACACACTCACAAACTTTCGCCTTTATAATATTAGTGTGATTTTATTTTACATTTTATATCCCTGTGACATTACAGTATTTTTATTCACGAAGCGACACGTGTTTTACTCTTGTTCACCAAGTGTATAAACACGCTGTGAATGTGTGTGTGTTTGTGTGCGTGTTTGTACACTTAGTAAATACAAGCGCCTGTCCGCCGTGGTCGCGGGTTGTTCGAAAGAGAAATCATGCGCCCTCCTGCTCCGCCCAGAGCGGGAGAAGTCATTTGATGATTTCCGATCCACAAAAAAAAAAGATACTTAAGTAAAGCGCGTGTAACTTCGAGATAAAAATACTGTACCTACACGAAGTAGCCAATATACCTACATACGTAACATATCAAACAATAATAGTAATTCAATAGCAACCTTATTGTAACGAGAATAAAGATCGCGTGTTGGATCATTTAGCTAATCCATGCGTCAGGTTCGTGAACAAGCGCTGTCAGTGAAGGCTGGTCATACCTTAGCGGCCACGGCTTATTTTAATTTAATTTAAATATTTGAATTGTTTTTTTTTTTAAGGACGCTTTTAACGTTCTGCATCGTTCTCACATGTAAAATTTCAACATGAATGATGTAACCATTATTTTGTAACCATATCTTGATTTAAAAGAGTGTCCGTGGAGTTTCTTGCCCGTTCTTCTCCATAGGTACCTACTATGCTTTGGAATGGGCGCCTAGCTTCATCTTTTTGACTGACCGACCCCTTGACAATTCAAAAGTGCCTGTAATTGGTTTAATTGAAATAAATGCTTTGAGTTGAGTTTGAGTTTGAGTTTGATCACTGTGTTTTTGTTAGGTAGTGAGGCAAAATCAGAGGAAAAATTACTGTGAAATGACTGTAGTTGGGATAGGTTTCTTAAACAGGTAAACGGTCACGTTAAAAACATACGAGCCAAATAACTACATACATAAAATAATAGGTTTCTATACAAAAAAAAAAAACCAGGCCAAGTGCGTGTCCGACCACGCGCAATGAAGGGTTCCGTAGTTGAAAAGAATCTATCCCAAAAACAAACTTAACATTGTAGTTGAAAAACGTGTTCTCCAATACAATGATATCATGATATATCACGGTCTATTCTCCAACTGCAAATTTAAATTTGTAATCCCAAAAAAAAATTTTATGTGACAAAATTACAAATTAATGATTTTCGGACTTTTTTCTTTACTTGTGCTGTGAGACCTTGCTTCTTGCTAAATATAATGTTTCTAGGTCAACGGGGGTCAACGGGGTTTTGATTTACTTGCGAGTATCAAAATATATCGCATAAATGGTCGTATTTTTTTAATGCGTTGACTTAGAAGCTTGTTTTTTTTTTAGAGCTCCAAGAGACCATATACCTACGTATTTGATATTAATTTCAGCTTGATACCTCCACGCGTTCCAGAGAAAATGAGTCTTGACAGACAGACAGACTGACAACGAAGTGATCCTATAAGGGTTCCGTTTTTGTCATTTTGAGATACGGAACCCTAAAAACCTTCACAAAAATAACATGTCCATTATTCAACTCCCAAAAAGCAGCCAAGCTGAAGTGGGAGTGGACCAGACCCGTTTGCCGAAAGTCGAACGAGTCATGGGCCAAATCTAACACCATGTTGGTCCCAGAAAACGTCAATAGACATCGAGGCAGACCCAGGAGAAGATGGTAAGACGGGCTTGACGCCTACAGGCAGGATTGGTTCACACTAGCTCAACACAGAGAGCAGTAGAAAGGAGAAAGGGAGGCCTTAGCCCTGCAGTGGAACAACACAGGCTAAAAATAAATAGATAATGGTGCCGATTCTCTTGTCAACGCACTAAACTAAAATTAGAGAATCGCTATCTTTTACTAACAGGCAGCGCGAGAAAAGGACGGCTATAGCTATGAACTAAGTTGGAGATGTCAAACTAGTTCACGCCTTGCGCTTCACCGTGTTTTTAGTCGACATGTTTTTACGTGTCGTCTAAATGTCTATGGAAAAATTAGTTCTAACTAATTTGACAGCTCTAATTTACTTCCGTCCCTTTCTTGTCATAATAGAGAGAAAAAGCTAGCAATAGCCTAAATTAAGTTTAGTTTGTGCACAACTGAATCGGCACCAATATTCAATGTTGTTCTTACCTTGACGTGACGACTTGAGAGATGCCCTTCGCTGGCGCAATTTGAGACTTGCCTATCACTTTGCCGTTTTCATCAGTCACGTCCAAACCTGAAAAATTCAAGGTATTTTTTCAGACACTTTAACCATATGGGCGGGAGTAAAAAACTATGCAAGTAACTTGCATGCCATTGTAACATTCACCAATCAGAAGCTATTATGGTACGCACGGCTACAGATCAAGCTATACATTTCCAGTATAAGCTGATCTCGCATTGTATAGGATTTCCGTACAATGAGAGGTCAGTGTAAACTGGAAATGTATACCTTGATGTGTAGCCGTGTGTACATTGGCATGCAAGCTAGTTGCACAGTTGTATACAGTCAGCATCAATAATATCGGAACAAACAGACTGTCCAAAATTATCTAAACAACTATGAAAATTAAATATTAACTCAATGATACAAGGAATGTTTCAGAATGAAGACCGTATCGACAACTGTCATTCTGACAAGAACTGTATTCAATTGAGATAAAGTTTAATTTTCTGACTTGTTGAGATCATTTTTAATAGTCTGTTCGTCCCGATATTTTTGACGCTGACTGTACAAGCTACAAGCTACAGGTATGTGTATTCCAGCACTTAATTGTATTGCGTTTTTAGACGCAGGGAGGTAGAGGTGTCAGTATAGTACACCCGTACTTCGCTACTATCCTATCTAGGAATTTCCAAACGGAAGAACATAATGAACTCTTCGCCCGACCTGCACTCTAATTGCGTAACACATTATCAATCGGAGTTGGTTTCATTTTGACAGTTCAACAACATTCATTGCGTTGTTAACGTTGTCGAGCAGAAAATTTTTCGAACATTTGAAGCAATGGTTTAGCAATTTGTTTCAAAACTATTCAGATTCCGATGTATAGTGTGTTACGGTGCTGGAATTCAAAGCTACGAACCCAGAACACTCAGCAGTTGTATGTACGACCACTACGTCATGCCAACCAGATAGTATTTTAAGAAAATAGCTACCTACTTACCAATAATAGAATTATTTATGTTGTTATTGTTATTAACTCAATCAATCTGCCTAGCCTTTTCCCAGCTATGTTGGGGTCGGCTTCCAGTCTAACCGGATGCAGCTGAATACCAGTATTTTACATGGAGCGACTGCCTATCTGACCTCCACAACGCAGTAACTGGGTAATACGATATCCCTTGGTAAGACTGGTTGCCAAACTTCCGGGCTTCAGACGACCCGTAACGACTGTCAAAGATCCACGAATGGTAGCCGGGACCAACGGCTTAACGTGCTTTCCGAGGCACGGAGGAGTCTCGGTATGTAAAGATGGTCACCCATCCACTGACCAACCCCGGCAAGCGTAGCTTAATCTGATGGATCGACCCGTGCGGCTGTTATTACTTAGCCACAAGCTCCTCTAGTAGATGTATGAAATAATATTTTTTGCTGTGCCCTGACAGGGTCTACGACGGCTCTTAGTTCTAAGTCTTTTGTTAACACTTTATTTTACCTTGTGGAACGCAAATAAATAAATATGAAATATCAACCGCCTCGTTGGTCTAGTGTGGTCGCAAGCGCTACTGCTGAGCATGAGGTCCTGTGTTCGATTCCCGGGTCGGGCAAAGTGTTATTGGGTTTTTCCATCTGGAATTCCTCAGTAGCAGCCCGGATTCTGGATTTGTGCCCGGTTGGGGGCTAATAGGCTCGCCCCCTATTACATGGGACTTGAAACATAACTGGCGTAATGTGGGCCCGATGTGCTATAGGTATACCTCAGCCTGCCTAACTCTTCGGGGATTACAGGCATGTTACGCCAACCAGATTTTCATGTTGAACAAAGGTTTTGATTTAGAAAATTAATGACTTTAGAACTTTAGAAGTCTAAATAGTATAGTCATGAAATAACCCAAAAAAAAAACAAAAAGGAAAAAAAAATGCATGCATACATACTCCATATATCATTATGTTATTATTAGTACCTATTAAGATAATTGTTATTATGTTGCCGTGCCCTAACCGTGTTTCATTTTGGAACTTACCTCAATTGTAACAACTAAATGTACCTACACATGAATACAATAAAGTAATTTGAATTTAATTTTGGCTCCATAATCAATAAACACGTACATTAAAATGCTATTAGAAGAAACTGCGTTCAAGATGTACCTATACTACTAGGTAGGTATATTTATATCGTACGATACATGAGATGCATCTCGACATCAGAATATCTCTTTCAATGCACGTAGGCCCTCTGATCAAAAGTAATTAAAGTTTGTATGAATAACATCTATAATAAAATAATAGAGTGCAGTATGTACTTACCTAACAGTATCTCATTCTGTCTCATTAACGGAATGTTTACCCAGTTCGCGGCCGCCACAGCTACGAACGGAACGAAGCGCTGGGAAAATGAGAAAAATGTATGAATAAACATTATTGTTTTAGGTATGTGAAAAACTAAATAATACATAAAGTATTTTTGTTATTTTCATGAAAGTAACGGGTGGACATCATGCTATGATCGAAAGAATAGTCAATTTAGGGCCTATAAATAAATAAACCATTTACTTTCACTTAACAAAGAGCCATAGATACATACATTGACTTAAGTATACATATTAGGTTGGGGAAAAAGTCTTTTCGCATTATAGTATGTATGAACTTAAAATAAAATATCTTTGTCTATACTACACTTCTGGACACATCTATTGGCCCACCTTAGAGTTTAGGTTTCGATGGCCCCTACCGAAATATGATTGCTAGATTGAACAAAAACTGTTGATGCAGTTTTAAACCTGATACATTTTACCATCTTTTTCGATCGTATTGTTTTAAATTTGAATTCAGAATACCATACGACATGGAGCTACGCCTAACAAGTCGGATATGCGCCTTGTTAAAGGCAATTGATTTTTGAATAAAAAACATGTTTTATCACATAAAGGTTTAATTTAATAACGCGTGTTGCCTCCATGGGCATCTACCACAGCTCTCATACGATTAGGCATAGAGTTTATCAACCGCTCTATGAAATTTTGAGGGATCATCTCCCATTCCTCTTCTATGGCAGTTTTCAACTCCTGCATCGTCTGGGCAACTGGCTGACGAGCTCTAACACGTCTTTTTAGCTCGTCCCACATGTGCTCAATGGGGTTCATGTCTGGGCTTCTGGCTGGCCAGTCCATAACTGTGATGTTCACATCCCGAAGATATTCCCTGACGATGCCGGCCGCATGGGCTCTTGCATTATCATGCATAAAAAGGAAATTTGGGCCCACATAGTCCGCGTATGGTATCACGTGAGGTTCTAAGCACTCACGAATGTACCTTTCAGCATTTAATGATGGCAGCCGTGGTCCTGTAACAACCTCAAGTTGAGTTTTGCCGCTCGCGGATATACCGCCCCAGACAGTCCATGAGCCACCGCCATAAGCAACCCTCTCTTCAAAGCAGCATTGTGCGAAACGCTCTCCCTTACGTCGGTAGACCTTCTTCCTTCCATCATTGCCATGTAACACAATTTTAGACTCATCAGAAAAGAGTACACGGCTCCAATCTTGCTGTGTCCAATTTAAATGACTGCGTGCGAAATGAAGGCGCGCTGTTCGGTGGGCTCGCGTTAGTTTGGGGCCATTAGCTGGCTTGTGTGGTACCATATCGCGTTCTTTTAACCTTCTCCGAACAGTTCGAGCGCTCACAGATACTCCGTGGAAGTCGCGAAGTTGGTTTTGTATCTCAATGGAGGTAAGGTGACGATTTCTCAAGCTGGTCGTCACGATGAATCGATCCTGCCTTTCAGTTGTGACCCGAGATCGTGGCCTTCCTTGGCGACGAACAAAGCCGCCAGTCTCTAGGTACCTACGATAAACATTTCGGACCACAGATCGACTTAAATTAAGTTGAGCACTCACGTTTCTTTGGCTGTGTCCGACCTGAATAAGTGCCACAGCTTGGGCGGCGACTTCAGGTGAAGTATCCATAGATTATTGATAGAACCTCACCTTAATGTTAAGAATAAGTAATGTTTGTTGCAAAACCAAAGATATCAATCACTTTTTCAAGAATTAAATCCAAGTAAACCAATAAAACCAAGTTTTCTTAGTATTCGATTGTTTGATATCAACAAACAGGCTCCAAATTATCTTTTGTTTCTTTAAATTCTGTGTTCGAAATTCAAAAAAAAGACTATTGAATGAAATTGTGAATGTGCCAGGTTCAAAACTGCATAAAAACTTTTTGCTCGACCTAATATAAAATTTTAGCTAGGATCAAACGAAACTGAAAATACAAGGTGGGCCAAAAGATGTGTCCAGAAGTGTATTTGTATCTAGCTGGTTTTGGTATCATTGAAAGTTTAAATTTTAAAGAACATAATTCCAAATTCAAATTAGGAAAAAGTGTGATTTTCATTTGTTTTTCGTACTGTCAAGATGAGTGAATCTAATGAAGAAATTCGATACATTTTAAAAGTTTACTACAAAAAACGTAAAAATGCAACGCAAGCCGCGAAAAAAATTTGCGATGTTTATGGACCCAGTGCAGTGTCTGTGAGAGTAGCACAAATTTGGTTTAAGCGTTTTCAATCCGGAAATTTTGATGCCAAAGATGCACGACGCTCTGGTCGCCCTATTACGGATAAAATGGATGCCATTTTTGAAAAAGTGGAGCAAAATCGGCATATCAGTGGTTACAACGTAGCTGAAGAACTGGGAATTGACCACAAAACAGTTTTGGCGCATTTGAAAAAAACTGGGTACACAAAAAAGCTTGATATTTGGGTACCTCACGAGCTCACTGAAAGAAACCTAATGAACCGTGTACCTACTCATTTGTGATTTATTACGACGTAATGAAACCGAACCATTTTTGAAGAAGCTGATAACTGGTGATCAAAAGTGGATCACGTACGACAAGAACGTGTGAAAAAGGTCGTTGTCAAAGGCCGGTCAGGCTTCACAGACTGTGGCGAAACCCGGTTTAACTCGCAGCAAGGTGATGCTGTGTGTGTGGTGGGATTGGAAGGGTATTATTCATTATGAGCTGTTACCACTAGGCAGGACCATCGATTCTGAACTCTACTGCGAACAACTGATGAGATTAAAGCTAGAAGTTGAGAGAAACCGGCCGGAATTAATTAACAGAAGGGGTGTGGTTTTTCATCATGATAACGCTAGACCTCACACATCTTTAGCCACTCAGCAAAAATTAAGAGAGTTTGGCTGGGAGGTGTTAATGCATCCGCCGTATAGTCATGACCTTGCACCTTCAGATTTCTACCTGTTTCGGTCCATTCAGATTCTTTAGGCAGTGTCAGGTTAACATCACGAGAGGACTGCCAAAACCACTTGTCGCGGTATTTTGATCAGAAGTCCCAAAATTTCTATAGCAATGGGATCATGTCCCTACCTACAAGATGGCAAAAAGTTATCGAACAAAATGATACCTACATACTTTAGATAAATGTAAATAATGTATATTAAAAAATGTTTTGAATTTTCTTAAAAAATGTGAAGAAACTTTTTCCCCAACCTATTATGTAACCGACGACCTTAATGACCAAGTGGATATTGAGAGGGAACGTAGGGCGCTGGCAGTCCGATGTAACATGTTGGCTCGCAGGTTTGCACGCTGTAGCAAAGCAGTCAAAATAACGCTTTTTAAAGCTTATTGCCAAGTGTTTTACACGTGCAGCCTGTGGACCAACTTTACTCAGCGGGCTATCAGCGCCCTACGGGTCCAGTATAATAACGGGTTCAGGATGTTGATGGGGCTGCCCCCTTTCTGCAGTGCATCTGGTATGTTTGCACAAGCACGTGTCGATGGCTTCCACGCCATCGTCAGACAGAAATCTGCCTCTTTGCTCTGCAGAGTGCGGGACAGCTCCAACTCCATCCTGAAGACCATAGCGGGGAGGTACGATTCTCCTTTGTTAGGTGATGTGTTCGAAGATGCATTTCGAATAGCACCCTTCTCGCTAAATAGATTATAAGTTTACTAACATAGGTATAAGTTATCTTTTTGTTTATTTTTGCTTACTAACCCATATATGGATGATGCTTATCCGAAATAAAGATTATTTTATTTTATTATTTATTTATTTTTATAATAATATAGTAACAATTTTGTTAGTAAATAAAACTTAATAACTATGTTAGTATCTCTTAGTAGCACTAAGTGTTTGTGCGTTCCGGTAGCACTTGTCCGCGAAAGCGGCGGAATACCACATCCTGCGGCCAAAACCTTTCTTCCATCACCAGGTGCAGCCAGCATGTTGGTATGCACACGATCCGTTGCGGCGCCGCACCGCAAAGAGATCGAAGCATTGGCGGATACACGGGCGTTGCGGCGCCTCACCGCAAAGAGTTCCCCGCATTGGCGGTCACACGGGGTTGCGGCGCCTCACCGCAGAGTTCGCCGCATTGGCGAACACACGAGCGTTGCAGCGTAACGCAATGTTGTTACACCGCAGCGGCGCCGCACCGCACAAATTTCTTTCCCTTTCTTCTGCTGCAGAAACAACTGAGCCGTGCTGCTCCTCCCCGCCTCGTGTCACTAGTTGCAAGTTCGGTGTACGTGCGGTGCGACGCCGGAACGCACCGTGTGCAGGCATACCATGGATATTATGATGACCAAAGTATAGAAGAAGGATCTAAAATGTCTTTAACTGCTCTTTTCTCATAAAACAGTTTAAGGCAGTCGTCCCACCGCCGACGATAAGCGAGAAACGAGTGGAGCTAGCAACTTGAAACGAGTCCTAGCAACACAACAACAACGAGAACTAGCAGCGAGTGTGTAGTTCAAATAATTTTGTCGTTGGGCTATGAGCGAGTGCGATTGACTGGCTAGTCACTAGCTGGTACGCGTACATATGTATCAAACGAGAGTCTCTCAGCAAGTGTTCTGCCCGCCAAGCGAACGTCACCGTCGCTAAGCGAGTACTCTTTTTGATAGCTCTTGTCGCTGCAACAAAGTAGTGGAGAGAGTTCTCGCCGCCGCGCCGGTGTGAACAGTCACGAGACAAACTATTAATATACGTATGTCTTTAACTTTTTGTTGGTTCTCTTTTTTCCTTTTTTAAAATCGTTGATAGCTAGTCGTTTTCTCGCCTTTTAAGAAGAACATAGTTCTACGATTTAAAATTCACAAAATTATTTAACAATAAATGAAACATGTCATTCTTCCGTCACTTCCTTTAGGTTGACGCATTTTAACGGCTACAAAAGATTCATAATTTATTTTCAAAGGAAAACGTGAATAAAATATATCTTTATCAAATAAAACATGACATAATCTACCTAATGTGGTAAAAAATAAGGGTGACAATGACATGATACTGTCTGTCACCCAGGCTGATTCAGTTTACAATGACTGACCGTATGACATCGATCGATAACGCAGCAGACATACTCGTAATATGGTTCAAATAAAAAGTATTAAAACGCATCATAAACAAACAGGTAAGTACCTTAGGACACATGTCAGTGGTAACAAACTCAGTGTAAGGCTCGTGCAGACTGGCCTGGTGGAACAATTTCTATGAAAACTTCGCTAAAATTGTTTAAGTCGCGTCGTGGCTGTCTGCGGGAGCCTTTAAGCTGGCATCTTATTCTATTAAAACTTCGTACTACGTAAGCCGACGTTCTCGCGGACGGAAAAATATCGCGGCGATTTTTTTTCGCGCACTGGGTTTTCAACGCACTGCTTAGCGCCGATAGTTGAAAATCCAACAGTGTGTTTTTTCGACGCGCTAGAATGCAATCTATTGTTGTTAAGTTGGATTCTCAATGCTCGGCTCAACACCGAGAGTTGAAAATCCAGTGCGCGTTAAAATCCCGCCGCGATACTTTTACGTCCGTGCCGTACCGGCTTAGGCCATCAAAGTGTTATTTATCACCGACGCGACGTGCTGTTGTCTGTAGGTACTTACAGTAATTAGATTATTTACCGAACTTTGAAACATCCCGACATGGAATTAAAAAGAGAATCAAAATATAATCTCGTTGATAAATAAAACATAACGTAAACAGTACAAATATTGAGGTATAATCATATTATCTTATCAATGGTAATAATGTCTTTAAGCTGCTATAATGATTATCGGATAAAAGATATCGTGGCATGTTCACATAACTTATCAAAGTATATATGTATTACAAGATGTCAATAGATTACTGAAAAATAAAAAAAAATGGGTGTCTCAAAAAGTTTTGATGTGAACTACAGGCCCATTCTCGTATCTAAAAGCGTTCAAATTCAAGTCGCAATCTCATGGCAGCAACAATCAAATGTCAAAAATATAGGTAAACGCTATACAATTTTTGACAGATAGAGACCGACATGAGATTGCGGACGTTGTTAAAAATACGGGAATTGCCCCTCAGAATTCATCTTAATTTAGGGCACAGTCGACACGTGTTAATTAATTAATTACCTTATTTTATTTATATCAGCTCCAAACATTGTATGCACTAGGTAGGTACGTGTTTTTTTTATGAGAGATTTGCTGGGCTTAAGCCAATCGGTTTGTTGAGCAGTTTTAGAAAGCAGCACTCTAAAATCACTGAATACGAAAGTGAGTTTGTTTGTTTGTTTGTTACGCTTTCACGCTAAAACGGCTAAACGGATTTGGATGAAATTTGGCACACATATATTCCAATTCTAATTCCCAAGTGACTTTATTTCCACTTAGTGCTCATATACACGAGCGGCACGCTCCAACGGCAGAGGCAACTGACCGTTGACAACGTGCCGCTCGTGTATATGAGCATTTATACCACATAGGTACTCAAATACACGAGCGGCACAGTTGTCTCTGACGTCGACGCATCGGCGGCTGTCGTCGACGCGTCTACGGCTACTGCCGACGAGTATCGACGACTGCAATTGCCTCTGCCGTTGGCAACATGACGCCCTACACGAGCGGCACGTTGCCATAACTTATAAGCACTTAAACGAATGTCAACTTTAAACAATAGTGAATTAAGTTGATTTCAGAATGACTATTACTATTGAAAATATCAAAAAAATATTGAAGCTGTATACAGACAGACTTTCACTATTAGGACTTATATTTGGATTTAAATACTAGCTTATGCCCGCGGCTTCGCCCGCGTGCATGTCGGAAATTATCCCACGGGAACGTACTGCCCGGATAATAAGTTTCCTATGTCCTAATACTCCTAATCCAGCACCCTAATTGCGTAACACATTATTAATCGAAGTTGGTTTCATTTTGACTGTTCAACAATATTCATTGCGTTATTTACGTTGTCGAGCACACAAATTTTTTGAACATATGAAGCAATGGATTAGCAATTTGGTATGAAGCTACAAATATGCGGCGGGTTCGACTTGTCGGGCTAATTCAGTGGGGGCTGCCGCGCACCAACCGGTTTGCACGTTAGTTCGATACTCACTCACGCGCCGCGTCGTAAAAGAAGACAACCCTAACGAGTCAGAAGGCATAATAGTTACGCGATAGAGAGGCAACTTCTAGGTGAATATAACTGTAGGTAATTAACACTGTGCGACTTGAATTGCACTTTATTGTGTCGTAGCAAGAGTCGCTATTTATTTAAATGATTTTGCGGAGTGAATCTTCTGTACTTGTACTATTTAGTATTCTGTGCTATGGGACCAACTTTGAAATCGCGAAAAACAAATCACATGTTCCGCACATTTTGACGAGTTATGCGAACATAAATGTAGGTAACAACTGATATTTTTTTTCGCGATGTCGATGTCAGTCCCATAGTAAAAGTTATTCAGTTCGATGGTCTAAAAACTTGAACAACTTTGAAATCGCGAATACCTACATTTATGTTCGCATAACTCGTCAAAATGCACGGAACAGCTGATTTTTTTTTCGCAATTTCAAAGTTGTCCCATAGTAAAAGTTATTCAGTTCGATGGTCTAATCTAAAGCACTCCTTAAAGTTTTTAGAGTTAATTTTTTAACACCATAAGTATAAGTACTTTAAAGCAGATTAAATATTTTAAAAATCAACTTATGGCAAGAATTCAGCTGTTACACACATTTATGTTCGCATAACTCGTCAAAATGCACGGAACAGCTGATTTTTTTTTCGCAATTTCAAAGTTGGTCCCATAGTAAAAGTTATTCAGTTCGATGGTCTAATCTAAAGCACTCCTTAAAGTTTTTAGAGTTAATTTTTTAACACCATAAGTATAAGTACTTTAAAGCAGATTAAATTTTTTAAAAATCAACTTATGGCAAGAATTCAGCTGTTACACATATTTATGTTCGCATAACTCGTCAAAATGCACGGAACAGCTGATTTTTTTTTCGCAATTTCAAAGTTGGTCCCATAGTAAAAGTTATTCAGTTCGATGGTCTATCTAAACTAAAGCACTCCTTAAAGTTTTTAGAGTTAATTTTTTAACACCATAAGTATAAGTACTTTAAAGCAGATTTAATATTTTAAAAATCAACTTACAGCAAGAATAGGATTCTTCGCACGTTTCTGCACGCTAAACTTGAAGATCAGCGCGGTCGCCATGGCGGCTGAGGTAGCCGACACATAGGCGACGCCCATTTGTGTGGTCGTCAGAGGCGAGTTCGCGTTACGGTTGGTGTAGTTCACCAGCGCGTTGAACGACTGGTTCACCCATTGCCAGAACACTACTGCTACTGGAGTTCTGTAAGAGAAACGGTTTGCTGTATAATCCCTATGTTTTTAAGAGAAACAGGATGAACAGGCTATAACAGGTTTTAAAAAAACCTGATTATCCAAACAAAATTGCAATACCTACAGGATCAAAATATATAGAACAGCTGATTTAGGCTGCCTTTCCACCAGGGATGTGCAAGGATGCGTAGCGAGGGATGTGTTTGTTAAGAACCAATAGAATCAGTTCATTTACCTAGCCTCGCTCGGCGCAGTTCTAGTGGAAACGGCTCGGCGGAGCGAGGTTTTTGTACGTTCAAAACAAGGGAAGGATGGTTGCTAGGGATGTGTTGCGAGGGATGTGCGCTAGGGACGGCAGTGGCGCGCGCGCTCCGCTCCCAGCACACCTCACGCCGCTCACATCTGAAAAGAGCCCGCTACACATCATCGCGCCAAAAATTTTTGCACACTGTTTTCTTTTAACCCTTCTCTGTCCACTGTGTTTTTTGCGTTGGATAGTTTCATTGCGTTACGTCATACCTGACAATCCAAGAAACCATTTTTTGTGAATATTGAGCTAATACCGCGCCTTAATTCACGGACGATAACGCACAGCCTAAATCGCTGGCTCTAGAAACATTAAATTTTGCACAAGAATTCCATAAATAAGGAAAGTCAGCACTAAAGAAGTACCTATAGAGGCATGAGGAACAGGGTGTAAAGTTCACTTATCCTCCATAGCGAGGATCCTCCGACCAGACGGGTGTTGTGTCTGGTAGGCAACTGCCCGACGGTTGATGTCGGGACGTTGTACTCGTATACAGGGTTACAGGAAAAGTCGACCTAGATCCGTTAAGGGCGTGTAGTACACATCATTTCTGAATGATTTTACTATGGAACCCCCCATCCTAAACTTAACCGTTTTCGAGATATTCGAGTTTTAATTTTTTTTATGAAAATGCCCAATTTTTCGGCTATTGAATTGAATATTTTGTATTTATTTGACTCTTATGATTATTTTTTTGGTTTTTTACATGAAGAATGAGATGCTTAATGACTTCAATGACTAAAATTGCACGTAAGTTAACTAAATAGGTCATTGTAGACGATCGAAACTTAAGAAAAAAAGTAAAAATTATAAAAACATATTTTTCTTTTCTGGATATCTCAAAAAATAATTATCGCACTTGCTCTGCAGGTGTGCTTAAAAACATCTACATTTTATCAGCTATCCAACGAGGTATAACAACCTAGGGTTGTATTTAAACTCATATAAAAAAACATAGTTGAAAAGGTTCAGGTAGTAGGTCTAACGGGTCCCTCGGCTATTGTCCTTCAAGTTAATCCGGTGCGTGTGAGCGAGACAACTTACGATTTATGCAGGTGAGAGTGAGAAAAATAATGTGCAAAAACAAGTTTGGGGATACAACATGCCCATTGTTTTGTATTTGGTCGTTGGTTTGCTTGCCATCCATTTTAGTCTGCTCATGCGATTCGTCCATGGTAGATGCGAATTATTGTGCTTTCGGATTCCCACACGGCTTGGCCATAGAATTAATAGGCTTAGAACCGCAGTAGTCGCACGCAAAGTGAAGCCATTTCAAGTTAGCCTTTAAAGGCTACGTACGGCTTTCGGGGCGTCAGTACTCAAGACCGAGTATTACTGTAAAGAGCTCGCGCAATTTTGCAAAAAAATGACGTACTGTGCAGTGAAAGGGTGTCACAACTCATCACATAATCATGGAAAACATTTAAAGATTCCATTCCACGGGTAAGTACTGCCTAGCATTTTATATTTTTGTATAAAACATTCACGAAAACAATAATAATAAATCGTAAATTTGACAGACGCCATTACAATGAAAATGTTGCTAGGCATAGGAAAATATTTTACCCCATTTTTTGTTATTATAATTATGTACTGTATAATCTCTACTCACATAGATTCCATCGGGTTGGGTAATTAACGAATTAATTAATTAATTAAGGTAAACAAAAATTGTAAAGAACCCAAAAAGATAAGTACAACGAATTAAAACGTTGCTAAATTGAAGAGTACAACTGTGACGTAGCATTATAACTGAAGTGACGGGTATTAGATTTAGTCGGTTAACGACTTCACGTGGTTTTTCGAACGAAGTTCCATAACTGACTTTTCGAACTTGGCGGATGGGGGGCTAAGTGAAAAAAATTTAAGATTTTTCCGCCATGAAATTCCATCATGAAATTCCGTCACGACGTCTTTATTTTTAATAAGAAAAAAATGTTGTTCTGTTTTTAATTATTATTATTTATCAATAATAATAATAATAAAAAGAATTTTATTATAATTATTATTTAAAAATGTAACATAAATTTATAAAATGAAATTAAGTAAATAATAATAATGACATGGGTGTCATTTTCATGGTTTTTGAGTCCAAGATGGCGGTGCGAAAATTTTCAAATTTTTCGTCATGGGTGTCGTTTTTGAAGGCACTGAAAATGATAATGAGGTCAAAATGAAAATCATGGTTGTCGAATTCGTTCCAGCCGAGTGTTCCACGACACTCAAACATTTTTTTTGTTTACCTTTAGTTAATTAAGTATCTAACCCGATAGAAGATAATGTAGGTATTTTTTTCTAAATATTAATACGGTTCCGCCCGCGAAATTCAAATTTTCTTACGTTTTTTTGCAATTTGCAGGTCGTATCATATTCAGATCAACATACAACCTAATATTCAGGTTGTATATGATTCGCAACCATAACAAATCTGTATTTATAGAATTATAATAATTAAAATCAACAATACAACGCTATAGATTCTTATAATCCTAATGAATTACTATTTCATGAAAACTTGACATTTAGGATTATACTAATTTAAGGAATTGTATTACTGATTCTAGTGATTACAATTTTGAAAATACATATATGTTACGGTCGCGAACCATACTTTAATCAACATACCGACTGTTTCCGCTACAAAGGGCGCAAAGACCATTTTGGGCCAAATTCACTTTTTGATGGAGTCTTACTTACTTACTTTTTTATTACGGACGCTTTTAACGTTCATCGTTCTCACATATGTATAATTTCAACATGAGTGATGTAACCAATATTTTGTAACCATATTTTGATTTAAAAGAATGTCCGTGGAGTTTCTTGCCCGTTCTTCTCCATAGATCTACGTTTTGGAATGGGCAACTAGCTTCAACTTTCTGACTTACCTACTGACCGACTCTTTGACAATTCAAAAGTGCCTGTAATTGGTTTAATTGAAATAAATGCTTTGAGTTTGAGTTTGACTGATAGATAAAAGCCTGCATCAAAAAGTGAATTTGGCCCAAAATGGTCTTTACGCCCTTTGTAGCGGAAACAGTCGATTACGACCTAATACTGACTTGCAAATTGCAAAAAACGTAAGAAAATTTGAATTTCGCGGGCTGCGTGGAGCTTCCCATTTAAAGATAACATTAACGTTTAGCCACATATTAGTACCATTGCCACATTTAATAGTGGGAAATAAAAAAATATTTTTATAAAGTGAAGTTAAAGATAAAATCAATCATTTCACCAATTTAAATATACATATTCGTTTTTAGATTTCCTTCTGATCCGACTGTTGCTGCTCGATGGATTGAAAAAATTAGACTTAATCGCAAAGAAAACTATTGGAAGCCAACTAAACACACTAAGATATGCTCAATGCATTTCGATGAAAAAGAAAAGTATATCACTAAAGGTGGCTTGTGTATATTACGTCAGGGTGCTGTACCGACAAAGGTATGAGCATATTTCCGCCATAATTTTAGTAAATAATTCATTACTAAACAAATAAAAAACAAACATTATCTAATTCATGTTTTCTTCCTAAGTAAATTACTTATCATGTTTACTGTTGCTATGTTTTTAGGGTCTGCACATTTTTTGCACAGAAGATAGTAATGAGATTGACGTATGTAATACTAATAACATACATGATGCTCATAAACTGGATGAACCACAACTGGTCAGTTTTTTTTAATATTTATACGCAAAATAGGTAAGCTCATTAGTAATCTTTTTCGCATGTCTGGTCTTATAATCTTGTGATTGTTTTTCAGGGCGCGTCTTCTAATGAAGACAATGAATATGTTAATTTCGAAACTCCGACTATATTATTATCTCCATCCCGACAGCAACAAACAATAAATGACAACGAAGCACATGCATCAAACGAACGTGTGCGTAATAATGACCAGCTAGTAAGTCAATTTATGTCTAATTAATTTACACACGGCTGCTCTCTATTGTATCTAATACGTGTGAATTAAAAATAATACTTGTTTACAGATATCTCAAGAGAGCGACATGGACTTAGAATCTGTTTTTGACACGCCTCGAAAGTCTCTACTACGGAGACAACTAGCCAAAAAGATCTCGCTTCAACGGAAACACAGTAAAAAAATTAAGACACTGCAACAAAAAACACGTCGCTTAAAGAAAAAAAATGTATGTTTGCAAAAAATCTTAGTAAATTTGCGAAAGAAAAGGTTTATTGATAATGACGTCTCGAACATTTTGTCAGAAAACGTTTTTGCAGCGGAATTATATAACAATTTGGTAAAAAAAGCATCGAAGAATAAGAAACGTCCGATGCCAAAATATACGCCAGAATTTCGAAAGTTTTGCCTTACATTGCATTTTTACTCACCACGGGCATACAACTACGTCCGTAAAACCTTTACTTCGTGTTTACCGCATCCAAAAACCATTTATAACTGGTATCGCAACGTAAATGGTTCTCCTGGGTTAACGGATGAAGCGTTCAAGCTATTGGAAACTAAAGTACAATGTTCAGAAAAGAAATTGATATGTGCTTTAGTAGCCGACGAAATGGCAATACGTCCGCAAAATATAAATGGAGGCCATGGACAAGTAGACCTAGGAACAGGCACGTCTGAATATACTACGAAAGCTACGGAAGCTTATACATTTATTCTAGTTTGTCTAAACGAGCACTGGAAAATTCCATTGGGATACTTTTTGGTTCATGGCCTATCCGGTGGGCAAAAAAGTAACATAATAAAAATGTGTTTAACAAAATGTGAAGAAGTAGGTGTGAAAGTAGTCGCCCTCACCTTTGACGCTCACGCTACCAATATTTCAGCAATGGAACTATTAGGATGCAGGATAAAGGACTACAAAAAAATGAAAACTACATTTAAGCACCCAGCAGCAGATCATGACGTAGCTGTGTTCTTAGATTCCAATCATATGGTAAAGCTAGTTCGAAACCATTTTGAGGACAAAAAAGAATTTTTAGACCAGGAAGAAAGAAAAATTAATTGGGAATTCTTAACAAAATTAAATGACATACAAGAAAAGGAAGGTTTACACTTGGCAAACAAATTAACTCGTAGACACCTCGACTTTAGAAACTCTATCATGAAAGTAAAACTAGCTTCCCAATTGCTTAGCAGGAGTGTAGCAGTTGCATTAAAGTTTTGTCGCGAAGACTTAAAATTGGACAGCTTCAAAGATAGTGAAGGCACAGAAAATTTCATTATGATATTCAATAATCTGTTTGACATTTTTAATTCTAGGAGGCTAACTCAACATGGGTTTTGCCATCCCCTTTCCCGAGAAAATAAAACGGAAATATTTGATTATTTAGATAAAGCTAAAAAATACATACTTAACTTACAGATAAAAAACACCAGAAAGCGTAAATTTAATGAAAACGAAAGTTCAATACAGCTAAAAATAAAAAGCTTTCAATCGGTCCTCGCGGTCAAGTGCTCCCCTGGTTTCAAGGGATTGCTCGTGTGTATCGAAAGCCTTATGTACTTATTTAGAACTCTGGTTGAAGACAAACAGGAAATGAAATATATTACCACCTACAGATTAAGTCAGGATCATATTGAACTATTTTTTGGGTCGATAAGGATGCATGGCGGGCACAACGATAATCCCAACGCCCTACAATTCAAGGGCAGCTATAGAAAATTACTCTGCCACATGGAGTTGCAAGTCGGTGAAACGGGAAACTGTGTACCACTTGAAACTGTTTCTATTTTGACGTGCTCATCAGCGCTTCAATGTATCAATTCTTCAACTATGGCAGAAAGATTCGACGATGCCGACGAAGAATTGATTAATGCAATACCGATTAATGAGGATATCGGATTAATTGACATGACATCTAATGATGACCCAGATTTCAAGAATCACATCGTCGGTTATATTGCAGGCAACGTTGTGAGATATATCACTACACGAATAAAATGTAGATTTTGTGTGGACAGTATGCTAGCCAAAGAAAAACAGTGGTTCCATAAATTGGTGTGTTTGCGGGACCAAGGCGGATTGATTTACGCTTCTAAAGAAGTTTACTCCATTTGTAGTATTGCTGAAACTTGTCTGCGAAATTACATTAAACAGAAAAGCAATAATTCAGAGAAAGAACTATCTCTTAAAATTATGGCCAAACTCATTGGTCGTTCTCTATTTCCGATTTTAGAAGAGCACATCAATTCCCAGCATCACGACACTAATCTGGCACGGCTTATTGTAGATCGTTACCTACGAATTCGATTCTTTTATGAATCCAAAAAAGATAATATTTCGCGGATAGCGTCATCAAAGCGCCAGTTATTTAGAAAACAATTGCAGATTCAGGGCTATTAAAACATGGTAGGGTTTTTAAGATATGTTCATTGTTCAGTTTAACTTCTCAGATGGGCTAATTTTAGACCCGAACCCCATAGTTACTGCTGCTGCTAGTTGCTACTTAGGATGTTTTGTTTTCCATTGGATGATTTTTTTACGTTTATATTATTTAATAATAGTTAGTTAGTTGTGAACTCCATAAGTTCACAACTACTGATGATGATTGGTTTTCCATCGGATGATGTTTTTTTAAGTTTGTATATATGTGATATAAACTTATATACCTATTATGTAAAGGTTTTTCCTTATGCACACATGGGGTGCAATTGACACTTGAGGGGTTAAGTACTTGGTTGGGTATCTAAGTATTTAATAAATATTTTAATAAAAAAAATAATTTCGTGTTTTTATTTGAATAGTTTTTCTACTTAAGAATCCTATTTGTTTGAATGCAAAACTCTGGTTTAATCTGAACGCTCATAGTAAAAATAATATACCTTTTCATGTACAGGATTAGTTTTCAAAGACTAGACAAATTTTCACTGGGTAGAACACCCTATGAAAATTAGACTGGTCATTTAAAACTAGCCCTGTATATTCTTAATTAAATAAAACTGAAAAGTTGTATGTGTGTATACATGGCTACATATCAAGCTATATATTCCAGTATAAGCTGATCTCGTATTGTATATGCAGATTTTCGTACAGTGAGAGGTCAGCTTATTATAATAATAATTACGTGGATAAGTAAAACATCTGTATTATATAAGATTTTATGGAAGATAAATAATAGATATATAAAGAATAAATATAAAACTTCTAACATAATAATGTAATTACATACATTTGTGAATATTATATATTAAGTTATAACTTATAAATAAAATATAATACAAGATACGTATCTAAATAATTAATATTACATTAGTAATATTAATTATATAATAACAACATAACAAGCGACACCCAAGCAGGGTCATGTACAGCATGACACAAAAGAGTACAAAATAAAATTCAAACTTTAAAAACCATTTTCTTACAGAACTATAGATAGTCTTAGTAATATTAAATTAATCTAATCGTTTTTATGCACTTTTATTGCCAACAACACTAACAAATATAAAAAATTTAGTTCCGTTTTTAGACGTTTTTGTCGGACTCCACTAATTAGTTAAGACAAATGTGTAACTATGTGTACCTACATTGTGCATTGAATAAATATATAAAAATAAATAAATAAAATAAACTAATAACATAAATAATTTCTAAACGCAATTTAAATAATAATTCTGCCTATGCATACCGAACAGTTCCATTTTCCCCACTTTTTGGGGAAAATGTCATTTACTTGCAACATTACTCGTTTGCTTGTGTGCGTGTCGGCGAATGTAATTACGTGCCGCATAAGCACACATTCATTGTGTTGTAGCTTCAATTTTGAACGGAATTTTGAATGAAACTATCACTCTAAGTCTAATTACTCTAAGGGCTTGGCTTTGTTTCTGGACTGATTTTTCTAACTGTGACTACTGTGGTTGTTTACTGGACTCTGATTTGTGCTTGTGATACTGGACTATTGAAAATGGCAACATACTCGAACGAAGAATATGCGGATATGCTTATCTGCTACGGATACTGCAATTGCGTGTCCGCACAAGCTCGGACTGAGTACATACGACGCTATCCCGACCGTCGAGTACCTGATGTGAGCGTTTTCGACGGAGTTTACCGACGACTTCGTGAAACTGGCTCTGTTTCGCGACGACGTTCGGACTTAGGAAGACCACGTGTCATTGATGACGACGAGGAACAAGACAACGAAATCGTAGAACGGTTCAGAAGAGACCCAACCACTTCGACCAATATTGTTGCCCGTGAACTGGGTCTAACTCAGTGGAAAGTGTGGTTTACGGTTCATACGGCAGGCCTGTATCCATACCACTACACGCCGGTACATGTAATTGAAGAAGGAGATCCCGCGAGACGCATGGACTTCTGCAGATTCATGCTCAATGCAGATATCGAGGACCCGAATTTCCTAAAATTAATATTGTGGACAGATGAATCCAAATTCGATAAGGACGGGATTACTAATTACCATAACGCACACTATTGGGCTCCTAAAGAACTAGGCAATCCAAATAAGAAAAGAGTAAAGGGGTCACAACGACGATTTAGTGTAAATGTGTGGATGGGCATCATTTCCAACCATTTGATTGGGCCTTACTTTCTTCCAGACAACCTCAATGGTGAAACTTATGAAAATTTCTTAAGAGGTGACTTAGGTGACCTACTAGATGATCTCCCATTAGAATTACTGCGGGACATGTGGTTTCAACATGATGGCTGCCCTGCTCATTTCAGAAGAAGCGTTAGGGAATGGTTGGACATTAACTATCCTAACAAATGGATTGGACGAGGTGGGCCTTTACCCTGGCCAGCCAGATGTCCTGACCTGACCCCCATGGATTTTTATGTATGGGGGCACATGAAGAGCCTCGTTTACAGTGAGCCCAACCCCATATCGTCAGTGGAAGTTCTCAAAGAAAGGATAATTAATGCTGCTAACGACATAAGAAGAACATTAACCACTGGTGTAGTGAAAAGTGGACTACGTGAAAGAATGAGAAAATGTGTGCGAAAAAGAGGTGGACACGTAGAACATGAACTATAAAATGTTATTCAAAAACATTAGGTGAATAAATGTTATTTTGAACTGATTTATTGTTTCATTTAGCTTACTACAATCACCGACGATCTGTACGCCAACTATGAGATTTGAACTATGAGATGATTTATTCTGACTGCCATGTAGCCTTAGAAACTAAGTTTCACCTTTGAGGTTAATAAATACCCTAGAGTGTTATATCTCGTTGGATAGCTGATAAAATGTAGATGTTTTTAAGCACATCTGCAGAGCAAGTGCGATAATTATTTTTTGAGATATCCAGAAAAGAAAAATATGTTTTTATAATTTTTACTTTTTTTCTTAAGTTTCGATCGTCTACAATGACCTATTTAGTTAACTTACGTGCAATTTTAGTCATTGAGGTCATTAAGCATCTCATTCTTCATGTAAAAAACCAAAAAAATAATCATAAGAGTCAAATTAATACAAAATATTCAATTCAATAGCCGAAAAATTGGGCATTTTCATAAAAAAAATTAAAACTCGCGTATCTCGAAAACGGTTAAGTTTAGGATGGGGGGTTCCATAGTAAAATCATTCAGAAATGATGTGTACTACACGCCCTTAACGGATCTAGGTCGACTTTTCCTGTAACCCTGTATATGCTAGTCGCGCAGTTGGACAATGCAGGAGTTGCGTGATGTCATGTCATTGTGCTTGTCAACAAGCCATGCGGCGGATGGAATTTCCCATCAGCTTACGAACTTCACACTTCGCACTTCTATACGAACTTACGTCCCCGCTTTAACCCCTTTACCTTTAGGGGATGAATTTTCAAAGGTCTGTGGCGGCATCTACATCGCCACATACGAACTATAGTTCGTATGGGATGATGATGGGAAATTCCATCCGCCGCATGGCTTGTTGAAGTTATAAAAGCTCATATTTCTATGGCAACAACGATCCCCCCGAC
Source organism: Cosmia pyralina (assembly GCA_946251885.1). Classification (NCBI taxonomy): domain Eukaryota; kingdom Metazoa; phylum Arthropoda; class Insecta; order Lepidoptera; family Noctuidae; genus Cosmia; species Cosmia pyralina. The sequence goes on from OX276353.1 coordinate 23,849,956, forward strand.
CCTTGCTCGGTGAAGAAGTACCAGCTGGTGGCGTACCTGAGCCAGTAGCTTTAAATTCCCCTGACAATAATAATTATCCAGACTTGATCCAGCCTGTCCAACCTAGCTGTTCTCCCCCCAGCAACGCCCTAAGCCGAGGTACGTACCCCACAGGGCTACGAACCTCGCTAAGGGCTCCCCCCTTAGCGTGCAGTCGCTTCGTTTATAAGTTATATACCCTGGCTGGCACACTATAGGCTGATTATGCTGTATGCCCTGGCTGGAGGCTTTGAGTTCGCCTAAGGCAGCCACAGGATTAACCGGTTAAGTAGTCACGGCCTCTCAAGGTCAACTGAGAGATGGCCTACACAAAAAACAAAAAAAGCAACGACGGTATTGTAATAAGTCGGCGTACTTACTCAATCTCTAGTGTATATAAAGATCTGAGCGAATGAATATAAAGGGGACTGGAGAATGATCTTTTACATGACAATGTTCTGTTTGTAACACAGCACATTATGTTATCCTCATTAGAATTTATGAGTAACAATATATTTTATTCAAAAACATTGTTTTTGTCTCTCGATGACTAACTTTTGTTCACGTGCACGGTTATTTTAAGTACTACCTACATAATCTATGAGTAAGGTGATAGGGATTTTACGCATTTTTTAAGGAAAAAGTCAGAAATGAAACAAAGATTATGGATTACAACTGGGCACAATTATTATAGAAATGCAACAAGTAGTGCCCACTCCAGTCCTTTTGGCATGATTATAGCAGAACTCTCAATTCTCTTTGAACTCTCACATGGCCAAGCGCAGATTTAGTCCAGTACAGTCAACAACAAAAGCCGATTAAAACTTGCAGTTTTTTAATCATAATTATTATGCGAAATATTTAATTAAATTCGGAACAGAAGTACTTAAAATTTTAAGAACATTTTGTGTTAATTTAGATAATGTCAAAAAGTAGCAGTGTTAACCGACTTCTGTTGCTGACCGTACTATCGAGGAAACTTACATAGTTACATCTATACATCGTAAGGACTATTCTTGCTTGCAGCGCACGCCCAACTAGCAAAAACGTCGTATAATTCCAGTCTTATATGACTTCATGTTATAAAACGGTTATATATCGGTATTTAGTTAACTATTACGTTAAATAGACGTTTATCTTACGATATTTCAGTCACCTGACTTTAATGTCTTATTATAAAGTTGAGTAAACGTTTTCAGGACTAACTTATACGACGTCGTATAATGGAAGCAGTGTATATGTTCAGTAAACGTTTTCAGGACTAACTTATACGACGTCGTACAATGGTGTCAGTGCATAATTATGTTGAGTAAACGTTTTCAAGACTAACTTATACGACGTCATATAATGGTGTCAGCCGTTTAACTTTTATATAACTAAAACACCGCTTAAAAGTTTGTGCAGGACCTTTATATATTACAAAACTGTTTTAGTCATATGGAAGGCTAATTAAGACTTGCATGAGACTAAAATGTTGAATTTCAACGGTAGTACATAACTTTTTAAATCATCTATAGGTCAAACCCACACTTTAATTAAACCATTTCTATTTTATTTTGTCATTCAAATTAAAAAGTAAGTAATGATGAGAGAAATCTAAAGTCAGCTGAAAATGGCCGGGGCGTCATGGTCTCAAGGAAAAGTATATGCGACCTTTTTGTTATATTAGTGTATTATAGAGGTCGCCATATAACTTAGACAAGATGGTTGGAGCTTTATTATGAAAACATATCTTGAATAATTAACTAAAACCCTTGAATTACAAAGAAATAGAGGAGGGCATTAAAAACTTGACAACAACACATATATACATTGTCATAAAACTAAAGTTCCCTGAAGAAATACCTATCACAATTAGTATTATATCACACTAACTTAAATAATGTAGATACAATAATAGTATTTTGAAATCATGGAAATTAACTTCATTTACTTTTTCTCTTATTCTTTCATACACGCACAATATTAAACACGCGAATCAAAACGGTTGTCGTTGATTCGTATTGTTTGACACTTTACAACGTCATTACAACTGCAATGTGACATACGCGGTCACATAAGGGTCTCATCACAACAAGTATTGGACCAAAAAGTCGGTCTTTGTACTTTTATTTAACTTTTATGTAACGTTCAATGGTCATTGGCTGACTTCTATATACCTACTAAACGATATTAATGTCGTATAATTTGGGCCCTTTTTGCGTTTTTTAGACGTTTATATGTACGTTTTTGCGACCAATCTTAAAAACGTAAATGAAAATGTAAAACGTTATCTTGACTATTATAAAACATTAATTTGTTAGTTGGGCGGCCGCTATGGTAACGCTTGAAAACATCGTGAGAAAACCGGCATCTCCTAGAACCAAAAATTCGAAGATATGTGACATCTACCAACCCGCACAGGGCCCGCGTTGTGGGTTACGGCCCCTCTCGCAGAGAGGAAGCCTGTGTCCCAGCAGTGGGAACATTATAGGCTGATTAAGAGTTATTTTTTTTAGAAAACCCAGTGCTCGATTTAAAATCACCCGTAGGCACGAGGGGCTTATTGCAACATGCGCAATGTGTAATACAACCACAATGCGCTGTTTTCGTCAGGTCAATTACGCCCGCCCTTAGTCTTTAAAGATTACGATAAAAAGTGAGATAAAATTGCAGTAATCATCAATTTCGGGAACGTATTAATCACGTTACCTACTTTGTTGACCATCCGGTTGTCTTAACTAACAGATAGATAGGAAATAGTTTAAATCTTTAGGTAGGTAGTAATAAGGAGAATCATAAAAGCGCTCGTCCTCTCTCCTAGTTATTTAAAAGTTTGTTGTGCCCGACAGGGTCCATAATTGTTTCTATTTTTAACCGACATCAAAAAAGGAGGTTCTGTATTCGACCCGTATCTATGTATGTATGTACCGTAAGGTCGGGTTACTTTGACTCTAGGGCATAACTTTGGCCCAAATCGAGACAACTGTATAAACTGCCCGAAGTGTCACGACCATACAACCGAACGTCGTATGTCCTTCGGTAACTATTAGATGGTGATATAGACGCGTACTTGCGGAACCTTGTGTGGATTTAATGACAGTAAACATCTGTCTCGATTTGGGCCAAAGTTATGCCCTAGAGTCAAAGTAACCCGCACTTACTGTACGCGATTTTCTCAAAAACTAATGGACCAATTTTAATGACTATTTCACTACATATTTCTATATACTTTCAGAAAGGTTTTAGTATATAAAGCCGGCTTTTGACTATGGGATGTAATATAAATTACATCTTGAGTTAATATGAATGGGATGTAATATAGATTATAGCACAGTGTGAACCACAGAAAAGATAAAGAGGTGTGAACGGTCTCATACAAAATGAAAAAAAAATAAAAAAAGCGATAAAATATTATATCTCAAGATGTAATATATAACCCATAACCCATAGTCAAAAGCCGGCTTAATACATTAGGTTATTATTGTTTTATACGAAGAAATCTCCAGCATTTCTAAGTGGATTTGATGATTCTTCTTTTCTTTCGTCTTCGGGCTAAAGTATTACACTTTAGCCCCAAGACGAAAGAAAAGAAGTCGCTTTTACTTTTTTTAAATTACTTATTAATTACTTACCACCTATATGTGTACAATATGGATTGCAATAAAGATTAATTTAATTTAATTGAATTGAACACCTATTACCTAAAACATGACTATAATCTAATAATCTCTTGATTATGACCATTTTAGAGGAAACATCATGAAACACAAGTTTTGCAAGTGTAAAATCGCTTGTTGACAAATTCCTCAGCACTTGGCAACACAATGTTCTGACATTGGCTTTAAAAGCCATCATTCGGTCTTTACTTTACGTTATTTCAGTTTTGACCTACATTGGCCGGTTGCCACTGCAACTTTTGATGCACTTTATTAGTCCTTCAAATTAATGGAGGACTTTTAAATTTGTTTTACATACCTACATTATTAAATTATCAACAAAAGCGGCTTTTTAACTAAAGAATATCTTTTAAATATTAAGAAGTACCTACTGAACAAATATTAGGTTTGTTAGAGAATTGCCAATTGCTGAGATTCTTTTTTTATTAAGGCCTTATGATCCGGCGCTCTTGCCGCGTACTGAACTGAAGTAGGCTCGCGAGTGGTTGCCTCGCGCATTTGGTAGGTATTTAAACATAGTAATTATTTTAATCATTTTATCACGACAAACTCAGCTAATTGCGCTAAATAATCTTACTACCTTTTCATTTATATAAAAAATAAGAAAAAAAACGTCTGTTTTGTTGCTATGAGATTAATTAAACATTACGAAACGGAGTAACTTTGGGTTTTTTTTCTATCCAGCAAAGTAAATGTATCGTGTTATTAAAAGCGATTGGCTATCCACCAGATCCTTAAGATATATCTTTTTTTCAGAATTTTATAACACTGGTTTTTATGTTGCTCATGGATTCAAAAAACTAGTAAGCGCGGTCTCTCAAACTCAAAGCATTTATTTCAAATAAACCAATTACAGGCACTTTTGAATTGTCAATGGGTCGGTCAGTCAGAAAGATGAAGCTAGTTGCCCATTCCAAAGCGTAGTAGGCCCCTATGGAGAAGAAGGGCAAGAAACTCCACGGACACTCTTTTAAATCATAATATTTTTACAAAATATTGGTTACATCGTTCAAGTTGAAAATATACATGTGAGAACAATGTAAAAAAAAAAAAAAAGAAAGACGTGCACGTTAAAAAGCGTCCGTAATAAAAAGATAATAACTAAAACAACTAAATTAAATATTAAAATTAAAAATAAGCCATGGCAGCTAAGAGACGACCAGTCCCAACTGACGGCGCCCGTTCACGAACATGACGCTCTCTGTCGGGTCATAGCGCCTTAACTTGAAAATAACTTGATAGGCAATTAATAATTATTAACTACTAGCTTCTGCCCGCGACTTCGTCCGCGTGTTCTTGTACCCCCGACACACACCGGCCTGCTCACGCTATTACCTACTTCGTTTTTGCTTAGCGTTTTTTCTGATTTTTTTTTCGCTTTTTGTTCGGCTCCTAAGCGTCATAGCGTGATGTTAAATAGCCTATAGCAACGACCATATAGCCCATAGCCTTCCTCGAGAATAGGGCTATCAAATGCATAAGTGAGGCACACACTTTTGTTTTAAAACATTATTTTCATTCTTTTTTCTTTTGTTTTTGTGTTTCACGAAGTGTGTCCAAATAAACGTTTTCTTTCTTTCTTTCATAAAGAATTTTTCAAATCCGACTGGCAGTTCCAGAGATTAGCGCGTTCAAACAAACAAAAAAAATAAACTCTTCAGCTATATTATTAGTATACTATACAGATGTAAAATTAATCGAATTTCTCAACAGACAGAGTAGTGACATGTTTAAACACTAAGGAACCCAGATTTTAGTAGGAAGCCATTCACCTGCGAACCTACAAGGTGTAACTTAAATAACGCACAACCTCTTAGGGGGTCATTGTACTCATCATTATGAACAACTTTTACTATGGGACCAAACCTGAAATTGCGAAAAAACGACGTTTTTGACGAGTTATGCGAACATAAATGTAAGGAACAGCTGTTTTTTTTTTCTGTATATGAGCAAGTTCATTCTTAAGGACGCTGTTACAAATGGGTAGTCAAATCAATACTTTTTTACACAAAAGTATGTTTATTAAACAAAATGCTTTACATTCTTAAAATGTTTTTTGGCCAAACTGTTGATAGATGTGCATGGTACGATTGTGAACTATAAATATAATTTTAGATATGTACATTTTCTCAATAAATGTACCGAAGTAAAAATTTTCACTCCAGTACATTTATTGAGAAATTGGTTTATTCCCGTTGTCCCCGTATGCCATATCCCCTTCACGGGGACAGCGGGACGTGATTAAATGTATTTCCCGCTGTCCCCATAACGTACATTCGGCTAACGGGGACAACGGGAAGCAAACTTTTCACGAGTCGTTGTCCTCTAACTAACTAGTTCGGTTCTTGATAGCCTGTTAAAAATAATCTCTTTTTTCCACATTGTTTTTTTCTGTAAAATCTAGTCGTTTCTGGCACTCGCCGGCCGCTGCCGCGGCACCGCTCGCTTCGCTCGCTCGGCTCATGCGTCATGGTCACAGTTTTAACCTAACCTAACCTATATATTCTTTGTCATAACAAATCATTTGACCAAAAAGTCCAAATGTTTATTGTCTAAAGATTGTTTGCTGTAATAAATCATTTGATTAAATACCAAATAAAAAACTTTGTTTGATGGGTAAAAGATACTCACACAATACTACACAAAAAAGAAAAAAAACGGGGACTGTGGGCAATAATTTTTACTTATTTTATTCAACTATATTAACGGGGACAGTGTACGGGGAAACGGGAAGTATTTTTAAATATTTAATTGAAGTACCGCTGTCCCCGTAGGACGGGGACACTGCGTACGGGGACAACGGGAACTACCGGAGAAACTGTACATATCTAAAATTATATTTACAGTTCAGAATCGTACCATGCACATCTATCAATAATTTGGCCAAAAAACATTTTAAGAATGTAAAGCATTTTATTTAATAAACATACTTTTGTGTAAAAAAGTAATGATTTGACTATCCATTTGTAATCATGCGGACCCAGTGCAGATTAGCAGATGTCACATATCTTCGAATTTTTTGGGTCCAGAACATTTTCGGTTTCCTCACGATATTTTCCTTCACCGTTTTAAGAGCAGTGGTGAAGAAATTATTTACACAAAGTAAAGAGCCTGCCTGGGTTCGAACTTCAAACTTACGACCCACCACTGATAAGTTGGGGCCGTTACCTTTCCTCTTAAGTAGGTTACCTAAGACAAATTATAGATGACATACCTATACCACTGCAGCATAGCACCAGTAATAAGACAACCTCCTGGCATCTGGAAGGACATTCTGCCGAACACATTCTGAAGTTCCCCACTGTCAGGGTGGAAGGCAGATTCATACAGCTGCTTGGCTCTCACAAGTTGCTCGTACTTTGTGCCTGCTGGCTCTTGTCCTAATCTAGAGGAAATTGAGAAATATTACTTAAAATAATATTAAATTTAAGTATACTCCATTTACAATAAGCTTTTTTACAGTCCGTTCAACCGATTTTGACTTCTATTCCGTAGGCTTAAGGATGGCATTAAAAGCAAAAAAGTGATCACACTACCAATTTTTTACTGCAGCTGCCATTTGTCATGCCAACAATGCAATAGAAGTCAAAATCTGTTGAACGGACTGTAAAAAAGGTTTGTTTAAAGTCTAATCTTATTGTAAATGGAGTATAGGTAAGTTCAGAATATTGAGTACTTATAGTCTTGCTAAATAATTATGTTGAATGATTTATCTGAAAGTAAATAGATTAGCTAACTACAATATTTATTCAATAGTGGTTTCTTCAAGCCATCAACTCTCTGTGCCCTTACAAATAAACTTTGTTATAGCGCTATATTATTTGAGACATTTGTATTACCAAGGAGCCTAGCCTTTTCCCAACACTGTTGGGTTCGGCTTCCAGTCTAACCAGATGCAGCTGAAATACCAGTATTTTACATGCAGCGACTGCCTCCACAACCCAGTTACTGTTTAATACAATACCCCTTGGCAAAACTGGTGTCAGACTTTTGGGTTTCTGACGACCCGTAACAACTGTTAAAGATCCACAAATGACAGCCGGGACCAACAGCTTAACATGCTTTCCGAGGCACAGAAGGCCTTGGTATGTAAAGATGATCACCCATCCACCGCAGCAAGCGTAGCTTAACCTGACTACGTTATTGCTTAGCTACAAGCCCCAGTTAAGTTCATCAAGAAGAGTATAAGATGCATCAAAGTCATGTCGACAGGACAGTGTTATTGAGTTTTTGCGTTTGTTTCTCAGCAGCAGTCAAAGACTTTAATGGCTCCCCACTATTACATGAACTTAAACAATATATATAATGAAGACAGACAAGTGTAACAATCATAACACCTTCGGCGCCATTTGTCTTTTTTTTTCTTTTTTTTTAAGTATACCTACACATCTTTCTACTTGATAAAAGTGCAGTAAGTACTATTATCTTTTAGGCACACATTTTCTATACATTTATTATGCAAAACTAAAAGCCCTGGCCTATTGCATTTTTTCGGTATAAATGTTCTGGTTGTTGTTTCTGGCACTGAGAGAGTGAAAAACAATTTTTCATTCTTTCTTTTCTGTAATTTTATGATGATGTTGTGTTATACTTGTGTTATACATGTTATAGTTGTATTATACAGGAGCTCGTGGCTAAGTAATAACAGCCGCACGGGTTGATCCATCAGGTTAAGCTACGCTTGCCGGGGTCGGTCTGTGGATGGGTGACCAGCTTTATATACCGAGACTTCTCCGTGTCTCGGAATGCATGTTATGCCGCTGGGCCCGGCTGTCATTAGTGGATCTTTGACAGTCATTACGGGTCATCAGAAGCCTGAAAGTCTGACCACCAGTCTTACCCAGGGGTATCGCCGTATTACCCAGTTAATGGGTCATGGAGGTCAGATAGGCAATCGCTCCATGTAAAATACTGGTATTCAGCTGCATCCGGTTAGACTGGAAGCCGACCCCAACATCTTTGGGAAAAGGCAAGGCAGATTGATTGTTGCGTTATACTTACTTATACTTCAAATAAAGATCTTTAGCAGCATGCAGCTCATTTTCCGAAGCCAGTGACAGTAGCGGATTAGAGATGAATGCAAAATGCTTGAATCTACCCACAAATGTGCCCTGATCCCACAGCGGCTGGGTAATGTCTAGCCTTTCTGTCGCCATCACCTGTTCGGACACATTATTTCAAATAAGGCACTAATAAATGAAACAAAGACTTTCAAGCCAGTCTTTTCTGGCCTTTTATTGAAATCACTGGTTTTTACATTGTAATAATGTACAGTAAGTCATTTGCATAACTAAAGATAAAACTAGTAATGAGTTTAGGCATGATGGACACATTTACTAAGTACAACAATGTATAATTTAAAAAAAGAAAGAAATATTTAACATTTTTGTCTGACCTATACCTAGTTACAATTTATTTTAAGCTCTCAAGGACTTTTGTAAAGCATGTAAAGAGTCTAGTACCTGCCGAATTTTTGCCGTGGTAAATAATAACTCCACCGTCCACGTAATATTAATAGTCCGTACAAAAATGTTAAAATAGTTGTCAATCAACTTGAGACAACAACAAAATTAAATGATGTTCATGGCCTTGAATAGGTATACGACAGTCAAACAAAACTATGGCAAAAACTGCCGTTTTGCAAACAAGAAAATAAAAGCAGAATAATTTCGAATAGATTATGTAAGGCCGCGATTAAAAAATAAATATCTACAAAACGTTGATGTGTTTCACGTGTAAAGAACCTGTATTTTACTTACTGCAGTATGTTTTAATTTCCTGAAGAGCGAAATATAATTTTAAGTAAATGCAAAAAGATATAAAAAGATGTGCGTGTTTCGCGAACTCAATAAAACAACTGGAAAATAGTCTCGTCGACCGTCGCGTTCGCGATCGCAACAAACTGGAAAATGTGTCAAACTGTCAAGTGTCAACTCTGTCAAAAGTCAGCGGAAAACGCTCGGTATTCTGAGGTATGTATTAAAAAACATAACCCTTCCTTGGCAGTCAGGTAAAAATAAGAAACTCGTCGAATACAACGTTATTTTTAATCTTTTCGATAGATTTCGACTAAAATACGGGTGACACGGATCATTATTAAACGAATGAACGTGATAAGGTTTTTTGGTGAAAAAAAAAAAAAAAATGATTTGAAGTTACCATTGCCAATATGCAAAATTGAAATTTCGTGAAGGTTTCAGTCCAGGCTGTCTAGTGTCTTGTCTTGTCTATGATTTAATTTAACAAAATATGGCGGCTGTCGTAAGAACAGCCGATATGACGATTCAAAAGAATTCTCAGATTTTAGTAAACGTAGAAGAAGCCCTAGCCGATTTAATTGTTGTATCATATTGCACTGACGATAAAAAGTTCCAAGGTGTGCTTCTGGACTCCAACAAAGGGTAGGTATCAGAAACTTAGCCGAGTGTGTTTTTATCGATTATTGGAAAAACTCTTGATATTTACATTAATTTGACTATTTTTGCAGTAATTTGCCTTTTGGAGTTTATAGCCTCAACCCAGCATTCTCCAAACAGGCTGTGTCTACAAATGAAAGCGATAAGTTGCATTCCGTTAGTCAAAGGTTCACGTACCAAGAACCCCAATATGAGGGAGAAAACTTACAAAGATCGAAGAAGCCTGCTCCTAAAGGTAAACAGCAGCAAAAGATGACAGTCCGACTAAGACCTCGGAAGGTCTTATGTTCTAATTGCCAAGGGATTTGTAATGAGAACAATGAAAACGTAGACGTGTCTAAAAAACGTAAGTTAGAATCTGATGACGATACACCACACTTGTCTGAGTCATCAAGGACAGAGAAAAAGTATTTGATGGGCAGCATGCTTATACCCAAGCTATCCAGGCTGCAGCCCAGCGAAATTTCAAGTGCTGTAAGGGGTGCACCGAAAAATTCCAATAAGGCTAGTGAAAAACAAGTTAAAAGTGAGAAACCTAGTAACGAGACCGTGACACAGGAAATGGCTTTTGTTAGTGTTTCTGATGACATGGACGACAAGGACGAAGACGTAAAAGATGAAAATTACATTTCATTTAGTTCAATGTTTTCAAGTGCAAAAACTCTTAAAATATGTTTTGGGGAAGGTGAAGGAACAGTTGTGCAGATACCACCACTTACAGGAGATTTTAATGAAGATTCAGGTGTTTCTTGTGACATGGGGAAGCCAACAAAACCAGATTCTAAAGCAGCTAAAAAGGCATTGAAGAAAGCAAAAAAGCAAGCAAAGAAAATTAACTCAGTAGAAAAAAGTAAAAGTATGCAGTCACCAAAGCATGTTGGAGCGCTATCACCGCATAACAATGCATTAAGTCCATCACTGGACCCTTTAGAGAAGAAACACAAGCACAAGGTCAAACATAAAAAGAAGTACAAGAATCAGAAGAAACGAGATGAAAACACAAGTAAATGTACTGAAAGTGAGTCAGTGGACTACTTTAGTGATATTAAAGAGCACTGTATGAATCAGAAGCTTTTGATAAGTTTACGGAGACTAAGTAGTAATTCCCTTGAGAAACAGAGTGAGAATGATCATATAGAAAGTGGTTCAGAGGATTGGGAGAATGAAATGGTTCCAGATTTCCCAGCGAATGGTACAGAGGGTGTTGGTGGTAGGTTATTACGAGTTTTACCTGGGGATGTGGTGTGGGGCAAGGTGGTAGGGTTCCCATGGTGGCCGGGGAAGGTCCTAAGTGTCACTCCAACATCTAAGGCACATGTGGCATGGTATGCTTCAACCACATCATCATTGATGCCATGTGACAGCTTGAGTCCATTCTTAGAAGACTTTAAGGTGAGTCATTATTTTTCATATTTCAGTAGGTGATCTTAAATAACAGACTGATGTGGAAAGTCTTATAAGGCTATTAATGCACAGTATTAGAGTTTTTGGAGTCCTGTATCTAGCCAATCTAAAGGAATATAGCAATAGCCGCATCCACCAATTTCATAACTATACATTTTATACTAAGATAATATAATTATTTTTCTAACAAGTTTTCCTCATGGACTGACTAGGTTATAATACACTTATAATATTGACTATATTTAAATGTATGTTTGATTTTAATATACATTTAAATATTGACACACTGCTAAAGAAAACGAAGATAAACATGTGTTATAAAACTGTCATAACAGTTTATTACCAAGAAATAAGCTACTATTTTGTTTTTTGAAAGAATTTATTTTTAACACATATGTTACGAAAAACTGTTTATTTTCGTTTTCATTTATGGATTGTATATGTCTCAATGAATTTTAGTGTACATTCTCCTAAAATGAAAATACTGGCTTCTGTAGTTCAATTAAATTAACTCATCATTTCTATCTTCCAGATACGATTCCTGAAGAAAAAGCGGGGACCATATAAAGAAGCGGTAAAACAGGCGACAGTTGATGCTAAAAAAACTGAATCTCACGTAAGCGATCCACTTGCCAGCCCTACACACAACATGGCAACGGTTTCACCCCGCCCCATCGATGTGTTCTCGTAGACTTAAGGTGCATCTGAATTTATTCAAAGTCATGTGATATTTAATAATTACTTGATTCGTCTGCACAAATAGTTTTTAAATGGTGTTTAATTGTTACACTGTAAATGTGGATAAAAGTCTCAAGCATTTTAGGAAAATAAATGTTATAACTCCTCAAGGAAGGCACTTTGGATAATAAGCAAGATTCAAAAATCGTTTTGTTTGGTTAACTAGCTCTATAAACATCGTGATCATTATTAGTACCTATTTATATACGAAACTGCTACTTATCAAATTCATTATTCAAGCAGCAAAATATTTTTTTTATTGGTAGCTAAGTATTTACAGACGTCTTTGTTCATGTCACAATTAAATTATGTTAGTTTTTGATAATAAACCTCGATTTTACGACCACGTTTTGCGTTGATCTTGATGAAAAAGGCCGCGTAGAAATCGTCCACGTGGTTGGGAATTTGCCACATGATACCAACATAATAAAAACGGACTGCAAAGATCACAGTCTATACAACATACAGTCGTCCGACGAAAGCCCGAGCTGCTTACGCAGTTCGCCGAACTTCGTATGCAGCTCGGGCTTCGTCGGACGACTGTATGATGAATAGACTTTGGCAAAGATAATATTGTCTAGGTTTCAATGTAAAGAGATAAAAATGAATACTATCTGCAGTATTTTGCTGGGTGTTTCAAAATATTGACTACCTGTTTCTGTTAAGTATAGGTATTTTACTCTCGGACTTTAAATCTATAAGGGATAAGGGGACCTTATTGAAAACAATATTCTTATGTGCAAAAGTGAGCCAATAAAATAAACCCAGCAATTTTTTGTCTTCACACTAGTAAGTAAAACAACTGTATGATGTTATTGTGATAATTAGTTAATACGCTTGACAAATTACTTCTCAATTAAAAACTTGTTTGTGTTTGATTATGTTATAGGTATTTATATCTTTCGAGTATCACTCAAAGATATAAATACCTATGTGTAACTTATTATGTGAAAAAAACAAGCAATGGGTGGTGTCTCACTATTATCTTCATTGTAAATAAGCACAGTCTATACATCATACAGTCGTCCGATGAGAGTCCGAGCTGTTTACGTAGTTCGCTGAACTTCGTATGCAGCTCGGGCTTCGTCGGACGACTGTATGATGTATACGACTGTGATAAAAGTAAGTAATTCAATTTTTTTGTGAATGTGCAATAAATATATATTTACGATCCGTGCTTGTGACACTGTAGTAAAGTTGCCGGCACGATTCGTAAACACAAACTCTACTCTTAAACCTAACGAATCTTATTTCCTATCACGGCACACGGGCGGGAGCAATGACATCAATATAAACACGCATATTTAGATACAGACACAAAACAATACAAGAGCACGCTGACGAGGGCAGTTAAAGTTAAGGTGGAATTTGTGCTCACGACTGGCACTGCCGGCAATTATAACACTGGCGCATTTTCTATGTATCTAAACAAAAAGTCTTTTATCAAAGCCAAACCAAAAAAGAGCCTAATATTATTTATAAATAACAGACTAAACTTTTGCAAGTTAAATTAATTATGTTTTCAGTGTTCAATAGTTAAATAATTGGACTTGAGACCAATTGTCATAAAACAATTCATGCTATTGCTAGAATAGTAGGTAAATGAGGTGACAAAGTTATTGTTTGTGTTCATTACTCTTAAATAAATCAGAAAAAATTTACTCCTTATTCTTTCATTATTCAGGGGGCTGTGGCAATTAAAATATTGGAGAAACGGTGCCATAGACAAATTAATAATAGTATTGTGAAAAGATTTTCAAATATTTGACCTATGTATTTCAAGTTTGTTGCTATTTACTCGGAAAGTCTTATTATGACTTCAACAATAGAAAATGATGTACCTACCTAATATTTTTATCATATTATTGTTTAAATTTATATGTTTCCTGTTTATTAAATATTGATAAAAAGCTAGGTACATAAGGCAATTCATCTATGTTATATACTTACGGCCATTCCTTTTTTTATTATCTAACTCTTGGTTTTGAATTCCATTGTAACATATAAATGTACTTGTATATTCTTTACACTAGAAAACACTGTAAATATTAATTTATAGTTCGTTTTTAAAACCAAGAGGAAGATTTTGTTATTTACTTTTTAAGAGGTATTTTTGATTCAGGTGGATAGATTATCTGCATTATTATAGTACACACAGCAGCAGGTCAAGTTACCACAAACTGTCAAATTTTCTCATTTGATTTTGTACTTAACCATCAACATTTTAAGGTTTAAAATCATTTGGAGAAATTTGACAGTTCGGGTTTTTTGTTACCTATCTTCAATCAGTTGCTATATATTATTATGATATTTTAGTTTACAACAAGAAATAGGTAAAGTGCTGTTGGATTTTCTAGTTGGGTCTTTATTTGTTGCATTCTTGCATTCATTATTTTGGGAAAAGCTATTTGTTTTGTTTTTGTAGTTCTGGCATTGGTTTGGAGCTATACGTAACCAAAAGAAGTTCCTACAGCTCTTTTTTTTTTTGTATTTGTTGCGGTTATTTGTAGAGAAGTACTTTACATAAAGATATTATAAAATTAACTCATTCGATTAACCCTTTGACTGTAAATTATGTACTAATTTATGAACCCAAAACCCCAGGGGGGGGGGGAGGGGGGTAGTTGCGAACCCCATAGGTTCACAACTACTGATGATGATTTTATTCCATCGCATGATGTTTTTTTACGTTTATATATATATATATGATATAAGCTTATATACCTATTATATAAAGGATTTTTTATTATGTACACCCATGTGTACAGTCGACGTGCAAAGGGAAATGCAAAAAAAAATTGTGACAGGATGTTAAGATAATGTATATTTACTATTTTTTATATATTCAAGCTTATCCAAGGTGAGGTAGTCAGAGGCACTTGTAAACGAAAGGAATTCTGCCAAAGATTAATGATCTTTGCCCAGCTTAAGATAATTGTTCTTAATTATAATTATTATTGTGTAAATATTCAGAATAAAGGCGTATTTTATTAGTGTAGTCTGCTACGGTGTATCATCTTATTATTACAGGAAATGTATTTTTAAAATATAAACTCTTCACAAATCCTGTTTTTCTATATCTATGTTTCTTTGACAAACGGACAAACACTGCATTTTTTTGTCTGTTAGTCAAAGTTTTATGATCCCTGCTTTATTCTTATCCTGGCATGCGCTTCTGTTACTTCTTTTTCAAAGTAGGCAATCCCAATCTATTTGGGGTCGGCGCTACATGTCCCGTTTAAGTAGGCAAGAACCGTAAAATAACAACGTGGACTTTGGGCCGCGGGTACGATTCTAGCCCGGAAAAAATATAACCCTTTAGACGCTATTGGTCCAATTCCCAATTGGCGATTGGTCCAATATTAACCTATGGGTGCCCTTCGCTCGCTCATGCAGTGGGACTGACACTGGCATGGCCACCATCAGGGATTTTTATTTTGATCACATAAAAAATTATAGGTACGAAGCTCGGGGGCTCGTGGCTAAGTAATAACAGCCGTACGGGTCGATCCATCAGGTTAAGCTACGCTTGCCGGGGTTGGTCCGTGGATGGGTGACCATCTTTACATACCGAGACTCCTCCGTACCTCAAAAAGCTGTCGGTCCCGGCTGTCAGCTGTCATTCGTGGATCCTTGACAGTCGTTACGGGTCGTCAGAAGCCCGAAAGTCTGACAACCAGTCTTACCAAGGGGTATCGTATTACCCAATAACTGGGTTGTGGAGGTCAGATAGGCAGTCGCTCCATATAAAATACTGGTATTCAGCTGCAGCCGGTTAGACTGGAAGCCGACCCCAAGATAGTTTGGAAAAAGCTTGGCATATTGATTGACAAAAAAATATTCGAAATTGGTCACTAAATTTTAATAAGTATTAGAATTTGTCGGCCACTTGTTCAAAAGTTATAAAGGGTTTATAAGTGGCCAATCTGGGGACCATCTCCCCAGCGTGACCCAATTTGAATCTCAAAAGCTAGGGCACCTAGCGAAGATCTGTTTGCTCCCAAATTTAGTTGCAATTTTTCGCCAAGTCACAGATTTAGTCGGGTTTTAGTTACACGGGTAGACCATAACCTGGAAAAGGACATGCTACTTTTTATCAGCGGGCGGGTGGCAGCTGTTATAAATATGCGGTAAAATTGTGTGGCTGACACTGGCATGGCCACCATCAGGGATTTTAATTTTGATAACACAATCATTTTGTCGAAATTAGTCGGTCACTGGTTCAAAGTTATGAGTTCATAGGTGACCGATCTAGAGAGCATCTCCCCAGCTTGGCCACATTTATATCTCAAAAACTAAGCTACCTAGCGAAGATCTGTTTATGTACTCCCAAATTTAGTCGCTAATTAGTCGCAATTTGTTGCCAAGTCACATATTTAGTCGGGTCTTAGTTTAGAAGATATAATGAGTTCAAGTTTTAAGTATCCAAGAGTAAGTAGAGTCAAAGATTTTATCGTAAACTCTTCGATCTAGCTGTAGAAGAAAACAGATCTTCGCTGGGTTGCCTAGTTTTTGAGATACAAATGTGGCCAAATGCTCTCAGATCTGCCACCTATGAACCCTAATAACTTTTGAACTAGTGAGTGACCGAGAAACTCTGATATTGGCCATGTCAGGGTCAGTTACATGGTAAAATTGACGGCAGGTATAAATACCCTTAGTGATTGTGTCTAGCAATGAGTTTTTGAGTAAAATTGGGCAAGCAGGTATGTACTTACACCTAATTCGGTTATGGTAGGTAAGTACCTAGTTGGGCAAAGCAACTGCTGGCGCCTGCCGGCACTAAACGCTCAAATTCCTATGGCCAATTAGCATTGTAAGACTGTTGAAAAACTTTATCCTTGAAAATTAATAATTTGCACACAATCAAAAGTATAAGAAAATTGTTTCAGTTTTACTTTTCGCTTGAAACGGAATGAAGCCTAAACCAAGGATGAACGAACGCAACTTTTTTTTTGTTTTTCTGGAAGAAACTAAACGTCAAGTGGTCAAGTCTGTCAATCTGTCTAGACCTATATAAAAAAAAGTACTCTGTGGTCTAGCTTGCTACAAATTACTAATCTGTGAATCTGTCTATCGGGCGTTTTTCGGTTTGGCTGTCGAAAGTTTGAAAAGATGTTTGTTTAGATTAGACAAACAGCCAGTTTATTTATTCGTATTTAGTAAATTAGTGTCTATAAACAATGAGACGGACATATAGGTCTAAAAAAGATACCGGGGGTGTTCTAGACCGCAGAGACTTGTTGCAAAACTTGGACGAAAAGAGTTCAGCTTACGATGCATTTTTCATCCAAAACATCAAACAAACCAAGCGAGAATTATCTTGTGTTGGATCTTCTATCACTCACGGAATTGCTTCTAACCGAGTCCGCAAGAGAAAATATGTAAAAAGGATAGTAAAAGAGGTAGAAACTCCTTGCCGAGAAAGTTTATCTCAATCGGCGTATCTGACTCCAGATAAATCTATACGAGTGAACAAACCCATGGATCCCTTTGATTTGCTGTTAAATTCTTCAAATACATGTACAGTGGATGTTCGACCTCCTAAGACTGAGTCTGTGACTAACAAAGTGGATCTGTTTGATAAACTTGTGCAGAAAAAGTAAGTAAACTTATCGAGGTTAGGTTGGAGTGTAGCCTTAGGGTAACTAACCATACGTACTGCGCCGCCCCTAAGACGACCCACTGACCGCTCTCCCGCAAAGGCTTCTTTAACAGTAAATATCACTAATGAGTCCAATAGTGATACTATTTCTGAATGTTTTTTTAAATATTCTGCAACAATCATCGCTTTCAGAGGCAAAAACATCATTATTTTTCTGCCCTAGTCCCATGTTACTTGTCAGGGTTGGTGCAACACATTTTCTCTTTCCATTCTCCCTCGTCAACTGTTATGCTATCATTCACTCCCTTCTCTTTCATATCATTCCTCACACAATCCATCTATTTTTTCTTGGGCCTTCCTCTCTCTCCATCCATCAACATTTATATTCATCACTCATCATGCGTTTCTTCCCTCCCCATCTTTAAGAGGCAAATTAATTTCATTATTTAAAATACTGAGTATTTATAACTAGGGTACACTGTAAGCTCCCTATAACCTTTCATACACTTTCTTTGTGTTTTGCGTAATAAGCACTCAAACATTATATTGATGGTTTCAGAAAAGGGAAAACTTATACTAGACAAAAGCCAGTGAAACCCAAAAAAGTTATCTATTCAGACAGTGAGACATCTAGTAAGTATTTTATTTAAATTATCAAAAAAAGGTGATAAAATTTCATCTACTTTCTATAAGGCAGACACTATTTAAGATTAAACTATAATTCTTCAATTTCAGGTTCTGATAAAGAAAATTCAGACGAAAATATCACAAGAAATACGTCCAGTATAAAAGCATACCAACTACTTATAGAAAATGAAGCTAATACAACTCCAAAGAGATTCAATGACTCTATCAATAACATAGTGAACAATTTATCTCTACTAAATAAATTGAAGCA
This sequence comes from Cosmia pyralina, assembly GCA_946251885.1. Classification (NCBI taxonomy): domain Eukaryota; kingdom Metazoa; phylum Arthropoda; class Insecta; order Lepidoptera; family Noctuidae; genus Cosmia; species Cosmia pyralina. The sequence goes on from OX276353.1 coordinate 23,868,694, forward strand.
TAAGAGTAGCTTCAATGATTCTATGAAGAAACCTCTAAGTTACTCTAAACATAGACTGACTAGAAATATACAATCTCCAATATTACAAAAGTCGCCATTATGCAGTACTCCATTCAAAGTTAAATATAGAGGGGAATCTATTTTTAAGTTCTCTCCTATTTCCATTAAAAATTATGATAATGATCTAAAGAATACAACAATTACTAAAGTTAATGATAATAGAAGCAATAATAGAGTGTTCTTAGGTAATAATAAAACTCAAAGTTATAAAGATTGTAAAGATAATGCTCAGATGTCTGCTGTAGAAATTGTTCCCAATAATAGTATAAAATGTGATATAGAAAATGAAGTATTTATGCCTGAAACAGAAACAAATGCTGAAGAAGTCTTCCATAAAGATATTTCAAGACAAGAAATGGAAAGTTCCAAAATAGTTAGCAAAAGCAATGCAACTTCTAGTGTAGAAATAAGTTTCTTTCAGACTACAGAGGTTGAACCATTTTTAGGTTTTTCCAATGATGCTAATAAAGAAATGATTACTAAGGATATAAGTTTACACAGAATCTCAGATTTAGATGAAACAGAGCTTAGAAATGATGTAACTGAAATTGAAGATAGTGAAAATGAAACTAGTGGAAATGTAGAAGAAGACTGTCAGTACAATTTTAGTGCTGAGTCCAATAATGCGAAAGAAGATAACAATACATCTTTAAAGTCTGAAAGGAATATAGATGAAGATTATCACTACAATAGTAATGCTGAGTCCAATAATGTGAAAGAAGATAACAATACATCTTTAAAGTCTGAAAGGAACATAGAAGAAGACTATCAGAACAATAGTAATGCTGAGTCCAATAATGTGAAAGAAGATGACAATACATCTTTAGAATCTGAAAACAATGACAAAGATTCTTTATATGACACATGCAATAGCGAACAAAGTTCTATTGAAGAGAAAGAAGTGATAAAAGAGCCTATTGTAAAGATTTGGAGAATGAATGATTCTTCATTTTTTAGGTATTATGAGAACATGAAGGATTATGGATCTGAAGGTGACGAAACTCATGAAAGTCTGACGGAGGAAGATACGGATGAATGTAATGATCTTGTAGATGAAGTTATTGACGACAATAATATGAGTTTACAAGATAAAGAAATTGATGAAAATAATGCGAGTATGGATGAAGAAACTGATGAAAGTAATACGAGTGGAGATGACGAAATTGATAAAAATTATGTGACTGGAGATGAGGATGCAATTCAAGAAAATAATGTTAGTCAGGAAGATGAAGTTCTTTCTCAAGACGAAGAGTTTGCTAGCTATGAAAATAAAAATGCTTCAAATGCGCACACATCGGAAAATAGTTCTAGTTGTGATATGAATGTAGATAATTTTTTAATAGAAAATGAGGCTAGTGAATATATTGATATTGTTTCATCTGGTGACGATGATGGAGAATCTAATGAGGCAAGCGAATATATTGATATTGTATCATCTAATGACGATGATGGAGAATCTATTGAAGAAGAGAAATGCGTTAGTTTTGTTACAACAAGAAGAAGGAATGAAGGCACAAATAACCCAATGATTAATGATTCCTATGCATCTTCAAGTACTGATTGTGATACGACTGTACTTAGCAATAATAGAAAAACAGTTACTGAAATTAGTAAAGGAAATATAGATGAAAATGAAACATTAATAAATTTAAATGCAGAGAAACAAGTTGATAGTGATGATGAAATATTAGAATTTAGAAAAGATGTTGATTGCGAAGAAATACTCCGACCTAACTTGACGAATTGTGAAGAAAAAGAGGACACGAGAATATCATTTGTAACTACTAGAAACAGCAATATCATTGAAAGGAAAAGCTTGATAAGAAATAGAAAGACTTCTATTAAGCCAAGAAGAAGTAGAGTTTCCAATCGAAAAAGCTCTAACTTGTCTAGAGAAAGTATGAGACATAGCCCAGAACCTTCCAGAAAAACATGTTTCGAGAAACCAGTAATAGTTCTACAGCCTGGAAAGAAGTGGGAGAGATCTCTGAGTATTTACAGAAGAATGACTATGATGACAGATCATTTTGATCAGTCTATTCTTGAAGATGAACCCACAGAAAGCAAAGGAAGGAAATACAGGCAAAGTGTTATTGAGACTATGGAAAAACAACAGTTAAATGGTAGGTACATTTTAATTATTTATTTATCATCAGATAGATGGCAGAAACCTTTTTTTTTTTTTTTTTGTTATCATAAATTAGCTTCTGTCCTCGTGAAATTTCTTGTCCACCCCGAGCCCCGACCCACCTCGTCGCATCGCATCGCCTGTCCGCGCTATTACTTCGCTTTCGACGCATTAATTCTGACGTTTTATCTTTTTGCTTGGCTCCTAACCTAAGGGTCCTAGCTATAGCTTTCCTCAACAATTGGGCTATCAAATGCAAAAATATTTTTTCATATTCGACTGGTAGTTCAGAGATTAGCGCGTTCAAACAAACAAAAAAAAATCTTCAGCTATAGATAGATTCAAGACAGTTCTGCTGCACAACCTCATTGCGCCTATTTCTAACTATTTGTTGATATTAGTCCTAGTAATCGAACCTAGGACGTACTTAGTGGCTAGATCCGTGTTTGTGAACACTTTATTAATTTATAGAATAACATTTAATATTTCTATTTTAAAAAACATAATTTATACAATCTCTTTTGTCTAAGTGATTACTGGCTGGTAATAGCAAATAAAAACAAATATACAAAAAAATGGAACAAACTTGACACATCCATCCAAAGTTTCAGTGTAATGTCAGGTTTGTTTTTTTTTTTCTGCGAGAAATTTAAATTATAGCTGTATATTTTCATTATAAGGATTGAATTATTGCAGGTTCCCTACACAATGAATCAATCAATAGTAGCAGAAGTACATTTGTATCTAAGCCGTGTCGATCTACAATCAGAATTGTGAAAGTGAGTAATAGTAGACTTACGCCCGTTTTCACCAACCCTAAGTGACACTTAAATGAATCCCTAAATATTATTGTATTGCACTGTAGGATTTTTAACTCAAGCCTAGCGTTGAAAATCCAATAGTGCACTTTTATTTAGGGATTCATTTAAGGGTTGGTGAAAACAGGCATAAAGGCATAAATCGTTTATTACCTGTGGTCCCTCCCGTAGTCCCTGCGAGAAATACAATGCTGCCGAATTAAAATGGTAGACTCGACAATGAGTCGCGACAATAACAAATATGTATCTATTTTTTTTTTTTACATAATTGTTACGAAATCAGATTCTTTTTGTCGCGAATTTTCGAGAACATTTTAATTCGGTAGCATTGTATTTCGCGGACGGACCACGGGTAAATAGACGGACTAAATAGTTAATAAAAGTAGAAAATAGTAGTTTTCTAACTGAAGAACATGCACTTTTCTTTTCAGGATCCTGATATTTCAAGACTGAGTTTATGCAACACAAGTGTATTTGATGATTTCAAAGGTATAATATTGTTTTTCTTCTATTTATCAATTTCTTTTAAACATTTTACTCATATTGTACTACAAAAATTGTGTTTCCGTAAATGCCCACTTGCGCGTTCATGGGTTGTCCTAAATAACTCGGGAGATAACAGCTAATTTAGGGCTAATCAAATAATTCATCGTGCGCCACCAAGTGTTAGAGGTAAACCTAGGGTTACACTTCTAAATATTTAACCCACCGATTTGAGAGAGTTATTTCGCTAAACTCTGGGTTAGTGTAAATAATGTCAAAATAAATTAAAGTTACCTACCCTATTACCTACCGATCACTTATTTTATATTGTTCGACGTAAAAACAGCAACCCAGACTTTATCGATACTCTTCCAAGAGTGTCGATAAAGTCTGGGTGTAAGTGTAAGGTGTAAATAATGTCAAAATAAACGGACGTTATGAGTTACCCCTGCTATAACTTATTTGTTATTAAACCCCCTAAAACATATTTTTCCTTAACTGACGTTTTCGTCACTAAGGAAACCACATTCTTGACGATTATAATGAAATGTCGTAAAAGAGATGGGTAAACAATTTCCGTTCATTGTTCGTTCATTCATTTTTGTCGTATTACTTTAGGCTGGCCGCATACTGGTTTCTTTCCTGATCAGGAATTCAGATTCGGAGACCCGAACGCACGCATTTCATACAAAATTATCTAGGCACAAACATTCTTATATTCTCTGAACAGAATTCAGTGCAATCGGGTCTCCGAATCTGCAGTCCTAATCAGGAATTCGTACATAAGCGGCCAGCCTTATAGGGGATACTGGTAGCCCGCGTAATTAAATTTTTCTCAAGTTTTGTTTTTTGTAATTTGCAAGTCAGTGTTAGGTTGTCCCGACTAAACGTGCAAGTGGGCTTGTGCTAAGTTAGAGTCATTAAAATTACATAGTTCAAACTCGGGGTTGAAAGATGCTTGAATGAAAGTATGACAATTAAAAAAAATTACCTACATATTTTACGAATGCTATTTTTTTTTCGAACTATACAGGGCGTCCCACGACTTTGCCACATGGAGGGAAAGTACCTTAAATACTGTTAGATAGAAAAAATTACTGAAAAAAGACTTCATTTTTATCTTAAAAACAATACAAACTGCATTCAAAGAATTTTAAATAATCGCCTGTCTGAACCGGGAATCGAACCCACTAAATTGAAAAAAAAAAAAACTGTAATTTTACTGTACACATTCACAAACTGAAAATGAGGTTCACTAAAACAAAAAAAATAGACACTTGAAAATGGAACACATATTTTTTTTTTATAATCAGCCAACCGCATTGTAACTGTGAACACTTTAATTATGTTCCTATCACATTATTATTTTATCATGAAACTATAATAAAGTAGAAAGTAGCACATAAAGTCAGTTGTTATAAGCGCAACATAGTCAGAAAGAAAAGGCTATTAATTATTCTGAACAACATTTTAAATTAAATCTTAAATTTCATGGTCTTCCTTTTATTTTAGATGCTATGTTATTTAGAACAAATAAATGTATATGAGCCTTTCGATCGGTACAGTAAAATTACTGGTTTTTAGGGTTCCGTACCTAAAAAGGAAAAAACGGAACCCTTATAGGATCACTCGTGTGTCTGTCTGTCCGTCTGTCACAGCCAATTTGCTCCGAATCTAATGGACCGATTAAGTTGAAATTTGGTACACATATGAATTTCTGTGACCCAAACACGGACGGGTAAAGTAAATAAATTAATTTTGAATATAGAGGTCACTTTTGGGGGGCAAATAAGAAAATTAAAAAAAAAAGTTTTGCAAACTACACCATGTGGCATGTCAAATGAAAGGGCTTACTATGAGGGTCTCAAAAATATTTTTTTTATAATTTTAAAATAAATTGTTTTAAAGTTATTTAAGAAAGACGAAAATTGACCATTCCCCCCCCCCCTTATCTCCGAAACTACTGAGCCTAAAATTTTGAAAAAAATACAGAAAATAGATCTTTACTTGTAGATTACAGGAAAACCTATAAGAAGTCTGTGGTCTTAAAATAACATGGTAAATCTATCAATATTGTGAGTACAAACTTACATTTACAGTTGGAATTTATGGGAGAACATGTTTTTCAACTACAATGTTAAGTTTGTTCTTAACATAAATTCATCCCATCTACGGAATCCTTCATTGTGCGTGGTCCGACACGCACTTGGCCGGTTTTTTTTTACACATTTAACGGGTCCGGTTCAGACAGGCGAAAAAATTAAAATTCTTTGAATGCAGTTCGTATTGTTTTCAAAATAAAAATGAAGTCACGCCCTGTATAGGTATTTATAGTTTTTCCTTTCGAGTAAATGGGTCGCTCTTTTTGATGCCAATAATAAGATAAGTTTTGGATTTTCACTTTTAATTAAAAATGTACTACCATTTTGTCGAAGAGTACCATAAATTGACAACACTTTTTGTAGTAGTTTCTATTGTATTGCAATGGTAACACTCAAAATCTTGTAATTTAGGTTTTGTATTCTAGATTATCTGTGGCCGTTCTGTGCATTTCGTGGAAGAAGACGCTTCGTGTGGTCTTTGTCCATAATCATTTTTATTTTATTTTTTATTTGTAACTGCGTGTTTCAAATTAAATAATAGTGAATTTAATATTTAATACTATTACAAGATAATAGTAGAAAGACATTTTTGAAAGTGACCATTTGTGTTTGAACGCTAAACGTAATAATTGTGTCTGGTGTCTGCCATTGCGTATCCGTAACGGGATAACAGCTTGGTTCTACGCCCTTTGTTCTAATAAAGTGTTAAATCAGCCAAGTGCATGCATCTTTCCCTGCAATACACAGGTTAGTTTCCAAATCGTTGTGATTTTCGTTCCTTTTATTTTGCCGTAGCGTGATTTCGTTGCGTCAACGAGACGATTACGCACGGGGGAAAGTACGTTCAAGTACTTCCTACTTTGTGTAATGAATGTCATACACCGTGGATTCGTGAATGACGCGTTGTCTTTTTCAGGATTTTTGAACGAGGAGTGTGATGATACGATTATCGAATTATCCAATCTCTCGATCGCTGATCAGACGCACGAGGTCACTGTGCTAGACACCTTCCATGATACTTCGAGCCGTATAGCTACAGCAAGGGATTTCGTGTTGCGTCGATGCAGTCAAAAGGACGCGATACTATTTGATGAATGCTATCCGGATACGTGAGTACCCTATTGTTAAATTAAACTTCTGCCCTCACAAATATATTTAAAAAGCTAACTATACTTGGCGGTTAAATAGGTCACGCAATTAAAAGATGGTGGCACTGTTATTATACATCTGTGACCTGTAATTAGGTAGGCGTCGAGACAGATAAGTTGTATGAATGGCTGTGTCCTACATTTTAAAACATAAATATTCAATGACATACCAATATGAGTATAAGGCTAGGCGCATACAAGCCACTGGCTACAGCCACCAGTAGCCCAGCGACAAGCAGTTCACATGCTTGTTCATATATTTTGTATGGATTTGTTGCACTTGTGTGCCTGGTGGCGGCCACCTGCTACAGCAACACTGCAGCAAGAGGCAACAGCCAACGGTGGTTGTGTCCCGTGGCTTGTGTGCACTTACCCTTAGGTTCAAATTGATCAACTGCTCTACTTTTGAACAATCAATGTAATTTAAACTATTTTAATTTGTCCATTACACAATTTGATGTCATTGGAAGTAATAATGCCAATCTGAAAAAGTCTGAAGTTGTAACAAGAAGTCTTTATGTAACTGTTACAGTCTCAGCTGAGTGATTTAATTGTTATGTAGAATAAAAGTAATAACTCGGTTAGTTTTACTTATTTAGTGTTACATAAACTCTTTCACAAAATATTATTTAGTCAGGAAGTAAAACCCATACAGTAATTTATTCCTAGAGAATTGAACCTACAAAATTACACAGAACATGAACTTAATGGGTCATAGAGTGAATGTCTTTTAAATTGACCTTTCCAAGGTACACTAGGGTGCAATGTCCTTTACATTTCATATGTTTGCTTAATTTATCTACTTCATTTACCAGCATACTACAGTTTGTTATTGTTTGTATGTTGTACATTACTCACAAACTGCGAAGTAAGCTTGAAGGATGTTTTTTGTTTTTCCCTCGAAAGAGGAAAGACAAATAGTTATACATGGCCTTGGCCAGGGTTATTCCATGTGTGTTTTTGGATGTTCGTCAAATGTTTGCAGTCTCCCAAGGAAAAATATTGTATTGTCTTATTTATAAAGATGCTTTTACTAAAACGCTCTATAATTTTATGCTGTCTCATTTTATGACAATGGCAGGTAAGATTTGTTGAGTGTGTATACTTTATTGATGTTTTTATAAATAAAAGGAGGAAGGAGGTTTACATTAAATTCATTTTCCATCACGCAATGCACAAGAACTTATCAAGTTTTAGTCATATGCATGAACATTGTATCCTGAATGGCAGTGAATCACTCTTATTATGCATTAGTCAATGTGTACAGCTAAACAATCTATAATGAGTCTGCTAACCTATATCACTATCTCCAACAAGTTTCAACATTCATGTACCCTTCAGTATGAGTTATTGAAAAACTAATTTTCATTGAAAACTCAATAAGTATTTGTTCTGATTCAAGGTTGCAAGTGTCGCAAGACATAACCTTGTCAATTATTCAATAATGAACATCATATCATGTTCATTTTAGCAATAACATTTTCTAGAATAAATGGTAAAGAAATTCTTTGAATTAAACTCAATTTGTTTATACAGTTCTAGGAGTGAAAGTTGTAGATTTGAATTGAATATATCTTTGAATAGTGTAATCATGTGGTCAAATCTTTATAAAAGAAACCACAGACAAGGAATATAAATTAGAGAGTATGAGTGAATGTATAAGATTTTTTTTTGTAGGTTGATTAATTTGAGTAGGTACCACTTGCTTGCTTGCTTGCATTTGCTTCTTTGATAATACAGCAGACAACTTGAGTTTGTGTCACTTAGTAACTGAGGATTTCATAACACTTGTAAGTAAGCAGTTTTGTTAATTTAATGTCATATTGACTCCATTAAAATTAGCAAACACAGTTTCAATGCAAAATATCCAGCCCCGTTAGGCATTTCAATGATTTTATTAAAATGCATGAAACTGCATCCAAACATTATGATGACTTTTGGTTAACCTTTGAAGTCCCGTACATCTTTGTGCCTTTTTATTTTTCGACTTTTTAATAGGGGCTGTATTTTACATCAGTATTATCATCTATCTCACAATCAAGATTGTTCAAATAAACACACCTAAGGTTTCATCTTAATCTAATCAGGAAATTAATGTGTAGTGTGTGTTCTGTTTCATTTGTTTACATAAGAATGCTTATCAAGCAGCACAGGCTGTTATAAATGGCAATGGATGTCCTAGTACCATTTAAAATAATATTTGGCTAAGCATTTTAAATTCAGTATGACTTGAAATTTCTTAATAAGATTTTAACACTCTTTTTATTTAGTAGCAACCTACAGGTATGCTTGACTCATAATGATCAATTTGTTAAACATAGAAGCCAAAAATGGATGGGGTGCTATAAGTTTGAAGCCTTTGTCAGTCTATGGCATTGTAGCTCCCAATTGGATGAATCATTTTCATTTCTGGGTTTTGCAATGAATGTTTATTTTATTGTTATTTTTATTATTGAATGTTGGTGAACTGTCAAAATTAAACCGATTCCTCCTACCAATTCAATAAAAAGTCCAGCATATCTGGTAACTAAGCTACATCTCGTACCTTTTTCTATAGCAACTTCATAATTATAGGTTGTTGAAGAACTGCCACAAAATCGGCGAAGGGGTGTACGGCGAAGTATTTCTGTGGCGCGCCAGAGATGGTCGTGCTCGCGTGCTGAAGATTGTGCCCATCGCCGGCACGCTCAAGGTCAATGGGGAGAGTCAGAAGGACTTCCACGAAATCATATCTGAAATTGTGATTGCTATGTAAGTATATTCTATTTTTTGTTCAATGTTAACTTTATAAGGCATTGTACCTAGACGTATGTCTGGAACATAGTGCAATGTCGACTAACAAAAATGTTTACGCACGAGAACTAATTTTTCTCGCATATTAGTAAATGCGGCTTTAATGTAAATCCTCACATTCAATGAATCCTAACACAAGCTATAAATAAACCTAGTACAGTCCGCAAGGCCTAAGCTGAGCTTTGCATTTGTGTGAGTGATCAAACAAGCGGAGTTGCGTCGCGCGAGGGATGCACCACGCCTCAGGCCGATAAGCAAAAAGCAGTATAAACCAGTTTTAAACCAAGAAAAGGACACGTCGCGCTCTAGGCCGACGTCACACCTACACTATGTGCAGTCGCACAAATCCAAAGCTCAGCTTAGGCCTCGCGGACTGTACTTACCTATGTTATTTGGGATGTAGATGCCACACATACACAATCAGGTTCTTGCTGTACGACAACCGACGGTTACTAACTAAAAAGAGAGCATAGGTAGGTACTAATATACTAAACAATTCGCTACGAATGACCTCTATATCTTGACTTTACTTTAAACTAGGTCACGCAAACAGCAATCCTATAACTTTTAATACGGCAATATGTTAGATTTATGGAATCTTGCGACGTTAACACCGTGTCTATTGTGTCGATTCCTCTGCCAAAACTACCGTTCTGACCTTTATCCTAGCAGTTTGTTAAAGTAATTCAAATTTATGACGCACACGCTAACATCCAGAGCTTTCAACCTCCCTACTTGGCTATTGTTTGGACATTTGGCACTCAATCCAAGGTCCTTACCGACTACGCCGAATAAGGGCGACGCGGTCCTGTTTCGTGTTATTTTAATTCAGGGTTTGAGTTCAATGTCAACGTGAAGTCGGAACAGAATTTGGTGTAATTTTCACGAATACAACATTCATTCAATTTATATAAATGACTAGATTCTGCCCGCGATTTCGTCCGCGTGAAATAATCGGTCCGCGCCTGCGCTATGACTTCGTTTTCACTTAGCGCCTATAACCTTCCTCGAGAATTGGGCTATCAAATTCTCTTTTCAAATCCGACTGGTAGTTCCAGATATTAATTAGAGAGTTCAAACAAAGTCTTCAGCTTTATTATATTAGTATAGTTTGGAGTAATTATCAGAACAAAATGGTGAAAGAAAACAGCATGTCCTATAGAACCAAAAATTCGAAGACGTGACCCACACTAGGCCCGCGTGTTGGATTACGGCCCACTCCCTCTCAACGGACAGGGGGCCAGTGTCCCAGCAGTGGGAACGTTATTGGCTGATTATGTTATGTTATGGAGTAATTTTCGTGAGACACGACCACTTTCACTTTCAAAAATCGAGCGTCTTCGACTCGAAATGAGTTTGCAATTGCAACATAATGGTTATGAAACCGTTCGACGATCCTTCCTGTCGAATGACTAAGTGATATTAGGGGAAATATAGTTTTGGATAATTAAATTTATCAGCTACCAAATAAGCGTTATCTAGTCAGGCCGACCAGTTATGTAATCTATTGCTATCATAAATATATTATTATCGATCATAATAATAAATGTCCTTGTGTGTATATTTTGCGCAAACATTAATTTCCTAATTGAGATAACAATCATAAAATTATTTGAGTACTGTATGATCACAGACATCTCCTGTGTAATTAACTGATTTTTTTTTTGAGGAGCTCGTGCTAAATAATAACAGCCGTACAGATCGATCCATCAGGTTAAGCTGCGCTTGCTGGGGTTGGTCCGTGGACTGGTGACCATCTTTACATACCGAGACTCCTCCGTGCCTCGGACAGCACGTTAAGCCGTTGGTCCCGGCTGTATTTCGTGGATCTTTGACAGTCGTTACGGGTCGTCAGAAGCCCGAAAGTCTGACAACCAGTCTTACCAAGGGGCATCGTATTACCCAGTAATACCCATACGATCTCCATATAAAATACTGGTATTCAGCTGCATCCGGTTAGACTGGAAGCTGACCCCAACATAGTTGGGAAAAGGCTAGGCAGATTGAATTGTTTGTTTAACTATGTTAAATTTTTATTAAATATCACTACACACACATATCGCTACACTAATTTATCTGGGTCAATTTATCAGTTTCGTTGCCGAGTTGTAAATTCTAGTCTAGCCTATAAGCATAATTTATGCCAAAGAAATATCCACTTAATATCGTAGCAGTAAGTGTTGAAGTGACCCATTTTCGTTGCAAATAAAACAAAACACACTGTTTGCCGCTAATCTATGCGCTACGATCTTGAGCATAATGGGTCACTTCCGCAATCAAACGATGAGTTAGCAACATATTTATATAACAATCATTGTTCAGTTCCTTATGTACTGATTTCATCATCTCAGCCTATCGCAGCCCACTGCTGGACATAGGCCTGCGCCAGAACACCCTGTCCTCCCCCTTCCAACATTTTAAGGTCGTCCGTCCATCTAGCTGGGGAGCGCCCCCACACTACGTTTACCGATACGCGGTCTCCACTCCAGTCGTGAACTGATTTATTTATTGTGTTTTAATTATGTAATTGTTTTCTGAGCAAAGCTGTGATTCCCTCTCAAAACTTTTAGAGCCCCCGCAGACAACTCTTTCTATCGGCCGATAGTTGAGTCGGTTATACTGTGTGAAGATGTATGCAAGCGCGCACATTATAACGATCGAACTTGGATACATCTTCACACCTACTGATGGAAGTCTGTAGTCTGTAGAGAGTCTTAGGGGGAGTTAACGTAACGCCCTTGAGTAGTTATAATTATCCTCAAAAGCATTTGATGTACGAAAACTACGCTACAAGTTCACAAAGATTTTAAGGGTCTTCTGAAAACTTGAACAAAGTCTGCTTTTGTTATGTAATTTTCCGAAAAACGTACCTAACAAGGTTTCATAATGAAGGTTGCCATGTTATAAATATATTAGGTACTTATGTGGTATTAACCTATGTTTTCTTCAACAGGGAATTGAGCGCACTACGCGCTCCCATTGCCGAAATTAATCGCCATTTTGATGAAGGAAAGGACGTTGAGGCGCTGGATCTACATGATATAGAGAATGCCACAGATATATTCAATGAGGTTAGTGGATATAACTTTCCTGCCATCATCTTCATCAGTCTATAACAGAACAGTTCACTGCTGGACATCTAGGCGTTTCCAATCGCACGCTGTTGAACTATCTTCCATTTTCTACCAGCCACCCTCGACTACTATGTATTTGTATACAGGGTCAAATTAAATTAGCTAGAGAAACTCCGCAGACGTGACGTGATGGGTATCGTAATGGTATATACGAGGGGGGATCAAAAAGTAGTGAGAATGACATACTCTTTGGTAAGAAAAAAAATAAATACTGGCAGGCATAGCTCAGATAGGTACATATTTGTAATATTAATAAAGAAAAAAAATCTTCGATTCTCTTTGGTTTTTTTCTGAATGTAGTCATTTTGTTTGCTTCGTGTCGGAACGTGTTCTCGAAAATGGAGAAAAACGAAATGCGAGCAGTTATTAAATACCTCTGTTTAAAAAAGTTAACGACGCAAGAGATTCATTGCGATTTGGAGGCAACATTAGGAGAGTCTGCTCCGCCTTATTCCACTGTCGCAAGGTGGGCTTCTGAATTTCGAGTAGGGAGAACGAGCACGGAAGACAAACATCGTTGCGGCCGTCCATCGACGTCAGTCACCCAAGAAAATGTTGCGAAAGTCGAGAAAATTGTATTGAGCGATCGAAGAGTTACCATCCGATACTTAATTCAAGAAACGGGCATTTCATATGGAAGTATTCAATCCATATTGAAACAATCTTTGAATATGAGAAAAGTCTCCGCAAGATGGGTGCCGAGAATGTTAACCGACAGTCAGAAACAAAATTGACTTGACATTTCGAAGATATTGTTGGACAAGTTTCAAGAAGATTCTGAAAACTTTTTGTCTCGTTTCGTAACAATGGACGAAACATGGGTCGATCATTTTGATCCCGAGACAAAACAGCAATCTTCGCAATGGAAACGGCCATCATCACCGACCCCGAAGAAGTTTCGTGCCGTGGCATCGGCTGGCAAGGTTATGGCCTCAATATTTTGGGACTCAGAAGGGATATTGTTGATTGATTACCTGGAGCGTGGAACCACTATTACAGGCCAATATTATGCAGCTTTAATTCCTAAGTTGAGGAATGCCATCAAAGAGAAAAGGAGAGGGAAACTTCGAAGGGGCGTGCTGTTTCATCACGACAACGCACCCGCGCACAGGTCGGCAGTTGCGATGGCTGCCATTCAGCAAGCTGGCTTCGAATTGTTTGACCACCCCCCTTATTCACCAGATCTGGCGCCTAGCGATTTTTATCTGTTCCCCAAATTGAAAGAATACTTAAGGGGAAACAGGTACGAAGACGATAACGAGGTGATGGATGCCGTGGAGAGCTTTTTGCAGGAGTAAGACAAAACTTTTTTTTTTAAAGGGATTGAAGTCTTGGAAAAGCGGCTGGACTCGGTGTGTAGAGAGACTCGGAGACTATGTAAAAAAATTAATTATTAAGTTATCAATAGTCATTATAATCTATCTCATTCTCACTACTTTTGATCCCCCCTCGTATATATATGTATATATGAACAGGACAAACAGATTTTCTCAACTCATACTTCAAGTAACAACACTACCGTCGGTCATTGACCTCCAAAAACAAACATCAAATCGTTTTTATTTTATCGTGTGATATTGACACCCATCACGTCTGCTGAGTTTCGCTAAGTAATTTACTTTGACCTTGTAGACGTAAGCTTGAAGGTTTTGTGTTACATCCGCGGGCGACAGCGCAATCGATACTCGAGTCCTTGACACTAGTCGGAAGAATGTTTTAGTCGGTAGGAGTCTGACGTAACCCAAGGATTATGTAACTTTAGTTATCCCCGAAGCGGAGGGAATCCATGACCAAGTTTTCTAAGAATAAAACACTTGTTAGATACTATCGGAGTGAACAAATACTAGCTTGCTTACTCACACTTTTTCATCAACTTGATTTGTTGACCTCCAAACATGATTTGTTCTGTCGACCAAAGTTCAAGACAGTAATTTTTCTTAGTATGTAATATTATTCAATGAATCTAACGCGCGAGAAATATTTAGGTCTTACATCATTTGACATCACCTCATTCAATCCTGCATTCAAACTCTTTAGTTCATTAGTGCAACCCAATGACGTAAGTTTGCGAAAAATGATACGCGAGACAATGGGTAGTTTACGTAATGTAATTGTTTGAGATGTGAATTATTGGAAACTGATAAATGACGCGACCCGACCGAATGCTTAGCAACAGAACTTGATGCATTCTTTACTGACTTTATATGATAAATAACAGATACGTGCTTAGATAAGTTCAACGTTTAAAATTAAATGATAAATGTGTTCGGGAAAAAATCACGTACGAAAACATCTCGATCTCAAATATCTGGTAGGTCAAATCAAACAATAATATTTATCCCGTTGAGAATGAACTCTCACAGAATACAGACGTCGCTCAATTTAGGTCAAATGAGTCAATAGTCTGAAAGGTTAAACATCTCCATTAAATTTTCCTGTAATGACTAACACAAACAGCTCTGAATTGCGTCCATACAATTTTCCTTTATAACTAGATCAATATGAATCGTTACCATTGAAGGTGAAGTGAAAAACACCAACATCGAGTGTATTATAAATAATATGCTACGTATAGTAATTTGTGATAGTACGAATGGAGCGTGAACATTGCAGGGCGCTAATTGAACTGTCGTATCTTATTGTTTGACGTTTGCGTTGATGTTATGAATTACTGGCGATTCCCCCGGAATTTCTGAGTTCATACGAAACAGGGAAAAATATTGCATGAATTGTATTGTGATTTCCAGGGAATTATTTGTTTTTCCTTCTATCATGAGGATGGGTTTGGAAGCAGCATTATTCTATCCTCAATGATACGTTATTTTAATCAATTAACTGTGGCATTTTTTCTTCACGACCATTCATTGAATAAATCTCATGCTGAAGTCGAATTAAAAGTTAATCATTTCATCCACGTTTTGGCAACAACAACGTTGTTAGGCATTGATCGATCGTAAATATAATCAGTATTCAAGTCATAACGATCCCAATATTTTCGGAAACCTATTTGCATTCCAAGACTTCCAAACGTTCTGTAAATTCGGAAACAAAACTGATACTTGAATACAATGAATTCAATTCTGTATAGTCCTTTCTCAATTTTGGTCACGGTATGTGGGCCTTTTTACCTGTTAATATTGTGGTTCCCAATCTTTTCTTGGCTAACAACCTAATTGCGTAATTTTGACAGTTCAACAACATTCATTGCGTTATTTATGTTGTCGAGCATACAAATTTTTCGAACATAAATATGAAACAATGTATTCACAATTTGCTTCAAAATTATTCAGATTCTGATTGGTGGTGTGTTACGCAATTAGAAATTAGTGCTGGGACCACTTTGATTTCTTTGTTGTTAGCAGGGACTACGATGTACAAGAAAAATAAAGTGAATCAATCCGAAAATAAATTCAATATTTAGTAACATGCATTAACCATATTATTTTAATAGAATTAGAAATCATATCATTTTTAGTAGAAAGATAGATAAATTTTGAATCAATAATTACTTTTGAGCTTGTATCTTCTGCACAAGTTCGGTGCGACAAGACAGGCGATGCATTCGAAATTTAAAATCGTTCGCGGACCATATTTTGGTTCTACGGATACTGGTGGCCCGCGGACCACTGGTTAGGAACCACTGTGTTCAAAGGTCCCCCTGATTTTTCTTTCTATAATAATAGCTTGAGATTTAAGCCGTTGGTTCCGGCTGTCATTCGCATTACGGGTGGTCAGAAGCCCGAAAGTCTGACACCCAGTCTTACCAAGGGGTATCGTATAACCCAGTCACTGGGTTGTGGAGGTCAGATAGGCAGCTGCATCCGGTTAGACTGGAAGCCGACCCCAACATAGTTGGAAAAAGGCTAGGCAGATTGATTAAATAATAGCTTGAGATTTATTTTTACCTGCGTTACGACGACTTACGTCATCTTTGCCCTTTCGGGTTATTAAATTACAAATTGAAGTGGGCGACTTGGCTTTACTCATAATCGTTTTTTTTTATCAGCCAAGAATCGTCTAGTAAATTTGTTTTATTATAGAAATATGCTTTATCTATGTTGGTATGATTAATTGTTAAAAGCCAACAGAGTACAACGGATTATTTAATCTTTCATCACATTTGTCGATAAGTTTTAGAAACTCTGCGTTTATACATGCAATGTTTCTAATATGCTGTTGCTATACGGAGTTCTTGTACCTATCACGATAAGTTCCCCTAAACGATTCTGTCATTTATTAATTAGATAAAAAACCGACCAAGTGCGTGACGGACCACGCACAATAAAGGGTTCCGTAGTTGGGATGAATTTATCACAAAAACAAACTTAACATTGTAGATGAAAAACATGTTCATACATCAATATACATCACGGTCAATTTTCCAACTGCAAATGTAAGTTTTTAATCACAAAAAAAATGTGATGAAAAGTACAAATTAAAAAATTTCGGACTTTTTCCTGTACTTGTGCTGTGAAACCATGCTTCTTGCCAAATTTCGTGATTCTAGGAGATCGGGAAGTACCCTACCCGGGTTTTGATTTATTTGTGAGTATCAAAATATGTCGCATAAATGGCCGTACCTATTTTTTTATTTCGTTGACTTAGAAGCTTGATTTTTTTAGAGCACCAAGCACGGAAACTACTTATTTGATAGATATTAATTTCAACTTGATACCTCCACGCGTTCCTGAGAAAACGGGTCTTGATAGACTGACAGACAGACGGACAACGAAGAAGTGATCATTATGTAAAGGTTCCGTTTTTTTGTTTTGAGATGCGGAACCATAAAAATGAATGATGAATTAATGATTCTAGAATTTCTCAGTAGCAGCCCGGAGGCCCGGAGTCTGGTTTTGTGCCCAGTTGATGGCGATAGGCTTGCCCGCTATTACATGGGACACAAACATAACTGGGGAAATATGGGTGTGCTATAGGTACACCTCTGCCCAACACTTCGAGGAATATAGGAGTAGTGTCATGTTATGTTATTTATTCATTAGCAACCTTATCCTTACGGTTATAAGCCATTAATCGCAAATAACAACATAATGCCGCATTCGTCATAGATGCATTTAGCATAACGCATAAAACCAATAGCCATACAAAATGAGGTCATTAAAATGCGCGTCACGGAGCGCTTCTACGAAAATGAATCACCGTTTCCAACGTACCACAGTATAATAAAGTAAACAGTATTACATTTTCTTAGAAAACGGCCAAAACGTTGTGCTTCGAAATCTCAGTATACAATGTGTCGTTTTGCATCCTCATCAAATTTAAGGGTGTGGTTTAGACCATCAAACCGAACAATTATTTCCACACCAACATCAACATCCAACCAACATCGTAATCGCGAAAAATTAATCAGCCGTCTCATACATTTGCGTCGAGTAGGTATTGAAGTTTTGGCGATTACGATGTTGATCCCATGGAGAAAGTTGTTTGGTTTGATGTTCTGTATCACACCCTGAAATTTGACGAGGATGCAAAACGACACGTTGTATACTAGTACGCAACAGCTCGAGCGCGCGGCAGTTACGCACCCGAACGGACGCGTATTTATCTACCCAGCGGCCGGCCTCGCCGTAGGTAATTAATTCAAGGTCACTGCCCAGATAGACTACTGTAGCTTTATTATTCTGTGACCGTACGTCAGAACACGTAAAATTTTACTTTCGAATGAATCCATGAATCATTGTATTCACGAAAACGAACAGTGTTTGTTTGTTTGATAAAGTAAGTAGGACGCTTTGTTATCGGGACAAGACATCCCTATCTTGTACCACAGGCAGCTGGCACATAATTTGCGTTTGTTAAAACCAATTATAAATTATGATTAATTAAACTGTCGGAATTTATTTCTTTCTTTCACAATTACTCATTGTCGTCGATTCCAATCATTATCGAGTGCGGTAGGTAATCCTTTGTGGAGTCTTTGTCATGTTTTGTATGAAGGTGCAATTCGCACATAACTCTAGACAGATTTTTTTGTAATTTAGAGGTCGTTCATGCGATTATTACAATAATCTTGATTTTTGTACTGACGCTTTGAAGAACAGCGCTTGTTTTTCAAAGCTATTGTATGATAGCTAGCTGATAGCGCTGACCTTTGTCTCTGATATGTATAGTCTCTGCAGGGACGAATAAATAAGCTTATTAGATAAAATAGTCCTTTTACATACCTATATAATAAAGTCAATTTAAATAAAGCATATTTAAATAAAATAGGTTAGGGTTAGAGTGACCGATACTTAATAAAAGACATGTTTGTACTCATGACAACACACACATTTTACTGTGGGACCAAACCTGAAATCGCGAAAAAAAAATTGCTGTTCCCTTCATTTATGTTCGCATAAATCGTCAAAATGTAGGGAATAACTGATTTTTTTCTTCGCTATTTCTGGTTTGGTCCCCTAAGTTACATAATACGTGCATCACTGGTTACAGGAATAAAACATCATCTACATTTTCCTGTCAGTTAGATCCATGGATCTACTGACATTTTACCTCCATACAGGATATCTAATTTAAAAATCTGCATGCCAACAGGTGGCAAATGTTGCAAGCGCAAGTTGGCACATGCTACTTCCTTTCATCTCGACACAATAAATGCGAGCAGCTGCTGCATATTTTTTGTTGTGGCAACTGGCAAGTGTTCTTACGATTGGCGAGCCATCGGCCATTTACGTTTGCCGTTTGTCCGCTGGGATTGAGAAACATGTTTTTGGGAAGCCAGCTTTTTTTTAGAACGATAGGTAATGTACTGACGAATTCTGTTTCGTCATGGAAATCGCAGATACAACAAAAACCGAATGAGCTAGACTCGGTATTTTTAAACCACGTTAGTTTAAGCTTCCTGTTGTAGATTTGATCATTCCCGTTGCTGATTTAAAAATAAAAACGATTTTTTGTGAAATGTATGTTTTTTTTTTAATTATTATTATTATCTATACATACATATTACAAATTAAAGTCGGTTTTCGTGTCTGTCTGACCACGTTGTTCTTCTAATCTATGCAACGAATTTTGATGCGGTTTTCATCATCATTAATAATACATTATTATATTAAGTAATACATTTTTATTAAACTTACTTAAAATAAAGAAATCTCGATGTTTTGTCACTTCGCGTCGTAAAAACCGTGCGAAGCAGGGGCGGGTCGCTAGTCTGTATTATTTTCGAAATCTATAAGATCATATCGCACCTTCGGTAACACAAGGGCACAACTGCACTTTTTGTGATTTTACAGGAGAGCCATTTTAAGATTTTTTTTACAATCAATACCGTTTTATTCTGCTCATACCACCTTGAAGTGATTCATCTTTGCATGAAATAAGCCTTATACTTTTGTTATTCGGTGCACGTATTACACGAGTTAAATATATATTTTTTTTTGAGTTGAATAATTATTCAACTCAAAAAAAAATATATATTTAGTTTTTTTTACATTCAATTGAATGTAAAAAAAACTTTTACAAAAAAATACAACCGACTTCCAAAAACAACACTACAAAGTGAAAAATTACTTTAATTTCGGAAGTCGGTGTCTAGTTAAATGTATTTTTGTTTTTTGCCACCGACTTCCGAAATTAAGGTTATTTTTCACTTTGTAGTGTTGTTTTTGGAAGTCGGTTGTATTTTTTTGTAAAAAAGTTTTTATTTTTCACTTTTTAGTTGTGTACCTACCCCACACAAATTCTAATACCACTATCTGCAAAACAAACTAGAACATCATCCATATAAAAGTGGGGAGAAAATACGTATTATTGAAGCTAACTCAAAAACTACCGAAGCAAAATTAATCAATTTTATATGGGACCAACTGTGATGACTGTTGTGACCCTCTCGAATAAAACAAAAAAAAAACCATATCGGTCCAGCCATCTTCGAGTAATCGGGGAACATACAGGTTCCGACGAATTGACAACCTCCTCCTTTTTGAAGTCGGTTAAAAAATATCTTAAAATGGCTCTCCTGTAAAGTCACAAAAAGTGCTGTTGTGCCCTTGTCTTACCAAAGGTGCGATATTTTGACATCTCTTCTTTGAATTAGACTCGAAGGCGCTACATCGAGATAAGCTATCTTGCGACTTGAGACCACCCAGAAATATAAACTGATAACAACATCATTTATGTTCGTAGGTACTAGCAGTAAGGTGTGTATACGGCAGCTACCCTGCTCGCTTGCTAGATCTGTGGGACCTGTATGACGAGTGCAAAGGCTCTGAGAACGATAACCCGGCCATATTGCCAGCTGACCAGCAGTTCATAGTACTCGAACTCGCCAACGCAGGCCAGGACTTGGAGAGCTATCAGTTCAATAACGCTGAACAGGCGTATGCGTTGTTTATGCAGGTATGTTCGCTGTGGTTTCCGTTTTTGTCGTTGATGTTTTTTTTATAGGCTGTGGCATGTTTTTTTTTAATTTGATGTGTGTTTGGCTGCAAATCGACCAAGATAAATTAGACAACTGGATGGAATGCGGCCTAATGGCTCGCTTAGTATTTCAGATACTGCGTTAGCATAGTTAAAATTATCAGTATTAAGGACGCTGTTACAAATGGGTAGTCAAATCATTACTTTTTTACACAAAAGTATGTTTATTAAATAAAATGCTTTGCATTTTAAATTTTTTTTTTGCCGGAATTGTTGATGTGCATGGTACGATTTTGAACTATAAATATAATTTTAGATAGGTACAATTTCTCAATAAATGTACCGAAGTGAAAATGTTTACTTCGGTTACATTTATTGAGAAAATGTACCTATCTATAATTATATTTATAGTTCAGAATCGTACCATGCACATTATTGCACATCTATCAACAATTCGGCCAAACACATTTTAAGAATGCAAAGCATTTATTTTATTTAGTAAACATGCTTTTGTGTAAAAAAGTAATGATTTGACTTGCCATTTGTAACAGCGTCCATAGGTGGATACTAATATCACGAATGACAGTTGCCTTTATCTTGGTCGACTACCGTAACTTGTTTAAAAATATTGTTGTGAATGTATTAATTTTTTCGAGTATCATTTGTGATTAAAAATCATGTGCATTTTTTGTTGTTGACATACACAATAGAAACTGACTTTCATGAAATGATTGATGGTTTTGTAAAAAGAAAGTCAAGAATTTCCGTTTTGCTTTCGTACATTAGCGAGTTAACTACTCGACGGTTTTCTGTTGCAATCTCGAAAAATATAATTATGCGAACTGCAATTACTCCTTATGATGGCTTCCATACATAATACCATCACTGACAGTAATCAGCTGTTCGCAGCATTAGTAAAGTGGCTGATTATGGGACAGGCCTCCTCTTTGTAAGAGAGAGTGGACTGTAATCCACCACATAGGCCCAGTGCAGGTCATTGACCATTTTTTAAATGAATTTTATCAAAATTTTACTTTGATAGATCTAAATAAACAATATCCATGAAAGATGGCACACTTATATACACACGGCTACATATCAAGCTATACATAACTAGTATCAGCTGACCTCTCACTGTACGGGAATCCTATACAATGCAAGATCAGCATAAATTGGAATTGTATAGCTTGATGTGTAGCCGTGTGTACAAGAGCCATAGTTCATTTTTGTTTAATTTTTTTTTTTTCAGTGGCTCATCTGCATGCAAGCAGGGCCTCCACGGAAGATAAGCGATATTCTAGTTCAAGTTGATCACGTATCTTGACTAGATTATCACTTATCCTCTGAGGTCGCTTTCGCGCGCTTTTCATGTGTCACCAGTGTGTGGATTCTTTTTTTAAAACATTGTTTTATTTTATTGTAGCATGTGTTTTTTTTTCTAACTTTGTTTTTTTGCCTATTTTTGTTGTTGTTGATTGTTGTTAACTTTGATTTTTAGGCTGATAGAAGATTGATATTGATTCTCAATGTGTTTTCTGTATTGATTTCTTGTGTGTAACATTTTTGTATGTGTTGATTGTTTTTCATTGTTCACAAGTTTTTAAGTTTCGTCTAACATATTTTTTGTATTACCAGGTTGCGTATGGTCTGGCAGTTGCAGAGGAGGCGTTCCAGTTTGAGCACAGAGATTTGCATTGGGGTAACGTGCTTATAGCGCCGACAGAACAGAAGGTATGTTGAAAAAATATAGCTTATTATGAAAATAGACAATTTAAACTCACTACAAAATAACAGATCCCTTTTGACAGCCCATATCGTTTCATATGCTAAAGAGAGACAAACATAGCGGGACAAAGAGGGACACCCTCATGTCAAATCAAACTTCTTAGATTGACCAAACTTTGGTATGTAACAAGTAACAACACTTCTGCCAATCATCATTAGGTCACCTCCACATTTCCGTGTGTACGTGTTCCGTGTGTCAAACGACATCATCATCTGCCTAGCCTTTTCCCAACTACATTGGGGTCGGCTTCCAGTCAAACCGGATGCATCTGAATACCTACCAGTATTTTACATGGAGCGACTGCCTATCTGACCTCTACAACCCATTTACTGGGGATTACCCCTTGGTAAGACTCGTTGTCAGACTTTCGGGCTTCTAACGACCCGTAGTGACTGTCAAAAATCTAAGAATGACAGTAGGGTCCAACGGCTTAACGTGCTTTCTGAGGCACGGAGGGGTCTTGGTATGTAAAGATGGTGACACATCCATAGATTAACCGCGGCGAGCGTAGCTTAACCTGATCGATCGACCCGTGCGGCTGTTATTACTTAGCCACAAGCACCTTAGTGTCAAACGACACAATATTACACAAATTATGGGGAAATCTTACAAAAAAGTTGCATTTAACCATTGTACGGCCAATTGGTCATACCACTTGCAATTTAGACCTTACGTAAGCTGTACTATGACGACCGATGTAACACAACTGCTAATCAACTTATTTTCTTTGAAAATTGCTCTAGAAATTGTATTTGACGTTGAATACAAAACCAGTAAAGCAAGCAGTTGGGCGCCGATATCCATGGCAACGCCACCGTTGTCTGTCCCATTTGATCGCGATGGCGCTCATTGTGGCGCGACGGCTCAGTATCGAGCCGTATGCCATCGCCGAGCCCACTAATGTGGCGCTATCGCTCGATCAATTGTCTTATAAAGTAGTATCTTGCTATCTGATGTTTTAGCGCCAGTCATTATAAGTGGACTTTGAAAGAATTACATCCTACTTAGGCCCGCCTGTAGCACAAGTCATTATCGCCTTTTCCACACCGACGCTTACCGCTGCGGTTTAGCTGTGAAACGCGATATTTTCTGTACGATTTGACAAGTTATCGCCAAGTTTTCGCTTACCGCGGCGGGCGTCGTCGATGTGAAAATGGCGTAAATGATTGAACGATAGACGTAAAAGTATTCAAAATCCCATTCTATTTTTGTCAATTGTTTGAAGTTGACAGAGACAATGTTTTTTTTTTTAATTTTTTTTTTTTTGCTAAACACATTTAGTGATTTGCGGTTCAGATGAACCTTAAGTCTTGTTTGAGCAGATGTTATGATGACTGAAGTAGTTCTATACGCCTCACTCACATTAACTCACGTCTTCTTCCCATGGGGGTAGGCAGAAACTGTAGAACGCCACCTGCTACGATCCTCATGACTCCGTTGTGAAAAAAGGATGGTGCTATCGGTCTTATATAGCTCCGTTTCTCTCTCTCTCTCAATGGAACAATGTTTGCTTTAACACATCATAGTAAGGCACCTATGTTTTATGTAGAACATCACCGATAAGGACACTATGTCCTTCTAGCTAGGGTGTCCCCTTATCCCGGCCCGTTATCTAAAAAGATTAAAAATTGCATCATTGTAATATTCAATTATTTCCGGTGCCTGTAGACCGATAAATATGTAAGTATTGCACTGCTTAACTATCACTTAATTTAATTTATCTATATATAAGATTAATTTATACCTCTAATTAAATAATATTTCCCAATAAAGATCAGAAAAAATATTGCACTTTAGTTTGCCAAACAGAGGCAGTATTTATTAATAAATACTGCCTGTTTGGCAAATTAAAGATTGTGTAATATTTATTAATATGCTAAGTTTATTTGTTCAAATCATCAGTAAACTAATGTAACGAAGTTGCCGAGGATAGTCGTATCCAAATCAAAATCATTATTTAAATAATTACTTCTCCTATTTGGAGATTGTTTCCTTTCTTCTGTGCAATGTTTCCACAATCTGTGCCATATATTCCATTTAGATTTTACCAACAATTCATTGTTTGAATGCGTTGTTACATCTGGTCTAGCTATTTTGAAGATCACAATAACAAATACAATGTTTTAATTATATTATTGTATCACACCAACCCAACGCCAGATAGAATTGCCAAGATGTAAATAAACTGCCTAGTGAAAAAAAAAAAAAAAGAATCCGTTGATTTCCCTCAGTAACCGGGTACATAACACTCACGTTTTCCTCAAAAAGAAAAAAAAAAACACGTTCGAATTACAAATTACGCGCCAAAACAGCTGCACTACATAACATAAATTGTATAACCGCCATTGTACTTTGCACCCAATATTCCTACAACGTTTTTAACCTTGCCGAAAGACCAGTCACCCTATATAAGGTGGATGACTTTGCGGACAAACGTCTCGTCTACTCGAGGCAATGTCCTGGGGATGGGTCAATGAACTCACGCAGATAGCCTGGGCGAAATTTTTATCGATAACAATATTTAATTTTGTTTAAAATCTTTTAAGTACCTTTACCTCAAATATTATTGTTTAAAGAGAAAAATAATGATTCAATCTGTGAAATAATCTGTGAATAGGCCTTGTTTAGTACTGTAGTTCTTTCAGTCAGTTTATAAAAACAAGTTAAATAAAAAGAAAGGTCAAATTAAAATATTGGACTGTCTTTTTTTCCAGTGGTTCATTTTACAGTCTATTCGATAGCTTTAACAACGGTATAACTAACTGATAAAGTATCAAATCTTTCTAAAAACACCCTATTGTTAAACCCCGACGGAAACACCAGGGATGTTATAAGTTAAAATGAATGTTCATTTATCTTGTCTACAAAATTTATCGAACTCGTGACCTTGCGCTGTTGTTGTTGTTATTATAATCGCTAATCATAATGCATCGAAATTATGCGACAGATTGTATCGATTATCACCATGTTGCGATTTGTTGCGATTATCAATCAATGACAACAGAATAAAATTAAGATAATTCAGTTTGTAATCAAATTGTGCCATTTCCTGTCATGTAACTTTTTTATGACCTTGACTAAGCCCTATATTCTAGAATGAAACTTAGTCATGATTTCATGATATTCGATGATTTATAATATGAATTTTATAACTTAAATCTCGATTTCACGTGGCCCTAAAAACTGATACTAATAATTTACTGCATTGGTCTGTGCCTACTGTTAAAATTGTCGCCAATATTATTGACATTCATCTCCCAATAAATTATTTGTAGTGCTTGAAACAGACACAGACGGTTTTAGCGTAAGTCACCTAGATCCGACCTCTGAAGGTAGG
This sequence comes from Cosmia pyralina, assembly GCA_946251885.1. Classification (NCBI taxonomy): domain Eukaryota; kingdom Metazoa; phylum Arthropoda; class Insecta; order Lepidoptera; family Noctuidae; genus Cosmia; species Cosmia pyralina. The sequence goes on from OX276353.1 coordinate 23,894,862, forward strand.
CTTAAAGGTTAAAGGTTGCAGCTTTACAGGTTCAAGTTCTACCCGTCGCAAAGTTATTCCACTTATTTTCATTTGGGGGTCAATAAGAATAATGTAAAGAATAAATCGTTTTATCAAATAAGGACTGGCAGAAGTGTTAACCGTTTATTTATATCCAAGGATTGGTTAAAGACTAATAAAACTTGTTACACTACTCTGAATCTAAGAGTTTATTTATTTATTTCATTTGGGAAAACAAACAGTAGTATACTAATCATAAACAGTGTTGTGTTGTTTAGAGCAGCTAGACGAGTCGGTAAAGCAGGAACACCATCCTCTAGCTAATTAGGTTTCCATCTCTATTTAATGAAAGCCTTTTATATCTGTCAACGTGAGGTCTATCGTCTTTTAAGGTCAAGCAATAACACAACTAATATCCAATCTTCTTCCCCAGTACTCAACCTTTGTCCTCCGCGGCCGTTCTCACGTTGTGCCGCGCCGTGGCGTGGCGGCAACCATCATCGACTACTCGCTCTCCCGCGTGTCTCTGCCGCTGGCTGGCGGCGAGTGTGCGGCGCTGTACAACGACCTCGCCAGTGACGACTCGCTGTTCGACGCCGTCGGGGACTACCAGTTCGAGGTGTACCGCCTCATGAGAGACAAGTTGGGGTGAGGAACTGCTCATAATGCCACCGTTTATCGAAAAGCCTGATCAGGAAATCAGCTGCTCTCAAATACCTAGCTGTTGTGGCTCATTGACTGGTGAAGTGCTGGAGCAATGTTGATTTCTGGTTGCAGGTTCAATATCTGGAACCTGAAATTAACATTGCTACTCAAAATAAAATCGAAAGTAAATAACCGTGTCTCTCTCTGCGCGCGTTAATGCTTTCTCAGACTAATGGAAGTTTATTTATTTACAACTTTATTTTAACAATAAACAAACCAATGTAAGAAGAGAGTTGACAACAGGTTAAATATAATAATAGATTTTGAACACCAGCACCCTAATTGCGTAAAACAGATCGATCGAAATTTGAATAATTTTGAAGCAAATTGCTTATCCATTGCTTCATGTGTTCGAAAAAATTGTCTTCTCAACACCGTAAATAAAGCGAAGAGTGTTGTGAACTGTCAATGTGTAGTAATAATAATCTGGCTACTGCATTGAGTTAAAACTTCCTCGTCATTCACAAAAGTCGTTTGCTAGATAGCTAACATTTAACGCAACCATCTGTCATTGATTTCTGGCCATGTGCCATCCGTCGGAATCTTCAATTAAGAGTAAAGAGCACCACTTTAAGATCATTTCGATGCTAAAAACAGTAATCAACAAGGACATTCACAAATTGTGTGCTCTTGACGCAAATCTCCCAAAGGTCGTTCGTTATTAATTTATGACAGGGGAATGCTCCCAGTGACCATGTTTTGTATTATCGACTTCCTGCTCGTTTTCCCTCCACAAGACGTAGTTGCGATAGCTATGAATAAAATATGAATTGATAGCAGAAGCCACGTGTAGCAACAGTTTATGCAGACACGTCATACTAAATGACGCAAGGAATATTGAATATTGAACATCTGATAATATTGATCTTTGCTTCGGGTAAATATTTGTAGATATCGTAGATAATATTTATAAGTAATTTAATTATTTACATACATAGTAGTAGGTAGAGATAAACCATTCTTAAAATGAACGCCTCTCCATAGCGGTTACGTTCACATGCAAAAAAGTGTGTTGACGCAATACACATACTTAATTGGTCTTTGTCGTTGGTTGCTCAGTCGCCGGCGAGGACGGTCAACAACTAAACTAAATAAATTCCTTAAAGACTATACATAATAACACTGTTTTTTTTATGTAAACGTTATTTACCCGACTTGCCCAAACGTCAAACAGCCGGATTGGTCGGCCAACTAGTGTATAAATGACACGAATGCACGTCAGAGCGAACGTGTCGTTCCATACAAAGCGCATGCTCCCCGCCGTACAATGTTGTTACCTGGACTGATCACATGATTAGTTGACCTCTAAGTGCGGCGAGGAGTCCATGTTGACAGTAAGCACGCACATAAATAGTGTTGCAATAAGTATTTCGTCCCACACATTGAAAGAATCACGTTTTGTGGAGGGGCGTTCATTTTTAGAATGGTTCATCTCTAATATTTGTAATAGGGGTCGTTAAAGTAAAGTACCTAATGATTTATGGAGCTACGAGGTTCTTTGGGCGCGTGGTCAAAATCGGAAGTAATGCTGGCATTTTATTTTTTGGAGGTAAAATTTTTACCTCTGACAGCAGCAATCCAACAGCAATCTTATTGTAACAATATAAAGATCACTTTGATTTTGACCAGTGAAGCAAAAATTTTCACTTTGGTTCATTTATTGAGAAACTGTACCTATTTAAAATTATATTTATAGTTCATAATCGTACCTTGCGCATCTATCAACAATTCGTCGAAAACACATTTTAAGAATGCAAAGCATTTTATTTAATAGAATAGAATTTTATTTTGCAAATATGGGTACATAATAGTTCTTAAGATTACATTTAGCTCAAAAAAAGCTTTTTAAAGGTTTTTAATAAAAATACTTTTGTTTAAAAAGTAATGATTTGACTATTCACTCGTAAATGCGTCCTTAATCGTCAAGTTTATGATTCCGGGATTTTATAGGAGATTATCCACTCTAGTTACTTTCTTCCTTGAAGTTTAGGTATCTACTTATTCCTACTTCTGATTATAACACAAACACCCCTGTGTTCTCTCCCAGTTTATGTAATCACTTTTCAAAACTTACTAATGTTGTTCTATCTTCTTTACAGAAATGATTGGAAGAACTTCGCGCCCTACACAAACATCCTGTGGCTGCATTACACTGTTGATAAAATGATAACGGCCCTCCGCTATAAGAGGACAAACACAAAGATTCACAAGCACTATATTGAAAAACTGAAGGGAATCAAGAGTAGAATACTAGACTACGGCAGCGCGGCGCTATTCGTGCTCACAGACAACGAAATATAAACGAACAAATTATGATAATAAACAAAACAATTTCATATGTAAATTAATTCAAACTAGTCTTAATAATGGTTTTAATAAACTGCTGCTATTGCTATAAATCTGACATGACAATGAGTCGCATAAATTATAATAATGTAAATAAAGTTTGCTTCGATAAATTCGTTGAAATGATTGACGCTAAAAGAGTTATTTACAAAGTTGTTGCGTTATTAGAACAGTATCAGAAAGGTGCCTTTTTAGATAAGGTAGTGCCTTTGTTCACATTAATAAATTCATATATTGTGTTCCGAAACCTTCGTTTTATTTTGATCTAGTGAGGTTCCTTACTTCCAGACCCAAGTCATCCTATGCCTTTGAGCCAGCACCTCAAATTCGTAGGAGAGCTGTGGCTGTAGTGACAGCGGTGTGGCTGACACTGGCATGGCCACCATCAGGGATTTTAAATCTCAGAAAATAGGCCACCTAGCAAAGATCTGTTGACCCTTATAACTTTTGAACCAGTGACCGAGAAATTCTGATATTTGGCGGTAAATTTCGACTAATTTTTCGGGTTATCAAAATTAAAATCCCTGAGATGATGGCCGTGTGGCCGTGCATGCCAGTGACAGCGGCTAAGTTTTAAATCTTTAAAGACTCTTCCTACCGCGTCAAACGGGTGGAGAGAGTAACTGCGCGAGAGCAGTCGACAGCTCGAGCGGTCAGTGTACCTATGCGTTTGGTTAAGTTCTGAGGGTCAAGCAGTCGCTGCTTGACCGCACGATGAAATTTCACCGTGCTGCTGTGGAGCAGTCGCAACTGCTCGACCGGTTCCATGTTTGTATGTAAATAGAAGACTGTAGTTCACTATGTGCAGTCGCAGCTTGTCGATCCTGACTGTATGGCTAGCCTTAGCGTCAGCGCAGCAAATTGCTGCCAATTTCCAGTGAAAATATGTGAAAGCATCATAGAAATATAAAAAACAGGAGAAGTGGCATGGAGGCGTGTCTGTGTCCACGCGTTATGCGCACGCTGCGCCTTTACTCGCCAAATGGCCGTCTCCGCGAACTAGTACGCTTTCGACCGTGGTCACGATAAATTATAAAAATGCCGTGTTGTTCAGTGGTTTCCTGCAAAAACCGAATTGATATTAAAAACTTCGTATCTCACGGAATCACTTACCATATGTAAGTAAAAGTATTTTACTGTATTTATCTTTAAAATCATAAAAAACAACAAATCGTAAAATATTTCTTGCTTTTACTACGTTATTTTTGTTTTCAAATATCGCAGCGGCTGTACTATTTTTGCAGCAAATACATTGCTCCTTAACCACTACCTTAAGTATGTCGCTAAGCGACTGGACAAGCAATGTAAAAATAACAAAACGATACTTTATTTACGCGGAGCGTCGCATAGTACAGCCGCTGTGTCTTGCGGCGAGATAGTGATGAGGTTAAGATCCACTAAAGTAGGCTATCGATAATAATGTCGATTGCCCAACGAATATTATATTGCTATTATACCTAGTTTATTTTTCAATTTGTCAACCGTTTTAGCCCGGTTGGAACACTTGAAAAGATGACGTTTAAGTACGGTTGGAAAACCTTTGAGAATGTAAAATAATCTTTTTTACTGTTTTTGATTATTTTACCTAGTTGAGAAATGCATAACCAACGGTCGTAAAGTAAGTTTATTAATGTTTAGGTGGAGTGTTTTTGGGTTTAAATTATCGCATCTTCGTGCTATTTCCTTTTTGGTATTTTACATCCGCTAAAGTCTTTAACTATGCACCACAAGATTCGAATGCGTTGTAGTAATCGGTATGGTTCAGATAAAATATTAGTGATTTTTGCTTAAAATAAGTCAACATATTCATGCTATTTATTTGTTATGCATGAGCATGGCATGTGTTTGTTTTCATATATTTAACTATTTCTTAACTAAGGGTTTTTTTTTAATAACAAAAGCCTATTCGCCTGTTGCCTGCTACCTGCTTACTCATCGTGAGGTTAAGAAGTATAGACCGCGCGGAAAGAGTTGACCGCGCCTTAGGTATGTGAGCGGTGGGATGGAGGAGCGGGGGCGCATTACTCAGTACGTGCGTTGCGAACCGCCGCCTCACCCCTGTCTCAGCGGCCAACTAGTTCCTAGACTATAGACTATAGCATAAGATACTTATTATGTAAATGATAAATAAGTTCTTATAGTACTCGTACCTTTTTAGCTTCCCAAAAGATACAAATACAAAAAAAGAATGGATTGATGCCACAGGAAGGCCACGTAACTGGTTCCCAACAAAATATAGCACCATATGCTCAATTCACTTTAAGGCAGAAATGTTCCAGCCTCTAAAGAAAACTCGCAGGCTTTTTGAATGGGCAATCCCAAAATTAAGAGTACGTCAAGTACTGAACAAATACCTCCACTTTACAGGTCACTGAGTAAACACATCATAACAGGGTTCAAGAATTCCTATGGTTTCACAGCCTAAACCAACTTAACCGGATTGTTTTAATTTATTGATTCGTGTTTTTTTTTTTTTTTAATATACATTTTTTTTTTATTTAAAATGTATAATACTTTCTGGACATATCATTTTTTATTTTATTTTCAGGACCCCAAATTTTTCTTGTACAGTAATAAATGGAAGTATCGATAACTTTCCGTTTTAGTCAATCACTAGCGTATATGTAAAATAAATTGCTTTTTGCACAACACAATAATAGCGACAGATGTTTTTGTGTGAGTAAGTTGTACGGTGCATGGTAAATGCACGCTGTGTGTGACGAGTTAAGGTTTATAATTGATTGTGTAGTATGTTCTGATTTATGAATTGCAAGTGTGTGCGCGACTTTGTATCTATTGCTTTTATTGAACTACATGACGTGTAGTAGTGGCGCGGTGGTGGGGCCAACCTAGCGACATCGGGTTCTGATACATTTTCAACTACCGGGCATATCTCCTTCTTTCATATATCTATGGCAAGCATGCTCGAATAATATTTCAACCATTTCTGAGAATTATACACCCGCGAACCTAGTAGTCACTTCAGAAGATGCACGTTGTCTCGTTTTGATACCTCCGACACGCAGGACTTCACTTGATTATCTGCTTAAGGAGGATGCGCAGTGGTAGCCCGCGAAATTATAATTTTTCTTGAGTTTTATGCAATTTGCAGGTCCGTGTCGGGTTGTATTTTGATCAAAATATGATACGCGGGAATAAAATTGTGTTTACATAATTTTAATCATAAAAATCATCAATACATCTTTCTAAGTTAGATTTCGTGCAGATTCGTCGAACGAACGAAATTAACACTGCACGTGCCCCGGAAAGCACGTTAAGCCGTTGGTCCCGGCTGTCATTCGTGGATCTTTGACAGTCGTTACGGGTCGTCAGAAGCCCGAAAGTCTGACAACCAGTCTTACCAAGGGGTATCGTATTACCCAGTTACTGGGTTGTGGAGGTCAGATAGGCAGTCGCTCCATGTGTGTGTGTGTGTGATAGTTGGGAAAAGGCTAGGCAGATTCATTGATTCTTTTAGTGGCAACGGCGATTTATATAATATTATCAGTAGATAATATAAAACAACGAAGAACCGAACGAACGAACGAGAACGAAGTATCGTTGAATGTATAGTGCTCGTATAGTGTGTACGTTTACCTAATTTCTGAACTTATTTTTAATCTATCGGGTATGGATTACTGATTAGTTCGGATTTCCGAACGGTCAACATAAATGTCAAGTTGTCAATCGCAGCAGCAGATTGCTAGCAGTCAATCGTTATCAGTTTGCCATTTATTTTGTTTCAAATCTTCAAAAATGTATGAAAATAGCAAGAAAATAACAAAAAATAAATAAATGGGAATTTAAATCGTTTCTTTTTAATGGTTCTAGACGTCACTATCAGATTTGATTATTGTTGAGTGTGTAATCATCCCCGTTTAAATATTAATTCGAAGCACCATAATCTTATTCATGAGTTTTCCTTTTCTCTAAGCTGGTGATAAATAGACCAAATGAAAAGTACATATAGGGTAAATATGGAGGCAAGCAATGATTCTTTGTCTGGTAAGTTGCGCACAACGTTTGTAAATAGTTATATAAATTTGGTGTATTAAATCGCGTGTTTTGGTGTAATTCAGTATTATCTCCGCCGTTGACGGGGTCTGCTGCCGTTCTTCTGACTCCAGGTCGGACGAGGAACATCGCACAGGACATGGAAGCCTTAAGACTGTCGCGACAAGACAACCCTTATCTCCAGGTGAGGTTTTTATAATTTTAAAAGATAATTGCGCCTAGTTGCGGAAATATTTCTAATGAGATGCGTCTTCCGCGTAGATTACATGTAAACATTACCGTAAAAGTACAAGGAAGTGTTTGTGATGCATGTTTTCTAATGTTCTTGGTATTGTTTAGGTATTTAATAGGTGAGATTATGGATTTAAGTTTAACTAAATGGTTTTGAAGGCAATATTTATGAAAGATTGATGTTTGAAGTTGTTGTGTAATGACTACACAGGAATTTTCATAAGTAGTTTATGTAATGTTAGAACATGTTTCCTACGATCTACCAATGTAGGTAATACGGGCTGGTATCTGCAACTCCACGACAATGCGCGTATTTTGCGTATGGTCTACCAATGTATTCTCCAATGAGTTTTCTTAACTTTGTTTGGCACTTTACAACCATAAATTGTTGGTTTCCATGCTACAGTTGAATGTGTATGAATGTCCAATTTATAAACCAAAGTAATAGTTATGGAAATGTATTGATAATGGAAGAGGTACTGTGAAGTTCCCAGCTCTTCTCCACAAGAAAGAACCAATTGGAACCGTCCACCTATTTTCTGATGTTTCATAAGTGCCCTTGTAGTTTCATGAGATATAAAATATTTTAAATTGAAAAGAAAAAGGAATTGATAGCAATGCATATTCAGTTCTATAATGTTCCCACTGCTGGGCACAGGTCTCATCTCGGTGAGAGGGAGCAAGCCGTAATCCACCGCACGGACCCAGTTCGGGTTGGTAGATGTCACATATCTTCGAATTTTTGATTCTAAGACATGAAAGTTTCCTCATGATGTTTTCCTTCACAGTTTTGAGAGCGGTGGTGCAATGATAGCAATGAGTGCTTATTAACAGTCTTAAAAGATATTTCTTTGAATTCATAAATCAATGTAAAGTAATAATAATGGAAATAGAACGATGATTACATAAAAGCCCAGCCTTAGGGGGCTAATTTGTTAGGCTCTTTGTACACGGCACGGTTTCTTTACAGTACGGCGTATAAACCGCGCCGTAGAAATAACATGTCTGTCAACAAGCTTCCATAGTGATCCGTACAACACTGACGAACGTGCCTACACGGCGTATAAACCGCGCCGTAGAAATAGTATGTCTGTCAACAAGCTTCCATAGTGATCCATATAACACTGACGACCGTGCCTACACGGCGTATAAACTGCGCCATAGAAATAACATGTCTGTCAACAAGCTTCCATAGTGATCCATATAACACTGACGACCGTGCCTACACGGCGTATAAACCGCGCCATAGAAATAACATTTCTGTCAACAAGCTTCCATAGTGATCCATATTACACTGACGACCGTGCCTACACGGCGTATAAACCGCGCCGTAGAAGTAACATGTCTGTCAACATGCTTCCATAGTGATCCATATAACACTGACGACCGTGCCTACACGGCGTATAAACCGCGCCATAGAAATAACATTTCTGTCAACAAGCTTCCATAGTGATCCATATTACACTGACGACCGTGCCTACACGGCGTATAAACCGCGCCGTAGAAATAACATGTCTGCCAACAAGCTTTCATAGTGATCCATATAACACTGACGACCGTGCCTACACGGCATATAAACCGCACCGTAGAAATAACATGTCTGTCAACAAGCTTCCATAGTGATCCATATAACACTGACGACAGTGCCTTCACGGCGTATAAACCGCGTCGTAGAAATAACATATAGGTCAACAAGCTTCCATAGTGATCCATATAACACTGACGACCGTGCCTACACGGCGTATAAACCGCGCTGTAGAAATAACATGTCTGTCAACAAGCTTCCATAGTGATTCATACAACACTGACGACCGTGCCTACACGGCGTATAAACCGCGCCGTAGAAATAACATTTCTGTCAACAAGCTTCCATAGTGATCCATACAACAGTGACGACCGTGCGTATAAACCGCGCCGTAGAAATAACACTTCTGTCAACAAGCTTCCATAGTGATCCATACAACACTGACGACCGTGCGTATAAACCGCGCCGTAGAAATAACATTTCTGTCAACAAGCTTCCATAGTGATCCATACAACACTGACGACCGTGCGTATAAACCGCGTCGTAGAAATAACATATATGTCAACAAGCTTCCATAGTGATCCATATAACACTGACGACCGTGCCTACACGGCCTATAAACCGCGCCGTAGAAATAACATGTCTGTCAACAAGCTTCCATAGTGATTCATATAACACTGACGACCGTGCCCACACGGCGTATAAACCGCGCCGTAGAAATAACGTGCCGTCAACAAGCTTCCATAGTGATCCATACAACACTGACGACCGTGCGTATAAACCGCGCCGTAGAAATACCATGTCTGTCAACAAGCTTCCATAGTGATCCATACAACACTGACGACCGTGCATATAAACCGCGCCGTAGAAATAACATGTCTGTCAACAAGCTTCCATAGTGATCCATATAACACTGACGACCGTGCCCACACGGCGTATAAACCGCGCCGTAGAAATAACATGTCTGTCAACAAGCTTCCACAGTAATCCATACAACACTGACGACCGTGCGTATAAACCGTGCCGTAGAAATAACATGTCTGTCAACAAGCTTCCATAGTGATTCATACAACACTGACGACCGTGCCTACACGGCGTATAAACCGCGCCGTAGAAATAACTTGTCTGTCAACAAGCTTCCATAGTGATCCATACAACACTGACGACCGTGCGTATAAACCGTGCCGTAGAAATAACATGTCTGTCAACAAGCTTCCATAGTGATCCATATAACACTGACGACCGTGCCCACACGGCGTATAAACCGCGCCGTAGAAATAACGTGCCGTCAACAAGCTTCCATAGTGATCCATACAACACTGACGACCGTGCGTATAAACCGCGCCGTAGAAATACCATGTCTGTCAACAAGCTTCCATAGTGATCCATACAACACTGACGACCGTGCGTATAAACCGCGCCGTAGAAATAACTTGTCTGTCAACAAGCTTCCATAGTGATCCATACAACACTGACGACCGTGCGTATAAACCGTGCCGTAGAAATAACATGTCTGTCAACAAGCTTCCATAGTGATCCATATAACACTGACGACCGTGCCCACACGGCGTATAAACCGCGCCGTAGAAATAACATGTCTGTCAACAAGCTTCCACAGTGATCCATACAACACTGACGACCGTGCGTATAAACCGTGCCGTAGAAATAACATGTCTGTCAACAAGCTTCCATAGTGATTCATACAACACTGACGACCGTGCCTACACGGCGTATAAACCGCGCCGTAGAAATAACTTGTCTGTCAACAAGCTTCCATAGTGATCCATACAACACTGACGACCGTGCGTATAAACCGTGCCGTAGAAATAACATGTCTGTCAACAAGCTTCCATAGTGATCCACATAACACTGACGACCGTGCCCACAAGGCGTATAAACCGCGCCGTAGAAATAACGTGCCGTCAACAAGCTTCCATAGTGCTCCATACAACAAGAAAGAAAGAAAGAAAGAAAGAAAAACATTTTATTTGGGACACGCACAGGAAATACAGTTAAAAAAGAGCATATAAAAGTAACAAAATAAACATTAAAAAACAAAAAAACAAAAAAAAAAAGAAATCAGACTAAAAAAAAAGAGACCTGTGCGAGGCCAAAAAGGCTCCCATCTCAGCATAAAGCTGCGATATTTACAAAATAAATACCGCAACGCTGGTATTCTGATAGGGCCTGTGTGATGCCACGGACATACCCACGGATATCAATTAAAAACACTGACGACCGTGCGTATAAACCGCGCCGTAGAAATAACATTTCTGTCAACAAGCTTCCATAGTGATCCATACAACACTGACGACCGTGCGTATAAACCGCGCCGTAGAAATAACATTTCTGTCAACAAGCTTCCATAGTGATCCATACAACACTGACGACCGTGCGTATAAACCGTGCCGTAGAAATAACATGTCTGTCAACAAGCTTCCATAGTGATCCATATAACACTGACGACCGTGCCCACACGGCGTATAAACCGCGCCGTAGAAATAACGTGCCGTCAACAAGCTTCCATAGTGATCCATACAACACTGACGACCGTGCGTATAAACCGCGCCGTAGAAATACCATGTCTGTCAACAAGCTTCCATAGTGATCCATACAACACTGACGACCGTGCATATAAACCGCGCCGTAGAAATAACATGTCTGTCAACAAGCTTCCATAGTGATCCATATAACACTGACGACCGTGCCCACACGGCGTAAAAACCGCGCCGTAGAAATAACATGTCTGTCAACAAGCTTCCACAGTGATCCATACAACACTGACGACCGTGCCCACACGGCGTATAAACCGCGCCGTAGAAATAACATGTTTGTCAACAAGCTTCCATAGTGATCCATACAACACTGACGACCGTGCCTACACACGGCGAATAAACCGTAGTTTTTCACGGCAAGAAAATCCTGTGCACAAAGGGCCTTAGCAACACTTTATAATAACTAAGCACTGGTGTGCCTATAATTGACAAATGTGGGCATTTTTCTGATTAAATATTTTAATCTCCAGCAGGTTATGGCAAGCAGAGAGAGCCTCATTGAAAGCCACGCCGAGGAGTGTGAGTCAGATGACACCATACTTATGTCACAGGTAAATAATATACAGTAGCTTTTGCCAGCGGCTTCACCCGTGTGGATGTCGGAAATTATCCCACGGGAACCGTATTTCTTTCCGGGACAAAAAGTAGCCTATGTGCTATTGCAGACATTGAAATTGCCAACCAAGCTTTCGCATTTACAATAGTAATAAGATTACTTGTTTTATTATCTTCTTGTCCTTCACCATTTTAGCATAGGAGAAGGCAGGCACAATGTCATAATTATTGCATTCGGAGTTCGGAGATTATTGTATTGGATTCGGACTACCGCTCTAAGGGATGTAAACTGATTCATACAAACATACAACAAATGAAATCTCTGATTTTTTCCGACGTCGACGTAGGAAGATATATCCGTAAACACACTAAAGAGGGGCTCGTGGCTAAGGATTTACAGCCGCACGGGTCGATCCATCAGGTTAAGCTACGCTTGCCAGGTTGGTCAGTGGATGGGTGGCCATCTTTACAATCCGACCGACGACTCCTCCGTGCCCCGGAAAGCACGTTAAGCCGTTGGTCCCGGCTGTCATTCGTGGATTTTTGACAGTCGTTACGGGTCGTCAGAAGCCCGAAAGTCTGACAACCAGTCTTACCAAGGGGTATCGTATTACCCAGTTACTGGGTTGTGGAGGTCAGACAGGCAGTCGCTCCATGTAAAATACTGGTATTCAGCTGCATCCGGTTAGACTGGAAGCCGACCCAACATAGTTGGGAAAAGGCTAGGCAGATTGAGAAGGCAGGCCGCATGGTTTTCAGCAAGGATGAACAGTTTAGCAAAACAAAATACAGTAACAATCTGTTATCCAAGACACTTTTTGTGATGGTAAGCAGTAGATATACTGCAGAAGAGTGCACACACTTCTAGGACTTGCCTTGTTAGTCTAGTTCAGGGTTCGACTCCCAGGTTGGGCAAAGTGTTATTGGAATTTCTCAGCATAAGCCGGAATCTGGACTTGTTCCAGGTTGATGGCAATAGACTCGGGCCCCTAAAACATGGGAAATTAATTTAACATAACTGGCGAATTGCGGGTGTAATATAGGTACACCTCTGCTTAACACTTCGGGAAATTCAGGCGTGATGTTATGTTATCTTCTCAAAAAGCTTAGAAAAAAAAAACAATCCTTTATTTGCGTAAGGGCTGATTTTTCAACAGTCGGATAACTTTTATCTGAAGAATAAATGTGACAGTTTGACATATTTTCTATACAAAAGCTGTCAAACCGCCATATTTATTCCATGAATTATCATTATCATATTATTTATTATATTATTATTATCTGACTATTGAAAAATTAGCCCTAAATAAGGTACAGAGGGATCTTAAAGATGGGGTATATGAATCTCTTATTCTGCCATGCAAATTTACATAATTATTTAATGTCAAAGAAAAATGTATTAGTTTGAATCATGCATGCAGTTAGTAAATTGACACAGACAGTTAGAAGCCGACTATGGACACTACCTATATTGTAACTGTAGGAGTTTTTGATTGTGCATACCCTGTGGTACGTTTAATCAATCTGCCTAGCCTTTTCCCAACTATGTTGGGGTCAGCTTCCAGTCTAACCGGATGCAGCTGAATACCATTATTTTACATGGAGCGACTGCCTATCTGACCTCCACAACCCAGTAACTGGGTAATACGATACCCCTTGGTAAGACTGGTTGTCATACTTTTGGGGCTTCTGACGACCCGTAACGACTGTCAAAGATCCACGAATGACAGCCGGGACCAACGGCTTAATTTGCTTTCCGAGGCACGGAGGGGTCTCGGTATGTAAAGATGGTCACCCATCCACTGACCAACCCCGGCAAGCGTAGCTTAACCTGATGGATTGACCCGTGCGGCTGTTATTACTTAGCCACGAGCTCCTCGTGTGGTACGTTTAATACAGGGTAAATTTTTGAAGTAGGTGTGGATGGCCAAATTCGAAACTATGAGGAATATTGTAATGCTAAATGCAGTACAATCCTTGTCACGTCGAATCCAGCTATTTATTGATAACAGGTTTAATAGGTAGGTAACATAAGAAAAATAAAAAAAGTATTTTGTTAAAAATGAGCTCTTTTCTTTAGTTTGCCGTATGTTATTACTTCCCAGAATTCAATCCTTATTAGCGACGTTATCGAATGGTGTAACAATACAGTGTGTTTTTTTTTTTTCAAAATCAATGGGTTCGATTCCTGGCTAGAAATATTGACTTTTTAAAAATCCAATGATGCTGTTTTAGTTTTCATCATAATCGAGCCCAAGACTCCTTTGAGTTCTTTTCACTATTCCTCATAATATCGGATTTGGCCATCCACGCCCAGTTGAAAAATTCACCTGTGTAGGGATTATATGGCATGTGGTATTGTGCAGTTTCTGCCTGCTCCATTGTGAAAAGAAAGTTTGAATCATAAGCTCACAAATTCAATCCAATATCTAATATCAGTTCTGATTGCTATTTCAGTAAAACAATATTTTTTATAGTACCTATCTACTTAATCTCATGCTTATCTGATTGAATCATAAAAGTCACTACAGGAACTGAAGTAAATTAAATAATAGGTCTTTAAATGAACCCTACCTTACCTATGAAATTGAACGGCAATTTCATAGGTAAGGCCTAATATATTATACAGAATTGAATATCATTGTTGAATCATGCAACAGATATTTATCTGTCTCACATTTTTACGGCTAGTCAAGCACATCTTTTTAATTTTGAACCGACTTCAAAAAAGGAGGTTCTGTATTCGACCCGTATGAATGTATGTATGTATGTCTGCGATTTTCTCAAAAACTAATGAACCAATTTTGAAGATTCTTTCACTAACGTGATCTACATACTTTCAGGAAGGTTTTAGTAAATAATACATTAGGTAATTATTCTTATGTACGAAGTTATATACATAAATATACTGTATTTCCGGCTTTTCGAAACGGATTTTGGTGATTGTTCTTTTCGTTCGTCTTGGGTTTGTGTAATTGTATATTAAAAATGGAAGAATAAATTTACTTTTAAAAAGTAAAAACCGACTTCAAAAACCTAAAACGAATAAAATAACTTTCATAAAAAAACTTCTGCAGTCGATGTGTTCAATTCTTCTATGCACCTTAGTTTGACACCGACTTCAGAAGCTGTTAAGTTTTTTTATGAAAGTTATTTTAGTCGTAGGATTTAGAAGTCGGGATTTACTTTTTTAAATTTATCACATGCTTATATTTTTTCAACACGAAAGTAATTTTATCTTTCCATAACAGCAGAGAATGTACACACGACTACACATCAAGCTATACATTTCCAGTTTACACTGACCTCTCATTGTAAGGAAATCCTATACAATGCGAGATCAGCTTATACTGGAAATGTATAGCTTGATCTGTAGCCGTGCGTACCAATTTTCGTTGAAAAGTGACCAAACATAAACTTCTTCTTAAAAAAAAATGAAATAAAAAAAAAATCTTAACACTATTTTAAATTATTTTTCAGGAATTTGGAAGCACTGCTCTAGACTTCATAGAGGACGACCCATTGACCTTGAAAGAGGTCCATGAGCATATGATAAGGTCACCTCCGCCAACCAGTTGCTGGCCACACGGTAAACCACATTCTCAAATAAAAAATAAAAAGAATCACCCCTTAAAATTGGTTACAGCATTTTTACATAAATTAAAAATATATATTGTGCTAACTATTTCTAATTTTTTCGAATGCTACATAGGTAAATGTAGCAGTTTTAACCATGTTTAATATGCTTTTATTAATACTAACTTTTTAATTTGAATAATGATGGTACTTTTCAACGTGTAATATATTTTTTATCTTTTTCAAATAAAAGTTTTAAATTATAATATATCAATTTTCTTTTTTTGTAAAAGTAGACTAGTAATATTCAAGATGATTTTTTTTAAACGGATAAGTTTTTAATTTATTTGTATATGTATAACGTGTCATTTTGCATCCTCGTCAAATTTTAGGGTGTGATACAGAACATCAAACCGAACAACTTTCTCGATGGGACCAACATCGTAATCGCGAAAAACTGTTCAACTGTCCCATAGAAAACTTCAATACCCACTCGACGCAAATGACACGACCGACTGATTATTTTTTCGCGATTGCGATGTTGGTGCCATGGAAAAAGTTGTTCAGTTTGATTGTCTATACCACATCCTTAAATTTGACGAGGATGCAAAACGACACGTTGTATATCCAATTTTAAAATTGAATGTCTGGAATTTAAAAGAGACCTTGATCCCTGAACTTGTTTTGCAATTTCTTCTCAGATGTAGTCAGATACTTTTTTTTTAACTTCACCTGTAAAAATTAAAAAAAAAAAAAACATTTATATCTATAATTTATCTATCTGTGCCATTAAAGATGTCTTGTAGCGATCGCATAAAAAATGTGACTGCTTTATCTACATATACATATTAGTATGTAGGTCAGACCAGGTGAATGACAGATTAGGTTGATTACCAGGTTCACACAGCATGCTACGCCGCTATCAAATTATATTGTTTAGATAGCTAATCATTCTTTAAAGTCTAGTCGCGAACTTTATACTTAAAACATCCGAAAATTACATCATGTATTTTTGTTTTGGATATATTACCGGCCAAACCCGTTTTCAGGCCAAACCGGTTTATCCTACGCGTGGTCAACCAACTAGCTTAAAAAAAAATGGGCTACAACTACTTTTAGTTAATTTTCGGTTTTGGGCAAAGTTGTATTCCGAGGGCAATGTTGTAAGGTTCTACGGTACCGCGGTTGGTCATACTTCTAATCTAACCTAACCCATTTGGTCGAGGTTCCCGGCTTAATAATCCGGTTTGGCCTGAAATCGGGTTTGGTCGGTGACAAATACATACTTTTTGGTATACCTCTAGGATACTGTTAGAAAAATAGTAGGAAGATTTTGAAAATATTATGATATGATTTGCACGCATAGGGGGATATTATGGCTCAGAAGAATATCGTGACTCAGAAGGAAAGAAGGCTAGTTTCAATTATTGCAATGAGTAAATGATAAAATGGCAAATTGAATCCTTTTCTAAATTGCATTTTGTGAAGCCAACGAAACGTTCAGTCGAATTTATACTTAAAAGCAATGAAGACAAAAAAGTGCTAAGTACGTTATGATTTTCGTTTGTAATTGCTGTAGTTATTAGTAGCGATTGGTCAATTTGTAACCCAAGTAACATTCAGGGTTGTCAAAGACTGTTTTTTTTTTATAATAATATTAAAAAAAAAATAGTCTTTGACAATGTTCTTTCGCCAGATGAAAATGTTGTACCACTAGTTAACATTTATAAACTAGTTAGAAATCCATATCTAAATCCTCAATTCATATCTAAAATCTATTATATTAATCTATTATTATTATTTGTTATCAGAGTAACAATTTCAGGAAATAAATACTAGATAAGATTTCGCTCGTAGTACAGTCTACAACAAAAGTAGGATTACACTATGTAAAGTTTCAGAAGAGATTCATGAATGAAAACTTGCCAATTGTTACAAGACATTGACAGCTCTTGGCTAAATAACATAACAACATAATACTTAAGTTTATTAGTACATAAAAACAACAACACAGTACATAACATACGGAAACAGCTTAGAGGGTTGTAATGCCGAGTTTAAAATTATAGTCAGCTTTCCGGGCTCCTAAACTAGGTAATACTAAGACTTGTATCTTAGAAGTCAGAGATTTTGCGGCTTATTATTAAATAAAAAAAGGAAGATGGTGCGCTGCGAACAGCAAAAGTGAAGCCACAAAACCGTGCTCCTGCAAGTGAAATACACGCTCATTACAATTAAAACCATGCTCACCGCTCTAAGTACGTGACGAGTCGTTGTCTAGATAACATAGTTAACAAAAAATTGAATTATGCCTGCCCGTGTAGTGAAAACATGTAAAAACAATAGCAAATCACATAACAAGTCTCACGGAGTCACTTTTCACTTGCAAGTGAAACCTACTTGAAATAACATAGTTTTTTATTAAATAAACTGAGTTTTAAGTTACTTGGAACAAAAAACCTCAACGAACGAACGCAGTGACATAAAGTGCGAGGGTTGCCATAATACGATTTAAAATTTCTCATTCGAATAAACAAAAAAAAAAAAAAAAGAAAGATATCTTACCCATATAAGATCATTCACCAGATTATAGGGAAACAATTTAACAAATGGCAATCCTTCGACACACACATAGATACAAAGATGGCTTCACTTTTGATGTTTGTGACGCGCCGTCTTCCTTTTTTTGTTGGTCTGAGGACTGAGCATCGAGAATTCAATAGAGTGCATCCCAGCGCGTCAAAAAATTGCTCCGTTTGATTTTGAACTCTTGACACTAAACTATGATATTATGATATTATAAATAAAAAGAGATATACACGCTCCGCAAGTCAAAATCTGGCTATATTTCGTCGTCTTGTCTCTTTATCGCTCCCAACAATAACGACATACCGTCCTACTTCAACGTGTAATCTAATAGTTCAACATTGTGCCGTTTTTAAACATCGAATGTTGGGTAGGTAACCTTAAACCTATCTACGTCTATTTAGTTATAATATCATTGCTAAGTAGTGCGTTGATTCAGCGCGCGATAAAAAAGGCCTTGTTAAAAAAATGGCCTTGTTAGAATAAATGGCCTTGTTAGAATAAATGGCCTTGTTAGAATAAATGGCCTTGTTAAAAATCGCCCGTGGGTACTAACACCACAGAATAATAAAGCTACAGTAATTTATCTGGGTAGTGACCTTGAATTAATTACCTACGGCTGTTAGGTAGATAAATACGCGTCCTTCCGTGCGTAACTGCCGCGTAGGTTCTGGTGTATACTGAGATTTCGAAGTGCGTTGTGTTAGCCGTTTTCTATGAAGATGTAAGACTGCTTACTTTATTATACTGTGCTTTGTTATACTTTAGTATTAACTAAGGCTAATTCTAACCTCTATAATAATTTCTCCATTTCCCGCTTTCCATGAAGACTCGCTGTCGTACCGTGCGGCGAGCGCGTTTGACTTCGCTGCCGACAGTCCGGTGTCATACAGCGCTTACTCTGTCAATTCGCAGGAAAAGGTTACTAACATTACTTTTTAAGCGTGCCGTCCTTTGTGTCTGTGTGTCACCACTGTTGCTTTTGTGCACTGATTTTTGTTTTTGTTTACTTGATATTTTATTTTTAGTTGTTATTATTTTTTGTTAGTCAGTGTTGTTAAACATTACAACTTCATTTATAAACTACAACGAGCTTTTCCTTTTTTTGTCAAATTATAATAATTTTAGAACCAATTTCTTATTTATTTCAATTTGTATCTTAGATTTTAATTTGCAATATCTCCTTTTCAATAAATTATACTTCCGATTATTTTTTCATGATTATACTATACATACAGGGTGTATATTTTTTTTTGTAATTAGTTTCTATATAGGGTGACTGGGTTTGGGCCCATAGTAAAAGTTGTTTGTTATAACGAGTACAAACATGTGTTTAGGTATCGGTCACTAATTGCCAGTCACCCTATATTAGGTATATTTTTCTATTTCTCACATATTTTATCGGCATGCCAAAACCAAACATCAATCTACCCTCAACATTTACCCCTACATTAAAACGTTACAGGAGCTCTTAAGCGGTAGATCTCCCCGTCGCAACACCCGATGCGATGAGTCCCGAAACAACAACACATCGAGCCGACCTCGTTCATCCCGCTCTGCGTCTCCAAGGTCACATGACCTCACCCTCTGTGGACGACCTTTGTCATTACCAGGTAATTAAAAGTTTATTAAGGCTGTATACAAACTTACATTTAAGAGCTGTGTTGATTTTTTTTTTTTTTTTCCACCCTGTTATGGGTCAAGGCTTTCTGGGCTTCAGGCAATGCTCGGTGTGTGCAAAGTCAGTTAAATAAGTTTATAAAAAAAAGTATGTACCTAAGTATTTTTCCGACACTGGATCCGGTAAGCCCGGACTCAGATATGTCTGGTACGTTTTTAAAACGTCAAATGTAGAAATTTTGAGGATGATTACAATATGTCATTATTTTTAAAGTGACCTCTCGAAATCTCATGGTCCTCAAAGAGTTTCCTGGAGAGTCCAAGATTGATGATACTGAGGTACGTTTGGAGTATCGTAGGCAACCAGTCCCCCCCTACTTAGTGTTCTAACACATGAGTGACACGCGTCAACCGCAGAGGCGTCAACGGCGACAGCCGCCGACCTCCCCACCATCATTTTGGTCACAACTGAACTATTTGCAGTCCATTGACAAAATGGTGGACGCGACACGCTACAACTGACGGTTGTCGCCGTCGATGCGTGCAGTTGTCTCTACCGTTGACGCGTGTCGCTCGTGTGTGAGAACACTTACAGCTAATCTTTTCAACACATCAGCTATTTTATTTTAGGACCATACCTTCTACAAAAGCATAATATACCAACCTCTAATTGGGCACATTGCAGGGTAAATTCCTTTCTTTCTATCGAAAAACAACGAGAATTCTTCACCAAGTATGCCCATTACGTATAAGCTATTTTAGACCATTCAATCTTAGATGTATTTACGACTAGCAACTCGCCTCCGCTTCGCACGGGTGCTATTTATTAATGTGGCGTTGTGAATGTACAGAAATAACTTGTGTTGTTTTATATTATTTAGATATAGTTTGTTAACGTAAATCAGACATACATGTAACGTCATAAACTGACAAGACTCATAAAATATTCTTAATTAATTAATTACAGGAGAAAGTCACCTGCGCAATGCGCTAAGCAAAAAGCAAAGCGGCAATCAAAGCGAGAGGTTTTCCCTCCTACAACACCCGCGACCTCTACGGAGGCCCCACTGCAACAGACGGGATGAAGACAGCGTCCAACTTGTGCCAGATTGCGATAAGTAATACCACGAGATGATAATCTGTACCAAAAATACAGAATCTAAGGTTTAATCGGTGATAAAAGCTATGCCTGAGATAAATGAGGCATTTACAGGCGAATTTTTTTCGATGACCTTGACCTTGTAACAGAAAGTCTTAAGGAACAAATTATATTTTCTCGACTTCAATGAATAAATTCTTCCGCAAGGTATTCGGAAAATATTTGCTTGTAATACAATATGTGTTCGATGACCTTGGGTCGACGTTGCTGTAAAACTGTCCAAGGTCAAGTTTAATAGTCCGGCGTTATTTGAAATGTGTACGGAATTGAAAGTGGAATGAAAATTGGCGGCAGTTCGGCTATTGGCGTGATAAAGGTTTACGTACACTTGTAAGCATAGTAACTCTTATTTTATGCGTTATTGCCGGGTAGTATGTGTTTATATATTTATGTAAACATTCGGGGTAAAGCAAGTATGATGGTAAAGAATAGTACCTATATTTATTTTGATGTTTTTGGTATTTTGCACTTTGATTTTGGAATGAGATCGTTATATGGCGTGATCTCTTTCTAATGTACGAAAATGAAGAAAATGTTACTAAATTCTATCAAGAAAACTTTAAATTTAACTATTACAAAAAGTATTGATTTATATTTAAGAGGAAAAAAGTATTTTGAAAAATTGAGAGAAATTTGCAGACTTGGTTGTCCTAATAAAAAAACTACTGAAATTGAAAAAAATATCGGCACTCAAAATAGAAAATATAGACAAAAGCACAATGTTTGAAACCACAGGTTCTAGGGTACCGTAGCCCTCTTTAATCTCTTAAAAAATAGCTAGAATATTAGTCTGTTTTAATTAGAAACACTGTTGAACTAACGTTAAATATAAATACCATTTCACTTAGTACCTAGGTGTTGAAATTACATCGAGTAACAAAACTTATAATAAATCATTTTAAATTGTTACTCTGCAATTTAATTTGTAATTCATAACAATATTGCCCAGTAATACCTCAAAATTGCCGAGCGGTGCGCTAACTTGGGCAACTAAATTGCGCAATTCATAGCTATTTATACACTAATAAAAAAAAATTTTGCACCATATACGAAATGTAATTTCTTGACGTAAACATTCCACAAAGTTATGAGGGTATACAAAAAAACATTCTCAAGTGCTGCTGATAACTCAAGAAACACTTGACTCTACTTTTCGTTATCGCGAGTTATTTTGTTTACCTTGCACTGGTCGCATTATAAATAGTGCAAAAGTTTTTTTGATTAGTGTGATTAGTCATGCTAATTCCGTAAATATATTGGTGTTGCCGAGACAACCACATTTGCCAAGAATTGCGCAATTAATTGCCTGTGCGCATAAAGTAAAATCAAAGTTAAGCGCATCTTAACTTTTGCAAAGTATTATTACCACAAAATTACTAAGTATACCGTGGTATTACCCGACTATTACTGTGGTATTACCCGACAGTTATCGCAGTATTACCCCACTTGTACCAGGTATTGCCGAAATTTTACCGCGTAATTGCCGAATATTGCCGCGAACGGTACACGAACACCACATAAATTCCTATAAAATGCTCACTGTAGTTATAATTCGCTGTCCTAACCAAATTAGGTGGACTTAGACAATTAGTTACTAGATAATAGTATTATTGTTACTACTAAAATTAAATAAGCTTTATTAGTTAAATGATAGACTAGTACGAATCGCTGAAGTAGTTTTTAAAAACGGAGGACAATTTTAGTTCCGCAAAATATTTTTAAATCCTGATATTTTTTAATAATTTTATCCGAGTACTTATTTGCGTCGGATTGTTAGTTTGTTCGTGGATATATTGCATGTGTCTTTAGTCTTAGATATTAAAACTTATATAGAAATGTAGATATTGAGTTACCGAATTTATTATGCTAGTTCAAATATATCCCACCATTATTATTATTTTTAGTCCAAATAATAGTACAGTCGGCATCAGATATTGGTGCAATAATAGTAATATTATGAATTTTTGATGTGTATGTGAAGGAAGATAGAAAATAAGCGGATTGTAGGAGTAAGCGTTTGATGTCTGATATTGCATTAATAAAAAAATACTGGGCCAGCTCTTGACCTCGATCATGTCTGATGGAAAGCGATAAATGAGGTCTAGGATGGAACGAGCGTGCACAGAAGACGCCTGTTCACTCTTGCTTTGAAACCATTTCGCTGCGAAAAATATGAATGAAAGGCATTGGTTGAAATCGTTTGTTGTTAGTTTTGCTATAACATTCAAAAGTGAGGGGGCTGGGGCAATTTCCGTACAGTCCATTCACAGTAGTATTTTACTGTAAAACTTCTCTCCTTATAAATTATTAGAATAAAGAACATTACGATTTTGACACTGATGCAAAACCAGAGGTAAATTAACTGTGAAAGTATTGTACCTTTAAGAACTTTTACATTATATCTCCGTTTTAATTAACTATAAATAAATAAATAAATCTCAGCTGAATCTGTCAAAAAAAGCTTCTAATTTAGCTGCGTGGTTTGGCTTGATTTTATATTTGAATGGTTTAATGATACGAAATAGTTATGGTTTTAAAGACTATATTGATTATTGAATATTGGTTATAACAATTAAATGGTAAATGTAAGCTAAATTCTAAGATGGTTTGATTGGTTATGGTTTGAGTTACGCGATTGGTATCCGAATACGTACTGACTCGTGATCGTAGGGATACATGCATTTATGGAAATGCATGCAGTCAAAAGTGCTGAGCTGTTTGGTTGCAAACATTGTACCGAACAGCACTGATTCATTGGAGAAACCCTACGCCTATGGTCCTTTGTTTTCGTAAAACAATAGAAAGTCGGAACGACACAAAACATTTGCTAGCAAAATTGTTTCAAAATTGGAAAGGCCTGGGTTTTGTCGATAGTACCCACATTTTGACATTTTTTGACATTGATTGTCGCCGAGATGATTTAACGCTCGTTCGCACCACAAATCACTAAATGCGTTTAGAAATAAACATATTTACACATCAACATCGTTCCGTCTCTGTCATCTTCACACCACTGACAGAAACAGAGCGATGTTTCAGATACGTTTAGCGGTAAATGTATTTACAGTCTGGACGTCGAGCGAATGCGTTGTAGCGATTTGTGATGAAAGTGGGCCTAAGGCTTGGCCTTCTGTTCTACCAAATTATATTTTGCCACAGACATGATAAAGAGAAAAGCTCTTTGCTAAAACTGCCCAGTTTTAAATAAAAGTTAAGTACTTCACTTTGTATAGGTAATTATTAATGTATATGTATTATATTGAATAAACAGGTCCTTAGTAAAATCTATGTGTATTATATTGTCCATTATATTGTGTGTCTAGTAAAAAATATTTTAATTTCAATGAGAGGCTTATTTTTACAAATGTTTTAATAAATGATAAAAAATAATTATTATTTTGTGGTGTTGATTGTACTTATTATATTATAATATTGTTTTTAAGATTAAATCGCTACTTATGTGGTGGTAAGGGTAAATATAATTTCGATGTTTAATTGTAAAATGTTTATTAATTATTATTGTAATGAGTCTAACCCCGAAAAATATATTTTGTTGTCCGTATATAATGAAGTCGGAAAAATAATAAATTAAAATTAAAAAAAAATCTAGTCTTAAATTGCTTGTTGTAATATAAGGAAGAAATTTTTTTCGATAGTTTCTTGGATTTGACTGTTAGAAAGGGATTTATTATTTTGGATAAACAAGTGATTCTTCGCTTCGTGGGTGTACAAATGTACACCTTTGCCTAACCCAATGAGGTTCGTAGGCAAATCTATCGTGACGGTTATTCGACCTATTATCCTCTTAGAAAACAAGGTATAGGTATTTAATAAAAATGCTGGTAAAAACTTTAAAACCATTTTTGTTCAAAATTATAATTTAGGGAAACGACCATTATTAAATATATATTATTCGTAGTTATGATTATACAATTATGTACGTAAAAATAATTAATTAAATTAAGTATTATTGGGACTTGGGAATTTCTTTGTTAGCGCTGAAATTTGATTTTGGCTAAATGACAATTTTTTTTTATCCTAGAAAATTTTATTCTGTGCTGTATAATATTATTTGTTGATATTATTTTAATGGACCATTCTTTATTACGAGTAGTTTGTCCTTTATTTGGTAATTATTTTTATGTTATAAGATTATTCTTGCCCTCCTACTATATATTATTATGTAGGTCTTAAGAGGCCCCAGAGCATGCGTAGTTCATACAAACGAAATACCAAGATAATTTGTAAATCAAACATATTCTTAAGGACGCTGTGACAGTCGCTGTGGTAGTCAAATCATTACTTTTTTACACAAAAGTTTGTTTATTAAATAAAATGCTTTACATTCTTAAAATGTTTATATATTTTCTCAATAAATGTACCGAATAAAAAAATTTCACTTCGGTATCTTTATTGAGAAACTGTACCTATCTAAAATTATATTTATAGTTCAGAATCGTACCATGCACATCTATCAACAATTCGGCCAAAAAACATGTTAAGAATGCAAAGCATTTTATTTAATAATAATACTTTTGTGTAAAAAAGTAATGATTTGACTACCCATTTGTAACAGCGTCCCTATGGCAGTGACGTATTTATTCCGATTGAATTACAGAATATCTAGGTTCCCAAATATATATTTTGAAAAGACACTGTTTTAAAGACGAGATTATGAGGAATTTCAAACTATAGAAAACTTAATTTTCTCATATTTCACGTATAAATCAGTTTTCTTATTTAATACTAGCTTTTGCCCGCGGCTTCGTCCGCGTGTATGTCGAAATTATTCGAGAACGTACTACCGGGAAATTATTCCTTATTCCTTGTCTACATTATAAAAGGGACTTCTGTGCAAAATTTCAGCTTTCTAGGTTCAAGGGTTCGGGCTGGGCGTTGATGAGTCAGTCAGTCAGGACTTCTCTTTTTATTTATACAGAAGATTTATTTGGGAACGTAGATATTCTGTAATCCAATCCAGCTTACCTTAAGAATATGTTTGAATTACAAATTATTTTGGTATTTCGTTTGTATGATCTACGCATGCTCCGGGGACTTCTTAAACATAGCTGAAGAAATGTGGGTATATTTTTAATTAACAAATAAAGGACTTGACACACCTCTGCCTTCCCTTCCGGGGAAAATGGGCTTGATGTTATATAATCATTTTGTTCTGTCTGTAGTCGAGCTTACGTGTGTCATACATAATATAATTATTAAATAAATCAATTGTAGTCTGTTTGATATTACTTATTAATTGTTATACATATGTTTTACTAGCTTTTGCCAGCGGCTTCGCCCGCGTGGATGTCGGAAAATATCCCACGGGAACTTACTACTGGGAATTCCTTCCTTATTCCTTGTCATTATTAAGGGAAGCTATGCAAAATTTCAGCTTTCTAGGTCCAAGGGTTTGGGTTGGGCGTTGATGAGTCAGTCAATCAGTCAGGACTTCTCTTTTCATTTACATAGATGTACAAGCAAGCTTGAGTTATATTATGTAAAGTGGATAAAATCGAAGCAGATATTATTATTTTGACTTCAGTTTAACAAATATGTTTATTTAAGCTTGTTTGAAAACAGGATTTAGTCCAATACTTGGAATTTTAATCGTATTCAGTAACTTGACAGTTCGCAGCAAAACAATTTTCGTTTTTAAATGATTAACATTTATATTGTGGTATAAACGAATATAACGTGTTCAATTAAAACTATAAGCACATACCAACGGTAGTTTCGCTAATTCTTTTTTTCACCTCATTTCCTTTTGACTGTCGGGAACTTATTATCCCTTCCAACTGTTATGTTACTAAATACGATTAAAAGTCCAAGTATAGTTAATACTGTTTGTGTGTTTTTGTGAAGTTATTTTAGGGCCGATTTTTCAATCGTCAGATAACTTAGTAGCCTGTAAAACTCTTAAAGGACGCATTGACAGTCCCGAACTCCACGATCTTTTCTGTCGGCTATTTGTTCCCGACAAATACATCGGACATCGCCAAAGCCGTCGACGCAATCTGTTTGCGCCGCCGTCTTCTAAAACTGTCGCCAGAGCTGAGTCCCCGGTGTGTCGTACTTTAAGGATGCTTAACGCCCTCCTGACCACCAATCCTGAATGTGATCTATTTGCTGATGAATGGAGTAAAATTATGCGTGTGTCTGATGTTTTGTGAGAGAAAGTATGCTAGTGTCCTCTATTATATGTTAGTTTTTTTTTTGTGTGTGTATCTGTTTGAAACTATGTTAATTAATGTAATTGGTGTTACCGTTTTAATTAACAATAAATTAAATAATTATAAATTATAACTTATCTGAGGAATAAATATGGCGGTTTGACATATTTTCTATACAAAAGCTGTCAAAACGTCAAACATATTCCCCAGATACAAGTTATCAGACTATTGAAAAATCGGTCCTTAAAATAATTTGTTTTTATTCTTTGAGGCATATGCAACGACACCTAGTGAAAAGCAGGTCAAGGGTCTATCGTTATCACACGCACTACGTTCATTTGACGATGACTTAATTTTCATGACGTCATCTTCGAGCATGTTTAGAGCAAAGAAAAAAAAAACATAGTTATTGTTACGACGGGTGGCCAGATATTATAAATAAATAAGACGACCAGACTATTTTATGTATCGTGTATTCAGCCATTGCATGACGAGCGATCGGAGTCGGTGACAAGACAACAGGATCCGGAAATACCACAGATAATATATATTTTATAAAGACTGATACACATACGTAACATCTCCCTTATTAAGAAAAGAAAATGGAATCATTACGTGGAACATGGTACGTAAGTATACTCTTTTTTTTTTTTTTTTTTTTTTAACATTAACAAAATTCTTATATACTAGTAGACTAAGTGGAACGGAACATCTCTAAGAAGTGACAAGTTGACTTGACTGACATTTACATTGCGACAGTTCTGACAGTGACGTCTATCAAATTGACTTAACTAAGTTTTGACAGCTACTAACAAAACAAAATTAGGTTTGACAATGCTTGTACAACAAACAATACATTTAGTATATTAAATTAAAACTAAGTACAAATTAAGAACTTAATCTAGACCAATTTTCAAAATCTTCGGGGCTTTATTATTGCTCTACCGAATGAAGAATAAGTTGTGTGTTGAGTTTGTTTATTTGGTGTATGTGATGTGTTTGTTTTTGTTTCAGATTCTTGGACAGGATTACTTGTACAAGGAGATTGATAATTAGATGGAGATGACGACGGCAGTATATTGGAAGGCGACGGTGGATCAGTGTCAAGTGGAACTGATGGGGATTGAAGTGAACTTCTTCTACTAGGAGCGGACTCAGTTGGTGAATGTTTTGGCTGTAGGATATGTTGGCGATTACGGCGAAAAGTACCTTCCGGGGAGACAATAGTATATGATCTAGGCTGTGGACCTATGTCTGACACAGTACCAGGTGTCCAAATACTGTCTGGCTGTTTCTGGAAGTAAATTTTATCACCAATGTTTAGGGAAGACAACGGTTTAGTATGTTTATTATAATAAATCTGTGATTTGTTCACTTTTATTTGAGTTTTATTTGTTAGAGACCTGTAGTTAGGTATTTTAGGTTTCAGAGTTTGTTCTAAGACTGGAAGTTTAGTTCTGAGTGTCCTGGACATTAGTAATTGGGCAGGCGAATACATATTTTCTTTAGGTGTATTCCTATACTGTAATAATCCTAGATGAGGGTCTGTATTATCAGTAAGACATTTCTTTAATATGTTTTTAACCGTGGCTATGGTTCTTTCTACAAGACCATTAGACCGTGGATAATAGGGACTTGATGTAATATGTTGTATTTGCCAATCTAAAGCAAAATGATTAAACTCTTTTGAGTTAAATGGGGGACCATTGTCTGAAATTAGAATGTTGGGTATTCCATGTCTGGAAAATATAGACTTTAGGTGACTAATGACAATTTTACTAGTAGAACCACCTGCTAGCTTTACAAGCTCGACATATTGGGAAAAATAATCTACGACTATGACATACTTGTTTGAATTGAAATCAAATAGATCAACTCCGACTTTATTCCAAGGGATTGGTTTTACCTCATGGGGCTGTAGTGACTCTTTGGAATTGCTGCGTCTGTTAGTGAGACAGTTATGACAATTATTAACATATTTTTCTATATCAGAGTACATATTGGGCCAGTATACTAGATTTCTTGCCAATCTTTGGCAACTATGAATACCTTGGTGACCTTCATGTATCTGTTTCAAAATGTCTTTTCTCATGGCTACTGGTATAATGACACTGTTGTTTTTGAAGACAATACCATTAATTATATGTATATCGGTTTTTAAAGGAAAATAAGGCCTAAGTATGTCTGGAAGCAATTTTTTATGTTCAGGCCAACCTGTTATGCAATATTTACTTAAGAGTGACAATTCATTGTCTTGGGAAGTCTGTTCTTGAATAGATTTAAGTTTATTTGGACTAACTGACAGTGATCTAATGACTAAATTGACATGTAAATCTAGATCAGAATCTAGATCATGTAATGACTGTTCTGGTAAAGCTGCTCTAGACAGAGTATCAGCTACATAAAGATATTTACCTGGTTTGTAAGTTACGTTCAGGTCATATGGTTGTAATCTTAGCATTATTCTTTGAAGACGGGGTGGAATGTTATAAATTGGTTTTTTATACAGCGATACTATTGGTTTGTGATCTGTTTCAACTAAAGTGTGGCGACCATAGACATATTGGTGAAACTTTGTACAACCAAATAGGATTGCTAACAGCTCTTTCTCAATCTGAGAGTATGACTGTTGACATGAGCTTAATGAAGCTGAAGCATATGCTATGGGGTGTTTATCATGGCAAATCACTGCACCCATGGCATCTTTAGACGAATCAACTGACAGTGTAATTGGTTTATTTTGATCATAATATGTCAAGACAGGGGCTTTTGTTATACATTCCTTTAATTCATTAAATTCTACATTATGTCTCTCTTGCCAAGACCATTCATTATCTTTAGACAGAAGTGTTCTTAAATTAGAAGTTTTATCTGACAAATTCTCTATGTATGAGCCTAAGTATGTAACCATACCTAAAAACCTTTGTAATTCTGTGACATTTGTTGGTGGTGGCATACTGCAAATGGCTTTCACTTTGTTTTCATCAACTCTCACACCATCTTTAGAAAAGATGTGTCCTAGGTACTTGACTTCACTTTTACATATATTAGACTTGTCTTTATTAAATTTTATTCCTATTTCTCTAGCTCTATCTAAGACTTGTTTTAACCTAAAATCATGTTCTTGTTTAGTTTGACCGTAAATTAGGAAATCATCCATCATGATTTTGACTCCTGGAATATCACTGAATCTATTTGTCATGATGGAATGAAACAGTTCTGGGGCTGCATTTATCCCGAAGGGAAGTCTTAGGAATCTATATCTACCTTGAGGTGTGATGAATGTACATAGTTTTGAGGAAGCTTCATCTAACTTTAGCATATAAAAACCTTTGTTTGCATCTAGGGTAGTGAAATATTGTGAACCAGAGAGGCTGGATTTAATTTCATCAATAATTGGAAATTGATAATGAGGACGCATAATGGCTTTATTAAGTTTTCTTGGATCAATGCACAGGCGTAGTTTACCATTTTTCTTTGATGCAATTACAATTGAGCTTACCCATTCAGTAGGTTCCTCGACTTTGACTATAATTTGATTTTTTTTTAACATGGCTAATTCTTCTTTTAATTGTTCTAAGAGACTGAATGGAATTCTACGACAGGCATCTATAGACGGTACAGCATCAGGCTTCATTGACAAATGACATTCATAATCTTTAAGACAACCTATTCCTGAGAAGAGATCTTTATATTTGTCAAGCTGTGATACATTGAGTGACTCATGAAATTGGACATTATGGACTCTTTTAACTAATTTTAAATTCTCACAACTGTTGCGACCAATAATATTCCTACAGGGTATATCTATAATGTGGAAATTAACATTGTATAGTTTGTTGTTATGTGTGACAGACAGAATGCATTGACCTACAGTCGGTAATACTTCACCGCTAAAGGTTGATAGTTTGTGACTACTTTTCTTTAAACTACTCAATGGCAAATTAAGTTTTTTATAAGAGTTAAATGATAAAATGTTAGTGTCAGCACCTGTATCAAGTAAAAAGTCTACATTCTTACTATTTATGGACAAAGTTGTATGATAAGGGTTTTTTTTGCTGACAGAAATCTCATTAGTGAAAAGACTATTTAGAAAATAAGTATCAGTACCCGTACTTTCTTCTTCTTCTTCTATGGATCTCACATGTTTGCTGCGGCAACACTTGGCAAAGTGATTGGGCTTGTGGCAGTTGTTACAGATGACTCCTATGGCTGGACATTTTGTTCGGTGAACTTGACCACATCTGGAACAATTCTTGGTTGACTGTTTGGATTGAGGTTCTTGACTGGACGATGCTTTACTTGATTGACGACTTTGACTTGTTTGAGACTGATGACTTTGACTTTCTTGACGGCTATGACTTCTTTGACGACTGTGACTTCTTTGACTGTGACTTTTTTGATTGCGACTCTCTTGACTACGATGTGTTTGGCGACTGTGATGCGATTGACGACTGGCAACGACACTTACTTCTTGGCTTGATAAAGCTTTAGCCTGTAACCTAGTATTTCTTAGTGTTTTAGCGAGACTGACGGCGGCATCAAATGTTGATGGTTTCTCGATCAGGATACGTTCTCTGATGTACGAGCAAGATGAATTTAAGTTCCATGAGAATATGTCCTTTACTATATCATCGGCAAGACCTTCAAAATTGCATTGGATACTTAGATTCTTGAGATCCGTGGCATATGTCTCAATTTCTTCATCTGGACCTTGTTTTCTGTTGAACAGCTTATGTCTTTCGACGGAAATATTGACACGTGGTGTGAAGTAGTCTTCAAATTTGGCGAGTAAATCCTTATAGGTGATCTTGTCAATTTGTATGTTAAACGAGTAAAATATCTGAAGAGCGTCTGGGCCTATGATTTGTAGTAAAATGGCTACCTTTCGTTTGTCTGGTTGTTCTTCTAAATTGTTGGCTATCATGTAAATCTCTAGACTTGTGTTGAAATTTCTCCAAGCCAATGGCATGTTCGAGTTGTTGATATCTAAGCTGAAATTACTCGGCGGCAGGGGATAACTTGTATTATTTGCGTTTTTATTTTCCGGCATTTTAGGGCTGGACCACGCGGCGACGTTTTACTCGAAATTTTTTTTTTTTTTTTTTTTTTTTTTTGACTGTTTGCGGCACTTACTTTTGTGGTTTTTTGTGACTTCTTTTTCTTCTGTATCTTCTGACACCATGTTACGACGGGTGGCCAGATATTATAAATAAATAAGACGACCAGACTATTTTATGTATCGTGTATTCAGCCATTGCATGACGAGCGATCGGAGTCGGTGACAAGACAACAGGATCCGGAAATACCACAGATAATATATATTTTATAAAGACTGATACACATACGTAACAGTTATCATCATCATAATTTCAGCCGAAAGACGTCCACTGCTGGACATAGGCTTCCCCTAAGCACCGCCACTTCGACCGGTTCTGTGCTTCCGCATCCAGCAAATTTCGCCTTAAAAATGTTATAGTGGAGTGGTATTCGTTGGTCGATTGTTGTTTATTTTAATTTAAAGAAGTTATATTCAACCTTGAGGGGCTGGTGGCTAAGTAATAACAGCCGCACGGGTCGATCCATCAGGTTAAGCTACGCTTGCTGGGGTTGCTCCGTGGATGGATGACCATCTTTGCATACCGAGTGTATGGGAGATGGTCGATGTCCTTTATGTACGCAAAACTCGTCAAAATTTACGAAACAACAGATTTTTTTCCTTGAATTCAGATTTGGTGGTGAGTAGTTCATAATGATACTCATCATTATGAACTACTTACCACCAAATCTAATGATCATCAACAAAGACCCCTTAAGAGGTTGCGCGTTAATTATGGGACATATTGTATAACGAACGCACGTGAGCACTAAGGAAGGACTTTTGAAAATTCATCCCCTAAAAGGGTTTACTAGGGGATGAAAGGTTATATACTCATGGAAGTTCGTAATTATTGTCGATGGGAAATACCATCGGCCACACGGCTTGTGCTATAATAAATATCCTGTTATTGCTGACCTGACTCCATCATCTCAGCGAGTTTTTTGCAATGTTATTCCCATCATCGTCTTCAGTTATCTGTTCTACGCCGACATCCGAGTCCGAGTCCACGGAAGCATCTCTGTATGTTTGGACCTAAAATCTTTACATACCGAGACTCCTCCGTGCCTCGGAAGGCACGTTAAGCCGTTGGTCCCGGCTGTCATTCGTGGATCTTGTGACAGTCGTTACGGGTCGTCAGAAGCCCGAAAGTCTGACAGCCCAGTCTTACCAAGGGGGTATCGTATTACCCAGTAACTGGGTTGTGGAGGTCAGATAGGCAGTCGCTCAATGTAATAAACTGATATTTAGCTGCATCCGATTAGACTGGAAGCCGACCCCAACATAGTTGGGAAAAGGCTAGGCAGATTGAAGTGATATTCGACCTTAGGATGATAAAGCATTTACGAGGTTAACTATACGGTTGTTTATTTATACATGTAGCAGCGCCCCGCGGTTTCATCCGCGCAAGTCTCGAACCCGTAGGAATATCGGAATAAAAAGTATACTATGACATGTGTTCATCCAGTTTATAAATTATCTGTTTGCCAAATTTCATCAAAATCCGTTCAGCAGTTTTTGCGTGAAAGAGTAACAAACATCCATCCATCCATCCTCACAAACTTTCTTGTTTATAATATTAGTATGATCAGCCATCATTGAATGAACACAATACAGTTGGTACCTTATCATTACTTACTCAATTTCGCTGTATGCCCTTCAGAGTTCAATCTGCCTAGCCTTTTCCTAATTATGTTGGGGTCGACATCCAGTCTAACCAGATGCAGCTGAATACCAGTATTTTACATGGAGCGACTGCCTATCTGACGTCCACAAACAACTCATTAACTGGGTAATACAATACCCCTTGGTAAGGCTGGTTGTCAGACTTTCGGGCTTCTGACGACCCGTAACGACTGTCAAAGATCCACGAATGACAGCCGGGACCAACGACTTAACGTGCTTTCCGAGGCACGGAGGAGTCTCGGTATGTAAAGATGGTCACCCATCCACGGACCGACCCCGGCAAGCGTAGCGTAACCTGATGGATCGACCCGTGCGGCTGCTATTACTTAGCCACGAGCTCCTCCTTATGCCCTTCAGAGTTAAATTTTAATATTCCTAAGTTTTTATTGAATGACATTCCAAAGTAAATACTCGTTTAGTGTAAGTTTGTAGTGAATTTATAATAATTGTGTTTTTTAGATAATGTTGTGTCTATTGTTTATGAAACTAAAATTGACTAGCGATGAGTTTGAGTGAAAATTTAATTTATCTCTCTTGTAAAATGTTCCTTTAGAATGCTAAGATTAAGTTGCACGAAACCAACATTAGTTTAACGGAGACTTAAATTCATGCCATCCCTTACATTTTTAACCGACTTCAAAAAGGAGTAGGTTCTCAATTCGTGGCTGGACCAATTTAGATTTTTTTGTTTTATTCGAGAGGGTATACATCAAAGTTGGTCCCATATAAAATTGATTAACTTTGCTGGGGTAGATTTTGAGTTAGCTTCAATAATACGTATTTTTTCCCCACTTTTATATGGATGATGTTCTAGTTTGTTTTGCAGGTAGTGGTATTAGAATTTGTGTGGGGTAGGTACCTACCACAACTAAAAAGTGAAAAATAAAAATTTTTTTTACAAAAAAATACAACCGACTTCCAAAAACAACACTACAAAGTGAAAAATAACTTTAATTTCGGAAGTCGGTGGCAAAAAACCAAAATACATTTAACCAGACACCGACTTCCGAAATTAAAGTTATTTTGTTTTTGGAAGTCGGTTGTATTTTTTTGTAAAAAAAGTTTTTATGTATCAAAAACAAAGCGACAGCATCAATTTAGTCTCCGTTAAATTAATGTTGGTTTCGTGCAACTCACCGTAAGTATATATCTGCTAATATATTGTCATATCTATATGTATAACCATTCTCGGGGCGGGGGTTCTTTCCTTTGCTAAGTAAAGTAAGTAATTCGTACGAATCAAGCGTGTCATACGAATAAGAACATTAAAACTTTGCTTATAAAGTTCATATTCGTATGTGAATTTTGCCCTAGATCTTGCGTCATAGCGATATTATGAAAAAACCATAAATGTACTGTCGACCAAGAGTTAAGCTAAGTTAGCTTATTATCTGCACCTTTTTCGTCACATCTGGAAGTCTTTTCAAATCCTTGTTTCCAATTCATGTTATTTCCACTTACCAATATCAACTTTACGGCGAGTGTATATTTTGTTGATTTCAGAATGGCTATGGAAAAAGTAAAAAAAAAGTGTGTTAGCTCGCTGTTCCCTACATTCATGTTCGCTTATCTCGTCAAAATGTAGGGAACAGCAGATTTTTTACGACTCCATGTTTGGTCTATAGTAAAAGTTGTTCAAACTCAAACTCAAAGCATTTATTTCAAATAAACCAATTACAGGCACTTTTGAATTGTCAATGGGTCGGTCAGTCTGAAAAATGAAGCTAATTGCCCATTCCAAAGCGTAGTAGGCCCCTATGGAGAAGAACGGGCAAGAAACTCCACGGACACTCTTTTAAATCAAAATATTTTTACAAAATATTGGTTACATCGTTTATGTTGAAAATATACATGTGAGCACAATGTAGAAAGACGTGCACGTTAAAAAGCGTCCGTAATAAAAAGATAAAAACTAAAACTACTAAATTGATAATAAGCCGTGGCAGCTAAGAGACCTCCAGTCCCAACTGACGGCGCCCGTTTACGAACATCATCATGTTCATAATGATGAGACAATGACCCCTTAAGAGGTTGTGCGTTATGTAAGTACACCTTATATACTTTAACATATTATGTTACAAGCTCTTTATCAACAACTAGCTTTAAGAAATCCATCCAGTCCATCAAAATAGTTCCTAATCTATGAACATACGTCAAAGTTGGGTTAGGTTTTTTTAATGTATTGCCAGTCAATTTTAGTATTCAAAATGGTTTCCAATGAACATTTTTCTGTGTAAATTGTACCTCAACCAATGTTTTATATTATTGTGGTTATGTTTTGTAAGATATTGTAATTCTGGTCATTCGCTGGTCGATTTTACCAGATTGTCTATAGATTAATAAAGAAATATTTGATTCTGATGATGTGATTTTATTTTTATACTAATATTATAAAAGGAGGAGCTCGTGGCTAACTAATAACAGCCGCACGGGTCGATCCATCATTAAGCTACGCTTGCTGGGGTTGGTCCGTGGATGGGTGACCATCTTTACATACCGAGACTCCTCCGTGCCTCGGAAAGCACGTTAAGCCGTTGGTCCCGGCTGTCATCTTTGACAGTCGTTACGGGTCGTCAGAAGCCCGAAAGTCTGACAACCTGTCTTACCAAGGGGTATCATATTACCCAGTTACTGGGTTGTGGAGGTCAGATAGGCAGTCGCTCTATGTAAAATACTGGTATTCAGCTGCATCCGGTTAGACTGGAAGCCGATCTCAACATAGTTGGGAAAAGGCTAGACTGATTGATCGACTAATATTATAAAAGAGGTAAAATTTTTAGAGTTTGTATGTAAGGGGTAAATCTTCGAAACTACCGATCTGACTCCGAAAATTCTTTCACTAATGGGAAACTAAAGTTTTGCTTAGTGTCAAAGGAGTCTTTGTCTTTTTGTGAATCTGTGGAGAACGTTGTTGGTTGCACATTTGTATAACTCCTTATTTTCTATTTATTTGTAATATATAATGTGTAATTGTTTGTTCTTCCGAAAAATAAAATAAAATATAGGTATTTATAAAACAAGAAGTTCCACGCGGACGAAGCAGCGGGCAGAAGCAGGCCAGGCGTACTCCGCATTTTAGGTATGAAGCTACAAGTACGCGGCAGGCACACTCATGACACGGTCTCCCTACCCCGTGCCAGGCTCGGCTAGCTATGAAAGTGGGGCGGGCGGGAGCCACTCGCCCTTCTGTAAGAAGGTCGGACATACGGACTCGCCCTTCTGTAAGAAGGTCGAGTCCGTATGTCTGTCGCTGGTCGCCTCCTGCTGGGCTTCTCTCATGTAGGTGAGAGTTCCACCTGGTAGGGCTTGACCGCCGGGATACGGTGAAGAAAGCGGCGCTGATTAGCAGCGTCGTGGCGTGTCTACAGACACAGATATAGCAACCATACACAGGGACGCGCATATTCGCGTCCCATCATCTTCTGGCCGCAGTAGGCCGACACGACAAGGGGCCCGTAGTAACGGGCCAACGTGTTGCGTTCGCGGGAGGGGGGCTACGCCCCGTGACCGCTTGCCGCACCCCCTGACGGAGGTATAGCGAAATCCCAGATTACGCGGCGGGCTTGACTTGTTGGGCTAATTCAGTGTGGGCTGCCGCGCACCGGCCGGCTCGTAATAGGTTATTTATACTCATGTACCACCTACATGATGCATCTACATGATATCCTTAACCTCAGATTATAGAAGATTTCTTCTATAATCTGAGTCCTTAACATAACTGGTGAAATGTGGGTGGCCAGCACGTCAAGCTGTCTGATTCAAGCTGTCAAATTTCTTTGATAGATTTTCAACTTTACCACAAAGGAAGGTAAGGAAGGAAGGAAGGGAAGGTTTATATTTAATTGGGAAAATTTGACAGATTGGGGTAGATTGATGTGCTGGCCTTTGTACAGTCGCCATTAAAAATCGACACTCCAGTAGGTAAAGTTGTCGGCACGAGTCGTGAGCACAAACTGCTAACCTAACCTATATGTAATCTTATTTCCTATCACGGCAGGTTGCACACGGGCGGGAGCAATGACATCAATATAATATCAAGCATATTTAGATACAGATAGAAAACAGAATACAAGAGCACGCTGACGAGGGCAGTTAAAATTAAGGTGGAATTTGTGCTCACGATTTTTTTTATTAATGGCAATTACTTATAACACTTTAGTTTTTTAAACGGTACGAATCAATGAATCAATCAATCACCAGCATACCTATTCTCAGTGTATTTATCATGGTCGACGCAACACGTCTCTTTCTTCCATCTCTATAACACTACGTGCGCACGGGCGTAATAAAATCGCGGCGGGATTTTATCGCGCACTGGATTTTTAACTCTCGTTGTTGAGTCGAGCGTTGAGAATCCAACTTAACACACACAGAGTACATACTAGCGCGTCGAAAAAACACACTGTTGGATTTTGCACTCTCGACGCTAAGCAGAGCGTTGAAAATCCAGTGCGCTATAAAATCCCGCCGCGATTTTATTACGCCCGTGCGAACGGGGGTTTACAGGGACTAACTACACGCATCCGTTTAG
Organism: Cosmia pyralina; assembly: GCA_946251885.1. Taxonomy (NCBI): domain Eukaryota; kingdom Metazoa; phylum Arthropoda; class Insecta; order Lepidoptera; family Noctuidae; genus Cosmia; species Cosmia pyralina. The sequence goes on from OX276353.1 coordinate 23,933,222, forward strand.
ACGCGGATAACTGAACGGATGCGTGCGCATCTCCATACAAACTGGTGTTTTCTATGGACAAAAGCTGAATTGAGCTGAATGTATAGTGTAGTTATTCTCATAGTCGTCCTCGTCAAAGTCACGAAAGGTCCCCCAGACACAAAATAACTATCCCGCTCGCTCATAATAATAGCGGCCTTTTAATTATGTCTGGGGGATGTTTGACAGCTCTACGATTGATTTGGCTGCTTACAAATAGTATTGAAATAGTTCCCTGAGTATCATTATATAAAAATTAAGACTGAAACTATAAGTAAGATGACATCATTTTTGCGAGCTACAGAGCATCTGACGGAAAAAACCGCCGACGGGACGTATCTGACAGTATTGATTATTAGGTACCTAATTATTAACAATGGTGCCGATTCTCTTGTGAACGCACTAAACTAAAATTAGAGATCGCTATCTTTTACTAACAGGCAGCGCAAGAAAAGGACGGCTATAGCTATGAACTAAGTTGGAGATGTCAAACTAGTTCACGCCTTGCGCTTCACCGTGTTTTTTAGTCGACATGTTTTTACGTGTCGTCTAAATGTCTATGGAAAAATTAGTTCTAAGTAATTTTACAGCTTTAATTTACTTCCGTCCCTTTCTTGTCATAATAGAGAGAAAAAGTTAGCAATAGCCTAAATTAAGTTTAGTTTGTGCACAACAGAATCGGCACCAATATCGTAAAAGTGAGTAATACTTTTAAGTAACTTTAGTAGGTACCTACCTGATACCAGAAAATTGGCCGTCGGCTCAAGCTAGCAGGTATGCGTACGTTCAAAGTACATACCTACTTACTCGTACTAACACCACTCTATCCCATACATTTCGTTAAGCAGAAAATAAATAAGTAAGGTGTGCCGGCTCTGGGATCTTGGACTACTCGTATAAGGGCATTCATACTAAAGGCGACGCGACTCTGATGGAAGAATAAGAATTTCTGTGAAAAATTGTTGTTTTTGTTGTCTGAATGTCATATATGGTGAACTAAATATCCGTACTGTAACTATATTTTTTGGCAATAGTCAGAGGCGGATTTGCAGTGTTGGCCGCCCTAGGCCCCAGACCATGTAGTAAAAATAGGTACCAGCCGCCCCTTTGTCAGCAACCATCTTATAGACTGCATAATGAATTTACTGTATTGCCAACTTTTATCGAAATTGAGTTACTGATTTTTTTTTCGCGATTTCAGGTTTAGTTCATTTTGATGAGTTCATAATGATGACTACAGTGACCCCTTAAGAGGATATTGGTCAATAACCAGTAACCCTGTATATACGAGTGATTTAGGAAGATTATTGTTATACGATGCGGTGCAGTGCGGCCCGCCATAATGTGCGCGAGTCTTTAGAATATTCAGGTACTTGCAGCTATTTCTTGTTACATCAGTTTTTTGTCAGATTGGCCGCCCTAGGCCCGGGCCTAATGTGGCTTAGGGCAAATCCGCCTCTGGCAATAGTAGACACTATTTATTGACTTTGCCATTTTTCAATAGTGGTAGGTAACCGGCTTCGCTTCGGAGGTTCGCCTCAGCAGTTGCTGATAGTATCGATGAATAGTTTTGTATGGCGCTTTCGCCACTGATACCTACTAGCTACAACTACAGGTCAGGGGGCCGTACTGTGACGTGAAAAAGATCATGGATCCATCATGGTTCCGTTGTGAAAAAAGGATGGTGCTATAGGTCGTATATAGCTCCGTCTCTCTTTTACACTGGAACCATGTGGATCCATGATTTTTTTCACGTCATAGTACGGCAACAGCACAGATAATATACCTACAGTGTTTTGGGAAAATCCATAGACATAAAGAATTGGTCTGAGCATTAGCCTCACAAAAGTAACCACTCTCTAGAAAGAGATAAAGTGAATTTGCGGCCAATACCTGTAGAAGTAACTAAAGAGACAACTACATTCGCTTTGTCTCTCTCGTACTTTCGGTCTGTATTCACTGCACAACAGTGTTGCCGTTTTAGCCACTTTGTGGCTAGATCTAGCGGATTTTCGACAGTTTTAGCCAAAAAATAATCTGTATTAGCCACCAAAATGAATCTAGCTACTTCTGGCTACTTTTTAGATTATTACTACATACCTACTTTTATTACTGTTTTGCCACCTGAAGTTTTAACAATAGTCACAAAAACGGTAAAACCAACTGGAATACCATCTATATCATCATCCATTAACGAAGTGAATCCAGAATTTACAGATGTTTTTTTGTTTGTTGTTTTGTTTTTGTTTTGTTTTGATGTTTTGTTTAAGATTTTTTTTTTGTTAGCAAATTAATTTTTAATTTTTTAATAAAAAACGATAATTTTAATGTTTTTAGCTATATAAACTTGTAACCAGTTTTTAATCATTTTTTAACAACACTATTACTAATACTGTTTTATTAAATCCACTTATCCCCATCCCTGTATATTAAAATTATATTAACAATATTAATAGGATATAGTAAGCCAAAAATACTTTAGCCACTTTTAGCGGAATTTCAAAGTAATTTAATCACAAAACTAGCAACTTTTTTTTTTGATGTAGCCACAAACTAGATGGTCCTAACGGCAACACTGCTGCACAACTAAATGCGGAACGCTCAGTCCATTTTCTATGTAGGTTTAAGGTAAAATCGCAAGTTCATTTTGTCCACCTACCTCTGACCGTCTCTCTCTGAACCTCTGACTAACGAATTAAGAATGATAATTCGTTGCCTCTGACAGCAACCCAACAGCTTACTGCAACTGCAACCTTATTGTTACGTCAATAAAGATCACTGTGATTTTGACAGATTTGTCAGTGGCAGCAACCCAACAGCAACCTTGTTGGAGTGAAATAAAGATCACTATGATTTTGACAGTGATGCAGTAAGAAATAAAATAACTGTCACCGTACTGTAGACAGCGTGCTTTCACTGGTAGGACACAAGTAGTAGATTAATATTTTGTTCGCTTTGTCCCGTGTACCTTAAATATGACTGTTTAAATCTCTTTGATTCTGTATTATTACTACTAACAGGGACAATGCCAGGGTAAAAAAAAAAAAATCTATTTAGTCCGTCAGTCAGATAATAAAAAGATATTAGACACGTGTTTTTTGCTTTATCATATTAATAATGACTTAGATAAAACATGAAAGTTGAGGAGTGGGGGCTCTCTACGTCACAACTATAACAAACAACGTATAAAACCTAGCACGGAGTGACGTCATGAACTCAATGTATCGCCGTAATCTTTTGAATACGTAAAAAAATTAAAAATACGTGTATAATATTCTTAAATAATCTAATCGTCGTCATCCGTATTAGCATTTGAAATAAACTGCTCCATAATCTATTTTAGATAAAGGTAAATAATACAAAATAGTTTTTTTATTTATAATTTTATTAAATTAATTATTTCTATAACTTTTTACATATAGTAAATTATATGTGCCACGTTTCGTCAATTACATTGAATAATGCTGCCATGTCACATCAGCATAGTCACAATAGTACCTAATGTTTGCCTCTACGATCCGACAACGATTGGCTGCTCACGACGACTCGTATAGCATCGGGCATTCGACGCTCCCGAGTACGCCGCATTCGCGAGAACGAATACGTTATTGACGAACGCAACGCTTTTTGACAATGACAGATGAGTTTGACAGTGACAGTTGCGTTTGCCAAACGTCAGGAGCGAGGACAGCGCGGCAGCCAGCCCGAGAGACGACTCGCCTCCGCACACAACTTGGTCCAAGAATATATTTATGAAATAATTTGTATAAAAATTTTGGCTCCAATATTTACAAATGCACTGATATTTTTTTTACAACGCCGGACTAATTTTTACAGCGACTAAGTTGAGTAAAGGGTTGCGGAGGCGATCCGATACGCGGGCGCAACACGAGTTTTTATTGCAATTCATTTCTAATAACACATTTCTTATCTAATAAGAGTGCGCGCATATAGTGCGCGACCATTTCTAATACCCTATCGTTACAGTGGGACACCGTCTTAACATTAGAGCGCACTACGCGCGTATGCTACGACTGAAGGAACACGGAAGATACAGCAACAAAACTCACTGTAGCAATAGAGTACAGACAACGGAATAATGAAGAGACAACACCAAAGGCAGAGACTGGTTCCGTGGCCTGGCGTCGCCCGCGCTAACTACTCGTATTCCGACGATACCTTCTCCCTGTTTCGTGTTTAAAATTAACATTTAGAATTAACACACAAGTTGAGGGGCTTATACAGAATTTGTACTCTTAAAGCGTCCCGTCGCCGCTTGCACCCATGTAACACTCGTACGCGGAACAACTGTACAACACTACACTAGTGGCCTACGACCGCGCGATCACGCGACCACGCGACCGCGAGACCGCGCGACCACACGGCCGGGCAGTAGCCGGCGTGACTTGATCGAAGCGAAACACTGGTACGATTTAAAACGACAAAGCACTGTTCTAATAATAAATTAAATAAATTTTGTGATACATAAATAATAACCGAATGATAAATATACTTTTGTTGATATAAATATTCTGACAGAGGTTTAAGAGCGTGGGTAGCTGACGGACATCGGGCACGCCTCACCGTCGCTTACCGTGGCTCACTACGAGCTCGACGTTAGCCAACACAACACCAACATTAACATTATAGTTGAACATTTGAACTAACGGATGGATGGAATCGTTCAATACAACAGAGTCAGTCAGTCGAGGAGTCGTGAGAAAATCTTAAAAATGTAACACTTAAACATTTCAACAAATGTGAAGTAATTAAACATACTAATAACTGTATCAAGCACTGACACAGTAAGCGGCAGCACGTCGCCCGACGCGGCACAGCCGTCGCAGACATTACCGTAAGAGATCAAACTGTCATTAAAACAAACATTATACTTACAAATGATAATACGTTTATAACTATTCTTATTACAAACATCCATACCTAAAACAATTTACAAATATTTTATGCAAATTATATTTAGTTAAACATAACTCATTCAGTCGGGCAAAGAGGAAGTTATGAGATTGACTCGAACGAAGCCCCACCGAATGCCAATAGATATTTACTGAAAATTATATAATACAATGAAAGTTCAGTCGTTCATATCAGAAATGAATCAACAATTTTATAAGATATAGTCCTAACAAAAATATATGTGTACTCATTAAGATGGTATTCTGCGCAAATTTTGTAACACATTGTGTTGTCCAACTCTAGTCGTGTATAATATATTACTTTTTTTGGTACATGAATGTCCACATAAATTAAAATCGCAACTAAATAACTGTGTCATCACGCCTGACGTGTGACGTCACACCACACGTCACGGAGTAGTGATGCGCGATCGTCAAGAAATAAAATATAGCAAGTGTTCTGTAAAGGTCGGGTGATAAAATATGAGTTCAGTGCTACATTTAATTAGGTACATAAAGTTGGGAAATATTATTATAGATATTGTACGGGCAGATATTCGCACCCAAATTATTTTTCTCATGTAAGTATCAGTAAGTAGGTGTGTGACACATTTACTCAGCCGATATTGTGTGACAATGAAGTGAGATCATTAATTATAATTCAATATTAATACTTAACAATACGATGGTTAGTGGGTGATGTATTACGAGCAGTTGTTATGTGATTTTGGACTGTATCCCTAAAGAAATACGAGTCAAAAATAACATAGAACATAATATCGTATTGTCTACAACTACCGCGTATTTCATTAAAAAATAAAAAGTACATATGAGTGAGTGAATGTGGTGATCAACACTAGCGCAGGCGCAGCGCAGTCGCAGCCCGGGGGATCGGTGAGGTATTCACATCACGCGAATCAGACGCTTCTAGACGAGAAATATATGGCGTAATATCCGACGATTTACGTGATATAAATGACGCTACCAATCGCCTGGGCTTTCAGGCAAGGCTTGTATTTTTTACAACGAATTTGTATACTTCGGTTCACGAAAAATGGTTGCCAACACAAAATTAAAAAAAAAATGATTTAAGTAAAAAAAATATATATATATTTGCCACAGCCAGGTCACGCTCATGTCGATCAACGCGATTTTAAAACTAATTCTCATAGCCGAATTTGTTAGTACCTGAGTTTAGATGGAAATCCACGTTAAAATTGACTTAAAAATTAAAAACAATATAATTTTTGGTGGGTTCCCTTTGTTTTGTGTTGAACCCAATTATAAAATCTTTTCTCCAAATCGGCACAACATTCACAGATCTAATTCTATTTGATTATTTTTTTCAAGAATACAAAATATAAAATTGATATATTATTATCTATACACTATAATAGCAACTTGTTTTTTTTTTTTTTTTTTTTTTGTGGAAATCAATAACAATAAGTACCTAGAGAGTTTCTCGAAAACGATTTTTTCTATGACCGTGAAAATTTATATTCGAAATGTCTGATAGAAAAATTGAATAAAATTACAAAAATAACATGGTTATTTGAAAATGAGGGTGTGCTGGGGGCAGTCTACATTTGTACTAGTTGTTATAAACGCGATGATCGCCCCCCGAGGCATACATATTACAATAAAAATGTGATATAAAATATTTAAATTATAGTGACAATATGTAGGTAGATATAAATTTGCACACATTGCGTGTGTTCAACACAGTGGAATATGTGACGTCGATGTAAAATCGTTAATGGAATACACATCGCGCCACTGACTACACAATATTGCAACTCATCCAATAGAGCCAGGCTCGGTACAAATAAAATAGAAAGAAAAAAGAAAAAAAAAATACAAATTCATCTGAAATGTGAAAAATAAACTTTGAATATAAATTTTTGGCAATTTTGTACTTAGTGATGGTTCGCAGAGGTGTGTAGTGTGTTCACGTGTACAGTGTGGTGTGGTGTGTTGTGTGTGTTGTGGGTGTGTGCGGCACGGGCGTAGGTGTGTCGTCGCCGAGTCACTCTGTCGCGTGGAACGGTCGCGATGTCGCCGGCGTCGAGTTCAGTCACAATAAACAACATTCGCCTTAGTACATGTATCAACAAAATGTCCTACATTTTTGTTTACGTTACGGAGTTACAACGTCAGCCGCGGCCGACGTGGGCCCAGCTCGACCCGCACCGCGCACCGCACACCTGAAACAATATGACACGAACGATTACAATTTAAAGTGCTATTACAATTTAAAATCGGGTATTTAATAACTAGCTAAAACTTTAAAACAATAACAAACACACCCTTTGCACATCTTCATCGCAATCGCAAACGATCGAAAATATGTTTGGAAGCAGTTTCCTTATCATTAGTTAAAGTTGAAAACATTGCAAGACAAATCTGGTAAGAGAATTCAGAATTGACTCAACTCTTTGCAGCAACTTGTAAAGACTAGTCGTTAGTACGGGTAGGTAGAGCTTCTTTTCTTTGTGAGTGTAGGTACAACTAACACATCAATTTCTGCCCCGGAAGAAATCCCCATTTTACTGGTGTTCCAGTTGTCTTTAGGCTGCAAGACCTATCTCTAAAAAACCATCAGCCTGTTTATCAACTTCACAAAACACATCAATAGTCTCAGTTGAATACACTAAAAGTACACCCACCCATCCGTGACATAGGTACGTTATGACATACTTTCAGTCGGGCTGGTCAACAACTTCAAGGTCGCTATGGAGCGGGCTATGCTCGGAGTTTCTTTGAGAGATAAGATCAGAAATGAAGTTATCCGAAAAAGAACCGGAGTTACCGACATAACCTGCAGAGTAAGCAAGCTGAAGTGGCAGTGGGTTGGCCATGTTTGTCAAAGGACCGATGACCGGTGGAGCAGACGAGTCTTGGCATGGAGACCGCGTATCAGCAAACGTAGTGTGGGATGCCCCCCAGCTAAACGGTCCGACGACCCTAAAAAGTTGGCAGGGACAGACTGGATACGGAAGGCGGAGGACAGGGTGTTGTGGCGCAGATTGGTAGCGGCCTATGTCCAGCAGTTGACTGCGATAGGCTGAGTTGATTGATTGACACCCACCTAGACAACTTTCGTGAGGCGAGCGGCGCGTCGTGTCCGCGGCACATTGCCAGGGCGCGTCTTGAGCGGGGTCCGCGCTCGCCGCCGCGCCCCTCCGCCCACCCCGCTATCACCGCTGTGTCCCGACACCAGCGACTCACTGTCGCTCTGGTTCGACGTGTAGCCGATCACGTCGACCTCATCTGGAATTGAAAAAAGAATTTGTTAATTGGTGTTGAAGGTCACAAATGATATTTATATCTGAAAATTGGTTCAAAACACTTCACAAATAAATGTTTTAAAGTACTCTGAGATGAAAGACCGAAACAAACTCAGGGGTTAAAACTCTTTTAAAGTCCAGAAGGACCATGAAATAACCACACAGATTTGAGTGGACCTGTCCAGTCAATGCACGCAATTGTCAGTATAGCTTGTCCACTCAAAAATGACGCGCTCCACTACTTAAATTTGTATACTCGTACGTACATTATGGTGAATGCGGTGGTGGGGCGCGTCATTTCAGAGTGGACAAGCTACAATCATGTAGCTCAACTCAGAACTTGAGCTCAGCGACTCGACGAACAATACCAAAGAAAGGACAACTAAGTCTTGCAGTCAGGAGGGCTAGGGTCTCCTCAAAACGCAATGCCTGTAGAAATCACGCTGGGTAAAAGGTTTGGGATCTACGTATACAGAGCCAGTTCTTTGCTCTGATAAGTAAGGACGGTGGCCTTTTGGTGCCCCTCAAGTATTCAGTGCCACAAAAGGGAGCAATCCTAGTACCTAATGTAACTGCCCCTAAACCGCACGAACGTGAGAATCGCATTCAGAAAAGTAAGACCTAAAATTCCCTAGATTTCGGCGTGTGAAGAAGTTTGTGTACCACATCTATGGTCTATATTGTTACGAAATTGCATTAATTTATTGTTTGTATCTTAGTATAAAAATATTCGTATGAAGTAAAATTTATTTATTTTTAATTTTTGTCTTAATGCTAAGATATCCTTTACAATACAATGCTCATTAACCAAAAGGCACCTACAAAAGCAAGGTTCCTTTAATCCTAAAGCCTACAGTACCAAGCCGGTCAGTCTTGCGGCTGGCAGGTGTCCTAATTCCGTAGCCCTCCTGTTCTTCTCTCAACGGGTCGCCGAAATCCGGCGAGCTATGCTATACACTACTTTTAAGTTGCATCCTTAATTAAAAGCCTAAATTTCTTGGATTTCTGGGCCTGGCCTTTTAAGTTTTAGTTTGTAAATGTCTGAGCTTTTGATGTTATCTTTTTATTTGTATTAACTGTAGTCTTACGTTCGTTATTTAAAATTAAATTCAATGTTATTTCTTTTTTTGCTGTTTTCTCGAAAATCTTCGTCGTTTCTAGACTGTGAATAAACTATTAACGATTAAAAAATCTATTCTTAGTTTACCGTACGTTAAAAATTTTAATCTTAGTTTACCGTATGTTCAAAATTATATTCTTAGTTTACCATATGTTCAAAATTATATTCTTAGTTTACCATATGTTCAAAATTATATTCTTAGTTTACCATATGTTCAAAATTCTATTCTTAAGTTTACCGTATGTTCAAAATTCTTCACTGCTATCAATAATGGGTCAGTAATCGGTCTGTGACGGTAATAACTGCCTTTCTGAGCAAGTCTCGATTACTTTTAATATCCTTCTGTTCCAAGAGTTCGTCACAAAGCACCTACAGACAATTTTCCTTTGAAATTTTCAAACAAAGAGATCTTGCACGTTTTCGTGTTATATTTTCTTCTCGGCACTAAAGTATGAAAAGGGATTTTGTCGTCGCACACAGCTTCCAAGAAATCTAGTTTACTAAGATGAAAACATATTTTTACAAAATTTTCTTTAAGAAACTTATAATTTATTAAGAGGGTCAGTTCTAGCTCCTTAAATTTAAACACGATTTTTTGAATTTAGCTAGGTGAAGTAAAGAGTGACAGCCTTCCAATTCAAAATTAACAACTCTTTCATTGAGCTTTTCCTGCTTTTAATGCTTAATTTCTTAAGCAATACTTTTTATGATTACGTCAAAACAATATCCATACTCTCTTTTAAAATATAACAACGATGTCAATACGAAGTGTAGTAATTCTTTATCCGTTCTTCAAAATGGAGCTAAAATAAAACCTACCTAAGCTCTTTTGTTTTCCTATTAGTGGTGAAGAAATAAGTGCTACAAAAAAACTGTGTGTTTGATTTAAGGGGATACCATCGATATTTTGTGTTTTTAAAATTCATATAAAACCAAATGTATATGGTTAAATCATTTGGATTTTATATTATGTGTTATTTGACTATATTGTCTACTGCTGTACTAAAACCGAAACATGATTACCTACTTGAAAAGCACGTCTATTTTCCGTTTAATACGATTACACGTAAACAGTTTCTTATTGTGCAGTAAAATTTGCTTTAAATCGAACGTATTTAAATATGTTAAGAACTTACTAAGCCAAAAATTGATTTAAGTATAGTATTTTGTCATAAATCTACATTTAAACGAAGCGCGTTTAGTTCCGGTGCGCGTGAGAGTCTTCTATCTCCCGCGTCAAACTAGACAGCCATAACGCCATGTCACTTACACACCGAGCTAAACCACGCTTTTATGTATCCTCTCTTCTTATATTCTGTAGCTACTAGTAAACTACAAGAGGTTTATATTTTTAAGTGTTCGCTAGGATTAGTGTTCTCGTTTCGTCGCTCCAGTATTGGCAGATAAGCTTCAAAATTCGGGACGTATAACGATGTGTGCGATACTAATATTAGCTGTTACATACTAGGTATACATATAGATAAACAAGTGCAGTTTATAATGAAATGATATTCAGTTCTTCATCTCGATTTAAAACCAGATTTGAATAAAGACTTGTATGAACTCGGTTAGGTTTAGTTAGAGATTTAAAATGTTCGAAGATGCCTAACATTATTATTTTTGAAAAAGTCTAGAAATCTAACTAGCCCACTACCTACATCCTGATAATTTGTCTTCCACGATGCGTAAAAATTAGAATTTTATAATCAGTCTTGAACATCACTACCGAAATTTTCACAGCGTTTTCTACCTATCAATATGAACAACTTTCACTACGGGACCAACTCTGAAATCACGAAAAAAAAATCTGATATTTCATACATTTTGGTAGAGTTCGAACTTTTGTATGAAACAGCAGATTTTTTTTAGTTATTTCAGAGTTGTTCCAAGTTATTCATAATCATGGGTAGAACACCTTGTGAGTGCAGTGATAATAAAAAAATGCCTTGTATTAAAAAGTAGATTGTACTCGGTCACAACTCATATCGAAATGGTCTTTCGGTATTTAATCGACCGCAAAAACGAAGGAAAAAATATTCTGTTAAACTTAGAAATTCCACACTTTATCTGTCAAGGTAAGATATCTACATAAAAGATTTTGAAGGAAAAATTTAAAAGCGATGTTACCAAGAAGGGGCGCGTAAGTTTTACCTTATTTATCTACCAAGGCTTTGACCTCCCAAAAGGGATATAATTTGTTTCACAAAGACGAACTAAATATAGAAAATGCGATATTAAAATTGTAGCAAAACTTTGTAGATATTTTAGACGTGATGAAGATATAATTACTTTTTTCATGTTAGAATTGTTTAATTCGCGTGTTTGCGTAAAAAAATGTGACAGGGCTAAATGCTCTTGCTGTCCTTTCCAAAACCAATGGCTAAGAACAGCCATAGGCATCAGTTAAGTAAAGGTACAGTCCGGACGTCGAGAGTATGCGTTCCTGACACCAGTTGGACAATTTCCAGTGGTAATAAGGATGAAATTAGCAAGACACTTATTCATTAGTATCAAACTGGCAGGTGTCAAACTGACAGGTGTCAAACTGACAGGTGTCAAAAACTCATTTTCTCGACGGCCGGACTGTAACAATACTAACACAATATATGTTTTATTACAATTTGTAGTAACAAATTGATTGATGTGCTGCTTTTTTGTTCGCTAGGGAGTTGCCACGATAGTGGTATACTCATTATTATGAACAACTTTTATTATGGGACCAAACCTGAAATCGTGAAAAAAAAATCTGTTGTTCCCTACATTCATGTTCGCGTAACTCGTCAAAATGTAGGGAACAACTGATTTTTTTTTCGCGATGTCAGGTTTGGTCCCATAGTAAAAGTTGTTCATAATGATGAGTACAACACTATCGTAGTAGCTACCTAGTCAATAAAAAATCAGCCTGTATTATGAAACCTATAGGTACGGAGTTTCTCTGAAATAAATCACACTATAATATGTCACACTAATCACATCACACTAATATTATAAAGGCGAAAGTTTGTGAGTGTGTGTATGTGTGTTTGTATGTTTGTTACTTCTTCACGCTCAAACGGCTGGACCAATTTTGATTAAACTTGGTATGGAGGTAGCCGACACCCTGGATTTACACATAGGCTACGTTTTATCCCGGTATACGTTTCCGTAGGATAATTTTCGACTTCCACGCGGGCGAAGCCGCGGGCAAATGCTAGTGAATTGTAATTATTTCCCCATTTGCCTTTTCCCAACTACATTGGGGTCGGCTTCCAGTCTAACCGGATGCAGCTGAATACCAGTATTTTACATTTTTTTACTGCCTATCTGACCTTCACAACCCCGATATTGGGTAACACAATACACATTGGTAATTTGGTTTTTGGGGGTACAAATGACAGCCGGGACCAACGGCTTATCGTGCTTTCCAAGGCGCGGATGTGTAATCATGTCACCCATCCACGGACCGACCTCGGCAGGCGTACCTTCGACCGTTTAATTTAATTACAATAATTTCCCATGGTAAATAATAATAATTGAAGCGTTAGCCTTTGACATTGAAAGGCTTTCGAAGTTCCTGAGAATAAGACATTAGGTACTTGCGAAACACTAAGCTGGTTGAAGGTAGTAACTCTTAAAATGTCGATTGCACACCATGTGTACAGATAACAATAGAATTTCAATTGTGTCTGCTAATTAGCGCGCGACGGGTTAAAACAAAACATAATTAATTTGAAATTAATAAGGAATTTAATATTCACAAGCAGCTCAGTTCATCCTAGAAAACCAACCACCAACCAACCAAGGTACTTCTGTAAAATATATATGTAATAGGTTGGGGAAAAAGTTTCTTCGCATTTTTTAAGAAAATTCAAAACATTTTTTTATATACATTATTTACATTTATCTAAAGTATGTAAGTACCATTTTGTTCGATAACTTTTTGCCATCTTGTAGGTAGGGGCATGATCCCATTGCTATAGAAATTTTGGGACTTCTGATCAAAATACCGCGACAAGTGGTTTTGGCAGTCCTCTCGTAATGTTAACCCGACACTGCCTAAAGGATTCTGAAGACACCGAAACAGGTGGAAATCTGAAGGTGCAAGGTCAGGACTATACGGCGGATGCATTAACACCTCCCAGCCAAACTCTCTTAATTTTTGCTGAGTGGCTAAAGATGTGTGAGGTCTAGCGTTATCATGATGAAAAACCACACCCCTTCTGGTGATTAATTCCGGCCGCTTTCTCTCAACTTCTTGCTTTAATCTCATCAGTTGTTCGCAGTAGAGTTCAAAATCGATGGTCCTGCCTGGTGGTAACAGCTCATAATGAATAATGCCCTTCCAATCCCACCACAAACACAGCATTAGCTTGTTGCGAGTTAACCCGGGTTTCGCCACAGTCTGTGAAGCCTGACCGGCCTTTGACCACGACCCTTTTTCTCACGTTCTTGTCGTACGTGGTCCACTTTTCATCACCAGTTATCAGCTTCTTCAAAACTGGTTCGGTTTCATTACGTCGTAATAAAGAATCACAAATGAGTACACGGTTCATTAGGTTTCTTTCAGTGAGCTCGTAAGGTACCCAAATATCGAGCTTTTTTGTGTACCCAGTTTTTTTCAAATGCGCCAAAACTGTTTTGTGGTCAATTCCCAGTTCTTCAGCTACTTCGTAACTACTGATATGCCGATCTTGCTCCACTTTTTCAAAAATGGCATCCATTTTATCCGTAATAGGGCGACCAGAGCGACGTGCATCTTTGACATCAAAATTTCCGGTTTGAAAACGCTTAAACCAAATTTGTGCTACTCTCACAGACACTGCACTGGGTCCATAAACATCGCAATTTTTTTTTCGCAGCTTGCGTTGCATTTTTACCTTTTTTGTAGTAAAATTTTAAAATGTATCGAATTTCTTCATTAGATTCACCCATCTTGACAGTACGAAAAATAAATGAAAGTCACACATTTTCCTAATTTGAATTTGAAATTATGTTCTTTAAAATTTAAACTTTCAATGATACCAAAACCAGCCAGATACAAATAGTATAGCCAAAGAGATTTTATGTTAAGTTCATACATACTATAATGCGAAAAGACTTTTTCCCCAACCTAATATGTTTATATATTTTAGCTTCATGTATTTATGTAAGTATATGCCAATTTTTGTTTTGGGTTATACGTGTAGGTATATTTAATATTTTCGTTTAAGACTTCACATATTCATATCTTTCTCTTCTTGTTCTCACACACTATTGTCTACAATCACATTTCTTTTTTAAATCTCCTTTCGCAGGTCTGCTGAAAGAATTTTCTTAAGAAATAAGCAGTACTCCAAATTATAAATATGATACAAAAATACAAAAAAAAAAAAATAATAATACAATAAATATTTATTTCTGACCATAGTTGATAACATTTTATTGGTGAATGACGCCTCCTTTTAAGCAGAAAATTCCTGTGTTAGAAGACGCCGTTCTTTCTTAGGTAGGATAAAAGGTGATAAAAAACTACTTATTACAATTTAAAAAAAGATATAGTATGTGTGTTCGCTTGTGAAGTAGGAGGGGTGTGGGGGTGTGATGTGATGTGAGTGAAGTGGTGTGATGTAAAAGTGACTGACATTCGTGAGTGTGTGTGCGTATGTTAGTTTATTTATTTATTTATTTATTTAACCTTTTCGCACACAAAACGTACAAAGGCGGACTTAATGCCTTAGGCATTCTCTACCAGTCAACCAAGGGTGGTGAAGAGATTAGATGGCAGGTGCTCAGTATGAGAGGAATACTTATATAAAGAACACTAAAAATATATCTTAATTAATTATAAATAGACTTTATACAAGCACATAAATAGGTTATAAACTAATAATACACATACATACACTTACTATAAGATATACCTATAATATTCATGATGTTAGTTCATGATGATGTATCTCTATATATTTTTCTGTGTAAATATTTATAGCTGCAATACACCATCAAGGAATAATACATTTCTGGAATTTCACAGAGTATAGCAGAAATATTTTATGCTCAGCGCACTCACAATAACATAAAAGTCTTGGTTCCTCTTGGGACTTACTTTGGATGCATCTGGTACTTAAGTGAAAATTCTAACAACCATTGTTAGAACTTTAGATGAATTCAGGATTATGTTTTCTTATAAGCTGTCTTGAACTAAGAGATTCCACAAGAGAGATAAATCTCGCTTTACGATTTGTTTGAACTTCTAAGAAAGAAGGCTGCATAAATTCAGGTGTAACTTGTAACTTTTTCCTTTTACAATGAGTGCGATTATTTGCTATATCTCTAACAAACAATAATGTATTTTACAATATACCAATTATTTATAAAGACATACATAAACTCTCGCCCTTTCCCTATGGGGGTATGCAGAAACAGAAACTATACGATCCTGACATACTCCCTATTCATTATGCTTCTATATTTATTATTCAAAGTGTAAGCTTCAAAATCCAGCAAGCAAATCACATTCGCAGGAACTAACCCGGCAGTATGTTTACGACTAACTATTAACAGGTAGGTAATCCGCTTTGAGTGCACAAATTACTATACAAACAAGGTTGCCGCGCCACGTCGCTAATTCTACTTAGTCATTCGGCGAGGGTAGTTCTAAGTTTCAATATAACGGATTGAAGGAATGTGGTGAGGTGTTTTGAGCATCGTGGTACGCACACAGTCCAAATTTTACTTCTGCCTGTGGTTTTGACAGACTGCCAGTGGCAGCAACCTAACAGCAACCTTATTGTAACGAGAATAAAGATCACTGTGATTTTGACAGTGATGCAAAATCAGGGGGGAAATAACTGTGAAAGGACTGTACTAAAGATTGAATGAACTAAATTGATTGAACTACGAGTATATGTAGCCCTCAATTGGTTCAATAGCCTTTCACACTATTCACATAATAGAGGAATGCTGCGAACCTAAATAACGTGATATTATTGCTACACGGCAAATAAAGAATCACTACTGCACTCCACTATAGCACCGTAATTGCGTAACACAGTATCAATCGGAATCTGCATCATTTTGAAGCAAATTGCTAATACATTGCTTCATATGTTCGAAAAATTTGTCTGCTCGACAACGTAAATAACGCAATGAATGTTGTTCAACGGTCAAATTGAAACCGATTCAGATTGATAGTGTGTTACGCAATTGCCCCGCTGGTTACGTGATTCTCGGCAACTCTCATCCAGCGAGAATAAACATGTCAAATAAAATCACATTCTCAAAGGCTTCTTGGAAAAATAATACTCTCTGCGATTCTAAAACGCATAAGCCATATTAAATTTGTCACGTGACATCCCTACCGGGTCCCAGCACAAGTTTGTTGAGACTAATTATAACACAAACGCCACCAAGCGAGCGGATCGCAATGGCGGTGCGCGCCAATTTCCTGCAATACATGTTAAATGGCAGCCAGTCGTGCGCCGGCCGCCGACCGAGCTACACGCCCCTTCCTGAGCTCTGCACTTGAAAATTACCCTAGAAACTGAAAGTATAATTTGCTATTAATTTGTGAAATATACTCGACGCTTTTCAGTTGAACTTGTTTGAAAGCGACTTAAATAACTTGCTTTCTATTGTTACTTTGTAGTTGGTTTAAGTGGCTCTTGTCTATGAATGGCTAAATGTGTTGCTAAGCGCAAAACTTGCTGGGCTGGGCCAATCGACAATTTTTTTTCAAATATTCCATGTCCGAGGTTCTTATGAAGAGAAAAATTGGGAAAATTGCACGGAAAAACGTAAAAACCACATTTTTCTTTATCCCATACAAACTATTCCTAGCTGTCAATTCTAGCGATGGCAATCAGACGGCTAATTAATTCTCGTACCTAAAAACGTTCAAATTCAAGTCGCAATCTCATGCCAGCGACAATCAAATGTCAAAAATGTAGGTAAACGCTATACAATTTTTGACAGATTGAGATGAGATTGCGAACGTTGTTAAAAATACGGGAATTGCTCCATTGATGTAATATAAACTATTTGAATGCATCCTTAGATTTGAAACTTTCTCTTTCAACGACATTCAGTTTTTCAGACAATTCAATTTGGACAGGATAAAGTCTGTCGGGTCAGTTAGTTAAGAATATAAATTAATGTACTTTACATGAATGCTGTAAAAGTTAGGTACTTTTTTGATTATCAATGTATGATTTGACAACTACTGCACGTAACCCATACTTGCAGTAGTGTTGCGCGAGGCTAAATGCTATACAAAACTACAATATAAGCCAGTACAATTTAATTTCGCCATAACAACATAATTCTAATCAACAAACTAAAATTAGATTTTCAATTCCACCAAACATGCTTTAATATCCGAATCTATTATTAATGTAAATCCGATAATACAGTTTTAATTATACACTGAAACACAAAGGGTCGGAAACGGTAATGGCGCCCAACGCGGGCCGCGGACTGACATCATAATAGCGGCTTGTAGACTTAATACGCAATCAATACGAATACTGAACGAACACCGAACTAGTTAAAGCGCATTGAATAAAGCGCAAATACGACCGGGGTTCTTGTGTACCACACCTTTGATCATGGCCCCTAAAACTGAGGGTAGATATAAATAAATGGATTGCTAGAATTTTCGGGCATGAAACGAAGATTTGGTAAATGGACTATTGCACGAAAATATTGCCAAAAGCTTGAATGTATGCTCTTATGATAATAAGAAGAATGACATCATTTTCATATTGTTATGATGCAGTTAGACACACCTTTACACGTGCAATTGTTAGTTATGAGTCTTATGAGACACAATTAAATTTTTATTGTTTTCGGCCTCTAGGAGCCCGATTGACAGTTGAGAGGCAACCGCATTGGAGCTTAACCCGAGTCAGTTCTATGTATAAAAGTCAAACCACAAGACCATACATGCCTCATTCAAACGCCTCCAACCATTGATGTATAAATAACTGCCACCACCCATACCCACCCGCCACCATACTCACCACACAAACATAAATGTACATAAAAAAATATACATAAATATGGGTACCCATATTTTTAGATCAATGCCTCCAACCAATAGATAGGTTATTTATACACGCTCCGCAAGTAGCACGTCAAAATCTGGCTAATTAGCCACATTTTCGTCGTCTTGTCTCTTTTTCGCTCCCGATAATTACGATATGCCTACTTTCACTTGTCATCTAATAGTTCAACATTGTGCCGTTTTTGAACATCGAATGTTGGGTAGGTGACCTATCTACCTCTTTTTACTTATAATAACATTGCCTCCAACCACGAAGTTCCACCCACACACCATTCAAAACTTACAAAAGCCAAAACCTCATCTACATATACGCGGACACCTCAATATACCTCAAAATAAATCCCTCCAAGTTATTACCAACACATACAGAGCATGAATCACTCCACGATCCACGCATACAAAAGCATGGAGTCTGCAGTGCAATATTTCGTCACAAGAATTTATTTCCGCCAGAAATTGAATAGAACAGCCATAGCGGCCGAACTGTGTTAACGTGATACACTCGAATGCTGTGTGATGCGATCTGGCTGGATTCAATTTTAGTTTCAGGCTGTTGTTGCTTGCAGCTATGAAAAATATAGTACGTATGACTTTAAAAAATACCGTAAATATCGATGGCAAGCCATCCCGAGTAAATTGAAAAAAAAAAAACGTTGTTATGAAACCCTTTCACAGCACACAAATGAAAGACATTTTTATGGAAGATAAATTTTTCATACTACCACAGAATAATAAAGCCGCAGTAGTTTATCTGGGCAGTGATTTTGAATGAATTACCTACGGGTGCTCGGTAGATAAATACGCGTCCGTTTGTGCGTAACTGCTGCGCACTCGAACTGTTGCATACTGGTATATACTGAGATTTCGAAGCGCGTCGTTTCGGTCGTTTTTTATGAAGATAAACTACTGTAACATTATTACACTGTGATACTACCGCATAGTTTAATTACTAGTGTCTAAACACACAGAAACATTATTATTTCGGCTTTGCTAATACCCAAAATGCAACAATGTAACTGATGATCGCACTATTAAAGTCTCAGGTGCAGAACTGCGGGCTCTAAACCACGCTATTTGTTATCAACATACAATTTGGAAGGTAGATACGTATTAAGCTGTTGTTTTGTTGTAACGATTAACTTTGTGAAGGTTTTCGGTGTTACAGTTTGCTTTATTAGATTCTAACTAAGGTAAGGACAATGGCAATTTCCATAATGAGAAAGTAGATTTTGTTATCGATTTTGTATTACATAAGGCCTTATCACACTAATATTATAAAGGCGAAAGTTTGTGAGTGTGTGTGTTTGTATGTTTGTTACTTCTTCACGCTGAATCGGCTTGACCGATTTGGATGAAATTTGGTATGTAGATAGCTTATACCCTGGATTAACACATATGCTATTTTTTTATCTCAGTCTACGCAGGTAAAACCGCGGGGCGCAGGTAATGCCGAATAATGCCGAATTAAGTTTCTAATATAAATGAGGACAAAGTTAAAATTACTCGTCAACATGCCTTTTATCTCCTTGTCTACAAAATTATTATAATGAACTTCACACTGACAATTTTAATGGCGCCCACGTGGGCCCATGAGTTGATAATGACTAATGCCAATTAATCAGTGTCAGTCGACAGACAATATATCAACATTAAATTCTTAATGCGATTACTCCGAACATAATTAGTTTCAACACGTTATAACTTATTTAGGTTCTACATCGTACCTCCGTAGAATGACGTCACCTAATTGCGTAGTATCACTTCGGATTTTTTTAGCAATGTTCAAGGCTGGATGTAATTCGGTTACAGTTAGAATGTTATCTGTCACATAAATAGTAAAAGCCTCGTTACTCCGAGGCCTAACTACTACTAACTAATTGGCGAAAAGTGGGTAGACGAAAGTTAAATTCTGCCTATTCACTGGGGATTCGATGACGGTTTGCTCTCTAATGGGCTACCAAGTTCGTTACGCACTGAAATCCCAATATCCATCGCACTTTGATATTACATACGCACTTAGACACAGCCATTAAACTCTATCCCGAGTCAGTTAATCTATTAGTTGATGTCTTCATGAATACGTAATGGTGTTTGGTATTTCAGTATTGTGTGTCGAGCATTGCTTTGATATTGGATCAGGATATTAGTGCAGGGTTACATGGTGAGGCCCTATCACACTAATATTATAAAGGCGAAAGTTTGCGAGTGTGTGTGTGTTTGTATGTTTGTTACTTCTTCACGCTCAAAAGCTGGACCGATTTGGATGAAATTTGGTATGTAAATAGCTTAACACATAGGCTATTTTTTATACCGGTCTATGCGGGTAAAACCGCGGGGCGCAGCTAGTTGATCGATTAAGCTTTGGTCCAAGTGCTATTATCTAAGATCATAATCAACTGTAGAAGTAACTTTCAATGACGCAAGCAAATATGAAAAAGAATGTCATAAGAAAATCAAGACAAAATTAATAGGCCCCATCTAACATTTCAGCACCGAATAGAACATGTATAATTAATGAATTATTTATAGCTATATTATACGCGACTAAGACACCTGTCCCCTTCGAGAGCGCCGATAAATCTCGTGCCGATAATTTACTGATTGTTTGTCTCGGCACATAAATTCCACGGTGACGTCACAGACCCTGGCGTTTGCACCTCCGCAACTTTAAGTTATTTATTTGTTTTGCTTCGGGAATTTATCGGAAGATTTTCGAGTAGGGAGTTTGATTCGCCCGTGAATGTCGAGTGAAGGGTGTGAGAAAGGTTCATTGTAAAAAAAAACGGATTTGGGAGCTAAATAATACAATTCTGATTAAATATGAATAGCAATCTTTTTGAGTTCGAAGTCCCACGCTGGGCGCCATTAACGGTTGAATACATTTTTAATTAATTGGGAAATTGTTCACTCGGTATGTTGGTTTTCACATTATTTACTTCGTCAACATTTTGTGAACAACATTCCGTATCAGTGATCGCATAACATTCACATTATATCTTCCCGTTGAAAATAAACGCTGTTTATGAATACATCTCCGATATATCGAAAAAAGTCTATACAATTTTGCACAAAAACCGGGTTGATGCGAGAAAAAATACAGAAAGCTATTTTCGCAAAATTAGGATCTTATAAGACATTTGACGCGTAAGAAAATTGGATTCTATTCAAATTGAAGGGCGAATTAGATCTTATAGAGCAGGTTACGAGTATCTGGCCAAGTAGGGTAGGTACTAAACATTTAGAAAATCGTACTATCCAATTAAGTTAATTTGGCCCCTGAATTGTATACTGATTTCTTAGTACGTTAATATTAGAGTTTGCCCTTTATCTTAAATTAGTTTTCCGACAATTCTAACTTAGTTCATTAATTGTCGTACTTGAATAACTAATGAACGCATATTCAGGCTTGTTGTTCAGTGTAAGGTGGGTAGTAATTGAATTACGTTGGTTTAATCTTTTTCAGTACTATGGGAAAAGGGAGCTCAACTTTGAGCTTATTCCGCGTAAAAATAGAATGCAGTAAAATTACTATATTCTATTTCTATGCGGAATAAGTTTTTAGATTGAGCAATTAAAAATATAAGTTTTAACTACGTATGTAGCTACATACCTATATACTATAAGTAAATCTTATCAACAAGACTCCGACCCGGTCACGTACCACTCAATAGCTTCGGTTTTATGATGCGCAAAGTCGATTCACCAAATTGTGATGTCTGTGGAGTCATTGAAGATGTGCATCATGTCTTAGCGGAGTGTGCTCGTGTAGGGGTCCAAAGGCGTCAAGCTTTTGTAAATAGTTTTAATGTAGGTTTCTATAATAGCGTTCTGGCTTCACCATTGTCCGATGAGGCTAGAACACTTTATTCTATTATTATGGTAATAAGGTTACGTGTAGGCTAGTTTATTATATAAGGTATATACATGTTATTTAACTGTATGTAATCATCGGGGTGACATATTCTTTATAGAAAAAACCCCGTAAATATATAAAGATTAAAAAAAAAAAACACTAAAGAATATGTCTATGGCATGACATACACAGAGCAGGAGCAGTGGTGGCCGAGTGGTAACGGCCCTGACTTACCGAGTTATAGGTCGCGGGTTCGAACCCTGACAGGCGCTTTACTTTGTGTAAATTATTTCATCACCATCACTGCTCTCAAAACGGAGAAGGAAACATCGTGAGAAAACCGGAATGTCCTAGAACTAAAAATGCGAAGACATGTGACATCTAACCTACCAACCCGCACTTGTTCCACGTGGTGGATTACGGCCCACTTCCCTCTCACAAAAAGAAGAGGCCTGTCCTAGCAGTGGGAACATTATAGGCTGATTATGCTATAACATACACCCCGAACTCTATCAAAATTATAATACATAAGCAAAATAATCCAGTACCAAGTTTCATCTATCTTGATAAAAACCCTACCTAAGATACTCGTACTGCTACAAAATAGAATTCACCCGCTAACATTTTCATCTCAACAGAATTAACGCCGTGCCGTGATTACATCACATTATCTGTCCCTAAGTCGTGTTCTTGTTATACTCCGAGGAGATACCAACGTTAACTAGATTCCTACTGTATTACTCATAGTTTAGGATCTTTATTTGAGTTATTTTTAGTTATTGTTAAGCAGTCCCCGCTGGGCGCCAATAGTGAAGTAATTTTTACGATATCAGCGATTAAATTACATTCTTCCTTTATTAAATTTTTTGGAACATTATTCACAATTATCTGGTACTTTTTTTGTCAAGAAAGAATACAATATATACATCTAAAGAATTAGAATCTAAGCTATCTTCATTTATTTTTCGTATGTATCACATTTTCTATTCATGAAACAAAAGACTACCCTCTATTTTCTTTCTTCAAAACTCCCCATCCACCCTTCCTATCCACACATCAAATTGGCAGTGCATACGAAGTGTCCCAGAACTACCCGCAACATAAACAAGTGTGTTGCGACCTAATTAAAGTTGGGTAGTTGCGGTAATTAGCAACCGAGCGCCTCCCGCCTACCCTCAGGCCACTGATAATACCGGAACACGGAAGGCTTATCAGAGTAAGGGTGCTTCGAAGCAGGCTACATGATATTTGGACACGCAAAGTGTGAAACTTGCCTCTGTTTTGGAAGTTATCGGGTGATGTGTATCGTGGGTAGTTTGGTTTTCCTTTAAGTTAAAGAAAGGTAGGTTAATCTATATAAATAAAAAGAGAAGTCCTGACTGACTGATTGACTGGCTCATCAACGTCCAGCCCAAATCCTTGGATATAGAAAGCTGAAATTTTGCACAGTGGTTCCCTTTACAATGTAGGCAAGGAATAAGGAAGGAATTCCCGGTAGTACGAGTACGTTCCCGTGGGATATTTGTCGACATCCACGCGGGCGAAGCCGCTGGCAAAAGCCAATAACTAACTATTAAGATCAATAACTTTTTTTTTCAAATACTGTCTATCTTATGTTCTACTAGCTTTTGCCAGCGGCTACGCCCGCGTGGATGTCGGAAAATATCCCACGGGAACATACTACCGGGAATTCCTTCCTTATTCCTTGTCGGCACTATAAAGGGAACCTTTGTGCAAAATTTCAGCTTTCTAGGTCCAACGGTTTGGGCTGGGCGTTGATGAGTCAGTCAATCAGTCAGTCAATCAGGACTTCTCTTTTTATTTATATAGATTTCTACATGGCTATTTGAGCTAATTTAATTAAATTAGCGAGCGAAACTCCGCAAACGTGATGGATATCGACATCTAAACATGACGAAATAAAAATAGAGAGAGAGAGAGATATATTTGATGATTTTTTTTTGGGGTCAGCGCCCGCTTGTAATATTGTTACTTGAAGTAAGAGTTGAGAAATCAGTTTTTTTTTGTTTTACGATTTTTAAAGTGATATTTCAACTACACTGTGGTTGATGACTCTAAAAAAAATAAAAAAATCATCAAATTGATAATTTTTTTGTTTTATCATGTTTAGATGCCCATCACGTCTGCGGAGTTTTGCTAGCTAATTTAATTTGACCCTATATAATAAAGTATGCAACAAAGGGTATTGTAATGTAATTCTTTGACAAAGCCGGCTACGGTTAAGTAACTTGGCCCTTTCTAAAAGATCCAACCGGAAGGTCCATACATAATTGAATACTCCTTAACATTTCGCCTACCTGTCGGTTAAGTTCAATAAAAGAAATCCAATAAGTGGGATCACCACCGAAGGATTTTGCCCAGAAATGGGAATAAAATAAATTCTACCTAAACTGAAAAATCAGTAGGTACCAATTATGTTTGGACTTTGACACGGGATGGAATGATGAGAATATCGTATATTTTGAGCTCCGTTTAATAATTCAGTGTATGTATAAAAATATTCAAGATGGCGACTGAAATTGAATCATGAGTAATATAAACTGCACAGGAGATCATAAATACGTTGAATTTGTTTATTCAAAACAAGGAACGAACCTAGTTTTATTGTTTAAGATATATTATGCTCATAAAAACAGGAATAAACCTACGGCGGCGGTTTACGGCCTTCCTCTTTTGTCTCTTTTAGTTTAGGTGAAGCTGTATAGTGGCATCCCTTTCTAACGTCGATATTCGCATAGTTATTATCTATGTTGCTCTTTGTCTGAGATATTGCTGTAATTTTTTTTGCCGGCCCTCTATCGGCAAGACAGAGATCTGATAATTTCATTTTAGGTACGAATAATCCGGGCATTTTTTCTAAAATGATGATAAGGAACGATATTTTTCGGTAGACGAACCATTTCTCCTGGCTGTCTTCCATAACTTTAGAGATTTCGTGTTTTATGATTTATTCGTGCTTTTACTTAAAGGATTACGTATTTATTTTGTTGCTGGGTAAATTTAAAGTGGGATTTAATACTATGGCTTATGCTACCTTTCTGATATGCTTGATTGCCTATGTCTGCCATTCTTTCACCTCCATCTTTACCGAAGACGGACCATATTTTGCTGATACTCACACGCTGGTCCTTCGAGGCGTGATTTCGGTAGGTGTAATTAATAAGCAGCGAGGTGCTAGTGAGAGAGAGAGAACGATAAGCCGCGCCTCTCGTAAATCACCCGCGCTAATGACGCTCCATGCGACATAGATGTGTGGGTTGCTGGAACTGACTCTTAGTTTGGATTTATTGGAGTACTAGCGAACCGCCGGTGCAATGGCGACAGGTCAAAACATCGCGATTTTAGTGCTAAATCTAAGTTAAATATTAATCTATCTATACTAATAATAAAGTTGAAGAGTTGGTTTTTTTGTTTGTTTGAACGCGCTAATCTCTGTAACTGCTAGTCGGATTTGTAAAATTATTTTTGCATTTGATACCGTATTTTATGAGGGAGGCTTTATAGGCTATTAATTTAGACTCACAGGAGCCGAGCAAAAAGAAAAAAAGTCAGAAAGGACGCTATGCGAAAATGAAGTATTAGCGCGGGCAGGCGATGCGATGCGACGGGGTGGGTTGGGGGACTAGAAATTTCACGCGGACGAAGTGGCGTGCAGAAGCTAGTGTATTATAAACATAAATCTTAATAAATGCTCTAAAAGAACGTGAAAACCGCATCAAAATCCTTTGTGTGGTTCAGAAGAAGTGCGCGGTCACACAGACAGACGCGGAAAGCGACTTATTGTTTTATACTATATATACATAGATATTTCTATCTAGTTCTTTATTGATTGTTTCATTATACTGCTCAAAAGGAAGTAAAAAAACCATTCTGTACTGACATTTGAAAGGATAATTTTTTTACCCTTTTCCATGGCTTTTTAAGACATTTATTGTAATAATCTAAACCTTAGTTTTAGTTATTATTTGTTTCGTGGGACAGACACAAATAAATTAATAAATATAAAATTTCAATGATTTCAAGAGGTATATTAATTGGTAAGAATTTCCCAACTAATCTACATAAATAGTTTACATTACATAATCAGCCTATAATGTTCCCACTGCTGGGACACAGGCCACCTCTCGGTGAGAGGAAGTGGGCCGTAATCCACCACGCGGGCCCAGTGCGGGTTGGTAGATGTCACATGTTTTAGAATTTTTGGTTCTAAGATATGTAGGTTTCCTCACGATGTTTTCCTTCACCGTTTTGAGAGCATTGGTGATGAAATACCTGCTAGCTTGATATTTATAAAATATTCTGAATTTCTATAAAAATCTAAAACTTAACCTAATATTTCATCACATTCAACACAACCCAATCATGCATAAAATAATTCTACACAACCCTTCGACTACAAACATTCATTCGACCATTACCAGATTATACGTAATTCAGCGGATTATACGTAATTCAGTGGATTTCACTGTAATTCAGCGTAATTCACCGTTGCTTTATAACGACGGGAGAGCACATAATTCAAAATGTTTACCGATTTTAATTCGTAAACTTCGGTAATGAATAGACGGTTTGTTCATTACCTGTGCTGAGGATCGCAGTTTTAAATAAAGTTTGATTAATACCGGCTTGTTATGTGATAATGGTTGGATTTAAATGTTTAATTTGTTGTCGTTTTGTGTTAAATATATTTACGATTTTGCTAAAGATAATTTTTATTTACTACGGAAACTTTACACCTAAATGATTACTTATTTCCAGAATCTTAAATTTTTCGTATAGAAAATATCATCGCATGAATTTACATCATAATCATTTCAGTCGAAAGACTTCCACTGCTGGACATAGGCCCTCCCGAAGCACCGCCAGTTCGACCAGTTCTTTGCTTCCCGCATCCAGCGCACTCCTGCGGCCTTCACAACATTCACCTTGTGGGAGGCCTTCCAACGTAAGTTTCTGTAAATGTTTGATCCTTCTTCCGTTAAAAATGAGTTCAATTATTTAAAGAGTTATGCTTTCAACTTATCAAACCGGGTCTTCATTTTCTACATTCTAATAACAATCTTAATTATTCGTAAACTGTCATTTGTTTCTAAAGAGACCCGTTTCTTCCATATAAAACTGAAGCCACTTCTATTCCCCATATGCTCACGACAATTCTCAGCACCCGCTCTCTCGAAGCACAAACAAACAACACTTCACGCACACACATTCACATACACCCACTGAAGTACATACACAAAAGTATTTATAAATAGTTCGCGCTCGATTTATACTGCAGTAAGTAGTTTTTAATTTATCGTCAGTGAATTCAGAGCGATTTAAATTCAGCGTCAGTACTAGCTGAACATGTAAGTGAAATGCATACATTTGGTAGAAAAGAGAGAGAGGTATTCTGATATTGTTCTAGGTTTACTAACAGCGGAGTGATCTATAGGGGCTCTAGAGTGTGGTGTAGCCTTTTTATTTGCCATAATGTATGATATATAAAAGAAGATTTATTGTTCTTCAGAAAGGTCAGATGTACTCGATGTGCGTTACGCAATTACCCCCTCAGCTCATTCAAGTATTACGTAAGTACCAAAGGGGTGTGGGGGGGGGGGGTCTTTGATTTGCTTATTTTTGATGACATGGGGAAAGAAGGGGTCTGGATGGTGATTACGTCAGCAATATTTATTTATTTAATTTTTCTGATATTTTTGTAAACTTTAGTAGATTCTGATTTGAACAAATCTGGCAACCCTACTTGTCTATGCTCGAAAGCGATAAGCATGTGCAGGGATTCCCTAAAATAATTTATATTGCTTATTCGCTCTCACGCAGTGTTTTATATTAAAGTTAGAAAGAACCGAAGTAAGGAAATTACTTAAATGGGCATTCAATTCTTCTATTGTCTATAAATTCCTTTTTCTAGACTCATTTAAAGTCAAGAAATATTAAAAAAAAAATATAGATACCAATGTTTACATAAGCATAGGAGGTTTGCTTACTTTTGTTGACAAGGGCAGGAAAGGGTTTAATAATTACTAAAATTCTGCTTACGTAATACTAAAAAAAAAACGTAATACTAAAAGAAAAATCTTGACATAACACTTCACATAAACACTTTTTACTTTGCTTCCAAAAACAGTATTCTGCAGTCAATTTTAATACAGCCACAAAAATCTGACAAAATTTTAACAAAATTATCTTACTTGCAAAAAGCAGTCAACATACCAAAATATATTCCCTTAACCTTTTTCCAGCCAAATTGTCTAGTTTCGGGCGCATATACCCGCGTAACGCAATATATGTCCAAACGGTCGCTTCGCGTCACTTCACAACACGATTACCGTAATGCGATTGCGCTTGCCGTCGGCAGTGTGCGCGCGCCCTTAATTAGCGAAGCTGTCCACGCGAATTCAGCAAGGGAATTTAGACGGTATCACTTTAAATTTAGGGTTGAAGTTTGTATGAAAAATGTGATTCAATAATTTCATCGAAGGCAGAGTTAAATAAGTGATCGCAAAATCACATTTGTCGGTATCGGAAATCATTAAATGGGTGCGTGTTTTCATCGCGAAATTTTAATTAATGGGGCGTGAGGGTTGCAAGATTTTTGAGAAAAACTTGGTTAAAAACCAACACATTATCTACGCTTTGATACATTTAAACAAGGGCGACATTGGGTTACTGTCAGCGTAATAGATTAGTTTCGGAAGGACTAGCCTCTAGTTTTATTAGGACAAGTTAATTTATTACGGGGATAATTTAAATCACTTATTCTTGATCTCTTAAATAGTAAATCGATGAACTGAACAAACGTTATACTAAACCAATATAATAGATTTCGTACTAAAAATATTGTACCCATTTAACGCCATGCTACACTCCGTAGCATTTGCTACGTTCAATGCTACGTAGCGCTACGGCGCCTACGACGCTACGCGCTGTAGCCGATGCGCTACGAAGTCTACGCTACGCTTTGTGTCCTACGTTATGCGGTTACTGGTATTTTGATTTTGGCCCTTCGTTACGCTATGACGCCTAGGATTTCCTTTAGAGCCGCGATGGTACGGTATAGTACCGCTTGCCGCCCGTACCGTCAAGCGAACATATATACCATAGACCGATTATGTAGAATAGACCATAGAGTGAAACTCCACCAGTCCTACATCAGGGCTCCACCGGTTTGTCTAAAACCCTAGAATTTATGTGAGCGTTAGGATAGGTTCCTAACACTAACGTAAATTCTAGAGTTTTACTGCTATACTTTGGGCTATGCCATGTTAAAGTCGTTTTCGTCTTGAAAACAGATGTACAACATCATTCAGCCATAATGAAACGATTAATAGACTCCAAATGACTATTTATACGGTAAATAAAACGCGTTTATTTACCATATCAATTCGATACGAATAAAAACGTAATAAAGGCCTGTGTTTGGAAGACTGGGGAAGTTTTTAAGATGGCTACCGACAATAGATTACGAATTTATGTGGGGTTCCCCGCCCCAAGAATAAGTATGGTGGAGACATTTATATTGCTTAAGTTAATGCATAAATAAAAGGTAACAATATAGGCTGGTTTTAAGGGCTCGGAAGTGGAGTAGAAGGAAATTATTAAGTAGTATAAAATAGGGATAAATTGAGAATTATTTTCTTTAAAAAATAGCTTGGCTAAGAGCACGATTTCGAGTAATTTCAACCTCGCAGTCCTAATGAGAATTTTCTAAAAGAAAACTGTGGTGTGTCCTAAGTGGTAATCTAAATAAAACGGTAGTGATCATTTAATTTGAGTGAAGTGATCTGGAGCCTTATTCAAGTCTTTTAAGCAATAATAAACAATAATATTCCAATCCTAACTATATATCACACATCACACTAATATTATAAAGGCGAAAGTTTGTGGGTGTGTGTGTGCACGCTCAAACAGCTGGATCGATTTGGATGAAATTTGGTATGTAGATAGCTTTTACTCTGGATTAACACAGAGGCTACTTTTTATCTCGGTCTACGCGGGTGATACCGCGGGGCGCAGCAGTAATATTATAAATGCGAAAGTTAGTATGTTTGTTACGCTTGCACGCTAAAACGGCTGAACGGATTTGGATGTAATTTAGAACACGGCTAGACCATAACCTAGATTAGGACATAGGATACTTTTTATCCCGGTAGTACGTTCCCGCGGGATAATTTCCGACATCCACGCGGACGAAGCCGCGGGCAAAAGCTAGTATATTATAAATGAAAAGGTACGACGAAAAATCCTGGCTAATGCCTGCCTAGTTTTTACGTCCGTGGTTAGACTCCACATTCACGTGTCAAAATAAACCGTAAAAATCCCCATTAAATTCACTAATTAGGTAAATAAAACTGAAGCAGTCAACAAGTACTGCAGTTTTGGTCTGAAGCCCCTTACATAGCTCGCGGTTCCCTTCAGCGATGCACGGCAGCTTACAGCGCTTTCAGCGGCTGTCATGTTAGTTAATAGTAGACGGCGAAGGCTTACCCGTTTTTCATTAGGAAGCTCACCGTAGTAATCTGCTTTGTTTTGGTACCGCTGTTTTTAATTTTCCAAAAATCCCATTCTTTTGTTTTTTTCTTGTAAAATTGCGCCGTGCGGCAGTGTTGCCCATTGTCATTTGTTTATTGTGCTTAGCTGTTTTTTTTAATTATAGGGCTGTGATTAAGAGCTTTTAAAAGGTATTTTAGTAAGTCGAGAACAGTAAAATATTCTATAGAGGAAAGAAACTTTTTTATTACTTTGTTTGAAAAATCATTTTTCTATATTTTCGGATATATTAATCGGCAAATATTACATTACCAGGTACACAAGAGATCCTAAATTATGACAACTTAATAAGTTTACTAATTCATCTGCCTAGCCTTTTCTCAACTGTGTGTGTTTTGTGTTTTTGTTGTTGTTGCATCGCAAATGATGATGTTTTTAATTTATTATTATGTTTTGCCTCTTTAATTTAGTCTGTGCTAAATAAATGTGTTTTCTTTCTTTTTTTTTTTTAACTATATTGGGGTCGGCTTCCAGTCTAACCTGATGCAGCTGAATATCAGTATTTTACATGGAACGACTGCCTATCTGACTCCACAACCCAGTTACTGGGTAATACGATACCCCATGGTAAGACTGGTTGTCAGACTTTCGGGCTTCTGACGACCCGTAACGATTGTCAAAGATCCACGAATGACAGCCGGGAGCGACGGCTTGACATGCTTTCCGAGGCACGGAGGGGTCTTGGTATGTAAAGATGGACACCCATCCACGTACCAACCGCGGCAAGCCTAGCTTAACCTGATTGATCGACCGTGCGGCGTTTATTACTTAGCCACAAGCCTCTCTATCCCAGATAATTCATACCTAGGACACTATATAGCTTCTAAAATCAACGACATTTTTTCTTGAAATGAAATCTTGATACTCGCAGAACGTCTAATTTAAAGGAATAAACTATTACAAAAAGATAAAATCATATTTATTGTCTTGCATAAGTCGGAATACGGCGGAGGAAGCAGGTTATAACTTAACCAGTCTCATAAAATGCTCGCTTTTATTGTGTACAGTAGTAGTTCTCAGGCACTTCATTAAAATTTTATTCTACCTTTACGTGACATAATAGCTAACAATTAGACGCTTTTGTATAAGTTTATTCCGTCGTAAAACATATGATGAGTTCAGTGGCGGATTTGCAGTCTTGTCCGCGCTAGGCCCCAGGGCCCCGGCCATGTAGTAAATACCAGCCGCTCCTTTCTCAGCACCCATCATATAGAATACACAATTAATTAACTTTATTGCCAACTTTTATCGAAATAATATCTGCTGGTTAGTTGGGTACTGTTTTTTTTTTTTCGCGATTTCAGGTTTGGTCCCACAGTAAAAGTTGTTCATAATGATGAGTACAGAGATCCCTTAAGAGGATATTGGTCAATAATCAGTAACCCTGTCTACTTAGATGTACGAAAGTGATTTAGGAAGATCATTGTTATACGATGCGGTACGAAGAGGAGCTCGTGGCTAAGTAATAGCAGCCGCACGGGTCGATCCATCAGGTTAAGCTACGCCTGCCGGGGTTGGTCCGTGGATGGGTGACCATCTTTACATACC
This sequence comes from Cosmia pyralina, assembly GCA_946251885.1. NCBI lineage: Eukaryota > Metazoa > Arthropoda > Insecta > Lepidoptera > Noctuidae > Cosmia > Cosmia pyralina. The sequence goes on from OX276353.1 coordinate 23,965,554, forward strand.
GAGACTCCTCCGTGCCTCGGAAAGCACGTTAAGCCGTTGGTCCCGGCTGTCATTCGTGGAACTTTGACAGTCGTTACGGGTCGTCAGAAGCCCGAAAGTCTGACAACCAGTCTTACCAAGGGGTATCGTATTACCCAGTCACTGGGTTGTGGAGGTCAGATAGGCAGTCGCTCCATGTAAAATACTGGTATTCAGCTGCATCCGGTTAGACTGGAAGCCGACCCCAACATAGTTGGGAAAAGGCTAGGCAGATTGATTGTTATACGATGCGGTGCAGTGCGGCCCGCCATAATGTGCGCGACCCTTTACAATATTTCTTTCAGTTATTTCTTGTTATCATCAGTGAATTTTTTGTTAGATTGGCCGCCCTAGGCCCGGGCCTAGTGGGCCTTAGGGCAAATCCGCCACAGGATGAGTTTCTTACTTTTCAAACTGAGGTATTAAATCATTCACAACAAATTTTCTCCTCTTTGTAAATTCTTGACTTCTACAAACACAAACAAATCTACAAATGGGTCTTGGGCTTCATGTACACGTCGCCGGAGCCGCAACGGCACCGGACCGCATGTTTGTGTATATGAATGCATAACGCCCAAGCGCCGCACCGGAGCCGCGTGTACACCGCATTGATACCGAGTTATGTAGTAAAACAAGCATGCGGTTGGCATAGTGAAGCCTAATTGAAACAAAAGATGGGAGTAGAAATCGTTTAAAAAAAGAATCCTGGAGTTTCAGTTATCAACTGCAAGTACTATACTGGACGAGGCAAGGTCACTCTGGACCACAGACAGCTTGGGTTTTATCATACTAATTCGTAGGTAAACTTTGTTAAACAACAAAATATGCATTTCAAAATAATTTCCAGTTGATTTGCTCGTTAATGACACCTTACATAATGTGAAGAATGGAAACAAAACTCACCACTTTCAGAGACTGACGAGGGCGACCGTTCCGCCGTCGACACTCCCGACGAGGACGATTCTAGCGATGAGAGCGAATCCGCTCGCGTCGTGTGCGTATGCGTCATCGAACTCTCCGATAGTCTTGAGTCTCTGGGGGCGTCGCTCAGCTGGTTCAACCGCCGCTGCAGGTAGCGCTGTTCTCGCGCCAATTGCTCCTTGTGACTAACGTGCCTCTTCTCTCGCTCTTCCAGACTCTGGAAAAAGAGAGATGGTGGTTAAAACTCTGCAGATATAGAATGGAACGTTGCTATGCGGGAGTAAATCTCTGGAGGGTGGTATATTTAAAAGTCTACTGAGTGTGCTAAAATGATGCAAACCCAACAATATTATTTTAAGGAAACGTTAGGTCATTCGGTCCTGTAATCTCCAACGTGGTCCAAATGACTTTGCAATACCAGAATGGTTCGCGTAACCAACTCTGCAGTTCCAGAATGTTAATAATTCCAGCCACTACTGTTGCCCGCACAAACAAAGAAAACTATTCCAATTACCCATCAACACAAACAAATAGTAAATTACTGTTAAACTTCTTCCCATATTAGCAGTACCCGAGCACGTCGGACGAACAGTTCCGAAAGAGATTAATAGTATCAATAACAAGAACCTATTGGGTAATTAGACGCACATAATGCGCTTGTCGAAACACATTAATCACTAACTGCTGATTTACTAGGTCTTTGACATTTAGCTTTACTCATAACTTGGGCTATAAGTGGTTTGGGTTGTGTCTGTTTTTTTTAACAAACGAGTACCGAAAATTTTGACTGCATTGCTTTTGTGCATTGTCCACGTAATCAACATAAAGTCCGTTTCACACAAACCAAACGCTGTAGTTATATGTACAATCAGCTGAGTCATCGACTACATGCGCGTCGCACGTGTTTTAGTGAGTGAACCAGACGATATTGTTTGTGCGTGAGTCATGGCGGACATGTCTCCTGTACAGTAAATTTTAGAAGTATTCAATATGAACGGGCCTTAACAATTTCAAAACTTTTGTTTTCAAAGGCGTTGGCCCCACCCCGACCAATGACCCATCTCACTCTGTCAATATCGGAAATGTGCGAGAGACATAAACTCAGTACTCGTTTGTTAAAAAAAAAACAGACTATAGTAGTTATTGAATACCTCTGTTCCACAATTGTTACTGAAACGTCACAGTGCTAAAACGTCACAGTATGGAACACCAATCAATCTGCCTAGCCTTTTCCCAACTATGTTGGGGTCGGCTTCCAGTCTAACCGGATGCAGCTGAATACCATTATTTTACATGGAGCGACTGCCTATCTGACCTCCACAACCCATTAACTGGGTAATACGATACCCCTTGATAAGACTGATTGTCAGACTTTCGGGCTTCTGACGACCCGTAACAACTGTCAAATCCACGAATGACAGCCGGGACCAACGGCTTAACGTGCTTTCCGAGGCACGGATGAGTCTCGGTATGTAAAGATGGTCACCCATCCACGGACCAACCCTGGCAAGCGTAGCTTAACCTGATGGATCGACCCGTGAGTATGGAAAACACCATTAATCTTATTTTAATTATTGATGCATACCTAGTGGGTATTACCGCGTATGTTCTATTTGGATGACTGTAAGGCCATTAGCACAACTCTGCCGCGAAACCATAACAGTAAATCTGCAGTAGTTTATATCAACTGACTCACGAAACATCACGGTTTCGCGGTTTCGCGGCGGAGATGTGCTAACTAAGGCCCTTAGTGTTAGCTTTGATTGTATTATCTAAAAAAATGTTATAATGTAGTAAGAACATTTGTATTTCTGAAAGGTAATGTAAACGCCACACAATATTCCACCAACTACTATCAATAAATACCTAAACAAAAACAAACCATTTATAAACTTTAGCCAGCTGAACACGGCATCTGTTCATTCGCCCCCACACATCGACGTCAGCCTCTGCACATAGCAGTTTTTTGTGAGGCTCTTAAGAAAATGGCTTTTTCTAGAGCCCTATACACCGGGGACCGACCCGCGGGAAAAAAATTAGGATTATGTACGAGTAAGTTCGGGTAACTTCCAACACTCGATGTCCAACTTCCAACAGTCGATGAAAACCCCGTCTTTTGTTTTTCTCTCATTGTGTTTATGGATTTATACTACGTGTACCTAAATGGGAGTTGCTGAGTTTCTTAGCGAGTTTAGAATTAATAGCCCTAATGCTGAATAATTCAGGTTATTTTCAGTACCGGGTTTTAAGGTATAATTTTGGAATGTTACCAATGTTACCATTAGCTGTATTTGCTGATGTATTTTTGGGGAGAAATGAAGCGGATAATGAGTTACGTAATGACCCGGTAATCAAAAGAGATTGAGGGTAATTACTTGACGATTCTAATTTCGTTGCTGAAATAACGTTTGATTACACATCTGTTAAAAAGCACCCTAATCTACTTATTGAATTGCCAAACCGTAACCATCCACAACATCACACTAAATAATAATCTCAGTGCTCAAAACAAAACAAGAGATATCAAAAGCCACGTATTCTTTTTTAATTTTTTCAAAGCCGGCTGGTGGCCACCCTTAGGTATTACAGTGCAGGGAAGGCCTGAGATGATATATCTGATCATAAATCTCCGACAAGTCAGCGGACGGTGCAGTACTGTCCTTATTTTGCAGTTCAATGTTAAATGCTTTTGGGGGAGATTTTAAATTTTCGCTGCTTTTGCGAATGATTAAATTATGGATGGAGAGAAATGGCCGTGGAAATTGTTTGCGAATGATGGATATGAAGCTCTGTGATTTTTTGTGAAAATGTCGGGATGATATTTAAAAACTGGAAGCTGCACCTAGGTACGACTATGTAGATATACATTGATAGAATGAAGAGTATAATTATCTACATCACGAGCATTTATTTAAAGACACTTCTGAGAAATGTGGTTATTTTCCTAATAGTGTTTATAACGTAATGAATCACAATTATTGCTTGTTTAACCCATCACTCAAGTATATTACGTACGTGTACGTGTACAAGCAGAAATTATCCAATTTATACGTCTGAATGGACAGATTTCCAATCCACTCGCACATAGGCACAAACCACAACCTTTGCTTTATCGATTTCCTGTCAGAGCATTTGAGCGTCGAGCGATTCCGAATTATGTCAGCTATACGTATAGTATGTCATATAGCTATATATTATGGATTACTGGTGCCATCCTACCCTCGTGTTATTGCACGCTATTTATTTTTTACGACCACCGACATCGTTTAATATGAGTAGATTTGGCCTCTCCAAATAAACCACTCGTATTGCAAAACCCGGTGATGCTGAATAATCTCTGCACTCTGCAGTCTCGAAATGTTGATGCTTTTGAAGGATTTTCGAGAGAATCAGAAATAAAATGTTAAGTGATGTCTGTTTCTAATGTAGGGTGAATATAAATGGGGACAAAAATGAATGTTTCGCTCTTAATGATGCGGTAGTAAGTGACAATCAGGATGCTCGATTAAACGCCTTTCTCGCTAAAAGCGTATTTAAAACACAACTGACCTATTTTAACATAACCACTCCAGATTCTAAAGAGCTTCGTATTAAATTAAAACAAGTTCACTATAGAAAGAACAATACCAAAGGCAGGCGTGGAACGTTACCCTTAAAACATGTAAATTTTGAGGCTGATGAATTTTAAACAACACTTCGGAGTATCACTTATAACTTAATTGGTTATTAGAAAAGTTTTCCAATCTGCATGAGGAATTGCTCGGTGGTTGGAATTTTTAGCCGCTGTAAAATATAGCCGACATTGTTTATTTAGGTAGACTTGATGGAAACCGCCTGAGGAGTTCGCTCAGCAATTTGGTCGGTTTTTGACCTTTCGCTGGGAAAATTATATGATACTGTCTGTCTCAGAATTTTTGAAGCTTGGAATAACTTTGTGTAATACGGGACGGTAGGCATCAAACACGATCAATTCTGTTTCGAAATCCAGGTAGATTTATTGATGAAATATCTGTCGTGAATTTCTTGTCTATGCTCTATTTTTTCTTACAATCATAGTCGACAGGTGATCAGCGAGTGGAAAATTAGATGGACCGCTGACCTGGAAACGTTTGCAAGGATCTGTTGGATACGGAGCCGTGTATTGAGGTGAAGTATTATGTAAGCGCCCATTCAACAGAGGACGTCTTCTAGCCTACTGACAGATTCTATTAATATATTTGGTCTATCTTAGTTCACTAATAGATATATATTTTTTTATCAACCTTTATTGTACCACACTGCTGGGAAAAGGTCTCCATGTTCCTTGTGTGTTGCCTTCTCCGACCAATCTCCCGTAAACTACTAGATATGAGTAGACATTATACAGGGTTAAACGAAATTAGCTAGCGAAACTTCGCTGATGTGTAAAATATATATATTTATATATTATACACGAAAAAATAAATTAATAAAAATTGATGATTTTTTTTGGGGTCAACGACTGCTGGTAATGTTGTTTGTTACTCAAAGTATGAGTTGTGAAATATTTTTTTTGCGCTATCTTGTTTAGATATTTTGAGTTTCGCTAGCTAATTTAATTTGACCTTGTACAAATAAATGTGCCCGATATTAATTGCTACCGATCGTAATTGGTTAAAGTGAAAACGGTCGTATCTTCATCAATATCAAAGCGTATAATATTTTCATAGCATAGGGGAGGTTTCATCCTTTGGAAGCGTTTACAGGTAAAATTGCTTCGAGAATCTTTTCAAAGGGCACTTGTTATTTGAAAAGAATTTAGAGATGGTTAAAGAAAAGGACCCGTTCTAAGGTTCTTAGGTACTAGCTTAGATAGATAGCAAAATCCAAGGAATGTATTATGGATTTTGAGGCTTTCAAATCTAACTTCTCTCAACTGTGACTTAGCACATAAATCTGGAATACAACCCAAATATCTGTATGCATGGCCGTTCAAAATGATAGACGGTATTTTGAGAGAGCAATTTTGTGAAACTTTGCGACTTTATGTATGTTGTATCTGTGTTGGTGTTGTCTCAAGTTCCCGGCAATTCGCTGGCTTATCGCCTTGCAGGGGAAGCGACGGAGGGTTGTCGAGAAAATGGAGCATTTTTTTAAAAGAATAATTTTTAATGTGAAAGTTCCAAAAAGTTGCTACATGTTTCGCTTTAACGAGAAGCTCGTTCCATATTAAAAGTATAGAAAACATAATTGTTAATCTAATTATTTATGGATCGACGACAATAATGGGCTTTTAGGTTCCTACTAATTGAATGGAATTATCTTAATAGAGCAGGCAATCAATTAGAAATATATTTTCAGCTCTGTACAGTTTTAATGAACGTATTCATTGAATAATTTGTGTTCAATGAATACATTATTTTCAATTAAGGTATTCAATTCAGGTTAATAAACTCATCTACATATACCTCTTAAATACCCTACCTTTTACCTTCAGTTGTTTACATAGATCTAAATATCAATCTGTCTCGTTTATTTTTTCTTCTACTTCTTGAACTACCAACCCTCCTTTATTTATATCTAGTCTTATATTTGCACTATCTCCACTTGCACCAACCCTAGTGTTCCGTACGGCTCATTAAAACGTTCGCGCGGGGCACGTAATCGTGGATTTACGAGTCGCGAGCCTCCATGTGCCGTATCACTCGCGAATTCATCTTAATTATTTCACTAGGCTTGTAGACCAACGATGATGAGGGTCTGATAATGTTGATAATTATTATGTTTCGGGTTCGTAGACAGGAGAGAAGTATCTTAAGCTTAACGATATTGGTATGATACTGAAGCTTTATTTGAAATGTTTGGAGTTATGACTACTATACTACATATGACCACAAAATTACTTCAAAACGTTACACAGTTGATGTATCCAATATAATGTGATAGGCGATGAACATCTAAGCAATGAAGAACACAATCGAAAGCTACATATACCTAAACATATTCACCGCAAAAACACTCAACAGTCTCCCAAAAGATTTCAAACTGCCACAAAGAATTCCAACATTCGACATATTCCATTGTAATGACATTTCCAATTTCGACCTTCACTACAATTTTCCTAAGCCCTGAATGTTTTCCGTGAAACGCAAATGAAAAGTGGCGTTGCCTTCGGTTGCGATGTGCTCGCTTAACTACGATGCCTTTTAATTAGTCCTGCATATTAATCAGACTAACGGTCTAAGTTTGAAAATGTACTGGCTAGCGGTTGGGACGGACGGGTTTTTTATTTAGTGTCAATGTTAAATTGAGAAGAGTCGTTAATTTTGATGATAAGCTAGAAAAAGAAGCGTATGAAATATACGAGTATTCACCATTAGCTGAACGTAAAGCAAGGAGCAAAATGATTCAGAATAGTAGTTAAATCCTCCAAAAGACATGAAAATCAACTGGTGAAATTGCCACATAAATCCAGAAATAGCAGCTGTCAACGTCCATCCCCTACTAGCCGTATGTTTCCACACTAACAATAAATTGGCTACACTAAACAAAGTGTGCGACCATTAACATATTAGATTCGTTCAGTCGAGAGCGTATTTACGGTACGGGCTTTAAAATGGCAAATGAATTTCGGTAAATTAGGTACTTAATTAATGATGTCTGAAAAATAGCTGATTGAAATTCTTCTCACTGTTAAAGTGAATAAATGTTTGTGTAAAGTTTTACTTGGTCGCAGAAATACCTTCTATAGAGAACCTAAGGGTTCTAGGAAACGAAAATGTTAGCAAAATTACTGTTACAAGAAAATGCTCTTTGATTTTATCGTCAAGAAAGTTTATACTATACTCAATGAAAATTCATATAATAATAAAACATTTTCTACAATTCTCCTCTCACTTCAGCAAATTCAATCTTACCCACATGACATAAAGTTGAAATTCCTTCAGTGGTTTCGCAAATAATATTTGGTGAAGCGAGTATGGAATAATAACGCATCGCTTCATTGACAGCGGTTTACTTTACGCTCAATTAGTGGAACGACACACGTGACGTCCCTGAGCCTTACACCTCCCACTCCCTCACACTCCAGTAAGTGTCTTGTCCCGGGTTGGGTGTGGTAAAATTTTGTGTTTAAACGTACTCTCTCTCTTATATGCAAATTCTGTGGGAAAACAAGAATGAAGGACAGTTGAAGGGATAGCGTTATTCTTAGCCCTTAACAATTATGTATTTTGCTTTTACTGTTGGACGTTAACATTACTAGATATTTACGGTTTTAATTTAATGTGGTATGTAATGCCTTAATGAAATACCTATAGAACAACTCTCTAACTCAACAGTTACAAGTCCAACTTCAGAGTCCTCCCACATAAACAAACAAACAAATTAATTTCGACACGAAAATGTGTCATCAAACATTTACTCAACATAAAGTTGGTCCAAGAATCGCACCTTGCGGTATCCTCTATACCTACCACCACTAACATCGCCTGATAACGCAATAAAGCGGAGTTACAACCGAGACAGCGGTCCGAACACCTTGATACACCATTCTGTGAACATCCCGTACCTCTCGGCACCCGATTTCGCATTGTTTCACCCAAGCGATATTGTCGAATACCACCTGCCGTTTCTTTTCACAAATGTTCCTCAGTTATCTCAATTTAACGACAGGTAGGAGGTGTTATGGCAGGAAGTGAGGGCTTAGAGGCGGTTAGCTTAGTGTCTGTTAGTAGGGGTGTATCTTCTCTAATGTAGTCTGCTGGTTTTATATACTTCGAAATTATTAAATAGATTTGTGTACTAGGTAACCAAAAATGTACTTTTAATTTATAACAATAAAAACCCTCCACCTAAACCACAAGGTGTACAACGTAATATTCAAACTGGGGTCACAAAACGTGACTACTAACAATATACTCAGTGGTTCTACCGTGAATTATAAATAACAGGAGATTAGGACGCTTGTAATTGAGCAGATTCCGTCTCCAGATAACACATCTGACACTCGGTCACGTTCGGGGAAAAACGGCAAACGGTTCACTGTTCAAGGGGACTTATTTGCCATCGTTAAATAGATATTGTAATTTGTGGTGCTTTTATTTGAATTAAATTGTATTTAAGTTAAACCATAGTATGAAATAAATAAATAAAACGTCTATTTTCCCCACCACATAATGAAAAATCAGTACAATACATTGATGTTGTGGAGACTGAAGCCTAGGAATACCGGTTATAGGTCAAATAAAAAAAACTTGACTGACTGTAAATAACTGGGTCATTCTCTAATCTCATTTATTTAGTAACATAAAAGTGAGAAAAGCTAGGTTTTATTATTTTTATCTTCTCCCATAGACTTATTAAATTTTATTACACTAGAAAATGCTCTAAGCGTACAAATGAATTCTTAAAGTCCAGCATTTCTGTTGGCTAAATAAATAATACTTTTCTAGAAGTTTTATTCTCTGCGAGGAAAAAAGTTTAATTTATACTAGTAACGAAGGTTTTTTCCAACATCGCTATGAAGATATAATTTGTGTAACGTTGTGAATATTAACTTGAAATAGCTAATGAGAGTTTTTTATGGTCAAACGGCGTATTATTTTCTTTCTAAGAGAATGTTCAGAGCAGTAGTAGTCATATTGTTATAGGCTTTGAAGCATGATTCAAAGAAGTGAAAGAACATCCTACTTGATACCATCAAAAAAAAAAAAAAGTTTATTTATGATATAAAAATAAAAATATTGTCGATTCTAAAAGCTCAATCGCCACCTGCCCGACCAATTTCACACAACGTTACACCTACATAAAAACAATTATATATTTTTTCCGTAGCCGGCAGGTAATTTTTAAAATAAATACTACCCTACTGCGCGGCACGGGTGAGTCATTATAGGTTTTATGGGCCATAACGCGGTCCCAACCTTATAATTCCGACTTATTCAACTACGTGAAAACAAAAATAAATCACGCTATCGATATACTGGAGGAAATGACGGCAGGGGAAGGCGGAAAATGTTGCGTAAACGTATACTATGCCACAGACGTGTGCTCATGTGAGGTACACGGCAAAATGTCGGAGAATTTTGATTACATTGTTTAGATTTTCAATTTTTGTAGGCATTCTAGCAATGTTTCTTTTCCATCATTATCGTTCTTGCTATCCTCTCCAACTTTAATTGTATTGTTCCAAGATTTCATTCAGGTTTGTTGTGTTAATCAGGAAAAGCTAAAAAACAATTTCCGTTTTATTTTAGCAAGAAAATCATTATCGCTTGGAGGAAACGGATATTTAGGATTTGAATATTTCTTTTTATTTGAATTTCCCTTTGTAGGTATTGTACTAATTTTCTTTGTAATCATTACGTTCGTAATTTCATTGAGTTATCCGTGTTAATTAGAACAATTTTCTCTCAATCTCGTCTTAAACGACAGAGGGTTCACCGATGCTTTGTCTGTCTCTCGAAGATTCGTACATAATTTAGGTAGATAATTTGGACGTTTCGACAAGGGTCTTATTTCGAGTATTGTGTACGACATCTAAGTACTTATCATCGATATAATATACGGAGGTATCTGAGAGAACAGTAAACACTCGTTATATGTGATTATTGAAGCGAAATATAATATTTTTTGTTCTGCGATTTCTTTTTGGGTATCTTTTTTGGGTGCTGTAGTTGCGTAACGACCAATGATACAAATTTTTGATATTGTATCAAGAGAAATGATTATGAATTGATGTCTTTGTAAATTGTTCGAGCGTGAAAATTTAAAAGAGTCTATTTTGGTAGGAATGTGCTTAATCACATTCCTACCAAAATAGACTTTATAGATTATAGACTCATACATCAATGTATGGAATTTTCGTTATCCATCTTTTGGAAAGGAGACAATTTAATGATTTTATATTTAGAGAACTGAGAGCTCACTGAGTACCCTAAAGACAAGCTAATATCTTTCTTTAACATTAACCTGTTACAGCCATTTGGTTTCAACAGCTGTTGCAATTTCGGCCATCTTATTGTTGGATTCACGTCAATCATAAGCGTCAATCATACTTTCATAAATATTAAGATATTCATCTCTTGGCAGTAAATTAAGAAATTATATTAAACTTAAACAAAAGCCCATCCATTTTTGTAGCACGCCGTCAGTTTTTGAGTAATGCGACGAGAAGAATAACCCGGGTCTTATAGCTTTCCCTTCCCATTGATGCCACGGCGCTTATTAAATTTCCCATGAAAAAGTGTCGAGGGAAAATGAATCGTCTTTTACGCTAGGTAAAATTAGCTTAAATTTATGTAGGTATGACGTTGTAGCTTAAAGTTTGTTATTCATAATTTTCATTAGCATCATCGTTAGTTTTAATTCCTTTAAAATAAGCTCTAAAAGTGAATAGTATTTCAAATTAACTATCCCATCAAACTACAAAACGTAAAAAACCGACTACGTTCTAAAATCCAAAGCTGCAACCACCAATATCTGAGAAGAGTGACGTAATGCCACGTCAGCGGAACGGCGGACGCTGATTGGCATTCGAATTTGATCCGACGGCGACGTTGAAACCGAACTGCAGACTGACGTCACTTGATGCGTCGCTGACGGAGCGATATACTGACGTTTATTGGTTTAGAGTTCCGGGAGATTTTATTAGGAGGTTTGGGGTGATGCTGATATGGGCGAAACGATAAGTGATGAAAAGGGTAGTGGTTCGTTTTTTGGTAGACTGGGTAGTGCACTGTTTAACTTGTTATTTGTTAAAATTATGAAGAAATGAAATACTAGTTTATGAAAACATAAGCACTGACGAAGAAGATAAAGAAATAACAGAAATTACATCTTTGTTTGTGGACCTTTCCACAACATAAAGAGCAAAGTACTTAGAGGTATATCAAACATAACTTAGGAAAGAATTACCATAGACCAAAATACAGTTGACATAGGTAGAAACATACGTCATCTCAGTGCTACCATTTTGAATAATGCTAATACCCATACAATACAATACATATAATAAAAAACAAAGCTCATAATACCTCCATAACAGATAATAATAGGTCGTCTAGACACTAGGCAGACTGTTACATCATCGCCTACGTTTTGCCCAACCTAATGAAAATGTTCGCCTATCATATTTCACTTGAGACAATAATTTAGTGGACAAATTGAGAAATTTATTGTTTTTCTGAAACGAGCAAAGATGGTATAGGAGAAAAGAAAAATACTGAGTTTCTATTTATAGAAGTCAAGATAAATTTAACACAGAGAAAATAATAAAATGTACAACGGTATTATCGCAATTAGCTACCTCTGGCAGACAACCTGAGGATGAACGTAATTATACTGCGCAGGTTATACGGTCCAGTGATCAACAGGAAACTTTAACAAAAAGAAAAGAATTGAATACTATATATGCATGAAAATATAGATGGATTGTTTAAAAGATGAAATAGCTAGGAACTGCGAGATGACGGCTATAACATATGGATTAAAAATACATGCTGTGCCGTACTCAAATAAATTGGGATTAGGGAAATAGACTAATTTCGTGCATGGATTGCACTACTAACTCAATTATTATTCCAAAAAAATAATATATATATATATATATCTTATTACATTTTTTTTCTCGTTATTTCTCCTTATAAAGTTTGTTCCGTATATATATTATATTTATGTAATTATATAATATCTATGTATTTATTCTTATATTTTATAGTTATTTTATTGTTATCTATCCTTTATGTTGCACCAGCCATGTCTTCTGTCTGCACCACCCTAAGGTTGACTGGTAGAAAATGCCTCAGGCATTAAGTCCGCCTTTGTACGGTATTTTTTTTTTACTTGCGCATAAAGTTTTAATAAATAAATAATAATAAATAAATTATTATTTATTTAAAATTATTCTACATCAATTTCAGTATTAATAGTATCATCTACTAAAATGAACATGTCACCATTAATTCACCATGTCAGGTCAGTCACATTTCACACATAGCCTTCAATATAACCGTTTATTAACGTAATTAATTTACATGTATCCTTCATAAAACGATAATTAAACAAAAGACCGAATGTATTCAAATTGCATCCTTTAAGTCGCGGTCTTTAATCAACCCCGGCTGTAAACATTTCATCCCCTTTCAGAATGACTACGGACAAGTTGACGGCATTACTAATCATTTTAAGATTGTAACGTAGCCGAGTAATGCTTGATGAATTACAGAATTTAAATAATGAAGACGTAAGTTATAATTGTAAAGACAGGAAATGTAAGAAAAGATCTTTGGAAAGATTGTATTTTTTTAAAGGAAACTTTTTTTTTTGTTGCTAAGTTTTAGTTCAGCCGTTTACCATTATAATCTTTGTTCATAAAAATGGCATAGTTCCCATCACCCACCCATTCTAAAATCCACCTTTAATAAAAGCAAGATTGATCAAGGGATCAATCTTGCTTTTAGTGAAGGTGGATTTTCACAGACATGTTCCATGAGAAATGGAAAATGATGATCACACTCTCCGAATCCTAAATAATATAATATTAGAAATGTGAAAATAAGTGTGTTTGTTTGTTTGTTACGTTTTCACGCTAAAACGGCTGAACGGATTTGGATGAAATTTTGCACATGGGTGATGGATGGGTGTGGGTGGTGGGTGGGTGGTGGGTGGTGGGTGTTTTTATGACCTGGGTTAGGCTTAAGATACTTTTTATCCCGATATTACCACAGGATTGAGACTTATGCGGGTAAAACCGCGGGGCGCAGCTAGTTTATAAATAAACTCAAACTCAAAGCATTTATTTCAATTAAACCAATTACAGGCACTTTTGAATTGTCAAGGAGTCGGTCAGTCAGAAAGATGAAGCTAGGCGCCCATTCCAAAGCATAGTAGGTACCTATGGAGAAGAACGGGCAAGAAACTCCACGGACAATCTTTTAAATCAAGATATGGTTACAAAATAATGGTTAGATCATTCATGTTGAAATTTTACATGTGAGAATGATGCAGAACGTTCAAGGCGTCCTTAAAAAAAAACAATTCAAATATTTAAATTAAATTAAAATAAGCCGTGGCCGCTAAGGTAAGCCCAGCCTTCACTGACAGCGCTTGTTCACGAACCTGATGCATGGATTAGCTAAATGATCCAACACGCGCCACCATCAGCGAGACATTAGAGTGAAACTAAAAACGAAAAAGATTTACTATCACCTAGAACATTTAATTAGAAGTGAGTCGTATTCTATCATACAGCGCTCTAACCTCTTATAAAATAAATGGTGCGATCTTGTGCGAATATGATCTATGGCAGGTTATCTGTATTGTGCGTACCCTGGCACATATTAATTTGGCCACAATGCCAAAATCGTGGTTAATGGCAGCCGTGTTCCCCCGCGGCCCGTATCTCGGCTTTATTGCCCAAATTTTCTTTATTACACAACTTATGAATGATAGCAAGGAGCGGCCTTTAGCTACTAATAAAAATGTGGTAATTAAATCTTTGGAGAATTTTCCGCCGTTTTCGGGGATAATAATTTGGTAGAAAAGCGCTTTTTAAGGCAATGTTTTATTAATTATAATAACATGAATCAAAATTTGGAGCGTGTCTTTAGAAAAAGTCCTGAAACATGGCTTTAGGCTATACAGTGACTCATTTTAAAAGAAAGCCAAAAAGTAGTTAATGATATAGAAAAAAGTAGACTAATCACACCGGCGCCATCTTGTTTTATTGACTATTGACCATAAAATTTACGTGTAAGTGTTTTAAAAGTTCTACTTACAGAAATAAACATCATTTCATTACCTACATACAGCATAGCTCCGGACGTTAAAACGGAAACGTCTCTTTTCTTAGTAACCCTTTATCTGTAAATCATGTACTAATAATATGAACCCCATAGGTTCATGTCAATGTGTACCGCCAGTACTAGCGAACCCTATCCGTCTTATTACAAAACAAGGTTCATCTTCAAACCCAGGCTTAAACCATGGACCCTTTTTTGAATTTTGAGCTTTATTCTGACACGTTAAGATGTCAGTTTTACAAAACTGACAACTTGGTACCGGACTAAGTTGTCAGTTTTGTATAAAGAACTGTATTTCTATCAAAGCTAGGTTCATATTACAAAAACTGGCTCGATGGTTTAAACCATGACGAAGAAAAACCTCGTTTTGTAATAACACCGCATAGGTTCACAACTATTGTAAGCCCGCAGTCGCCATTGGATGATGTTTTTTTTTACGTTTTTTTATATAAACGTAAAAAAACATCATCATCATATATCATAATATACGCTATACACCTATTATACAGTAGTATAATCGCGAAAAAAAATCTGCTGTTCAGTACATTTGTGTTCGCATAATTCGTCAAAATGTAGGGAACAGGTGATTTTTTTTCGCTATTTCAGCGTTGGTCCCATAGTAAAAGTTGTTCATAATGATGGGTACAATGACCCCTTAAAAGATTGCCACTGTTTACACTTACACCCTGTATAAAATGTGGTAAATATAAAAGATTTTTCCTTACGCACACATGGGGTGCGTCTACATTCCAAAATCCATTGATAAACCCTACGACCGCTTTTAATTAGTTAAACAGACTTCTTGCAAACCGGCTTGACTTCTGAAGTGTGGTCAATCTAACAACTGTGAACAAGAACAAGATCGTACTCTTCATGATTACTATACATATATTCATGAATACAAACGTTCTACACTAAGTTCTAGCGACGAAGTGCAAACTAAATCTGAACGCGGTTATTGGCTCCAAACTTCGCTGCAGTTTAAATATTGGCTCTCGAGATTAAATTTAACTCTTATTCCGACTTTAACATTTGGATAGTCTAGATAGGTGTGTCTTACAATGTTGTTTGAGTATTCGGCTTTATCGAGTGTACGTTTCCTTGCTTTTTAGTTTAATATGATTGGGAATATTAACTTATGCTTCTGATTTATTTGGTTCAATTTAAATCTTTGACAAGAATTAAGTCGTCTGTCTTTGTGTCAAATAGCTGAAGCATGCCTTCAGTGGAAACCTTTTAAAATGATGTGTATTTTTATTCTTTATGCTAATATTAGAAGTGTGGCTTTAAATCTTTTCGTTTTGTTTTTTAACCTATAATAAATTATTGCCTTGTGTGATATAATGATTAGGTACTGCTGCTTTTATTTATTTATTTATTATTTATTAAAACTTTATGCACAAGTAAAAAAATACTGTACAAAGGCGGACTTAATGCCTGAGGCATTTTCTACCAGTCAACCTTAGGGTGATGCAGAGAGAAAACATGGCAGGTGCAGCATAAGGGATAGATAACTCGAAAAAGAATAAATACTAATAAATAAATACATATATACATACATATAAACAGAATAAACTTTGTCAAGAGAAATAACGATAGGTAGAGGAGAAAAAGAATCCAGCAAGAATCAGCGCTGAAGTGATTCTGCCAACTTTATACGAATATGTTCACGAGCCTTCATTTTGAACGATAGCTGACTGGTTGCCATCCTGATGTTCAGAGGGAGCGCATTCCAAAGAAATACCGCCTGGACAAAGAAAGAAGAATGAATAAAACCAGAGCGGTGAGAAGGACATCGTAGAAGACGATTGTTGGTTGAACGAAGATTTCTACACAAGAAACAAGAGAGCACAAGCAGCAGAGCACAAGTATTGAACATGGGAAGTCAGATAAGAAGGAGAAGTAGGTTTATTTAGTATGGAATACAACATAGACAGAGCCCTCAGCTCTCTGCGCTGACGTATGGGTAACCATTTTAAAAGCAATCGGTGCGCAGACACATGATCATACTTACGAAGATTGAAGACGAATCGAATGCAGTTATTTAGAAGGCGATCAAGTTTATTGAGGAGATCTGCATTCAGGTCATAATAACACACATCACCATAGTCTATTATGGGAAAGATTAGGGACTGTACAAGCATGGCCTTTATGTGTGATGGAAGAAGGTTTTTCAACCGATAGAGCGACCTCAACGTTCCGGTGACTTTTATACTTCGTCTTTATCCTTTACTAACCTCGCTTCATCCATTCCAATTAAAAACCACAATAACACTCAAGATATTTAATTTCATCCCACATAAATAAATACTTAACAGCCAAAACATCGTAAAGAGAAACGAGATGCCAATTCTCATAATTAAATCTTTACACTGTAACACGATAGCTAATATCTATTGACAGTAAAGCGTCAGTTTAGTGGCGAAGCGTTAGAATTACGGCCCGTTTATACGTCGTAAATAGTTGGCATCGATCGGCTTCGTCTCGTAACCGTCGCGTGTGAAACGAGCCGCGATGTCGATATTCAAAGCCGTGGACTTTGTTGGAAATGAGTTTAAAATCATCGCTTCTTTTTTGATTTTTCTTTTACAGAAAAAGTAAGAATGAAATTGTGTCGCTTTGTACCGTTACTATAAGGGATATGACCTTTTACAGAGTTGGTATTCTGCCCTGTAAGGGATATCCTTTTGGGTTACTATTTTTTATTTGTGAAAAAAGCTGAGCATTTGTAAATGCCTCTTATTTTTAACATCATATTTCGTGTAACACGTATACCAACTAATTAAGTTTCCATCGATAACTAAATCAATCCTGATTTTACGACCGCCAATAAAACTCGTGTTTGTTTATTTGTCAAAGACCTAAAACCCACACCAACATCATGCAATCAGCCTATTGTCATTCAGATACTTCAATCAATTCATAACAAAGATAATCTTTACGACACAACATCGGAAATGAAACAACAAAGGAAAGGGAATCGCTCCATTTAAACGTTATATCAGTAGAAACTTTACGAGCACTCGTAAATCAACATTGTATCGCTCACAGAATAGGTCCCCGCCTGCACTTAAATAATTCATGTTGGTAGCCTTTAAGGGTGCAGTGTTCTGCCTATGATGTGTTGGGGTTAAAGGGTGAGCAGAGCTTTAGGACTTACGAATATCATTATCAGTTTCACCTTTTATGAACTATTTTGGCAATATTTGTTGTTGTAATCTATACTTCTGTTCTAATATTATAACGAGGTAAAATTTGTGAGTTTGTATGTAGGGGGTAATCTTTGGAACTACTGATCCAATTCTCAAAATTCTTTCACTAAATGGGAAGCTACAACATTGCCGAGTATCATAGGATATATTTTATGTTAAAGCGACTATAACCGACTTTTAATGATTTAAACTGAAGATCACATCTAAACGAGTAGTGTTAAGGATTTAGAAAAAATATTATGTTAAATTTGAGCATATTTTTTAGCAAGAAAAATAGGTCACAAAAACATGTGCATATAAGATAACTCGAATAATTAAGAAAAAAAAACGAAATAAGTCAAATCACGAGCACAGAACAGAAATAGTCGGCTGATCCCAACTGTGGGAAAAGGAAACTGAAATCAATAATATTGGTATATACCTTACTAGCTGCTACACTAATATTATAAAGGCGAAAATTTGTGAGTGTGTGTGTGTTATATGTTTGTTACTTCTTCACGCTCAAACGGCTAGACCGATTTGGATAAAATTTGGTATGTAGATAGCTTATACCCTGGATTAACACATAGGCAACTTTTTATCCCAGTCTACGCGGGTGAAACCGCGGGGCCCAGCTAATAATTAAATAATGTGAAAATTTTGCGGAGTCAACACTTTGATATTATAATAGCTATATATGACATTTACAATTATTAATATTTTCTGACACTTTATTAAACTTTATCTTTTTAACTGACATAGTAACTTTGACATCAATTAATTAATTTGTTCCAAAAAAAACCTAATGCGTGAGATCTTATTTGCTGTTGCTGCCTTTAAAAAAAAAAATTATATATTGTGCATTGTGCAATTTGTGCGATAAAAACGTTTGCAACTTGCAACCCATAATTTAATGGTAGAACGTAAAGCGGCCATTATAGTTTTATTTTTCATTACATTGTAGACCTAGCAAATATGTAAATCAATATGCATATGTGACCAGAAGGCTTCCACTCAAGCTTCATGCTGTGCTGTGGGGGCCCACAGCACAGCGCTGATTTTCAGTGGACACCCCGAAAGTACGTGTACCAAAGGTACGACTGTACTTAACAAAGTTTGCCCCTTCACCCTAGCCTAGGCTAGTTGGGAAAAGGCTAGCCTTTTCCCAACTATGTATGTTGGGGTCGGCTTCCAGTCTAACCAGATGCAGCTGAATACCAATATTTTACATAGAGCGATTGCCTATCTGACCCCTCCACCCAGTAACTCTGTAATACTCATACTCCTTGGTAAGACTGGTTGTCAGACATTCGGGCTTCTGACGACCCGTAACGACTGTCAAAGATCCACGAATGACAGCTGGGACCAACGGCTTAACGTGCTTTCCGAGGCACGGAGGAGTCTCGGTGTGAAAAGATGGTCACCCATCCACGGACCAACCCCGGCAAGCGTAGCTAAACCTGATGGATCGACCCGTGCGGCTGTTATTACTTAGCCGCCAAGAGTTTGCCAATATCAAAAGTTGAAATGTTTGTTATTCATATTACCATCTCAAGTTGATATTTCGTATACAAACTTCTTGTAACACATCCATTTCGTGTCCATTTTTATTGCTGTAACTCAAGATTTATGGTTTCCGAGTGTCCCTTTGAATAATCTTTTCATAAAAAATGTTTTAAAAAGTTTTTATAATGAACTGTTTTTGTTGCGACTTACTTTCAATAGGTCGCGACGGCGTGTTTATTCTTTGTGAGAGATATAAATAGTATACAGTGAATTTCAGTGTTGTACTAGTCTTTTTAAGGCTCCTTCAAAACAAGCGCGAAACGCGACGGGAATCGCATGCGACACCAAGGCACCGCGTGTCGCGCGACGAGCGGTACTGTCGCGTCGCGTCGCGTGTCGAGCATATTTGCAGGACCCTTTATAACGAAAAGTAGGTACTTCAATACTTAGAATAGAATGTGTCTATTTATTTTTCAATATTGTTTTCAAACAATCTTTAGTTAAATCAAATCATTTTAAACCGACTTCAAAAAAAGGAGGAGGTTCTCAGTTAGTCGGAATCTTTTTTTTTCAGGAATACAACCGTATTGAATTTAAAATTTACAACAAGTTACAAATGAAAAATTATTCATCCTAACTAATATTATAAATGCGAAAGTGAGTTTGTTTGTTTCGCCGTCACGCTAAAACGGCTGAACACGGTTTGGATGAAATTTGGCACACGGGTAGACCAGGGTCTGGAAAAGGATATAAGCTACTTTTTATGCTTCAACTACAGGCATTTTATATGTCTAAATGGAGACTCCTCGACATGCAATGTAAGCCAAATAAGATAAATGAAATAAACTTCTTTTTTTTGGTTTTTTATCGACATACGACGCGGGCAAAGCCGCGGGCGGAGGCTAGTTAATAAAGAATTGTAAATGATTAGATAAGTATTATTTAATAATTGGACCGTTTACAAGATGCGCAATGTTGGCTTTTAAGTTTTCATTTACAAAGTAAACAAAACACCTAAGTACCGAAGTTTCCACTTTACCTACAAATAATATAATATTAATATTATTGAAGGACTAAACAATTTGCTCGGTTCATTGAGTCGATCGAATCAAATTATTTTAGAGCGTTTTTATTATGTAAGCAGTGGGCAGAGAGAAAACTGCTTTTAGATGTTCCCAGCATTGTTTTTATATTCTGTTGTTTAGATAGTTCTTGGAAATGAATTTGTTGACTATTTTCTTGTTTGTTAAGTACCTGGTAATTGTCGGAAGGCCTACATTGTCCTCCCATACCTATTAACACTGTTATTTGAAAATATTTTAAAAGCCAATTATTTTTAAAAGAGTAACCATGGAGTGTTAGGATAATATACGATTTCTTATGTATTGCAGCCACCTTAATTCGGTACCATCGTCAGCAAATTAGCCAGTGTCAGCTGATATTTATCTGCGTTCAAAGATCCCAACCTCATTGTAACCGTACCTAGCAGAGAACGGTCGAATAGGAAATGTCACACAGTAAATATTTCAGAAGCTCAACAGCTAAGAATTTATTGTGAGGAAAGCACGTGACGCCCAGTTGAGGGTTTAAAAAGTTTATTGATGAGAGCTTTATTTACTCCGCAATTATTATAGCTGCTACAAAAAAATTGAAGTTATTGTACGAATGAAAGGTTTTTACCCGACTGAGCCACGCAAAGGAGCGTAATATAATACATACATACATAAACTCACGCTATCTTCCTATGGGGGTAGGCAGAAACAACAGAACGCCACCTGTTACGATCCTTACATACTCCATTTGCTTCGTTTACGTTCATACATCTGGTCATACACGCACGCCGGTTGTGAGTACTACGCACCTGACTTTTCTGAAGAACATCACCAATAAGGTCAATATATCTCTTCCTAGGGCGTCCCCTTGTTTAATGTAGTGAGAGAAAAATAATCAAGTGTAAAATCTTTTTTTTTCCAATAGCAATTGTTTGCAATAGCAGCTAGGATACCAAACACGAAGTACTGATTGAAAACAAAAAGAACAATGGATAGTTTCGACGATTGGCCATCAGTAAGCCTAAATCTTCTGTGATCTCTTTTCAGTA
Source organism: Cosmia pyralina (assembly GCA_946251885.1). Taxonomy (NCBI): domain Eukaryota; kingdom Metazoa; phylum Arthropoda; class Insecta; order Lepidoptera; family Noctuidae; genus Cosmia; species Cosmia pyralina. The sequence continues at coordinate 23,987,051 of OX276353.1, forward strand.
AGAACTAAGTAACTTCACTGATTGTGAAAAGCTACAGTGATATCTCTTACGCATGCAGAAAGAGCTTTTAATCAAGTGTTGTTCAAAGCGATCCTTTTCTAACTACTTTGTCTAGGGGAGTTAATTATGTTGGTGATTAATACGGCAGCCCCTGGATTAGGATGCGGCGAGCTCCAGCACTTATTAATGGTGAATGGCTTGCTCGGCGATTTGTTACGTTTTTCCCATAGCTACGTATTTGTAGTGGGTGGGTATTTGATGGGGTCACGCGTTTCATGTGTGAGAATGAATACATGACGTTAACTATTGCAATTTGACACAGAAAATTAATACTATTGTGAAGAAAATTCGATACAAACAATATAAATGTTTTGTACTTTGTGTGAAAAGAGTAGAGAGTGGTGGTCCAGTGGTAACGGCCGCGACTTACGAGTTGTAGGTCGTGAGTTCGAACCCTGACAGGCGCTTTACTTTGTGTAAATTATTTCATCACCACTGCTCTCAAAGCGGTGAAGGAAAAAATTCCTAGAACCAAAAATTTTAAGACATGTAACATCCGTCAACCCGCACTGGGCCCGCGTGGTGGATGGCCCACTACCTCTTACAGAGAGGAGGCCTGTGCCCCAGCAGTGGGAACATTATAAGCTGATTGTGTATGTATGTGAATATTATGTAGGAAGGTAACAATGAGAATTAAGTATTAGTAAGAGCTGTGCTGTGGGTTCAGCATTATACGAGTACTGAGTGAAAGCCTTCTTGTCACCGTCCGTGCAGCTGTCGACTATTTCTGTTCTTTGCTTGTGATTATACATTTGATTTGGTTTTACTAAGTATCACAATTCGAGTTAACTTATCCTTTTTACATGCAAGTGTATCTGTGACTTTAAGCATTATTTTTACCCTTTCTTAAGAGCGCTGATCGTGCGGGCTGGCAACGTGGCATTACTAGAGGTTTTTCGTGATTATTTTATTAAATTTAAATCAAAGGATAATTTCCTCTGACATATTCTTAGATCGTTGGTATTTATAAGTATGTATGCTATTTTTTGACAGTTATTTTGGTAATTACTCCTAGAAAATAGAAAAAATTGACAATATCTCATTTTTTAAGAGTAAAATTCTTGAAATAATCATGAAAAACCTCTTGAATTACGACGTTGCCAGCCCGCACGCGATCAACGCTCTTCACAAAAAATGGTGTAAAAAATAGACTCGCATTTCTTACCATTTAGAAGAGGGCCTAAAGAATTATGACAAAGAAGATTACTTTAGTCTGGCCACAAAAATTAAGACATAAAACACAAAAATAGGTTCCGTCTAAAACCGTCACGACTAAAATAAAAAACCTCATCTCATTTTAGCATCTAAAAAAGGTCGTAACTAACCCTAAAAGTCTTCAAAAGCAATGTAACAATGTCAGAAACGAAATGGGGTTTCTGAAGTGTTTTATCAAATTCAGTATGATAAACATGAAAGGTACCTGAATATTTTGAGGGTACATTACTTTTGGTAGCTAGAGTAATAAAGAAGTAACTCGTAAGGGCCTATTTTATACAGGGTGTGGCAACATTTTAAGGGTTCATTGTACTCATCATTATGAACAACTTTTACTATGAGACCAAACTTGAAATCGCGAAAAAAAAAGCTGTTCAGTACAATTATGTTCGCATAATTCGTCAAAATGTAGGGAACAGCAGATTTTTTTTCCGATTTCAGGTTTGGTCCCATAATAAAAGTTGTTCATAATGATGAGTAAAATGACCCCTTAAAATATTGTCACTGTTTACACTTACACCCTGTATATAAACAAAAAGGAATGGATCCTTTCTAAATTGTTGTTTACCTTTTTTGTAAATCATTCTCATCCTTATATCTCATCCTTATTGTACTCGTAAATAAAAAGAGTTTATTTATTTACCTAACTTTGTGAAATCTTAATTTTGACACATGTATGGTTTTGTTAACCGGAGATGTATGGTTGGATGCAATGGTAAAAGTACGGTTCATGAAAGTAGCAAAAAAAAAAAGACAAGATTCTGTCTTCGGACTTTTATGCCAATTTCACTTACATCTAAGCATTGGGGACATTAAAACTGGAATCTATCTGGAGCCCATGTTTGTAAACAAATCATGTAAGTCAGATGTGTTATTTTATTTGCACCATTATTAGATTTACTGATTACATAAAATAATGAAAAAAAAAAAAACTCAAAGCAGTTTTTTTCCATACACTTTAGGATCAGTATTAACCCGTCGCGCGCCAATTAGCAGACACAATTGAAATTCTATTGTTATCTGTACACATGGTGTACAATCGACATTTTAAGAGTTAAAACAGGTTATAAAACAGGTTTGCTACGTACACTATAGGAGGACACTCTAGAAAATTGCCTGTGACGTCAGCAGGGTTGCTCAAATTGACACTGACAGTCTCATTTTTCGCAGCTAAATTGAGTTGTCGGAAAAAATAAGGGGGAATGGGGAATAAGTTTACAGTTCTTTAGCTCGGATACTGGGATATTATGGGGTGAAAGAGATGTGGGTTGTGAGGGGTGAGCAGTAATCTGAGCGTTTATTAGAATTTAAGAAGTGAGATTTAAAATTGTAAATTGTTTTTAACTTTGTACGATTTCACAATTCACAGGCCAGGATGCTTATGAGCATTGGAAATGCTTTTTTTTTAAATATTACATAGGGTGCGTTTTGCATTGGAAAGCCCCGTTTATATTACTGCAGGTAGTAAGGAAAACTTTAATTGATGGAAAGTTGTTACTGCCGCCAATCAACAACTGCATAAAAGATTGCCGGCAATATACATACTGATTTGCTGGAAAGCTCCAAAGTGGTTAAGTACCACAGAACAGAATCTGTTTGGTGAGTACATACAGAGTTATATTAAATTGACTAGCTAAACTCGGCAGACTCGATGGGTCTGGATATCTAAACACGAAAAAATAAAAAGATTTTCTGTTTTTTTTTTGGCACTTTAACGAACACTGGTAGTGTTGTTATCACACACTAATATTAGAAAGGCGAAAGTTTGTGTGTGTGTACGTGTGTGTGTATGTTTGTTACTTCTTCACGGTCAAACGGCTGAGCCGATTTGGATGAAATTTAGTATGTAGATGGCTTATACCCTGGATTAACACATAGGCTACTTTTTATCCCGGTCTACGCGGGTGAAACCACGGGGCGCAGCTAGTTTGAAGTATAAGTTGAGAAAAACTGTTTTCTTATTTTTTTATCGTGTTAAGATATCGTTACCCATCACGTCTGTGAAGTTTACAAAAAAAAAAACAGGTTTTTTAAACTGATATTTCTAGTGACTACAATAACTGCGGTCGATGACCTTAAAAAAAATCATCAAATTAATTAATTTTTTGTTCATGTTAAGATTAATTAATATTCATAACCATCGCGTCTGCGGAGTTTAGCTAGCCAATTTAAAATAACCCTGTATAATTTCGCCAGCACACATACCCCTGGAAGGCATGGCGACATAATAAACACTTGCACTTAATTTAAGCATGCAAATACCCAGATACAAAAACAAAATCATTGACCCTATGCTAGGAAAAACTTGTGTTACAGGGGTCATCCATCCGTCTATTATGGATGATAAAATTTGAGTCACAAAGTTCAAATATCTAGGGCATTTTCTTACCGACGACCTCAGTGTCTATGGTTACATTGAGACTAGGGCTCTGGCGGTCAGAGGTAATTTGTTGGCACGAAGATTTGCTCGGTATACTGACCAAGTAAAGATTACGCTTTTTAAAGCTTGTTCTCAGAGTTTTTACAACGGTAATCTTTGGGTCAATACTTGAAAAGGTCGATGGATGTCCTACGCGTCCAATACAATCATGTTTTTGTAGGATGCTGTTGCGACTGCCTCGTTTTTGCAGTGCCTCAGAAATGTTCGTGGTAACCCATATCTACCCATGGATTTCATGCCATCATCTGCAAAAAACGGCCTCACTCCCGAGCAGAATAAGAAGCAGTCACAATAGTATCCTGAAGGCAGTGGCGGCAGACACTTCCTTTACCATATTATGGCAACTTGAGAGGAAACTTAATCCGTAGTTTCCATTTCTCGTTGTGTCTAGTTGATGGGTAGACTTCTCATTAAATCGTATTTAGTTTAAGTTACCAACAATAGTGTTTTAAGTGCAAACCTGTTACTAACAATTTATGAATATTTTTAGTTGTCCGAAATATTATCATTTTATTTTTTTATAATAGTGACAAATTAAATGGCGACAGGTTACAGGAACAACTTGCGACCCACGGATGCCCCTCAAGTTGAAGGGGAAAATTTACAAGTCCGTGATAAGGCCTGTCGTACTTTATGGATCGGAATGCTGGACAGTGAAGAAGACGGATGAAAAAAAATTGCATGCAGCGGAGATGAGAATGTTGAGATGGATGTATGGAGTGACAAGAATGGATAAAGTGAGAAATGAGTATATAAGAGGAAGTTTGAAAGTAGCGCCAGTGACAGAAAAGTTGAAAGGAAATCGTTTGTCTTGGTATGGGCATGTAATGAGGAGAGACAAAACGCATGTGACTAAAAGAGTGATGAATATAGATGTTGATGGATGGAGAGGCAGAGGAAGGCCAAAGAAAAGATGGATGGATTGTGTGAGGAATGATATGAAAGAGAAGGGAGTGAATGATAGCGTGACGGTTGACAGGGGAGAATGGAAGAAGAAAACGTGTTGCGCCGACCCCAAGTAATATGGGATAAGGACAGGAAGATGATGAGTGACAAATTATTAATGTGCACTTGTAGGTACAAATAATTTTGAGGATAAGAAACGCAGGGAAGAAAGTAAAAGGGGTATAGAAAGGAAAAGGCGGAATACGCCCGTACGAACTCTTTCTCAGAAAGTTTACTTACTAACCATAAGCTAATATTCCCACTCTGGGACACAGGCCTCCTCTCTTTGAGAGGGAATGGCCATGTGGGCCCGTTGCGGGTTGGTAGATGTCACATGTCTTCAAATTTTTGGTTCCAGGACATGCAGGTTTCCTCACGATATTTTCCTTCACCGTTTTGAGAGCAGTGGTGATGAAATTATTTACACAAACTAAAGCGCCTGCCTGCGTTCGAACACACGACTCGTAAATCGGGACATTTACCACTGGGCCACCATTGCTCAACGACTTCTTACTATGACGCACTATTAAATATCAAATGAGATATTAATACCAATAGTTCCACACGAACACACAGAAAAAAAAATCAAGCAAACATTCTCATTCACCCACAAAAACTAAGTCACGCACAAAAAGCTACACAACTTTGACATGTCACTAAATCTTCTGTATCCGATACTATTCGATACAAGTGATACAACTGATTCAAACGATACGAACGAAGGCTGTGCTACAGAATAGATAGTACCTACAGAAGGCCAGCTCAATATTACGAGCACAACAGACACACGCACAGATAGACGCGTCCGTATGGCGATCTCATAAGCCGAAGCCAAAGAGCTATACTAAAGCTAACAAGACCGTTTGTTTTCATTATTATTTAGCATTAATTACCGAAAAATATTAATAGCTTTAATAATTGTAATTTATATCCTTTTTCTATATTATGTAAAACCATAAATGGTGCATATTGTGCTAGCCTATAAGTAATTGTTGCACTTATAAATGTAAGTATTGTTAGCAAACATTTTTAAATGTTCAAAGCCTAAATAAATAAATAAAGACGAGATAAATTTCATGCTTTAGGATTTTTTTTTTAACTAAATTACGTTTGTGTATTTTTGTTGTTAGTCAATTTTATGTATTTATCTCGTATAATTGGCCTGAGGAGTTTAGGAGCTTCGCTTGGAGCGGAGCACCAAGCATCTATGTGGCCAATAGTAACAGGCTAGGAGCATGTCACCTAGCCCGCAGCGTAGTACTATTTACGAGCTGTGTGCCCTTCAAACACACTGTCTCAAACGAATGCTAGCCGCGAGTGCGCTTGCACTCGCTGTGCGTGAGCCATGCCTATGCATGTGTGCGTTTTCGCACGTTGATATGTGGGCCACCAAGATACAGGGCAGTGCATAGTTTGGGTCCCACGGCTATTTCTACTTGGGTTCTCTAAACTTGCTCATTGTGAATTGTTTCTATGTATAAGAGTCAATATTTTTTTATTATTTTTTAACTGACTTCATGAAAAGGAGAACGTTATGCATTCGGCGGGTTTTTTAAAGTTTTTTATTATTAAGTATTATTATATAAGACTGACCCTTCTGTACCAATCTACTCTGTGGCCGTACCTCCGCGGATGAATGAGGACCATCAGTCAATGTCGGTACAAATCGAAGACCTAAATAACTTATTCTTTACGTAAGAAAGTCAGCGGCGACATATTATTGAGAATTGTGATGATATGTATTGATGGTGAAATGGTAGTGAGATTTGGTAAGTGGTTTTGAAAGAATTAGTAATTACACAATCAAATCAAATCATTTATTACTGTGATTTTCGGTAATAGACACAGTAAGGTGTTGTGTTTTGTTGTGTGGTGTAGTGTTATGTTGTGTTGTACTGTGGTTAATGGTTCTGTACATCTATTCCCATGCTTTTTTGGTTTATAATTAGGTTCATCTGTCGTTTAAAACACAAACAAATAATTTAAATTTTTCATCCAATAAAACAAAACCCGTTTGAATACTAGGTTTCATTTAATTTTTGTGGGTCGAACGAAAAAGGTCCGTCCTTCTATCAGACATGGAAAAATTGGAATAAAGTGGCTTTGTTCAGAAATGGACGTTTTAATTTTAAAACAAATAAACGTATACAGATCTTGTATCACATAATAAGCCAAATTATTGAAGGTACAAAATTCATTACGCAAAAATAAATGTGTAACTTCAGCTAAATCTCAATTAGCTATTTCGCTAATGGACCCAATTACCAACATTCCGTTTATTCGTTTAATTGTAATAAATATAATGTGTTTTTGTAATCATCTGTATACATTAAATTCATTTGGCATCTAACCTTTATAAAATATTTCTTCTTTTTTAACCGACTTCAAAAAAGGAGGTTCTGTATCCGACCCGTATTAGTATGTATGTAGGTATGTATGTATGTTTTGTTTGTCCACGATTTTCTCAAAAACTAATGCACCAATTTTGATGATTTTTTCACTATCGTAATCTACATGCTTTCAGGAAGGTTTTAGTATATAATAAATTAGGTAATTATTATTATTAACTTAAAAACATTCATAAAAAACTTAACAGCTTCTGAAGTCGGTGTCTTCCACTCTTCAATGCACCTTAGCTTGACACCGACTTCAGAAGCTGTTAAGTTTTTTATGAAAGTTATTTTATTCGTTTTAGTGTTTGAAGTCGGTTTTTACTTTTTTAAAGTAAATTTTTATGTTAATATTTTACTCATTTTAACTCCGCATAACACCACGCGGACCCAGTGCGTGCATGAGTCATGTGTCCTATTTTTTGAGTTTGGAATTTGGCATTGACATCATTGTAAAGATTTTTCTTTGTAAGTGAAGAAAGGGAGCGTAATGTTACATAGTTAATTCAGCATAATTCATCAACATACCTTGTTAAAGCGATATGCAACACCAGGGAAGCAAAACCCGCTAAAAGCAATAAAAACGACATAGAAACTCCTTCATGACATATTACCAGGCAGCACAGCGAGACCGCCATACGTCAAACACACTATTTTTACACAAAAAACTGCCATTTTGTCGTGAACCGTTGCATGATACGAGTATAGAGCCACATTTATCACGGCCAAGCTATTAATTTCGTAGACAACGAATACTAGAATGACACACACGCTATGTTAGGGCTGGCATTCATGTTTAGCTTGTTTAGTTAATATGGTCAAAATGTTCCATGTGTAAAAAATAATGCAGAGTCATTATCATCTGCCTAGCCTTTTCCCAACGATGTTGAGGTCGGCTCCAGTCTAACAAGATACAACTGAATACCAGTATTTTACATAGAGCGACTGCCTATCTGATCTCCACAACTTAGTTACTGGGTAATAAGATACCCCTTGGTAAGACTGTCAGACTTTCGGGCTTCTGACGACCCGTAACGACTGTCAAAGTTTATTATCAAAATTATGGAAAATATCATCATTCTCCTGCCCTTATCCCAATCTATTTGGGGTCGGCGCAACATGTCCTTTTTTTCCATACTTCTCTATTATTCGTCATCTCGGTAGTCACCCCCTTTCTAGCCATGTCATCTTTCACACAATCCATCAATCGTTTCTTTGGTCTTCCCCTGCTCTTATAGCCATCGACATTCATTCTCAAAACTTTCCTCACGACATTTTCCTCACTCAAAATTATGGAAAATATACCGGGTGTAAAAAGTCACCTTCCGAAGCAAAAAACCAAATATTCTACACATTATTTGAATCGTTTTTTTCCACTAGACCATACCTGGGAATCTACTGGTTCTGGAGATATTGAAAGTCAAAGTAGCATTATTCTTTTTACTTTTTTACTAAAACGTATTCCAAGTGTTTTACTAAACTTTTTCCGACGAGTACCTACGCGTACCGAAGAGCGAAGGGGCGGAGCTTAACTCCGTTTGCCTGGGTCCGCGTTACTTTGCGCGCAATAAAAAATAGTTTTATTTTTTACCTAAAAATAAAACTCGTTTCCCAGCAATAATTTTTGCACAAAGCTAGTTAGATGTACTGTATGCGTAGTTGACGGCTTTCTGATGTGTCTTATATGATGTCTCTTATATAAAAATAAATGTTAAATATAAAATCAGAAGGCCAATTCAACTCAATGGTAGCGCTAGTTGACAGCACTACTCGCCTTAAGTGAAAACTTCATCATTTGCAAAATGAAAAATCCCCGTATCAACCCTGCACAATCAGCTGTTATAAATATAATTCAAGCCACGATCGTCAGAATGTTAATAGCTTACTTTAATTAAAATAAAACGCTGTAACTAGCCAATTCGTAGTTTACATGCTTTAATAAATATACATAGTACATATTACATTAACGTTAGTCTTAAATAATGACTTAATTCTGTTAGTTTTAAAGACTATTTGCACGCAAAGGTTGAACAATACATGATAATATGTCCATGTAACGTTTTAGGGATCTAATTAATATCTTCTGGCTTTTTTGATAGTACAAAGAAAGTTGAATAATGATATAGTTAATCAATCTGCCTAGCCTGTTCCCAACTATGTTGGGGTTGGCTTCCAGTTAGACTGGAATGTAGCTGAGTACCAGTATTTTACATGGAGCGATTGCCTATTTGACCTCCGCAACCCAGTTACTGGGTAACACGATACCCCTTGGTAAGACTGGTTGTCAGACTTTCGGGCTTCTGATGGCCCGTAACGACTGCCAAAGATCCACGAATGACAGCCGGGACCTCGGCAGCTTAACTGGTGCGACCGGAAGGACTATGTATGATCTCAAGGACAAAGATATCAGGCAGTGTAGGTCATGTAGCCTTGATTATTTTAGGCTCCTTTTATGTTAAATTAAATAGAAAGTGATAATCATCTGTCCAAAAGGGGCATTCGTCCCATGTGCTCCTCATATTTAAGACGCAGATATATGGCAACTTCCTTGAGTGTTCTGTGCTGAGCTCACGCAACGCGTCGTACTACCAACCAGTAATAGGACTCGCCCATCAAGTCTGTCCCAAATTAGACGCATTATTAATTTATTAAACATAAAACAAAAGTTATTATATTAAAACACGTATACAAAAAGGTACATAATTAAATTATCTTTCAAATTGTAAACGTTTCATAAAAATACGCATGAGTTTTTCCGTGATTCTCAGTTTTTTATCCGCGTTATACATTCACTTTACAAATTAATTACACTATGTATTATAATCATAATCTGAAATATTCACATATTCAGTTATTAAGAATATGCTCTTATTTAACATAATAGGTTGGGGAAAAAGTTTCTTCGCATTTTTTAAGAAAATTCAAAACATTTTTTAATATACATTATTTACATTTATCTAAAGTATGTAGGTACCATTTTGTTCGATAACTTTTTGCCATTTTGTAGGTAGGGACATGATCCCATTGCTATAGAAATTTTGGGACTTCTGATCAAAATACCACGACAAGTGGTTTTGGCAGTCCTCTCGTGATGTTAACCTGACACTACCTAAAGAATTCTGAAGAGACCGAAACAGGTGGAAATCTGAAGGTGCAAGGTCAGGACTATACGGCGGATGCATTAACACCTCACAGCCAAACTCTCTTATTTTTTGCTGAGTGGCTAAAGATGTGTGAGATCTAGCGTTATCATGATGAAAAACCACAACCCTTCTGTTGATTAATTCCGACCGCTTTCTCTCAACTTCTTGCTTTAATCTCATCAGTTGTTCGCAGTAGAGTTCAGAATCGATGGTCCTGCCTGGTGGTAACAGCTCATAATGAATAATGCTCTTCCAATCCCACCACACACACAGCATCACCTTGTTGCGAGTTAACCCGGATTTCACCACAGTCTGAGAAGCCTGACCGGCCTTTGACTACGACCTTTTTCGCACGTTCTTGTCGTACGTGATCCACTTTTCATCACCAGTTATCAGCTTCTTCAAAAATGGTTCGGTTTCATTACGTCGTTATAAAGAATCACAAATGAGTACACGGTTCATTAGGTTTCTTTCAGTGAGCTCGTGAGGTACCCAAATATCGAGCTTTTTTGTGTACCCAGTTTTTTTCAAATGCGCCAAAACTATTTTGTGCTCAATTCCCAGTTCTTCAGCTACGTCGTAACTACTGATATGCCGATCTTGCTCCACTTTTTCAAAAATGGCATCCATTTTATCCGTAATAGGGCGACCAGAGCGAAGTGCATCTTTGACATCAAAATTTCCGGATTGAAAACGCTTAAACCAAATTTGTGCTACTCTGACAGATACTGCACTGGGTCCATAAACATCGCAAATTTTTTTCGCGGCATGTGTTGCATTTTTACCTTTTTTGTAGTAAAATTTAAAAATGTATCGAATTTCTTCATTAGATTCACTCATCTTGACAGTACGAAAAACAAATGAAAATCACACATTTTCCTAATTTGAATTTGGAATTATGTTCTTTAAAATTTCAACTTTCAATGATACCAAAACCAGCCAGATACAAATAGTATAGCCAAAGAGATTTTATTTTAAGTTCATACATACTATAATGCGAAAAGACTTTTTCCCCAACCTAATATATTTTTTCCAAATCATTAAAACTACTCGTTTAGACGTCATCTTCAGTTTGAAATCATTAAAAATCGGTTATCGTCACCTTAATTACTAGTGATTCTTCTGTCCTCATTTTCACAGTGACACAGTAATGGTAACACTCGCGAAGTTTGTCCAAAATTCGTTATAATTATGGTAATGACTTACTCACATGTAGACCAGTAACTGTGTACACTTAATGATTATTTAATTGACACCGTGCGTCTAACGTAACATAAAAAGTTACGTTCAGGTTATTTGTATGGTAATTTCGGAACAGAATTCCCTTCCCCTTAATTTCATGGGTTTGGGTAATCCAATATATTGCTGATTGGATGTTGTTCGGTTATTAGTCTATTTTCGGTTTAAGAAGAAGTCTTTAACTTAATTATAAAGTGAAGCACACTAACTAGAAAAAAAAGAAGGACTCCGCGCCACGCGTATCGAAAGTGAAGCACCTTACCGATCTATGTGTGCGTGATTTGACAAAGACGCCTTCATGTCACGTAATGGCGGCCGCTTGGCCGGTCGGCATACTATGATGTAAATGTGTGCGTGAGGCGCATGTTTGTACAAACGGTCCGCATACTTACTGTGCTTTACTTTCGATATGCGTGGCGCGGAGTCCTTCTTTTTTTCTAGTCCGTATATGAGCATTATTTATTAATAGTAGGAAGGAGCTGTGTTATTCGTAACTAATGAGATGTCGACTAGTAATACAACCGATAAATATTCAAGTAGGTAAGTATTATTTAATAAATTCTACGAAAATAAACATAATAAGAACCGCAGTAAAAGTTGCTACAAATATGTTCGACGTAACTAATAAGGTCTCTTTTATCAACATCTGTAATTTTTTTATTTGAATCTTTTATTTGACGAGAATAACCATCAGGCACCAGAGTGAAAACTTAAACCACACAGGATAATAGAGGTATAAGCCGCGTGAATCGGATGGTTGAATTGCATCCCGTCCAGGGCTTGATGGTAGATACGCAATTTGGGATGCCAGTCACCCATGCAGGACTTGAGAGGTTAATATAATATGAATGCTGTTTCACTTTTCCTCCAGACTTCCATACATTTCCTTTTATGTGACCTGTTCATCAATTTCTTACCATTTCTTGGGAACTTATCAAACGTTATATTAATTAACATTTTTGTCGAACCTCCCGCGCAAGTTACATATAAATCATGAGTGGCGAGATAGTGTAATCTAACTATAATCTATTAGGAACCGTCGGGGCGGTGCGAATCTGTAAGTTTCCGATTAGCAAACCCGCCCCCCTACGTCCGGACTTACCCCCAGTTTCACCCCTCTCGCCCCTTCCACAGTACCCCGCGGAAATTGTAAATCTTGGTGTTGGCTGCACAGAAATTTATTAACCATAATGGTTGAAAGAGAAATTGATAATTATTTTCACTGCTCTCGCGAATATAGGTGGTAAATAAATAAGACCGTCTTTTGTTCTTATTTCGGACTTATTAAAATGAGGCGGAAAGGCGGATATAACTCACGGAAACAAAGACTGTTGATAAGTACGTTGATCAATCTCATAGCTACAGAACAGACTTTTTTTTATATTTTTTATATAAATTCAAAGGTAGTGACATTGTTTACCGCAATAAGCTGAGTTTATCGTGATAAAATGATTAAATATTTCCTATGTTTAAATACCTACCAAATGCGCGAGGCAATCACTCGCGAGCCTACTTCACATCAGTACGCGGCTCGAGCGGATCATAGTGCCATAAAGTTTTGTAATCATATGCTAGGATTAACACTCTTTTTGGAAGAGGACAGCGTTTATAGTTCAGCTGCGATCTTAGACCATTAAACCTACCCAATTTAAAAATAATCCCAATCAAAAATAATAATAATCATTGTAAAATTGTAACAGTAATTTAAATGGTGTGCATAATAAAGAGTATTCTATTCTATTCTATAATAATCTATGACTTTTGTCAAGGTATTCTAATATCTAAAGGCTTGATTTACAAGCAAATCAATCAAATCGTCCTGACAATAGGGACAATGCCGAGGTAAAAAAAAAGAAATTCTATTTAGTCCGTCAGTCAGATAATAAAAAAATATTAGACACGTATTTTTTGCTTTGTCATATTAATAAAAAAATACTTAGATAACACGCATTGGGGAGTGGGGACTCGCTACGTCACTTCTACGTATAAAATCTAGCTAGGCGTGACGTCATGCCATATTTTAACTCAATGTATTGCCGTAATCTTTTGGTTACGTAAAACAAGAAAAAATACGTGTCCAATATTTTTTAATATTCTAAATGACGGACAAAAAATGTTTTAGGCATCATCCCTATTCCAACGCATTGTATCATAATTGCATCAAATTCGAACAAGCTATTACATAACCCGTCTAATGAAAGACCATGTAGTCAGGTCTATCAAATAATCATTACGAATGGAATCCGCGACGCACAGGCGCTATAAGGTAAACCCCATGGCTTCAATTTTCAGCTAAAATCCAATATATCAACGTGCGCCGTGCATAGGGCTGTGAGATAACACGGGATTGGAAAAAAAATACATTATGTATACACAATTATCATTTAAAATGTATTACTCTCTAGTTTTACGGAATAAATCACACAAAATATAACAGGGAAAAACATGATAAATAAAAATAAAAAATAAAAAAAATGATTTTGACGTTTTAACTGACGTTAATAGATTCCACGAACTTAGTGTTTTAAGTCTTTATTTGAATATTGCTGCAATACGTTTCTACAATATTATATATATATATTTATAGTAAAGACAACAAAGATAAATAATGGCTTCGCTGGATCCATTTTAATGCATTAACTGAACATTGACAGATAGGATTTATCATGGTCCATTACACTCGCCAAAATATAAAGAAATCCTTTTTCCATCGAACTCGTCCGGACTCGTCGGTGATGAAGACTAATCCGCAGATTTCTGTACAAAGGGAATAATAGAATTCTCAGGTGAACAATTCGATATATCAAAGTTTTACGCATAGTGCTGTCATTATACGGAATACGGGAAAAATAAATTAAGTGAAGTATTAAGAGATTTTATTTATTTATTAAAACTTTATGCAAAAGTAAAAAAATAATGTACAAAGGTGGACTTAATGCCTGAGGCATTTTCGAACAGTTAGGATAATGCAGAGAAAAAAGACGACATGTGCAACAGAAGGAACATTTACATTGTTTATGCATTTTTTGAGGTACAATTCATTTTATAGCATCTGCCTAGCTTTTTCCCCAACATAGTTGGGGTCGGCTTTCAGTCTAACTGGATGCAGTTGAATACCAGTATTTTACATGGAGTGACTGCTTATCTGAATCCCACAACCCAGTTACTGGGTAATACGATACCCCTTGGTAAGACTGGTTGTCAGACTTTCGGGATTCTGACGACCCGTAACGACGTACAATTCATTTTTTTGTATGAAATTATTGCATATCTTTTTGTTTCCTACGAACGATTTTAAATTATAACACCAACATTAAAAAAAATACCAACAATCAAATAAATAAAAGCGCAGTAATTAAAATAGTCCTTCGCATTAAAAATGCAACGGCACAAAATTCCCGTACATCGTCGGACTGAACGTATAATTTAAGCCCGGGAAAGCCCGGGAACGCGTGCAGGTGCCAACACTAGGTACTGTAACTACCGTCTCTAATTGAAAGCGACATATCCACGAAGGGATGAAGGGCGTTAAGGCTCGATTGCAATGACATTAACGGGATTGTACAGATGTGGATTAAGCTTTATGCAGTGGAAGGTAACTGAAATTTAATTTACCTATGTGCTTGTGTTAGTAACGGAATAGGATTAGTGTTATTTGTGAATGTAATTGTGTGTATGTTATTTATTGCATTTAAAACCGTTGATGATTTCAGATTTATACAAGGTCCCATTAAAATGATGATGGACAGATGGACAAAGTTTAACACAGCGTTCAGTACGTCTAACCAAAGATATCCAACCAAAAAAAAAACACTGATTAAAGTGATTTTATTTTGACCTAAAATAATAAAAAACGCGGCGGGGGCGGGCGGTGACGTGGTCAAGTACGCCTGCACTACAAAATGTAGTATCAGAATTATGAGATAACAAAGATATGCTTTGGGTAACCAACATTTTTAGTGTACTTTTGATAGCTGTTTTTTGTATTGTAAGTATCTAATGCGTTTTTCTTATTATTTTTTTTTACCATTGTCCTTATTTTGGTGGTTGAATAATTTGTAAAAGTTTGTCCATATATTTTAATGGGACATTATATAGACACTCTTTATGAATGTGATTATTCAATTCTTGCATGTGTTGATTATCAATAAGATGCCTAATAAAGTACAAAATTGTTACAGAATTACTACTATGTAGTTTAGTGGCTTCAGCTAAAATTACTTTAGTTATTTCTGGCCTTAACTTAAGCAATTACTATCCTTATACCGCATATTTGCGTTTTAGGTGTTGCTTTAAAAATTAACCAAAGTTTTACATCGTTCTCAAACATTATAAGAGTGTCCGTGGCGTTTCTTGCCCGTTCTTCTCCATAGGTACCAGTACTTACTACGCTTTGGAATGGGCAACTAGATTCATATTTCTGACTGACCGACCCCCTGACAGTTCAAAAGTGCCTGTAAAATGCTTTGAGTTTGAGTTTAATTCGCACTTCACTTTAATAATATAGCTAGATTAATAATGCCCGTTTTCACCTACCTTAAGTGACACTTAAATGAATCCCTAAATATTATTGCACTGTTGGATTTTCAACTCTCGGCGCTGTTATGCCTAGCATTGAAAATCCAACAGTGCACTTTTATTTAGGGACTAATTTAAGTGTCACTTAGGGTTGGTGAAAACGGGCATAACTCTATTCTTGGAATTAAGTGGCTATTAGTATATGCTGAGTCCCTTTTTAACCACAGAGTAATTACAAGGGTACGCTTAGGATACTGGGATGCTTTCCTGAGTGATGGGGTACTAACCTTATACTAATTGTGACCTCATTGCTGTATTAATTGTTAGGTTATGTATCTTTTATTTAAGAGGCATATTACGTGATTTTTGAGGTAAATGGCCAACTTTGGCGTTCTTATTCTGAGAATCTGAAAGACTTCGACAACATATAGGTACTTATTCAATGTTGGAGAATAGTTATATTAGTATAGTTTATAGCAAACCTCGCTTTTCGCAATTTTTTCTTATTTATTTCCTAAAAAAAAAGTTCAGTGTGGGGGTGTGTGTGTGTGTGAGTGTGTGTGTGTTAAGTAAAAAGCTGTTCTTATAAACAAAGCCAAAATTCCGAAGGAAGTTTTTCATAAAATGCGCGACTGCATTTTTTCGAGCTCGTTGATTGACTACTGTCTGTTTGTGTGTTGCAAATGAAATGAAAAATAAATAGTGTTTAGTTCATAGCGGCCTCAGAATTTTGAAATATGTATGAATAAGCTAAACCATAAACTACTAAAACCTCTCAGAATTAATTGTAATTTTCTCCTTACTACATTAATATTATTACGTAAAATTTATACCAGAATAAACGTTAGTTCATAATAAATTAAAATTTTATAATAAGTATAAACAATAATAATAAATTATAATACCTACTCAAAATAAACGTAAAAATTACAACTGCCAAATTGCTACATAATGTGATGCTCCGCAATGTTTCAATATACCTATTCTGTCAGAATTGAATTTTATGATAGGCCTCTTAAAGTGATTACTGTTTGAAGGCAACATCGGCTATCGATTGGTATGATAGCGTTCAACTATTATACCTATTGCTACGATCAATTCTTATTGGTCTAAAAGATTAGGTGTAATTAGTTTTTTCGAAACGAAATGCGAAAGCTATGGTTAAAGTGTCACTTTAAAAATTCGAACACAAAGAAGCCAATGCTTTTTATGGTCCTTTTCTGTCACCTCAGTACATTTCCTATGAAAAAAATATTAACAACAAAAGAAAAAACAAAACCCACACATTTAATTAAACTTACCATCTCCTACAATACAGAACATTAACAAGAAAAATACCACTGTGCAGTGTGGTCAGCAAAAACACGTCCTACACTTATATCAGCTGTACAGTACATCGTCATATCTGTGTACGGTCAGCAGCAGCGTCATGTTTAATGTGACGTGTAAAACGAATAGTGTCGCGCGGGGGTGGGGAATGGACGGCCGGTAAGAGAGGAAAGGGGCTTAAAGTACCATTGGTCGGTTGTGCCATGTGTTTTTTTTTTTGCGAGATGCGAGTGAGTTTTGTGCTGTGGAAGTTTTTTGTTTGTGTTAGAGGAGGAAACCAAGGGAACACATATGTGATTTATTTTTATATGTTTTCATATAATTGAGATATCACTCTTAAAGCTACCTTAAAGGCCTTTAAGCATACTATAAATCAAGTTAATTATGTCAATTCATTCCTAGCTGGTTCCTGGTGGCAAAATATGGTATTTTCACAAATAACAATACTGGTCTTATTTTAGTGATGTAGGTACTTTACAGGATGAAATTAAATTCATGGACATCCTCTTAACGGGTCGTTGTACTCATCATTATGAACAAATTTTACTATGGGACCAAACCTGAAATCGCGAAAAAAATCAGCTGTCCCCTACATTTATGTTCGCATAACTCGTCAAAATGTAGGGAACAGCTAATTTTTTTCGCGATTTCAGTTTTAGTCCCATACTAAAAGTTGTTCATAATGATGAGTACAATGACCCCTTAAGAGAATGCCCATGAATTCAATTTCATCCTTTACAGTAAACGCAAATAAGGGTGCAGAATTGATATCCTTCCATTCTTATTCAGTATTATTGTGGCTACAATTAGCTTTCAACGAGATTTATCGCACTAAAACAGCACCAATTTTAACCCTACGTTTCTGTATCGAGCCTCTAAATACAAGACAATCCAAACCAGATTCCAATTCAGCCCATAGTAGTGTCCCCTCACAATAGCGCGGTGACGAATGCGCACAGTGTCCGGTGTTCGGCCATCGCTCACGGCGCCTGTCCGGACACTGGCCGCCCGGACACCCGGACGCGCCGTACAACACACCGAAACGCCAGCCCCATAATATACGATACCTATTCGTAGTCAATGTTGGGCATCGGTCATCTTTGACGCATTCTGTGTTTGGAAATTGTGAGTTGGATTGAATAGGCTTTTAAATGGGGAGGTTAAACTCAAAGCATTTATTTTAATTAAACTTAGAGGCCGCACTGGTCGATCCATCAGGTTAAGCTACGCTTGCCGGGGTTGGTTCGTGGATGGGTGACCATCTTTACATACCGAGACTCCCCCGTGCCTCGGAAAGCACGTTAAGCCGTTGGTCCCGGCTGTCATTCGTGGATCTTTGAAAGTCGTTACGGGTCGTCAGAAGCCCGAAAGTCTGACAACCGGTCTGACAGTTAATGGGTCGTGGAGGTCAGATAGGCAGTCGCTCCATGTAAAATACTAGTATTCAGCTGCATCCGATTAGACTAGAAGCCGACCCCGACATAGTTAGGAAAAGGCTAGGCAGATTGATTTATTTTAATTAAACTATGTACAGGCACTTTTAGTCCCGTATTACAGAACGTCACTCAATACTCAAGCTTACTTAAAACAAGTTTCAACCAATCAAATGGCTTGAATCTAGTTATAAGTAATGCATGAGTATTGATTGACGTTCTGTAATACGGACCTTAAACTGTCAAGGATTCGGTCGGTTTAGTAGTTAGGAAGTTGAAGCTAGTTGCCCATTCCAAAACGTAGATCTCTTAGATGGATTTGATGTTTTTTTTGTTTTTAAGATGTAGAGTATTCTCCATAGGGACCTACTACGCTTTGGAATGGGCAACTAGCTTCATCTGTCTAACTGACCGACCCCTTGTCAATTCTAAAGTGTCTTTAATTGGTTTATTTGAAATAAATGCTTTGAGTTTGAGACACAGTGGTCAAAAAAAGCTTGGTACTTATTATTTGTGCCGTCGCGTCACCGACCCAACATACATTTTAACAAATTTTGTAATGATGTTTTTTTTAATATGTATTAATTTGTTATTTTATAAGATTCTTAGTGTATTTTATCTATGGGCCTTAGTTGCCTAACAATAAATCAATTAATATTATTTAAAGTGTTCCTTTTTTGATCCTTTGGTACAGAACCCTCAAAATTAACTCAACCGAAGATGTACCGAGTATTCTACTCGTTAAAAAGAAAGTAACTTTCGCTCAAATTGAATGTGAAAGTGAACTCAAAGTTTAAAATTCAATTAACTAACAATTAGTCCAACTTAATTTCAACTTCATAAATTTTATAAAAGTTTTAAAATTCGGTCGTTGTCGCCGCGAGTTCATCAACCGAAAACCTGAGAAAAACAAGGGCTGAAGTTGATATCTGGTGAAAGAGGTCACGTCAGAACTTATAAACCTTTGGGCTTTAGGTAATTGTCAATAACATGGATCCAATCAGTACGTTCATAGCTTACGAAAAAGATTTTGACATATCACAGCTTATTTTTAACCGACTTCAAAAAAGGAGGAGGTTCTCAATTCGTCGGAACCTTTTTTTTTTATTTTTTTTTATGAATGTTCCCCGATTACTCGAAGATGGCTGGACGGATTTGGATTTTTTTTTTTGTTTTATTCGAGAGGGTTTACATCACAGTTGGTCCCATATAAAATTGATTAACTTTGCTTCGGTAGTTAATGAGTTAGCTTCAATAATACGTATTTTTTCCCCACTTTTATATGGATGATATTCTAGTTTGTTTTGCAGGTAGTAGTATTAGAATTTGTGTGGGGTAGGTACACAACTAAAAAGTGAAAAATAAAAACTTTTTTACAAAAAAATACAACCGACTTCCAAAAACAATACTACAAAGTGAAAAATAACTTTAATTTCGGAAGTCGGTGGCAAAAAACGAAAATACATTTAACTAGACCGACCGACCGACTTCCGAAATTAAAGTTATTTTTCACTTTGTAGTGTTGTTTTTGGAAGTCGGATGTATTTTTTTGTAAAAAGGTTTTGTACTATAGGCCGGCCACAAAATTACACATTACTGCGA
This sequence comes from Cosmia pyralina, assembly GCA_946251885.1. Classification (NCBI taxonomy): domain Eukaryota; kingdom Metazoa; phylum Arthropoda; class Insecta; order Lepidoptera; family Noctuidae; genus Cosmia; species Cosmia pyralina. The sequence continues at coordinate 24,007,365 of OX276353.1, forward strand.
TAATGTCGACGCAATAGAAGTAGGACGCTTGCGTTCCTCCGTCTTGCGATATTCCGATATGAGTTCATGGAACATTTTGTATTAGGACGCATACGATCTTACACACACCTGTGTTAATAACGTTAGCAGGTACTAGAAGTACTTCAATAATTTGGTTTATGCACACGTTAGATATATCGGACGATAAAAACGCAGCTGTGTGGCAAGGAATCGGGACGCATTATCGCAATAACGCATCCGATATTATCGACTGATAATAAAGCTCCTGTGGGGGAAAGCCTTTACTTAAAATAAAAAGAATATAAGACCAAACTATATTTTAACTATTGATAAGGCTGAGTTGCGTTTAATTAAGTAACAATCTCGAACAACTGTCTAAAATGCTCTACAACACAACGTTGCCCATCAAGAGCAAGACACATCAATGGATGATGTCGGTCTCAATTTAAAATGCACATCAGTAAATGCACCATCCACCTAATCAGTATCACGTAACAAATACTCCCATTTCCCTTTCACACACATACCAAACCCATCGCATCAAACATTTTTCCATGAGCTCCACGCTAAGTTTCTATGACTAAGCACTTACCATTACCACGGAAAGCATACGTAGTTGAAAAAAAAACACGCCCCGACAAGGGCATAGTACCTCCGGGATCCCTCTGAGAAGAAGGGGGGAACGGGGTTGTCCACGGAAGTGACGGGCCGGAAACGACGCCGGGCGGAAGCGCGCGAACCCTTTGCCTCGCCCTTTGTTTATAGAACCCGGAGTTAGAGGCAGTAAGTTAAAGTTGCGATGTCTATAGGATTGGTTATGAGTTGAAGATTAGCCTTGTGTCTGCGATGTCGTGGATTTGTAGGATCGTATCATTGATAGGAATTTCGCAATAGCAGCTCGGAGTCAGGATTTGTGCCCGGCTGATGGCAATAGACTAGCCCCCTTTTACATGAGACTTATAAACATAACTGCAGAAATGTGGGTGTATCTATTATGGGTACATCTCAGCCTAACCATTCGGGGAATTAATCTGCCTAGCCTATTCCCAAATATGTATATTGGGGTCGGCTTCCAGTCTAACCGGATGCAGCTGAATACCAGTTTTTTACATGGAGCGACTGCCTATCTGACCTCCACAACCCAATTACTGGGTAACACGGTAACCTAACCTTTCGGGGAATACAAGAATGGTATTATGTTATATGTCCATTGACAAAAATTACTGTTATGACAAAAAACCAAATGCCTTATAGGATATTTGTTGAGAGACTAAAAGTGATTGTTAGAACATGAGAAAATTGAACTTATTGTAGTTCTGTAATTTATAGATTTAAAAGGTTATCTGTAGGTTATAAATTAGAAATAATACTGAATCAAATTCTATGAACTGCAGTAAAGGAACAATTATAAATATGTTTATAATTAAAACCTGCTGCGAAGTTACAACGCCATTATTACGTCAAAGGAAATTAGACTATTATGTGAGATATAAATCTTGTGTATTTGTTATTATTGCAATGGAAAATTAACGTTTTATTTTCCTTGGTTTTATGGACTTATAATCACGCAAATTGTTAATAAATATACCCTACCTTTCCTTCTTAGTTTTCTACGGATCAACATTACTTTGTAATGAAAATATTCTTACAAATATTATAAACGATACGTCAGCCAGAACTACTACGCAAAAAGGAGATAATACCTCAAAAAGATACGGCTAAAAGCTATTTTGACAGGCGTAATACCACAATACATCTCCCAGATGGCGCTGGCAACGCCTCACTTGATATACTGTCCGCATTTCCCCACGACAAAAGGTTTTCTCACAACTATTACGCAAAACAGGAAACGGATGTCGTTGCTGCGATGCGACCGACACCAAGCTTCGCCTTTAAGGGCGCCAAATAATCCTGAAATTCGCCCTTTCAGCAAGTCTTTAATGAAAAAAGTTTAAAAGAAAACGCTCGCTGTAAAGTACTTATTTTTGGACATCAAATATTTATACAGCGTCGAGTTTTGAAGCACTTAATAATGATCATACTTTTGTTCGTAAATATTTTTTGGGACAACAACGAAATAGACTGTAATCGTCCTTAGTGAACACAATTTATTTACAAAGAATGCCTGTGAGGTACTTATTTGATTAATTATAGCACCTTTCCGTTTTAGTTCAATATTCGGAGACAATTTTAAACACGCTTGTAAATACATTGTCTGATTCGAAGATATGTGACATTCAACAACCCGCACTAGGCCTGCGTTGTGTGTAGTCAATTAATAAAATAACATAAATAATAATTTTATTTCAGAGAAAAACACATTCACGATTCACAAAAACAATTTTCCAAGTAAAAACAAAATATTCCAGAAAGAAGTGTATCGTTGGTGTATGTACTAATGAAAAAAATCATTATAATCACAAACACCAGCAATTGTTTTTGTTTTTTTTTATTACTAGTAATGTTCCGTAGGTTCGATGTGCTCGTGGCTAAGTAATAACAGCCGCACGGGTCGATCGATCAGGTTAAGCTACGCTTACCACGGTTGGTCCGTAGATGAGTGACCATCTTTACATACTGAGACTCTCTGACAGTCGTTATGGGTAGTCAGAAGCCCGAAATTCCGACAACCAGTCTTACCAAGAGGTATCGTATTACCCAGTTACTGGGTTGTGGAGGTCAGGTAGGCAGTCGCTCCATGTAAAATACTGATATTCAGCTGCATCCGGTTAGACTGGACGCCGTCCCCAACGTAGTTGAGAAAAGGCTAGGCAGATTGATTGGCCTTCAATAATAAATTTTCGGATATTAATTAATTAATGTGTCTTACATCCTACAAAATAACCTGTAAACCATGCAAACCTTCCTACCTGAACATAAGTCTCACACAACTCAACATAAGACCTTAAATATCACTTAAAAAGTTTCGATCGTTTCAGCGAGACCAGCCACTTAGCGTTATCGGTATGTTAGGAGTTTCAACAATTACTTTACAATTGACAATATACCATGTGAAGACAAAGTTGCATGTCGTCTGCTCACCAAGTAAAGTTGTAGAAAAAATACATAAAGGGGGACTAACTTCATTGTTTTCGCTGACGCGCAGATGGGGATGTAACATGTCGTAATGCTCTTAGAAGTACTCTAATTATAGGAAAATTGTGGTTCTGTTTGGGAGATTATACAAATAAATAAAAGTGGCAGTATACGAGTACCAAAAGGTAAGATGCAACCTGGCGAAATACCAACAATAATTTTGTAGGGGACCTAAATATACAGGTTGTCCGAGGCAAAAATTAAGGGTGTGGTACAGAATATCATACTGAACAACTTTCTCCCGGGGACCAACATCGTAATCGCGAAAAAAATATCAGTCGTTCCTTACATTTGGTCGAGTAGGTTGAATTGGTCTGGTCAAAAAAATCAAACGAACCAATCGTTTGATTTTTTGTCACTATTACGATGTTGGTCCCCAAGAGAAGGTTGTTCAGTTTGATGGGCTGTCTACCACACCCTTAATTTTCGCCACACCTTTCTGAGACACATTGTATTGTCTCTAAAAGCACATCTTTCGACATATTTCGTTGGACCGAGGTCCATGGTCGATAGATTAGTGGCATTATACGTCTAGTTAAAATATGATAAAACAGTGTTTAGTAGGAGAGGTTAACAGGAAGAACGAACATTATTACGCAGTCATCTACCTTACCTTTTTCCAATTATATTGGGGTCAGCTTCCAGGCAAACCAGATACAGCTGAATACCAGCATTTTACATGGTGCGATTGCCTATCTGACCGGAGCGGTCTTGGTATGTAAAGATGGTCACCCAACCGCGGACCAACCGTGGTAAGCGTAGCTTAATCTGATCGATCGACCCGTGCGGCTGTTATTACTTAGCCACAAGCAACCTCGAACATAACGAACATTAATATTAATAAAAAAAAAAACAAAAAACAATTGACTATTTCACTGCAGTATAAAACGCTATTCCAAATAGTGGTTGGCAACGAGAACGTAGCGCCAAGGTCTTAAAAACAAAAGTTAATAATTATGAAAGTTTCACTGCGTCAAGTAATTTATCAATTGTCTGCTTCTGTCGGCAACCTTGAATGTAGTATTACATAAGTTCATTTTAATAGTGTCTGTAAGCGTATATTTTGTACTTCTGACCTACAGACATTATGTCATAGAAATATAGAAGGTTTAAAGAAGATGACTATATCAAACTAACCGTTGCTCGCGACTTCGCCCGCATGGATGTCGGAAATTATCCCACGGGAACCTACTACCGGGATAAAAAGTATCCTATGTGTTAATCCAGGTTATAAACTATCTGTGTGCCAAATTGTATCCAAATCCGTTAAGCCGTTTTTGCATGATTGAGTAACTAACATCCAAACAACTTCACAAACTTTTCAGATTTAGGAACAAGACAAAAAACATTTTTTTTTTCGTCGTACAATTTACTTAAAAAGACTTACAAAATGTGCTGTTCCTAACATTTATGTTCGCATAGCTCGTCAAAATGTAGGGAACACCTGATTATTTTCGCGATTTCAGGTTAATTCCCATAGTAAAAGTTGTTCATAATGAACAAAAAAAAAACAAATTAAGAATGAAATGGAAAAAAAAATAATGTTGTTGTTGTTGTTTGAATGTAGTTCTTGTTAAAGTTAAATTGTAATAGGTAATGTGACTGTATGAGTGTATTGATATTAGAGTCAGTGATACTTACTTGAAATAAAATGTTTTGTTTTATTTTTAATGATTAGTACAATGACCAAGAGGTTGTGCGTTATTTAAGTTACAACTTCTGTACTGCCATCTTCTTGAAATAAACTAGTTAACTATTCAACACAATACGTTAACGTTTAGATAACTGCAAAATTCCTAGAGACACAATGATAACACCATCACTTTAAACATATACAATAGCAGAAGTGTTGCCATGTAAACTTGAGACGTTCCAACTTGTCCCGACAACTTCGGAATGGATAGCTTAAGTTAATGCTGACTTAGGTCAAGTTATATTAAGGATGGGCGAAATTAGAAACTGTATTGGAACAGACCAACTGACTGGGCAATGCAAATAGTACGGACGTAACTTTACCGTAGTACAGTTTGTGAAGATATTATATAATAAGATGTTTGATAGTAACGTTTCATTAGAAGTTATAGTTTGTTAGTAATTTAGACAGATAGCTACGTAGGTAGAATACTCTATATTAAGCACACCATAAAAATTACAGAAATGAATCACGGACTAGAAAAAAAAAAAAGACTCTGCCGGGACCGTTTGTACAAACACGCCTCACGCACACATTTACATCATAGTATGCCGACCGGCCGCCATTACGTGATACGATGGCCGGCGTCTTTGTCAAATCACGCACACGTAGATCGGTACGGTGCTTCACTTTCGATACGCGTGGCGCGGAGTCCTTTTCTTTCTAGTCCGTGATATGAATGTAGAAATTTGGTGCCACAATGGGCGGTGTTATCGCAAAATAATCGGTAATTTGGGTAACTTTAAAGAACCGCGTGTACATGACTAGATGCATGAACGCGAACGAAGGAAAAGAAGTTTGTAAAAATCGCAGCCCGTGGCGTTCTATTGCTTTGCATACCCAAAGGAAAAAGGGCATGACACGTATTTATTTGTGATGTAGGTACAAGAATTTTGCAAGGAGAAAGGGAATTTTATGGCAAGACGCAAGAAGCGGTTCACCAAAACAGTCTCCAATTCAAAGTATACCGTTTGAAGTTCATGATACGTATGCGAATAACGGTCGACATTCACGTCACCTCATACATTTTTATGTCACAAAATATGTCAGATGTCATAGATCGACCAACGTTGCGTGGAAACTGTGTGACTTGAGTCGAAGCAAATGAATAAATTTATAAGAGTAGGTACTAACCTTTATAAATCTTTTGGCTTTCGTTAATAATCCTAATGTTGTGTGTCGTGACGCTTCGGGGCCTAGAGGCACCATGTCCTTTAATTTTTCCAAGCAACTTCTGAGGTGTGCTCTCCTGTAACAAACAGAAACAAATCGTTAGCACAAAGAAGTTATAAAAAATTTTTTAATTTTTCAAATATTTTGGGACCGAATTTCAAAGAAAAAATCCCGTCAGTGACAATATAAAGAAATTATAATTCATATTTATAACAACAATAAATAACAATAACAACTTTTTTCTTTTTTTCTTAACTTCTTTTTTTTTATTTCTGGCAAAGGCCTCCTAAAACTGACAAGTTTGAATTCAGTAAAATCACTCCAATTACCTAATGGATTCATATGATTTTATAAACTTTCTCGTATCAATAAAAACATACTTATTTATTTATTAACTAACGTCTACATAGCAAGTCAAGGATATACTCAATGAAATGTGTGTCTAGTAAGTTTAGAGTATCGAAAACTTGGCGAGCAGTACCACAGAGTTCACATTTTAACATACGGAAATAATACGGCTCTCGTCTCGGTATGATTTTCAAGCTCGTAGCTAAAAATTAAGTAGCTAGCATAGTACTAAGTAGCCTAAATATAGTGTTCCCACTGCTGGGACACAGGCCTCCTCTCGGTAAGAAGGAACGGGCCGTAATCGACCATGCGGGCCCAGTGCGGGTTGGTAGATGTCACAAGTCTTCGAATTTTTGGTTCTAGGACGATGTTTTCCTTCACCGTTTTGAGAGCAGCAGTGATGAAATAAATTACACCAAGTAATGCGCCTCCCTGGGTTCGAACACATGACCAACAACACCCAACTGGACGACCACTGCTCCATATTCCATCTTAATAATCTCACTCTTCCTTCCCATAGGGAAGCTGCAATTAATCCAAATAAACTACGGTGACAAACGCCATCAGAGCATTTTTACGAGGAAGATTATTTACCTCCCCCGTCCTAATTATAGTGGCGGATGGCAAACAGAGAGTATGGCAACACTGACATAAATAACTAGCACTTACAGTAACAAGGACATCATTTTAGTTTTGGCTTATTTTGAGGAATGGCTGAATGTATTTGATGAGAAAACACAATTGTGAACATGTATTTTGGAAGAAAAATATTGTTTTCAAAAGTCGTTCAGTAATTTAAGGAATAATTCGTAGATTGGTATAGCTCTACAGATATTGCCGCCAATTCTAATGTTTAAAGTTATTCTGCAATTGTTAACAATCCGGAAAAGGTACGAAAAAAGTCACCCGAGACTTCGATCGAATGACAGATTGTGTACGGTTTTACTCAATATCAAATTATTTTACTTCACATGAAACTACATGGGTTAAGATTCGGGATTTCTCGATTTATTTCAATCTCAAACACAGCCCTTAATCATAAGCTATTTACTCGAAAAACCAAAATACTTAAACACAAATATCTCACAAAACTTCTAATATAAAGGTAAAATAATACCTTTCATATCAGATAAATAGAACACCCAAATTCCGGCGCACTTCTCACATAATTCTCTCTCGGTACTTAATAGTGCTCATACATGATAATACAATACAGTTATATTTCAGCCACTAAGAGCATATTATATTACAGTTACGGGCGTTTTCATGTCTCAGCGTAAACGTAATACGTTCTCTTTGGCGCAATTTGCGACTGGGTAGCCACTACTAAGAGTTTCAAGAATACTTTTTAAGTCGATTGGTTAATTTTAATCTGCTATCGTAACTTTTGAAGTTCTTGTGTTTCTCAGAATCTCAATTTTCTTAGACACTAGATCGGACTTCATGTGTGTATTTGATTAGTTTTATTTTTATAATTCCAACTCGAAAGTGCCTGCCTTTCGAGTAATCCACTCACTTTAATTTCGACTACCGTTAGTATGATCACAAATAAGCTTTGTTAAGGCAACGTCGGCTAGTCGCGCGTGCCCCTGAATCAACTGTACTCGGCTTTGAACGCTCACTAATTTTGAACCACTACTCCATTATATGTACGAACAATTATTTGTTGTTATAATGAGCGGTTATTATTGTTATTTTAGCTGTAGGAATTGGATTTATACTGGAATGAGAGCTATGAATTGTATTATTGAATATTTAAACATTTACTCTCTTATTCATAAAAAAAATGAAAACGCTTTATAAACCTATTTTATTTAAAAACTGTTTTGTCAATTTCTTTCGAATTATGATTTGAGTTTGAAAGAAGAAGACAAAACACTATTTTAACTACAATAGGTTTACAAAGCGTTTTAGTTTTTTTATGAATAAGGAGGTTTATTGTTACTATGCCCAGTTGACAATGGTCTCAGACCAAATAAAAAACCAAGACATAGCGTTGCGAACATTGAAGCATACGTAAAACTACACCTCCCTCTGACCATACACCTCACACGCACACATTTACACCAAACTACAGCTTACTAAGCGCACACGTGTTTACGAAACCGGCTTCACGTCACTGTAGACGGCGCTGTCTTGGTTTTATATTTGGTCTGAGGCAATGGTATACAAAACTGTAGGTAAGTAATGAAAACATGGAGAAAAAGTACTAAAGCTTTAAATTCATATAACAAAGACTTATAAAGAAAAATAAACTTTAGTGCTTGAAAAATCTTTTGATATTGTTAGGCTTTTTTCAGAATTTGCATCGCGTAATGGTTTTTTAACCGACGAAAAAAAGGAGGAGGTTCTCAAGTCGACACGTATATTATTTTATTCGGGAACCTACCTCGAAGTTGGTCCCATGTAAAATTTATTAACTTTGCTTCGGCAGTTTTTGAGTTAGCTTCAATAATAGGTACTTACGTATTTTTTTCCCACTTTTTATGTGGATGATGTTCTCATTTCTTTTGCAGGTAGTGATATTAGAATTTATGTGGTGTTTACTAAACTAAACTAAAAAGTGAAAAATAAAAACTTTTTTACAAAAAATATCAACCGACTTCCAAAAAAAACCCTACAAAGTGAAAAATAACTTTAACTTCGGAAGTCGCTTGTAAAAAACGAAATTACAAAACTAAAGACACCGACTTCCGCAATTAAAGTTATTTTTCACTTTGTAGTGTTTTTTTGAAAATCGGATGTTTTTTTTTTTTTTGTAAAAAAGGTTTTTTATGTACCACGTTTGGTGAATAGGAGTTTGATATAATCCGTTTTGCCCAGACCTATAGTTATCCATGACGGATTTCAACCATGACAAAGTAGGTGGACTAATTTAAGCAGACCTCTTTCTCTCTAGAGTACGGTATGACGAGTTCCAGGCTTACCCGGAAAGTGAGCACAGTGTAGCCTGCACTCCTTTGGGAACCTCATTTCCTCACTTGGTTAGCAATGTTCCGCCGACCTGCAAATGTAGTGTTCCAGTTGGTTGAACAACCAAGGGAGTTAGTGACCTAATTTTAAGAACCACACGATAAATCTGAAGTCTTAAATTAGTTTTCAACATAATTGCAGGTGGAATGAAGGTATTATAACGTTAATGCAGAGATAAACTCAAATATAGCCAATTTATGTACCAAAAATATCTCTATACCGCTGTTTGCAGCCATTAATTTTGTCTCCAGCGCTGTGTCCTCGATAACGCCCGCATACCACTTTATATATCTATATACCTAATTATATCTACCATCCCTATCGACCCTCATAAAATCTTACACGGTATTTCTAAGAAAATTGTAAATTTATTGCCATGTTATTCGTTAGGGAGGCAAAAAATAATAACGTTGGTATCTAAACGAGGAATAAAACTAATTCTTGGCAGGTACCGGTGACAGGCGGGGAGGGGAACTCTAAAATAAACAAACAACTGTAAGTTTGTACGTAGCCGTATTAAAAATACATTAGCCTTGGTAAAAATAATCATGAATTGTAGTTAGCTAAAAATAAATATGATTTTCTTCTGAATAAATTATAGTGGGTGGTAATTACACTAATATTATAAAGGCGAAAGTTTGTGTGTATGTTTGTATGTTTGTTACTTCTTCACGCTCAAACGGCTGGACAGATTTGGATGAAATTTGGTATGCAGATAGCTTATAAGCTATCTGCATACCAAATTTCAGCCAGGGTAATTTGAGCCAGGGTATACCCTGGATTAACACATAGGCTACTTTTTATCCCGGTCTACGTGGGTGAAAAAGCGGGGCGCCGATACTGTAATATTTAGGTTAACTCGTCACCTTCGGTGTCGTAGGCCATGTTAGATGGATAGTAACGTTTCTAGAAATAGCTGTTCTGTTTAATGTTAATAGAAATCAAAGTATTGAAAGTTCAATGTCATTTATTTAAAATACGCGAAAGCAATTAAGTACCACATTCTGAACATTATAATTATAAAGAAAATCGCTACAATATTTCAGTGTTTCAAGTTGGTATGAAGAAACGGTGTAAAAACTCCCCAGAATGCAAAAGAAATAAATAAGGCCTAAAATACATGTTAAACTGCTCTCTACTAAACTACTATCTATTATATTCTATTCTATTAAACTACGATCACAAACAATAACATTAATACTCTTCAAAGAACAATCCAATAAGGCTAGATGAATGCAGTTAGGCAGTAAATGCAAATTGGCCGGGACTTGGGACGCGCCCGCCGTAGTCCGGCCCCTTCCTGCCGGATATCGGAGGCTCCGCTCTGATGGGATACGTAGACATTGGCCTATTATTTCATATCGATTTGGAATTTCTGTCTGGTTTTGTTGTATATAGCCTAAAGCCTTCTGTCTTATTGTTTAAAGGATTAGGTACCTGCTCGACCGAGCTCTGCTCGGGTGAAAACAGAGAAAACAATTTTTTTCCAGATATAAGACCCAGCTAGATCGATTTTTCGCCCTGTAAACCCCTATATTGCAACTTTCATCGAAATCGTTAGAGCCGTTTTCGAGAACGTGATTACAAATATTGTTCATCATATCATAATCAGCCTATAATGTTCCCACTGCTGGGATACCGGCCTCCTCTCTGTGAGAGTGAGTGGGCTGTAATCCACCACGCGGGCCCAGTGCCGGTTGGTAGATATCACATGTCTTCGAATTTTTGGTTCTAGGACATGCCGGTTTCCTCACGATGTTTTCCTTCACCGGTTTGAGAGCAGTAGGGATGAAATGATTCACACAAAGTAATAAAGCGCCTGCCTGGGTTTGTACCCACGATCTACAACTCGTAACTCGGGGCCGTTGCTACTGGGCCACCAATGCTAAGCTTGAAGTAAGCTTTCAATAGTGTCACTCTCGTCACCTAAGATATCACGGTGAGAAAAATATGTTTTCTATAGAAAATTGATGTTCCTCATATCTCGTCTCGTCTTTAAATCAGTGTCCTATCAAAATATATATTTGGGAACCTAGATTTCTGTAATCCAATCGGCATAAATACACATTACTTTAAGAATATGTTTGATTTACAAATTTGTTTGGTATTTTATTTGTATGAACTACGAATGCTCCAGCCGCCTCTTAAATAAAATTCCAAATATGCATTCCAACAATACTTTCCAGCCCCTCGTGAACAAAGGCATCGCGTGGCGACTCACTACAATATCTTAACACATTGTTATCAACGCGATATGCCCCAAAGTTTACGGCGTCGTAAATTACTTTATTTAGCCTACTGGTTACTGTGGTAACCCAGACAGTTCGTGGGGAGTGTGGCAGTAAGCTAAATATAGAAGGTTTTTGTAGCTACGAGTATATGATTCAATAGGTACAAATTCAATAGCCATCGTTTCAAAAATGGTCCTGCGGATATTATTTACTAGCTGTGGCGCGCGACTTCGTCTGCAATCCAGAATGTATAGTAGCCCATATCCTCCTCCAGATCATGGTCTACTTATGTGCCAAATTTCATATAATTCCGTTCAGCCGTTTTAGCGTGAAAGCGTAACAAACAAACAAACTCACTTTCGCATTTATAATACTAGTTAGGATTTTTTTAACAGTTTATGTACACACAATATAACGAGACAAGAAGAAAGGAACAGAACAAGGGAATTATTTAAAAAATAAATAATTAAAAAGATTTTATTTTAGGACCAGAGTCCTTGTCAAGACGAATCAAACGAGCCCAAACTCGATAGGGTTGCGTCGTTTTATTACTGAGTTCCTGTGGCCACCTTCCGGTTCCATCATCAGATCAGCTCGATGGTACCAAAACATTGTATTGTCACCGATTTCACATACGTATGCCAAATTTCAACTCAATTGAACACCGGGAAGTGGGTCAAATTTAACTTGCAAATCTTGAACAGGACAACTTGCATACGAACATTGCAAGTTAAATGAAAGCTAGTAAAAATACGTACAAAGGCGGTGCTTATTTCTAAAGACATTTCTTCCAGCATACCTACGATAGGAAAGTAGATAAAGATATGTAGTCAGCGTTTTTAGTTAGTAGGTAAGTCTTCACGTACAGTCAAACGCACGTCCATGGTAACAGTTTGACTATGACAGTGTCATTATTTCGTAAAAGTAACCTGGGTTTTCGTAGTATAGGTGATAAAAATACTATTTCAAGCTCAAGCTTAAACTCAAAGCAGTTATTTTTAAAAAAAAAACAATTAAAGGCACTATAGAATTGTCAAGGGGTCGGTCAGTCAGAAAGATGAAGCTAGTAGCCCATTCCAAAGCGTAGTAGATCCCTATGGAGAAGAACGGGCAAGAAACTCCACGGACACTCTTTAAATCAAAATATGGTCATAAAATATTGGTTACATCATTCATGAAATGAAATGTACTGAGAATTACCTTGAATTTCCTTCCAGTTTTATATTTGAGAGAAATAAAGAAAGAATATATTGTTGCGATGCTAAGTGGGTGACTACTAAATACAGATCAGGATTTCCAGGTTAGCAAGTTACAAGGTTACCCCACCTGCTACCCAACCAGGCATCGAGGAACAATCCACTAAAATATCTTAGTACATTGTTATCAAAGCGATATGCCGAGCACGGGAACTTTACGAGCTCGTAAATTACTTAGGAGTCGAAAACTCGTAAAAAAGTCGTCAAGGCAAAATTGGACGTACTCCACTATGATAATGTCGGACAAACGCTGTAATTACGGCAGACGGCCACCGTAAATGTTTAAGGGTGTGTACAAACGGGCGGTTTTTTTCGCGACAACACACCTGCGACTGTTTTGTTTATGGTTAAAATGGCGGATCATCTGGGGAGGGAGGTGTGTTTGTGTGTTGTGTATCCGGGTGGGCTGAAATTAATTGGTGCTTTTGATGTACATAGGTTGTGAAGTTTCCTGTAGTTGATATCTATTCTGCGTTTCAAGTTTCCACGTATTTACATTCGGCTAAATTTAGGTTAATTAATTTACTTTGTTAACTATATAGGTACCTACAGATTATGTAAACACACCTTTAAAAGGGATAACCAATTATTGCACACTTCCAAACGCCACAATCAATTTGTAAATACAGACAAAGTAATTTGTAACTCTCTGCAAAAATCTAAGAACAGCCCCAATTTTTCACACTGCAACTGGTTCACACTCAGAAAATGGCTTCAATTAGACAATTTCCCTTAATTTGCAACCTCATTTCCGAATTCAAAGTGAAAGATATGAAATCAAAATGATTCGTTTTTTGAGAAAATCGCGGACATACAAACTTAAGGGTTCAATACAGAACCTCCTTTTTTTGAATTCGGTATTAAAACAACAATATACCGGTTTATAACTCAATGAAGCCACAGCCTAACCACACAAGCAAGCCTTCGGAAATAATTTCACGCCCAACTATTAAACATTAGGGTAAGCACCCCAGTTTATTGCAGGGTAACAGATAAAACCAGTACATATAATGTTAAGTGCTGGACTAAGACAATGTACAAAGTCGATAGAGAGGAGTTTTTTTATTGCTTGTAGGTATATTAGATGTAGGCTTGGTAGTATCTCGTAATATGGAGCTCGTGGCTAAGTACTAACAGCCGCACGGGACGATCCATCAGGTTAAGCTACGCTAGCTGGGGTTGGTCCGTGGACGGGTGACCATCTTTACATACCGAGACTCGCCGTTGGCCTCGACTGTCATTTGTAGATCTTTGACAGTCGTTACGGGTCGTCTGTCGAAAGTCTGACTGTCAGCCTTACCAAGGGGTATAGTATTACCCAGTTTGGGTTGTGGAGGTCAGATAGGCAGTCGTTCCATGTAAAATACTGGTATTCAGCTGTATCCGGTTACACTGCAAGCAGACCACAACATACATGGGGAAAAGGCTAAGCAGATTGAGGCTTGCTAGTATCAATATTAAGTTGTTGAAGTATTTTTTTTACTAGTTACTGCCCTTAACCTTACTGACTGACGGTTTCATTAACCGACTTCAAAAAGGAGGAGGTTATCAATTCGTCGGAACCTTTTTTTTTTATTTTTTTTTTTTTATGTATGTTCCCCGATTACTCGAAGATGGCTGGACCGATTTGGATTGTTTTTGTTTTATTCGAGAGGGTATATACATCACAGTTGGTCTCATATAAATAAAATTGATTAACTTTGCTTTGGTAGTTTTTGAGTTAGCTTCAATAATACGTATTTTTTCCCCACTTTTATATGGATGATGTTCTAGTTTGTTTGCAGGTAGTGGTATTAGAATTTGTGTGGGGTAGGTACACAACTAAAAAGTGAAAAATAAAAACTTTTTTACAAAAAAAATACAACCGACTTCCAAAAACAACTACAAAGTGAAAAATAACTTTAATTTCGGAAGTCGGTGGCAAAAAATGAAAATACATTTAACTAGACACCGACTTCCAAAATTAAAGTTATTTTTCACTTTGTAGTTGTTTTTGGAAGTCGGTTGTATTATTTTGTAAAAAAAGTTTTTATTTACCTTAACATGAGCTACGTACAATTCAGAAGCCTTAAGAGTGAATTTCAGCAACAATGAAACTGAATGAGATCAGCACGTGTAAACCGCGTTCAAGAGCTGTCAGTCTCATATTTGTTGTGGATTGACACAGTTTAGATGTGTTGATCGCGTCCAGTTTCATTGGTGAAATTCACCCTTAAGGGCTTGTTTCATCAGCTCTGAATAACTTCAGGAATAGAATAGAATAGAATAGAATACTCTTTATTATGCACACCATTCTCATTTCCCAACATCATTTCATTTTTTTCCATTTTCATTATTTTCTTCAGGTTAATTTATCCGGCAAATAATTTCATAAACGCTGTTTCCATTTTGAATTTATCAGGTAGATAGTGGCTGTACAGAGTTCCAGATATTGAAACAACAACATCAAAAAATAGGACACCATTCTCTGGACTAATAAAAGATACCGGAACTACTTCCCATTGCAATAACTACACACTTATTTCTCTAACGATACATGAAGCTACAACTCTTTATATTTTTATCAAAACCTAACTACCCTCAAGATTATAAAAAAACATTTTTATTATCAACAACCGCTATTACTAAAGTGTCGAAATCATGTCGTATATCCGTCGTATTCTTGTCGTATATACGTCGTATAGCTGTCGTATATACGTTGTCGTCGTGTCGTAACGTTACAAATGCCCTCGTTATCGTGATTGCTAGCTTCTGTCTGTACATATTTCTTTGTTACAAGACACTACTAAAGAAAACAGATAAAAACTTACTTACTGTATATTTTTTTATTGGTTTTCTGTCAATGTTTTCGGGTCTGTGTTTGTTGTTGTGATGAATGGAGCGAAAATAATGTTTGTGTGTCTATAAAATAACTTATTTATGTTTGAATCTTAAATAAATAATTTAACTTAAGTTAAGAATTTTTCTCTGCTCTCAAAACGGTGAAGGAAAACATCGTGAGGAAACCGGCATGTCCTAGAATCAAAAATTCGAAGACTTGTGACATCTGCCAACCCGCACTGGGCCCGCGTGGTGGATTACGGCTCACTCCCTCTCACAGAGAGGAGGCCTGTGTCCCAGCAGTGGGAACGTTATAGGCTGATTATGTAAGAATTTTTTGATGCCCTATGATTCCCCTCCTTTTTCATATACCTACCATGTGCATATTATTATTTTAAATTTGTTAGTTTATAAATTATGTACATACAAATAAATTAAAAAAAAACTAATAACAAACTAAAGTTTTATTTCGTGTTTTTCTTAAATAACTTAAATATTTTCATTCGAACGAAAATACTTAGGGTGACAATAGGATACCTACACATGCAATACCTAGTATTATCTACCATTATTAACCCACTAGTAGTAAAAACACCTAGTCCTACTATTAAATCCGCTACGGTCTACGATTATCGCTACGGCAATCGGCGTAGCGAGCTCGAGCCATATTATTCAATAATTACGTTACCGCCCTGCCTGCGTAGCACCGGCTACGAACCGCTACGGAGCTACGTTGCTACGCGCTACGTACGTAGACGCAAATGTTGGCTACGAAAATGTTCATGTTATTTTGGAATAAAATTATGTTTATCGGATCATTTCGGCGAGTGGTATATTATATTTTGCTCCCGTACCTATCTATTACTTTTGTATACAAAAAGGTTACATGTCTTAAAGAAGATATTTTAAAGATGTTGAATAAAAATACTTTATTTTTAGGAATTTTGAAAATTTTACCATACAGAATAACACGTAACGTAAGTAATCATTTTGTTTCTTATCCCATTTCAAAATTACATTACTAACTTGAATTTCTTATTATTACAGCAATCATTTAACACTTTAAATTTACAAAACAATATCACACATTTATGCCTCGTCCAAAACAGCACAATCATTTCCTTAAATTCGTATTATTTATCACTAACAATAAAAAGGAAATGACTCCCATTCCACGCTACGCGTCGGTGTGATACACGGCCGTAATTGACCGCCTGCGGCCGCATTCACACCGTCACGAATCAATGTTCAATCAATCATGCTCGCTCCGAGCGATAAGGTCGCCGTGTGAATAATCGTTCCTCACTTATTTTATCGTTTAAAGTTAAGTGATTTTTGAAAGGTTTATACTGGCTTACTTTGTGGGTAGTATGAGATTTTATTAGTTATTTATAGGAAGGAGAGAAATAGGAAGGTTTTATAGTATGAGATTTGCGAATTCATTGCCCTGTGAAGAAGTATTAAATTGATTATTTAAAGAGAAAATAATCACAGTTGTGACTTGCCAATCCATAATGATAAGAGAAGTACTCGTATAATCAAGTCTAAGAATTGTGTAAATTTCACCACTGTTATAAATGTATCAATTTTATCTTTTATTTACACCAATCAATCTGCCTAGCCTTTTCCCAACTATGTTCGGGTCGGCTTCCAGTCTAACCGGATGCAGCTGAATGCTAATATTTTATATGGAGCAACTGCCTGTCTGACTTCCACAACCCAGTAACTGGGTAATACGATACCCCTCGGTAAGACTGGTTGTCAGACTTTCGGGCTTTTGACGACTCGTAACGACTGTCAAAGATCCACGAATGACAACTGGGACCAACCGCTTAACGTGTTTTCCGAGGTACGGAGGAGTCTCGTTAAGTAAAGATGGTCACCCATCCACGGACCAACCCCGTCAAGCATAGCTTAACCTGATGGATCGACCCGTACGGCTGTTATTACTTAGCCACGAGCTCCTCTCTTTTATGTAATGTCAACAATTTAAATTTTTTGTTGTTTAATTTTCAATCCTATTTTCATTTATCTTAATCTTATCTCTATGTTACTTTAAATAGGCATTTTTTTAAAGGCTAGTATCGGATCTGCATCAATTCTGCGTATTGACGAAACGACGAAGATATGTTTCCCTCTTTAAATTAAATTAAATTTTCTACAAGCGTGGTTTTGGTTTTAAACACAAAAAATAAAAAGTAAAAAAAAAAATCAAGTACATTCGTAATTTTCACCAAAAAGTAACAAACAATTTTACCCAACTAATTGTGAAAAGCAAACTGAAAAACTTAGTTTACAATTTTACATACACAAAAGGCAGACTAATAAACTGAGTCTAAACCCAAGGTCTTCTACAAAAATGTTTTTGTAAACAAATGTGAAAAAACAAAAAAGTTAAAACCCGAGATACTTGTATGAACTCATGTCTAAATTATGTAGATAGTCAAATAGCCCATTTAGAGAACAACAAAGCCGGGGGAGGGTCAAGCGGTAAGTGTGCTCGAATGACCACGGACCTCTTTTAAACTGTGGACCACTATCCACCACTGTGTATGTAGTATGTACATGAACAGTGGTGCAATGTTTGCCAACATTTTGAAAGATAGTACGAGTATAGTTATAGTAATGACTTATTTTGAAGGTATACATCGTGAAATTGGACTTACTAGTCTTCAAAAACTTGATGATTACAAATCTAACTAACTTGTTAGCGTAATGATCAATGCGCAATCGCTCTCCGTGTGCTCGTAGGTGATTATGGCGTTTGTAACACATCTTTCTTTAAATTTTTTGAAGTATTAGTACAGTGGACTGTATCAATTGGGTACCCCGGTTGTATTAAAATTTTAATACAACTGGGGTACTCAATGGATGCAGCTCACTGTACCTTGTATATTGTATATCTAGGTTTCTAAGAAATCAAAAAAAAAAAGCCTCGGAAAATCTGCTTTTTTGCACAAATTTTACCTGAACTTTGGCCGTTCATAATGTGTACTCATAAATTGTAAAAGTAAAGAAAACATCTTCGTAGAAACCTCGCACACGTAATGGAGATTCTAAATGACAAACGTGTATTTCACAAACTTGCAAGGCTTACTCAAAAACACGTATTTCCTGAAACAAGTTTTATGAAATTTCCGCACACAATTTTTCGTACAATGTTATCGCGTTCTCACTTGCTTGTTAGTTAGTAGTTATCATTTGCGCTGGATGAAATAACAAGCTTTTCGACCATGCTCGCGATGGCCATATCATGGTAAAATTACAGGTAAATATAGTTAATTCAAAGATAAATAACACCAAACAATTTATCATTCACCTGTAGCCAAACAAAAACAACTGAACAACAAAAACGAGAAACACGGCAACTTGCCAAAACCGAATTGACCCACCGCCGCTTTCTCCACTACATTACCCCCAAAACACGTATGTCCCCATATCTGGCGGACTGGCGGTCCAACCCAATCTGTATGCAAAACGTCCCGAGGGTGGGGATCTCATTTCCTACCCCCTTCACCCCCCGGCACGTGCGTCGTCTCTAACTGACCCACCCCGGCCTGTCAAAAGATGGATGAATTTGAAAGAAACTTGCGCCCTACGGCGGCTAGGGCTGTCATGTCTAGGGTCTAAATATTTAGGTGTGCAGGTGTTGAACACATTCCAGTACCTACAGTAGTCCCTAATCTTTTAGGCCGGGTTAAAGGCGCGAGCCGATGCGCAGAATGCAAAATTAAGGTGATGGTAGGCGCGAGCCGATGCACAGAATACGCAAGATAGCGGTCGCACACAGTTCAGCCCAACCAAAAATATTGGGGATTTACCTTGTAGTATCTACAAAGGACTGTTATTGGAAAGACTTAGAAAGTGAACGGAAGTCCTCCTAGACATATGCCATAATCACCTTCCATAACTACGCAAAAAAATTGCATGTACCATTTGCCTTGCCCACAATTAACGACGCTCAAACTATGAATTTACCAAACAATAGAATATTTAGCTATTAAATGCGGAAGTGATTATCTTAGTACTAGCTGTACTGACAGACGTTGTCTTGTTCAAGTTTCATGTATGAGAAAATGAATTTTCTTATATAAACTTTTCCGATTTTTTAATAGTTATTCTGTTATACGGGGCGGAGACAAATCCAATAAATCATAGATCGTAAAAATCGGTCCAGCCGTTCTTGAGTAATAAATGGTGTAACTTACCGACTTTGTTTTATATTGTAATATACATGATGTCCCGTAATTAATGGATAACCTCTTACGGGGTCATTGTACTCATCATTATGAACAACTTTTACTATGGGACCAAACCTAAAATCACGAAAAAAAATCAGCAGTTCCCTACATTTTGACGAGTTATGCGAAAATAAATGTAGGGAACAGTTGATTTTTTTTTCTCTATTTCATGTTTGGTCCTATAGTAAAAGATGTTCATAATGATGAGTACAATGACTCCTTAAGAGGTTATCTATTAATTACGGGACACCCTGTATATATATATAGAAAGATTTAATCTTTTCCTTTTGTACGGCAAAAATATTTAGGCAGTCAGGAATATTCGGACTTGAATTGTCAACCCTAACCGTCGGAAGGATCGTCACGTTAGGGTTAAAGCATATCTTAACATTTTTGCACGCCTGACTTCGCTTTGATTTATTTTTTTATATCTTCATTGTGACCCTTGCCTACTACGTTATCCGTTTCCTTTATTCTTGGGTTTGGTTGATTTATAATCTGGCATTTTAATTTGAGATTAACTCGTTTATAAAACGGCGGCTTGTTAAAAAGTTAAGGGTATTCATTTGTTTTTTTTTTTTGGTTTATTTGGGTCCTCAGACAGAATATTATCATTTTGTATATGTGACCTCAGTTATGTGGATTTTATAAATTATTTCATAATGCTGTAGAGATAAACCATTCTAAAAATGAACGCCCCTCCACAGCGGTTACGCTCACATACAAAGAAGTGTGCAGACGCAATACACATATACCAATTAGTCTTTATCATTGGTTGCGCAGTCACCAGCGAGTACGGTCAACAACTAAACTAAATAAATACCTTACAGACATAAAAATATACACGGTTTTTTTTTTTGCAAACGTTACCAACCCCCGACTTGCCCAAATGTCAAACAGCCAGATTTGTCGGCCAACTAGTGTATAAATGACACGAACGCGCGGCAGAGCGAACGTGTCGTTCCATACAAAGCGCATGACCTGGACTGATCGCACGATTAGTTGACCTCTAAGTACGGCCTCTAAGTGAGTCCATGTTGACAGTAAAGGCGCCGCACGCACACAAATAAAATGTTGCAATAAGTATTTCCTCTCACACATTGAAATAATCACGTTTTGTAGAGGGGCGTTCATTTTTAGAAAGGTTGGTTTGGTGGAATGTCGATGGTGTGTCTGTAGCTAGCACTAGATATTAAGTAACATTGTTGCTAAACCTATGGACTCTCTCTGAAGATAAAACTGTTCTATTATATTCTATTCTTCAATCTGCCTAGCCTTTTCCTAACTATGTTGGGGTCGGCTTCCAGTCTAACCGGATGCAGCTGAATACCAGTATTTTATATGGAGCGACTGCCTATCTGACCTCCACAACCAATTAACTGGGTAATACGATACCCCTTGGAATGACTGCTTGTCAGACTTTCGGGCTTCTGACGACCCGTAACGACTGTCAAAGATCCACGAATGACAGCCGGGACCAACAGCTTAACGTGCTATCCGAGGCACGGAGGAGTCTCAGTATGTAAAGTTGGTCACCCATCCACGCACCAACCCCGGCAAGCGTAGCTTGATGTGATGGATCAACCCGTGCGGCTGTTATTACTTAGCCACGAGCTTCTCTTTTTATATTAATTATATTCTATTCTAAAACAATGAAAATATCCATTATTAGATCCCTTTCTTCCATTCCTCGAGAAAATAAATAGATTACGTTAAAATATTGAATACAAATTAGTAGGTAGTTAAATTCTCAGTTAACTTCCTGCTAATACGCAAAGTTTAATTTAAACCGGAGTCTATAATTGCTGGTATTCGTTCAACGTCTAATGAAATTAGCTATCGATGTAATACAGTTTATTGTCGGCCGTAATGGAGCTGGTTGATAGGAAAATGTTTTATTTTTAATAGGTTTTTCATTATTATTCACTAGATTTTATCTGCAATGGGCTCAGGGACAAGTAGAAGTATGTATTATTATTAACATCATCATCAAGAATTCAAGAGAGCCTAGCCGAGGTAATGAGTTGAGCTACACGATTACTGACAAATGTGCAAGCATTTGTCAGTAATCGTGTAGCTCAACTATCAAAAAGAAAGAAAGAAAGAAAAAGTATTTATTGTTACTCGCACAGGAAGATCACCAACTAAACTAAAAACATAATGATAAAAGTTAAAAACAAAAAAATAAAAAAAATAAATTTAAACATTTAAATTAAATAAAAAACAGAAAGTCCTGTACGAGGCCAAAAGGCCCCATCTGGACAGCTCCACTCAAATCTGAGTGGTTCTTTCCTCCAAAGACCATTTCAGACACAGATCTACATGTTCCTCACATGATCTGACTAAGATTACACCTAGACTTTAAAAGAGACTTTGACCCCTGAGTTTGTTTCGCCATTTCTTCTCAGAGGTCATCCTTTCACTGGTCATCTTTATACTGTGCCCGCGTGATAGATTACGGCCCACTCCCTCTCACAGAGGAGGCCTGTGTCCAGCAGTGGGACCATAAAAGGCTGATTATGTGTATGCTATGCTAGTTTTGCAACTTCGTCATATCTATACAAATAAATAAAATTGAAATGTCTATTTGGAATGTCAAAATAACAGCTTTTTAATAAAAGTACTCATAACAAAAAACAGTTTTTAAATTTTTTATCTGTCTGTCTGTCTGTTTGTTCCGGCTAATCTCCGAAACGGCTTGACTGATTTTGACGGGACTTTCACAGCTTTTTTTCAGCACTTTTTTTCGGGTAGCTGATGTTATAAGGAGTAACTTATGCTACTTTCATTTTGGAAAAAGTATTATGGTAGGGTATGGGTAAAAAATAAAACCCAATCAATCTGCCTAGCCTTTTCCCAACTATGTTGGGGTCGGCTGCCAGTCTAACCGGATGCAGCTGAATACCATTATTTTACATGGAGTGACTGCCTATCTGACCTACACAACCCATTAACTGGGTAATATGATACCCCTTGGTAAGACTGATTGTCAGACTTTCGGGCTTCTGACAACCCGTAACGACTCTCAAAAATCCACGAATGACAGCCGGGACCAACGGCTTAACGTGCTTTCCGAGGTACGGAGGAGTCTCGGGTATGTAAATATGGTCAACCATCCACGGACCAACCCCGGAAAGCGTAGCTTAACCTGATGGATCAACACGTTTAAGCTACGCTTGCCGGGGTTGGTCCGTGGATAAAAATAAAACACATGAAATTGTAAATAAAAAGTCGGATTTGAAAAATTATTTTTTGCATTTGGTAGCCCAATTCTCGAGGTTGGTTATAGGTTATTTAACATCACGCCACGACCCCTATGAGCCGAGCAAAAATAAAAAAAAAATCAGAAAGAACGCTAAGCGAAAACAAAGTTATTAGCGCGGGCGGGCAAAGCAACGCGGCGGGTTGGGGGACGAGGGAGTTTTATTAAAAGGTGGCTATTATTTTGTTATACTGTGTATCTTACGACTTCCACGCGAAAGAAGTCGCAGGGAACAGCTAGTCATTTCATAGAAATCAAGATTTATACGCCGATGAATGCGACAATTGGTTGCCATCTCAGGAATACTACACTGACTTCCTTTTCCCACAGAGGCGATTGAGCGCCATAATACAACTTTAAAACGGCCATTTTATACATAAGGTAAGGCGACTATTACGCAAAAAAGCACGTGCCTCACATCAACACAGACAGAACGTAAGCTCTTTTTAAACAAACACAAGTCTGAAAAGGTCGAATAGGGGAACAGAATAAAAAATACACATGTAATATTTTTCCGGGGATAAACGGAGCGACATGTGTCAATGTGAACCGTTAGGGTCAAAGCACACTGCGACGGTAGAAGAGTGAACGTGGGCGACTCGCTTTGCTCATGAAAGCGCTTTTGTTTGAGTGCATGTTCCTATTTCAAAATTCAAGTCTTTTGAGTGAAGATTTACGCTGATACGCTATGATACAAAGCATGAAGTAAATTTTAGAAAGAAAGAAAGAAAATACGTTTATTTGCGGTAAACATGACGCAAAGGACAACAAAATAAAATAAACAATGTAAAAAGCAAGTTTTGGGGAAAATATGCGTCACATCTACGCAAAATTTTTAGTACTTAATTAATTAATTATTATTTATTAATTAATCTATTTTAACTGAGGTTTATTATTTTATCGGGTGGTATATACACGTTTTATACTTTTATAATAGTGCAGTTTATCAGATCGTTGATCGCAGGCGCTACTGCTGAGCATGAGATCCTGGGTTCGATTCCCGGGTCGGGCAGTGTTATTGACTTTTTCCATCTGTTTGTGCACGGTTGATGGCAATAGGCTCGCCCCCTATTACAAGGGACTTAAACGGTGTAATATAGTTACACCTCTGCCTTACCCTTCGGGAATTACAAGCGTGATGTTATGTTAATATCCTATACACTTTTCTATATAATTGATTTTGTTTAAAACTAATCATCTATCAATCTGCCTAACCTTTTCCCAACCATGTTGGGGTCGGCTTCCAGTCTAACCGGATGCAGCTGAATACCAGTATTTTACATGGAGCGACTGCCTATCTGACCTCCACAACCCATTAACTGGGTAATACAATACCCCTTGGTAAGACTGGTTGTCAGACTTTCGGGCCTCTGACGACCCGTAACGACTCTCAAAGATCCACGAATAACAGTTTAAAACTAATCATGGTAGGACAAAATACATCACTCACTGACACGCCTCAGTGAGCCTAATCATTTACAATGACACGTCTAAATGTCCGTCGTATGAAGAAATAGTATGATAGTTGTGACTCCCAGAATATAGGTGGCGCTGTAATACCTTGCGTGATCAGATAACTGAATACATCATTCATGAAGGTTTTGGGTGGGACTTTGAAGTCAGCGAGTAATGCTGTCTTAGTATTGAGTCAGCAGATGGTTGAACTAAGAAATTTAGTGCAGCTCAAATATCGGTCAAAAATTACTTGAAAAATAACTTGGAAACATAAATAGTAACAGTTAGAGGTTTTGCTTTTCATTTTGCCATAAAAAGTATAATTAGCAATCATTCTTGTGACAATTCGTATTAGATTTCATTGCCTTTGGCAATCACACTATCACGCTAATATTATAAAAGCGAAAGTTTGTGGGTGTGTTTGTTACGAGTACTTCCTCATACTCAAACGGCCGAACCGATTTGGATAAATAAATAAATATGTTTGGACATATCACACAACGCCATCTAGCCCCAAGCTAAGCAACCTAATGCTTGTTTTATGGTAACGAGATGGCTGATAAACTACTTATATACATTTTTTTTTTGTAAATACATACATATTATAGATAGAAAAACACCCAGACTCGGAACAAATACTTGTAGGTCGTACAAATATTTGTTCCGTGCGGGAATCGAACCCGCGACATGCTGCGCAGCAGTCAATCGCTCAACCACTGCGCCAACCGTGTCGTCAAAATGAAATGAAATTGATGGATGAAATTTGGATGTAGATAGCTTATACCCTGGATTAACACATAGGCTACTTTTTAACCCGGTCTACGCGGGTGAAACCGAGGGACGCAGCTAGTGAAATCTAAAACCAATTGAACATCTATGCGTATTATTTTATAATCACACAGAATCCTAACTATATTATTATAAATGCAAAAATGAGTTTGTTACAATTTCACGCTAAAACGGCTGAACGGATTTGGATGAAATTTGGCACAGAGTCTACGAGTATAGTCTGGAATAGCACATAGGCTAGATTTTTTTATCCCGGTAGTACTTTGCCGTGGGATAATTTCCGACATCCACACGGGCGAAGCCGATGGCAAGAGCTAGTCCTAAGTAATCTTACTACTATTATAAATGCGAAAGTTTAGATGGATGAATGTTTGTTACTCAATTACGCCAGAACGGCTGCACGGATCTTAATGAAATTTGGCAAAGAGCTAGATTATAGTCTGAAATAGCACATAGGCTACTTTTTATCCCGGAAGAAATATACGGTTCCTGTGGAATAATTTCCAACTCCACGCAGGCGAAGCCGCTGACAAAACCTAGTATTATAAATGCGAAAGTGAGTTTGTTTGTTAATTACGCTTTCACGCTAAAACGACTGAACGGATAAACTATGACCTAGGTTAGGACATAGGCTACTTTTAATCCTGGATCGCAGACGAAGTCGCCGGCAATAGCTAATTGGAAATAAAATATGCATAAGGGAACATCCACGAATGAATAACCTGAAATGTGTTTCGGTATGTCAGTAAAAGCTTGTTGACATTGATACCAGTCGTTAAAAAAACCTAGGTAAA
Source organism: Cosmia pyralina (assembly GCA_946251885.1). NCBI lineage: Eukaryota > Metazoa > Arthropoda > Insecta > Lepidoptera > Noctuidae > Cosmia > Cosmia pyralina. Next base: position 24,033,496 of record OX276353.1, read on the forward strand.
TATTTTTCTACCGCCAACTTCATAGCCACAAAGGCCACGTTAAACTAACGCGTGACATTCGGATGCAAACGACAGGGCCCACTGCGACGTTCCAAAATATCACCCTTTGTCATACGGATAGCTTGGAACGACAGTTTTATTGTACCTTTGCAAGTGTACTGCTTACCTAAGCTAACATAAAAGCGTAACGATAAGGTATGGCTGAATATTTTTTTAGGAATGATGATAGCACGTTAAGCCGTTTGTCCCGGCTGTCATTCGTGGATGTTTGACAGTCGTTACGGGTCGTCAGAAGCCCGAAAGTCTGACAACCAGTCTTACCAAGGAGTATCGTGTTACCCAATAATTGGGTTGTGGAGGTCAGCAAGGCAGTCGCTCCATATAAAATATCATTGCCGGAGTCGTGAGCACAAATTCCACCTTAATTTTAACTGCCCTCGTCAGCGTGCTCTTGTATGTTTATTTTGATGTCATTGCTCCCGCCTGTGTGCAACCTGCCGTGATAGGAAATAAGATTCGTTAGGTTTAAGAGTACAGTTTGTGCTCACGACACGAGTCGTCGGTCGGCTTCCAGTCTAACCGTTGCTGGCACGAGCCAGCAACGGTTAGACTGGAAGCCGACCCCAAAATAGTTGGGAAAAGGCTAAGCAGATGATGATAATGATGATAGTACTTGTAAATAGTTTTGTGCGGACACTGCAGATACCCTTAGCACAAACGTGTGACGTACTATGGACAAAAGCATGCTCACTTAAGAAAATATTCCTGTGTGATCTAGTCGTGAGCCGTGCTTACGATTATCGCCTTTGAGGTGATCATGCGGAACTTTGGCCCATAGTACATTCGAACGTTTTTTAATCGAAAATACAATTTATCCTATAGCATTTTGGTTTAATTTTTTGCGACAAGTGCAATAAGCATCACGAAAGTCTTAAAATTAATACATAAAATACATAAACTCACGCCTTCTTCCCATGGGGGTAGGCAGAAACTACAGAACGCCACCTGCTATGATCCTTACATTCTATTTTTTCTTCGTTTACGTTCACACATCTGATCATACACGCTGAGCTCATCCATTCCACTGTAATTTAAAGTAAATCTAATCAGTGGACTAGCACGAACGCGCAAAGTTAAAACGTCACGTTAATACGAACGATTTTAAAATTAAAAACACTCGTTTCGCATTTATTATTTACTTTATTTTAAGAGGATGAGGGCCTATTTTACTATGTCCGGATAGCTACTCACCGAATAAATCCAAAAATGGAACAGAATTTGTATGAAATTATCTGCCAAGTAAGTTAATAGGAACTTAATCGTAGGTGGTGAAACAGGACAGGCAGGATAAGGTGCGGATTAAAAGAAAGATGTAGTGACAAAAATTGAAAAGAGTATGCTTAGATGGTTTGGTTATGTTGAGAGGATGAATGAAAGACGACTATCAAAAGGTAATGTGAGCACAAGGCAAATGTCAGTGAAAACGCCGAGAGGGGGCTCCCTAGGAAGATCCCCCCACCCCCCTAGGAGAATAGTGACCTTATTGGTGATGTTTTTCAGAAGGATCAGGTGCGTAGTACTCGCAACCGTGACGTGCGCATATGACCTGAGGCCTTAGTGCGAGTTTTATACTTACTCGATCAAGTTAACGTAAACTTCAATTTGTACTGAAACCGAATAAGCGCCGTCTGGTGACTATAATGGGATACACAATTATTCCGTAAACGCGATCGAGTAAGTATAAAAACTCGCACTAAGGCCACAGATTACCTCGCTTGCATTTTATGTAGTAATTGCGACTTTTGATCACTATCAAGTTAAAAATTCATGATATTTCTTTTACTGTAAATCACTCATGTGACCCTTAACCAAGATTTACTTAAAAATGATCCACGAAATTGACGAATCCACATTAGCGCATGTCATATCTAGTAAAAGATGCTCTCGGAAGAATATTTTGAGAAAACTTAATGTTCCTCATTGGTCAAGTGGTAGCGAGCGCTACTGCTGAGAATGAGGTCCTGGGGCCGTATTATGAACAATTAATGCCATCATTTTTCCAGTGCTAGAGAGAGACGGAGCTATACATGACCTATATCACCATCCCTTTTTCGCAACGGAATCATGATGGCGTTAATACTTCATAATAAGGACCCTGGTTCGATTCCCAGGTCAGGCAAGCTGTTATTGGGTTTTACCATCAGGAATTTCTCAGTAGCAGCCCGGAGTCTGGATTTGTGCCCGGTTGTTAAACATATCTGGCGAAATGTGGTGAACTGTACACCCCTGCCCAATCATTCCAGAGAAACATTATGTGTCCTAACTAATATTATAAAAACGCAAGTAAGTTTGTTTGTTACCTTTTCACGCCTAAACCACTGAACCGATCATCTTGAAATTTTGCATATACGTTGTCAGGTATACAGAAACAGACATAGGGTACCTTCCATCCCGAAAAAAGTATTGTTCCCGAGGAAAACAACAATAATGTTCTTATGATAATAGATGGCGCCACGTGTCTTTCAAATCATAATTGAATTATATTGTTATGGAGAGAGTACAACCCGAATTGATTGCCAAATTCTAAATTAACGCGAGCATAGCCGTGGGCAAAAGCTTAATAAGTATTTAATATTAAAATGAGTAATACGAGTACCTATTACGAAAGCTGAATAACATTTTCATATTTACCTACATTTTATAAACATTCACTCCATGAAACACGAATGGATATTAAAACTAAACTAAACAACTTCCATAATATGATGAGCATAAAGTTTACAGTTTACATCCAGCTTAGTTTTACAATTTACAGGTAGCTAAGTTCAACTTATCGTTCACAAGCTTAGCTTACCTCTGCTAATAGCTAAATGTAGCAAAAACATGATGAGTTCGAAGTTGTAGTTAGTTAAAAGTTTTAGAGTTACACAGAGTTTAGTTTTAGTCTAGCTGTTTATACCAGTTTGGACTAGGTTTTAACTAAATACTGTTATATAACAACTAAATGAGGTTTCTAGTCCGTTTGGTAAATGTAATTAAAAATTAAACCTCAGTGTTCAGCAGTGGATATATAAGGGTTTGTAATAATTTTTATCCTATAAACGGTTACATCATGTAACAGTTTTTAACCGACTTCAAAAAAAGGAGAAGGTTCTCAATTCGGTTGTATGTCCCCTTAAAAGGAAAATGGAACCTTTATATGATAACTTTATTGTCCGTTTGTCACAGAGGTTTTGCCAGTGAAGTACAAAAATCATGGGAAAGAACTTCGTACCAAAGGACTGAAAAAAAAATTTGTTTAACCAAAACGGGAAAGTCCTGACTGACTGTCTGACTCATCAACGCCCAGCCCAAACCCTTGGACCTAGAAAGCTGAAATTTGCACAAAGGTTCCCTTTATAATGTGGACAAGGAATAAGGAAGGAATTGCCGGTTGCGTACGTTCCCGTGGGATAATTTCCGACAGCAACGCGGGCGAAAGCTAGTTATAAATATTGATCACCCATCTGTAAACTGTACTCAGCAAGCATAGCTTTACATCCCATCCCATTCATTCCACACGATTTCCATTAAAACAATACCATAAATATGAATCAATGTACGAAAATAAATCATGTACAGACCAAAGATATATCGAAGCTATTTATTTCATTGTCAGTCGGTTTCAACATTGTATGTACTGAATTTCAATATCCCGAGCTCTGAAATACATAATATTTGGTATTTTGGTAATAAGTGGATATGTATTGCATGTCGCTATGACGTACGGAACCCATAGAAATTGATATTGGGTTTGTGTTTAATTAGCTATGAATATAGCGGGAACTATTTAATTAAAGGCTACTAACAATAGGTATTTACAAGGCGGATGTGAGAGGAAACGCCGGGATCAAGGACATAATATGTATAGTGACCTCATTGGTGATGTTCTTTAGAAAGGTCAGGGGGCTTACTATGAGCTCTGATAGCAGGGCAGGAGTTGAACGGTTCCAGTGAGAGAGAGACGGAGCTACAGCACCATCCTTTTTCTCAACGGATCCATGAACTTTTTTCACGTCGTAGTACGGCCCCTGGTGCGTAGAACTCGCAATGTTATGAACGTAAACGAAGCAAAAATGCGTGAGTATAAGTATGTGTATTTAATTAAAGTTTCAGCTGATCCTGAAATAAGAAACGCTGTCACTACGCCAACACTATCGAATATGCAACAACACTCCAAATCTTGTGTGTAAAATGCACTTGTAATTGTTATTAGGGTTCCGTACCAAAATGGTAAAAAGGAACCCTTAGGGTGTGACTCAGTCTGTCTGTCTATCCGTCTGTCACAGCTGGATATCTCAAGAACTGCTAATGCTATCAACTTGAAATTTGGAATAGTTTTAGATGACGTTAGCCCAACTATTTTGCAAATAAGAAACAAATATATATATTTTTTTTATGGGATATCATTATGAAAGAGCGCTGTTTGCACATTCTCAAACATTTTTTTCTTTTTTTTTGGCCGCATAGTTTTTGACTTTTGATGAAAAATGTTAAAAAAATACCGTTCCCCCGCTTATCTCCGAAGTTTGCATAGAGAAAAGTCTGAAATTATTCTATGTGATAGAAGTTTATGTATAGATTACAGGAAAAATAAAACGATGTCTCTAAATAACTATGTCAGCACATTAACTATGTATTATATTTATATATTAAAAATATTTCATAAATAGGTAACCAGTTGACATTAGAAAATAATAAGTGGTATTATCTTACCTATGTTACTATATCCCAACATCTCAAGATCCATATCACAAGATAGCGCGACCCAATTGTAAATAAGCAAATATTTACTTTTACTTTGCACTCGTCTCAAACAAAACAGTGCATTACCGAACGCGGGAACAAATTCTCTACCGACGTGCCACCTTCTTGCACTTGCAACCAGGGCTGTCACACGATAACGTGAAACTTAGTGAAAGAAGAATTAGAAATATTCGCACAAAAATAAATTACTAACTTGGTTTTACTCAAGCCTTTTTCCAATTCGGATTTTGAAAGAAATCAAAATTCAAAAGACTTATTCAAATTAGACTTTTTGCACGTGAAAATTACATGGGACAGTCCCCCAAAACGCCCGCCCTTCACCACTTCCTAGTGCTTTAAGCGGGGAAGAAGAAGTGGCGCAACAAACTCCCCAGAAACTAACAAAAACAACGTGCTACGATCCTTACATATTCTCTGATAGTTTACTTCTGGATGTAATATAACTGCTTCCAGGAACTAATGGCAGCAGTGTACAAGCTGGATCTAGATAAATCACTTTTATAAGTCAAGTCTTTAACATCAACAAATCTGGATAATAATTTTTTTGAAACAGACCTAATGATTCCTAAACCTCTTGAAAAAGTTTAATTCTTTTCGTAACCATGATCATCTGCCTAACTTTTTTCCCAACTATGTTGGTGTCAGCTTTTAGTCTAACCGGATGTCGCTGAATACCAGTATTTTACATGGAGCGACTGCCTATCTAACCTCCACAACCCTAACTGGGTAATACAATACCCTTTGGTAAGACTGGTTGTCAGACTTTCGAGCTTCTGACAACCCGTAACGACTGTCAAAGATCCACGAATGATAGCCGGGACCAACGGCTTAACGTGCTTTCCGAGGCAGGGAGGAGTCTCGTTTGTAAAGATGGTCACCCATCCACGGATCAACCCCGGCAAGCGTAGCATAACTTGATGGATCGATCCGTGCGGCTGTTATTACTTAGCCACGAGCTCCTCTTTTCGTAACCGTAACCCAATGAAAGCCATCAACATATTATCAGTAAGATTCTCATATATTTATTTAACCAGCAGGAGTCAAAAACCTACAGTGCCAACCCTAACTGCGCCACGTACGTCTTCAATTAGACTCGAAGTGTTTTCCTATTGTTACCATACTCTTGAGGTAATGGAACCACTATTGGTCTTGTAAAATTTGTGTGAACTGTGTTTAAATTGCTACTGTTGTTTGCAGGGTTATATTGGGATAAAGGAAGATTGTGTTAGAGGTTTTTAGCTTGGATTTGTGTTAAGGGTAAGTTATGATAATTGCATAGACATAATGATTTTTACCAGATAGTTCTAGGTATAGAAAGAAATTCGCCAAAAGGAAAAAAATATTGTAAAGAACGAGGTCTTATTTAGCTTAATGAAAAGATACCCTGCACATACATAAACATAAACTCACACCTTCTTCCCATGGGGGTAGGCAGAAACTACAGAACGCCACCTGCAACGATCCTTACATACTCCTTTTACCCTGCACAGTTTGAGAAATTCTAAAATTAATTTTCTACTGTCGAATATCGCCTTTGTGTGTTAAGTTGACTAAAAATAGCAACGCAACACACAACACTTTCAACAGAATTAATTTGGCTTTCAAAAATGCAAGTCTTAGGTAATTGTTAATTTGTAACATTCAGCTATTTTTAGACGTAACATTTGGCCATCATAACTCAATAAAACACGTCACATTCACAACGGGAATAAAACCATAAAAATATAATAAAACTTAAAGCTACTTTCTTTCCGTAATTTCATTGGCAATAAAATAGTGCGACTACATTCGGTTACAAAGTGGCGAGGAACAAAGAGGTAATACCGGCTGCGGATATCAATGTCGAGTTGAATGGGACGCTGTGAGTGCAGGCCACGGTGGCGCAAGTAGTGGGTAGTGCGACTAGGTAGGTAGATGTGTGCAGCCAGTCGGAAGGTATACTTGTGAGAAGTAAAGTATTGAATAAATTGGTGAGGTATTTTATTTGAAGATTCTTAGTTTATAAAGTATTTTATCAAGGCAAGAATGTTTCCTACAAAGTGATGAGAAAATAAGCTCTTTATGCTTGCAAAACTTCAGGTCCTTATTTCGAAGAAGGCATTACTCGTACTTGCAGTCAGTGGTAGCCCAGTGGTAACGGGCGCGACTTACGACTTGCAGGTCGTAGGATCGAACCCAGGCAGGCGCTTTACTTTGTGTAAGTTGTTTCATCACCACTGCTCTCAAAACGGTGAAGGAAAACATCGTGAGGAAACCGACATGTCCTAGAACCAACAATTCGAAGACATGTGACAACGCGCCACGCGGGCCCAGTACGGGTTGGTAGATGTACGAGTACCTATGTCCCAGCAGGGGGAATATTATAGGCTGATTATTTATATACTCGGAATTACTTCACTATATCAAGCTTTATAAAAAGACCTAAGTCAACCAATGACAACTCAAACATAAAATAAAGTCCAAGCTGACCCATTTCACGCTAATCAATTAACTAATCTACGAAAGATCCCAAAGTAACGTTACAGCGGAACGGACTTATAAAAGCAAATTTACTCAAAACGAATCCGCTGGTATTATTTACACTATATTAGTAAAAAGCGAGCGGATCCGTAGGGCGGGGGCGGAAGCGCCCCGCTCGCCGGAAATGAGCTTTCGATATCCGCCCGCCCCTCCCGCGCCCACTTTGTCCAAATCAATTTCTCTTTACAACGCCCGCCGCCCAAAAAATGCATCGCAAATGTTTGAGAGCAATCCGTGTAAATTTAATTATTGCTTTGTTTTTGGGCAGTTTCTTGTTTTTCGCTCAAATGCCTTTGTATTCGTCGCATCGGATCCAATTGCTTTTTATTTTTTCGCGCATTTAATTATGGAGATTTATTTTATTTGTGTGCCTTTGTTCATTTACTGGTTCGAGTTTTAGCTGCGTCATCTTAATGCAACGCTAATGCTTGTTGCAATTTGAACTAAATTATTGCTTTTCTCGCGATTTCTTTATGAAGCAAAAACGCGATTGTATTCGTTTTTGTAATCTTCACATCAATTTATATGGCAGTAGCGTTACATTCAGTGAAAATTATTGCTTTTCCGAGCGATTCATATATCTTTTGTTAAACTGAAGCCTATTGAACTCGACGCAATTGTTTCAATGAATCGAATTTCGGTTGCATTATAACGAAAATCGTAATTCTCTGTGTTGATGTATGTTTATTTAAAGAGTAAAATAAAAGCTTTCAGTGGTCATGCACATTCGTAGTAATAAATTAAATTTCGCTTGCATTACATGAAACAGGATTGTACGGTATAAAGGGAGATACATTTTTTGTTGAAGCCGAGGTTTAATTATTTTCTTTTTTTTACAAAGGCAATGCGTTTGCTTGTGTTTCTCTTTGAGTTATTTAAAAAGGTTATTCCAATTTCAATTATGAACCTACTAAAGCTGGTTGTTTACTAGAGAGTTTTTCTTGCGTACGTTACGTGTTGGACATAATTATTTCATCGTTAATCAAGTGGAATTTTCGCAGAATACATATATAAAAAGGAGTATGTAAGGATCGTAGCAGGTGGCGTTCTGTAGTTTCTGTCTACCGGCCTACCCCCATGGGAAGGTGTGAGTTTATGTATGTATATTTTTGAATTGCCTTAAAAAGAAGAAGAATTTCTATATTGGTTGAGATTCTATAAGCAAATTATGAAAAAACAAAATCAATAAATTCCATTTCGATCAATACACCAAAATCTTATAAAAACAGACCAGTGAGTCGATCTTCCGATGAAGCTGGAAAAAAATGAAGTCTAGGAAAAGTCTCGAGTGATCACTTAACTCCTCGGCAGCTGAACTCTAGTTGAGGTAACTACAGTGACTGCAGTGAACCCACAAACTTTTAAATTCAATCTACCGGTTAGAAAATGTTCTAGAAACAAACACTGTTAGCCCACTTTTTTCTGTCTTTTCTAACGTTTTCCATGGCTTCGTTTTGTGTGCGCGTTCGGTTAGTGTTTAGCCTGTTTGTTAGATTAAATTAGACTGGGTTGTAGTGATCTGAGTTCGAAACTATGTAGGAATAGCAAGAGAAAAACCCTCTCTAAAAATAAAACAAACCGATGCTAGTTTAAGGCGCGGTATTAGCTCAATATTCACAAGAAATGGTTTCTTGGATTGTCGAGTATGACGTAACGCAATGAAAATATCCGATGCAAAAAATACAGTGGACAAAGAAGAATTTAAAGAAAAAATTTAACCGTTAAAAATAGTTTGATATTCCCAATAAAAAATTAGGAGTAGCTCCACAAAAATAAACTTTGGCGTCGAACATCTCTGTATTTTCAGCGATAACGACATTCTTTTTTTTTTAAAGAAAATAATAGAATTAGCATTTTTCAAAAACTTTAACCGGACAAATATTTAATTTATTGTGTATATTCTGAATAAGCTAAAGAAAACCAGGAAAATAAATGCCCATTCGCAGCTTGGTCACATAGTCAACACGAATATTATTTTCAATTTTCAACCTTATTTCAAGCCAGCTAATGGTGACAATAGATTACGCGGTTCTACCGTTGTACCGTTTAAAATCGTAGTCAGTCCGCGCCTTAACACTGATTTTGTTGAACAACATAAACTCGCTATGAGGCAGTAAAGTTAAGCATCATTGTTATTAATGTCCTTAACGTATTATAGATAGCTACTTATAACAACGTTTTACAAGCAAGATAAAGTTTTAATCTACACTTTTCTGACTCAAAAACTTTGCAGTTTTTCTCAAAATCTGCAGTGCGGTGTGCGAGTGGCTCGTATCTCCGGTGGCCTCGGTGTTCATCGCTATTTCACCGCTCACCGTTTTTATTCGCGGAAAAACGTTGAATACTTTGAATGCCTCAAAGTGTATTCAATTAAGAGTTCGCTGGACATTTTAAAAATATTTTTGTTTATGCATACTTTTTTCTGGGATTTAAGTCGAGTTAGTGCACTGGGCGGTCGTTCAAGCAAATTATATGAGTAGTATTGCAATTATGTTATAAATTATAGCATAGAATGAAAATACTTTATTTTAAGTAAAAGAGAAAAGACTCCAATTTTCATGAATAACAAGTATAACACATTTTATGAAACGTTTACAAAAGTAGGAGCAATATTTCTCGTTTTTTTTTTTTGAAAGAATTTCTTCATTATTTAGACATTACCGCGCGGTTCACCCCGAATAGATATTATAACACGAACTGACACTTGACAGCAGCCATTACTACTGATATTCGGGAGCAATTGACTGGAAACCGCCTTAATGTGCCCCGGCCTAGTGCGACTTCCAAACTTGGGAAATTAATGAAAATGTGACTTCGTGAGTTCAACATTGTTATTATAATAAAGACCAGGTTTTATTGAAAGATACTTTTGATACTTATAAAAAACCCGGCCAAGTGAGTGTCGGATCACGCACAATGAGGGGTTCCGTAATTGGGATGAATTTATCCCAAAAACAAACTTAACATTGTAGTTGAAAAAAATGTTCTCCCATACATCGATATTCGTCACGGTCAATTATCCAAATGCAAATTCGAGTTTGTAATTGCAAAAAAATCGTTTTTTATGTGATAAAACTACAAATTAACAATTTTCGGACTCTTTCCTTTACTTATCTGATGTCAGACTTTGCTTCTTGCCAAATTTCCTAATTCTAGGTCAGCGGAAAGTACGGTTTTGATTTATTTGTGAGTACCAAAATAAGTCGCATAAATGGCCGTATTTTTTTATTGCATATTGACTTAGAAACTTGATTTTTTTAGAACTCCAAGGGACCTTATACAACTTGCGTATTTGATATTAATTTCAACTTGATACCTCTACGCGTTCAGAGTGGTCTTGACAGACGGATAATGAAGTGATCGTATAAGGGTTCTGTTTTTTCCTTTCGAGGTACGGAACCCTAAAAACAACTAAGCCTTAACATAAAAGTCTGCCAGTAAAAAATAATGTCGTCTCGTTTTTCGGAAACTACCTAATAAAAAAAAAATAGAAAACGTTTTAGTTAGGAAACATAGAAATAAATTGCGATGCTGAAATTGATTACCTAAACTAACTTTATTTCTTGCAGTAAACACAAATTTAGTAAGTAGTAAACTAAATAAATCTAAGTAAAATTGTCTGTCTACTAAAATATACGACATTACTTAGACTTTACCTTTCGACCCGCAAATAATTAACCCACATTACCTTCGTAGGCGTACCATCAAATATTAATTGCTTTTTAGAAAACAGTAGAGAAAGAAAACATTTTCATTTACAACCTAAATAAGCATTGGGGTACTAGGCGCCCAAGCAATCAAAGGAGTTGTATTTTTTCTCCAGCTGTAACATATAAAGGTATGTTTACACAGAAAGCCATGTTTTTCGCAGCGTTAACGTTCCGAGTATAGCTCTCAGGAGAAACATTCGTTGGTAGCTCGTTAAAGTCGCGCCAATTTATTAAATGCGATATATAGCTTGTGTTTGTAGGTAGAACGGCTGTGCGGCGGTCCTGTCTGACTTTTAGATTTAATGCTACAATTTGCTAACTTTCTCTGAGATGATGCTTGCTTGGTGTTAGTAGACAGTGGCTTCAGATTAATATACTAGTACCTACTACATACATAGACTACCTATATACAAACATAGAGCCACGCCTTCTTCCCATGGGGGTAGGCAGAAACTACAGAACGCCACGTGCTACGAGCCTTACATACTTCTTTTGCCTCGTTTACGTTCATACATCTAGTTACACACGCACGCCGGTTGCGACTTGCGAATACTTACTACGCACCTAATAACCATTCTGAAGAACATCAGCAATAAGATGCCTTATCTTCCTAAGGCGTCCCTCTCGGCGTTTCCACTCACTTCTGCTTTGTACCTTTTGTTAGTCACCTCTCATTCATCCTCTCAACATGACCAAACCATCTAAGCGTACTCTTTTCAATTTTTTTTAGCATCTACTATGATTTATTTATTTTTCTATTAGCATTGAACGAGGACCCATATTTCACCATAGCCCTTGTATATTATGACTTTCATCCTTTTCCTGAAATCTTAATTACATCTCGTCAGATTTTTCATAATTAGAATCATGAAACTCAGCAAAAATAAACGAAACAACTCATTTCCCTATTAATTTTGATCTCACAAAAAAAACTGTCAAACTTCAAGTAGTGACATTCAAACTGAGTGTAAACAGGGATCCAACCGAGTTGGATTACGACTGTAATTAATCGAGTGTGCCTTCGCGACAAGACGACCCCCCTCCACCGCCCCCTCGGTTCACCCCCTCCGTCGCCCGCCGGCAGAGGTTTATTTTTACAAGGCGGAGGACCTCCATTTCATTAGAAAGCTACAAAAGACTTGAGAGAATAGTTAGTTATATTAAATGCTCAATTGCGTTGGATTTTTATAGTTTTCTTTATTGTTTGTTTGTAATTCTCTTTATTAAAAGCTTTAATTCTTGTTCTTGTTTGTGTTTGCGCAAAAATGGAATGGTTTTATAGCAGATTTTGCAAGAAACCCTTTCGAAATCTGCTGGAGTAGACACGTGAGACTTTCGCCCGTCAGCAAATTTACTAAGCAACGGTTCACATTAGGTTTACTAATCTTTTTTGAAAAATTATGGTTTAAATAAAGCAGTCACGTGCTTTTTTTCACCACACCAAAAAAATATAAGCACGTTTTAAAAGGACAACACCCTCTAACTTACATGGCAACATAAAAACAGACTACCAACATAACGCTAACACTAACCCAAAACTGCAGCGTCGTCGGTCATAAGCGATGAAGTTTAACGGTACTGCCAACCTCACAGCGAAAAACTAATTTCACTAAAATTTCACAGAATGTTCGTTAAAACTTTAAAATAATCTAATTGGTAAACTGGCGGCGTCAGATAAAGATGCATCCGACAACCCACCATTACTTTTTATGAAAGCGCAGTTAAGATAGACGCGAATATGGGCTGCCTGTTACACCGGAGTATAGTGGACGATGTCACATCGCTTCATTTGTCAGATAAGAAAGATGAGTGACGTTTGTGATGGACAAAATGAAAATCGAAAAATTCTTTAAAAATATGAACAGTTCATAGAAATTTATCGGAGTTTTCAATAACTTTATACTAGCGCTATTTCACTAAAAATAAACTGATCTCTCTTTGTGAAAGTTTTAAAAAATAATGCGCACCTTAAATTTAAAGATTTTATTGAAAACTCGTTCGCTCACTATTGCGATTGTTAAATTTAACACCTACGGCAAATGACAGGATCATTCCGAACTGCATCCATTATCGCTTTTATTACATTTGAAACTACACTTCAAACTTTTCTCAAGCGGAGAGTCCGCTTGATAAAGTTTGAAGTGAAAGTTATTTATATTTTTTTACGATAACGATGTCACGCGCATTCTTGTAGTCAAGATGTAAACCAACCAATAACTTTTCCGAAGTTCTTCCGATTAGTATCGAAAAACTGAAATTGGCCATAATCGGAAAGGTAATTGTCAAGATGGTGCTGTCGTAGCTAGTTCCCAACACAAGCTACTATTACAAGGCGTGAGGTGGTTTTATTTTATTTTTGCGAAAATGACGCGATTTTGTGTTCCTAAATACTCTGAAATTGGAGTCCACCATTTTCCGAGAGACCTTAAAATTAGATTGTGGCTTAAAGCTATTCGTAGATTTTTAAAAAATTAAACAGAGTTCCGAGGTACATTTCCACGAAAATGATTACGATTCTGACACATCCCATGTCAAAAACTTGATTTAAAATATTGAAATCACCGATAATAACGAAATAGTGAAATAAAACCAAACTCATAAATGAACACGAAATGGAATGAATCTCGACCCCCAAGATACAGGACAGGCATATGTCTATTTTGGGGGTCACCGTCCAATCTGTTCTTGTACAACCTGATTGATAATAAATAAAATTTGAAAAATTTGAATGAATGTACGAAATGTCCAATTTATTGTAGGCCGTAGGGACCTAGCTATGATTTGATCACGCCATCTACAATAGCTTTGCCCGATCTTCCTCATTACCTACATACATCACACCTTGACTCATTAAACAAACTCATGCCCCGCGAAGTGTCGCGGCTCACAGCATCAATTCGTCCACTCACACAAACGAATAAACAGCAACGATGCGAATTTGTACTTGTTCCGCAAACTACGTCAGCGACAATTTATGAATGTTGTTTTGGATACGACGTGCTAGATTAGTGTGAAATGTTCCGTTAACAACGACATCTGTAGAGCTTATTAGTTTAGTTTTTTTTTGCGTGAGTTATGATGGCAATTATGCGAGTATATTTTGGCAGCGAATTACCAAGAGAGATAGATGGGGAGTGTACGTAAAAATTTGTTTTAGTTTTATGTTAAGAGAAACTTATATGTATTAACGTTGAACATTTAGGAAAAAAAAAAGTAAAAGGTTTTTCAATATTGCAGTGCTGTGGTGAAAATTAAGCAAATAAAAAAAAGATAATTCTAATTCTTGAAACAAGTCCTACCAAACCTTATCACGAAGCATGTTAAGTACCCACAAAAAAATCCTTTTACAATAAAACCACACACACATTTATTTTTTTCACGCGGGCGTCCATTTATTCGCTCGTTACGGTGTATACGGCGGCCGCTGTCAGCACATGCGGCTAACTACCGATATTGGCGAAACGCTACGATTTATCGCGCGGTATGCGATGGTCGCGCGTTACTTTTACGATTCTCATTCGTCGAGAATGGCTAGTTTTTTCGGGTTACGTTATTTTCTTTACAGGAGTTTCGGTAGAACGTTTTGTTGTGAACGTAAAGTTGGCTACAACAGCCTGAAATGACCAACGATTTGTCATACAATTTTAGAATCAGCACCAATCAATCAGAAGCTGAATAATTTTAAAGCTTATTGTTAATCCATTGCTTCATATGTTCGAAAAATTTGTCCGATCAACAACGTAAATAACGCAATGAATGTCGTTGAACTGTCAAAATGAAACCGATTCCAACTGATAGTGTGTCACGCAATTACCCCGCAGTTATAGTCTAAATACAATAAAGTGTTCAACTAAAGAGATTGATCCTGCAAGTACTTAAAAATATCTACTTTCTCAAATAAAATACAACCTGCACGCTTAGCATGACCGCCATAGAAACGGGTTTTGTCGACAGAAGAATAGACAAAATGATAGATTGAAGAAATACTTCTACGCATTCTACGCGTCTAAGCATGGTAATGTGTCAATCAATTAATCCGCCTAGCCTTTTTCGTAACTATGTTGGGGTCGGCTTCCAGTCTAACCAGATGCAGCTGAATACCAGTATTTTACATGGAGCGACTGCCTATCTGACCTGCACAACCCATTTACTGGGTAACACGATACCCCTTGGTAAGACTAGTTGTCAGACTTTCGGGCTTCTAACGACCCGTAACGACTGTCAAAGATCCACGAGTGACAGCCGGGACCAACGGTTTAACGTGCTTTCCGAGGCACAGAGGGGTCTCGGTATGTAAAGATGGCCACCCATCTACGGACCGACTGCGGCAAGCGTAGCTTAACCTGATCGATCGAACCGTGCATCTTTGTTACTTAGCCACGAGCCCCTCCTCCTCCCTCATGGCAATATGTAATGTTGTCTATTCTTCCGTCGACAAAACGTTCTTCATACTCGTATAATTTTCATGTCCAAGAAGTAAGAAATTAAGTAACTACAACATCAGATTAATCGGTTATAAGTCTGTTTTAAGTAGAGCTTATGATAGGTGTCAAGTTACGACTACCGGTAACTAATGACTAAATCATAGAAGTAGTTTCTTTTGCTTATAGCATAATCAGCCTATAATGTTCCCATTGCTGGGACACAGGCCGCTTCTCGGTGAGAGGGAGTGGGCCGTAATCCACCACGCGGGCCCAATGCGGGCTGGTAGATTGCACATGTCTTCGAATTTTTGGTTCTAGAACATACCGGTTTCCTTACGACGTTTTCCTTCACTGTTTTGACTTGAGAGCAGTGGTGTTGAAATTATTTACACAAAGTAAAGCGCCTGCCTGGGTTCGAACCTACGACCTACAACTCGAAAGTCGCGGCCGTTACCACTAGACCACCACTGCTCTAATTATTTTTGCTTATAATTCCACCCGAAATCACCACTTTTAGCAAATTGCTAATGAACTAATCCTAGGTACTATATTATCTAATGCATTGGAAAAAGTTTCAAGTTCTCAGATTTAACTCGTAACCAGGTTCCTATCTAAACTAATATTCTAAAGATAAAATATTTTTTTGTATAGTAAACTCACGCAAATAAGTGATAGTCCTAATTTCGTGATATTAGCTATATAAGTCTTAAAATAGTAGATTCTCTGAAGCTTACTATCCTAATTACTTATTGTAAAAGAAGGACTGCTTTAAGTTCCTAATTGATAAAAAAGAAGATTTTATTAAAGTATCGAAGTTTTATTAGATATTTTGTTTTATCACGAAATTGGATGAGTTTACCTTATATTTGTTTGTTATGGATAAACTCAAAAAATACTTAACCGATTTTAAAAATTCTTTCATCTGTAGAAAGCTACATTATCAGCGAGTAACATGAGCTGTTTTTTATCGATTTCCACGCGAACGAAGTAGGAAAGCAGTAGCTATTTTAATATAACTGACAATGGACATCTTTGTCAAAAAATTACAAAATTACATTTTACACAACACACAAACACGCTTTTTTTCTATTGTTGTAACGCTGCATAGTGTTTAGATAAGTGTTTTAATGTACAATTAAGTTAATAAAAAAAAATTCACATGTCGACAGTTGCTGATTGATAAGGCAGAAAATGTATGAAACTTGTTAAATTGTCGGCATGTCGCCAGTCTGTTGTATTAAAACTCCTGGTATTTAAAAAGCAGGTTCTCAAACCATCGCAATTTATGACACTACAAAACCCTGCACAGTTTATAGCTGCCAGTATCATAAACAGTACAGGATAAATATGAATTTAAAAAGTTTTTTCAAACCGCCATCTCCGGTCTGGCGCGACGCCAGGTCTTCACAATGCGCTCATCGGCTTCTGTTAATGTCAAATTAATGTCAGGACTTCTGTTGTGGCTTTTTTGAGGAAACTGTGATTGCAGTGGTGTCTTTTACGACTGTAATCATGAAAATAGTGACCTCTGCAGCATGTAATGGAATTAAATGAGCTAATTTTGAGAGTTTCAATTTAAGTTAATATGACCATAGAATGATTACCTGCTGTTGCACCGTCATGTCAAATGTAAAAGTTAAAGTTCGGAGCAGAGACATGCCATTCGACGCGTCTGACAGAAGTGACAGATATTTAACAATAACTTTAACCAGCGAAGTGGTTAAGATTACAGTTAAAGTTATAACGTCAGCTAACAAATTGTCAAATGGAACAACCCATATTTTGTCTAACAGGAACTTTAACAAGGGTGGGTTGCACCATCTTACTTTAACAATAATTTACTAATTATTCCTTTATTTCAGGCAGCTGTGGCCCATACAAAATACAAAAAATTACAACATAAAAAAACGAACAAGAACGACGAAGTGACGGCGTCGTGTTACGCTGCGCGGTGTCGCATAGCCTGCCGCGAAAGCGTCGGTAGACTACACCCTTCGGCCAAAACTCTTCCTTTAGGAACGTGTCGAGATGGTGTGTCGGAACCCGCACCACAAACGACTTGAAGTGGTGTTGTAACACGGCTCCAACTTCTCGATCCTCAAGGTCCAGTTAACAATAACAGACAGTTAACGGTTTTTTTAACAATAACACACATCACACCTTCAGTTCGATGTGTGTATTATTAAAATAAGATGGTGCAACTCACCCTTAGTGATCATCACTATTAATCAGATCCTTCTTCAAACTCTTCCTACATATAGATTGCTTTCCTACATCATTCCTGTAGTCTAGAAACTTAAGAAACGTCACATTTAGGAGTTGTTGTTCTTGGTGGATCACTCACATTAGAAATCCATGGGTGCAGTTAAAATCACACTTAGAAAGAAAAGAAAAGATAAGAAAACTTGTTTATTCTGTACAAATAAAACGCACATTCAAAAAAAAAACACTTCACACTAATATTATAAAGGCGAATGTTTGCGAGTATGTGTGTGTTTGTATGTTTCTTACTTCTTCACGCTCAAACGGCTAAAATTCGAAGACATGTGACATCTACCAACCTGCACTGGGCCCGCGTGGTGGATTACGGCTCTCACCGAGAGAAGGCCTGTGTCCCAGCAGTGGGAACATTATAGGCTGATTATGCTTAAAACCTGACTTTGCTGCGTCAGCGTCAGTTCCACAGCCACTTAACAATAACAGCTGGCCAAAACACAAACTTCTATTTAACATAAATCTAAAACAAAGTGAACCAGACCTTCAACTAAACACACTTAAACACAAATAGTTCTCCATGTAACAGGTCACGTCGAGTGCATCGCACAGGCATCGAATCTGTGGCCCGGCGGAGCACGTACGACTAAACTTGGTAACGACCACTCGGGAAATGCCTGGAAAATTGGAACTGGGTAGACTGGATTCGAAACGTTACACTGGAATGGAGATATTTGGGATGCCGGATACCTTAACATGGAAAATTTAGAGCAAATGGCTGTTGCTAAGTTATGTGAAGAATTGAAAGGGTGTAAGGTGTTCTGGAGTTAACCTAGAAGCTGGTTTGAAGGTGAAATTGTAGAATCAGAGCGTTTTGCCGCAGTTTGTCAAGGTTACGTCATAGATAGGTAGGCACCTAGTATTTATTCTGCATATAAGATATATCTATTTATTCTCGACATTGTTGGCTTGGTTTCCTTTGATGTTGTTCTTCTGTGCACCTACTAGGGTAAGTTCGATTAGCATTTAAAAAATAAAGTACATTTTGAATCGATCGGATCACGACTTTTCGTATGATATTTATAACTAGTTGCGCCCCACGGTTTCACCCGCGTAGAACGGAATAAAAAGTAGCCTATGTGTTAATCAATTAATCCAATCCACAAACACACACGCACACTCACAAACTTTCGCCTTTATAATATTAGTGTGATAATTTTATAAGGTGTTTGCTAAACTTCGATATGCTCATGAATGAGTAGATGTATATATTTATGGACCTTAAACTTATTTTTTTCAGTTAATAATTCTTTCTCTTTGCAATAATCACATATGAACCGATTACGAAGTAGGTACTTGGTACGGTACATTAGTGAACCGTAATCAGAACCATTTGTCACCCATTATGTATCAATTTAATGGGCCAGCATGGCCGTATTATGTAAATGGCCAGTGGCCACGTGACCATGACTCTCTTTGTGTTCATTAAGCGATATTACCGCTTAAAGTGGGCTTTAATTGCAGTTTCAGCAATTCATTGATGTTCGTCGAAACATTTTCATGATTTACTATGTTTTTGTTGGTTTTGAACTGTTTACATAGATGTGGCATTGGGGTGTGATATGTGATCTAATTTATCTATATCTTAATTGGGGAAATTGATCTAAGCACCGTATATTGAAAGATGGAAATTAAAACTGACAAGAAACAGATGGCAAGGTAAGTCACCATTACTAAGCTTTTGTGGCGGCAACTACATCGCCACATGCGAACTACTTATCACACTGACGTCACGCAAAATCCTGCATCGCGCAATCAGAGTTTACCGCGCGACTAGCATATATACAACGTCCCGTCATCAACCGTCGGGCAGTTGCCCACCAGACACAACACTCGTCTGGTCGGAGGATCCTCCCTTTTCAATAGAGGATGAGTGAACTTTACACCCTGATCCTCATACCTATATACTTTAATAAAAACCTGGACCAGATTGGCATAAAATAGGGAAAAATGGCGTATATGGGAAAAGGCTTATTTTTCGGATAATGATGAATTTCTATGGAAACTCTAGCTATGGACTCACAGAAAACCAACACACACATACCAAATAAAGTTTAACACATAATGATGTTTTAATCATACACATAACTACTACCAAGAAATACCTGAAACTAGTATTTGAAATAATTACCTGTAATATCGATTGAAATCGTCACCAATACGAGACATCCACACATTGCTAAACCCATTAAAAATTCCACTTGTTAATATACAGGGTGAATTTTTGAAACTAGCTGAGGAATAGCGAAAAGCAGTTACACAGTCTTGGGCTCGATTTTGATGAAAACTAAAACGGCATCATTGTATTAGGTCTTTACCTATGAAATTGCCGTTCTGCAGTACTGGCCATTTCAAATCAAAATAATTTTTGTTTGGCTAAGAATTCTAATTTCAAATTAATTTTATTTTAAAAACATGGATTTTTTTTTCCAAAAGTAGTCATTTGTTTATTGATTAGTGTTACATTTTCATCGCATTTCAATCTTTTTCGTCACCATGGATACGTTAAAAATTCGAGTAATTATGGAATATGAGTACCGTCGTGGCAGCAACGCGGCACAAGCGGCACGCAACATCAACGACTTTTACGGAGCTAACACTACAAACCAACGCACCACTTGTTATTGGTTTGCTCGCTTCCGTTCTGGAAATTTCGACCTGAAAAATGAACCTCGCGGTCGTCCGAAGACTTTGGTCGACAATGACGAATTAAAGGCGATTGTGGAAGCTGATGATACACAATCTATGGCTGTATTAGCAGCAGCTTTCGACGTTAGCGTCAAAACAATATTGGTCCATTTGCGTCAAATTGGCAAGGTAAAAAAGCTTGACAAATGGGTGCCCCACGAACTCAATGATCGCCAGCGCGAAGTACGCGTCGAGACGTGCCTTGCACTGCTCAACAGACGCACAAATGAAGGAATTTTGAACCGCATTGTTACCTGCGATGAAAAATGGATTCTGTTTGATAACCGCAAGCGCTCAGCAATTTGGTTGGATCCTGGTTCAGCACCTAAACAATGCCCTAAACGAAAACTTACCCCTAGAAAAGTGATGGTGGTCTAGCGCCGGTGTGATTCATCACAGCTTCTTACCAAACGGGGTGAGCATTACTTCAGATGTGTACTGTGAAGAACTGAACACAATGATGGAGAAGCTGGCACATCTCCAACCAGCATTGGTCAATCGCTCGTCTCCGCTGCTCCTGCACGACAACGCGCGATCTCATACTGCACAGCAGACGGTCTCCCAGTTGCAAGAACTGGGGTTGGAAGCTCTCCGTCATCCGCCCTACTTACCAGACCTTGCGCCTACAGACTACTACTTTTTCCAGAATTTGGATAACTTCTTGGCGGGAAAAAAATTCAATACCCGAGAGGCAGTACAAAATGCCTTTGAAGAATTTGTTGCCTCCCGTCCAGCTGATTTCTTTAAGAAGGGCATTAATAAACTGCCACTGCGTTGGCAAACATGCATTGATTACATGGGTGATTACTTCGATTAATACAAATAAAAAATGCATGAAAAAAATTCGTTTAAATTTTTTCATACAAAACGGCAATTTCATAGGTAAAGACCTATTATTTTTGGAAAAAAAAAACACTATTATTACACCATTCGATAGTATCGCTAATAAGGATCGAATTCTGGGAAGTAATGACATAAGGCAAACTAAAGGAAAGAGCTCATTTTTAACAAAATACTTTTTTATTTTTCTAATGTCACCTACCTATTAAACCTTAACTGATTAATTGTTCAAAATGTTGACCATTGTTTTCAATACACAGCTGGATTCGACGTGTCAAGGATTGTACTGCATTCAGCATTACAATATCCTCACAGTTTCGAATTTGGCCATCCACGCCCACTTGGAAAAATCACCCTGTATATTTGATATCGTGAAGGAAATCGCGAGGAAGCCTATATGTGAATAATATAATGACATATTATGTGTCTACGTGGATGCAATGTGAGAATGGGGGCAGCTGACAGCAGTCATTAGTGGCTTGGATTTATTGATTGCGGGTCTTTATGAAAGATTTCAGATGGGGGACATAGTTGCATGGTCTTTAATCTAGCCACGTGAATAGGAGGAGCGGGTTCCTGAAATACAGAGAAGGAACGAGCATTTGTTTCTTTTTATTTATTTTATTCATTTCTCGAGTCAAATGTATTCTCTGCATTTTTCTCAGAACTGTTATACATAAGTACATTTGACTCGAGATTGAATTCGTTTTTAAATTAGTATTTGCGTTTTTTGCTTCACTCTCGGTCTATCTGCCTTTCTTCTATAATCTGAGGGATCTATTATCGTCATGGATAATGTAAATAACAAAACAAGTAGCAAGTTGCCATAATAAACCACCCATGACACGGTACAGTAACGAAGGGGGCGAGGAAAAGGTCACAGTTAAAATAGACCAGCTTAAAATGATCAAAGCTGACATACTGATGTAAATGCGACTGTAATCAATCAACACAGGTCAACGGTGTTAGGGATGCACGTGTAATAATAATAATAATAATAACCCCACCGCCGTATCTCTACGTTGACGTCGTGGTGGGGCTTGCGCGCTCCGAACTCCAGAGTTCGGTCGGAGTTAGGTCTGAACCGATGGAGTTTACTTTGCCGAAACAGGTCTAGGGTGAGGAACCAGACCAAGAGAGATACATGAACCCGCAGGGCAGCATGTGGCGAGCTGTTGGGCAGTAGCGACCCCACGGACCCTATTTCCAGGGAGAAGTCTTGTTCTTCACCTCTGGCTTGCCTTTATTGGCCGGCTGGAGTGAACACTGATGGGAACAGAGCTCCCACCTCATTCTTGCCTTTATTGGCCGGCTTGAGTGGAGATTCGCAAGAGCAAACGTGCTCGGAGGAAGGAAGTATTCCAGTAAGTGCTTGTAGGGATCTTGACCATCTTCCGGGCTCTGGGATTGTTCTGAGAGCCGTGGAATACCGCTCCACTCCTCAAGCACCTCAGGACATGTTGCCCCTTGTCGCTACGTCACTATGTGCTAGCGACCGTTTCCTGGGGCCCATTATTGAGTGTGCAAGTCACCCCCTGCCAATTTATCTGTGTATATTATATAACATTGGTCAGGCAGGGGATATAGTTCTTCCATAGTTCAAGGTGCCCAATCCACTATAGCCACCCAAACCCATAGACCCAATGTGTTTTGTTTTCATGTTCTGCAATAGTTCTGCACCAACCGGGGGTTGTCCTTGGGTGCAATTGCATAGTGCATACTGGGATAATAATCGGCTGGTGCCTTCTTTTCACTTAAAATTGTCTAAGGGGCCTCTGCGAGTTGGCTTCGGCTCCTCGTACGACTTCCAAAAGTCCGGGACCCCAGGGTCCCGAGATATGTCAAAGACAATTCAAATAATAATAATACTGCACAATAATAATAACGACATAGACTGCACGTTTCAGGCCAGCCAATCCCAGCAGCTCCGTATTGAGTTTGCTTTCTTTGTTGGGTTGCTTATTGTTAAACCCTCGCAAGCGTGTTAAAAGAACACTTGTAAACTCAGCGACAATTGGTTTATTTGAGGCTGATTTTCCTGGTATGCGGTAGATATCGCGAATACTTGTCGCTGAGATTGGGAGGTCAACTGTTGTTCCAAGGGCAGTCACAATCTTTGTGAGGTCGGCAATTGATTCATTACCATCGTCGGAGGGAATGTTCCGTACTTCAATCACGTAATCACTATGTGATATGGCGAGGTAGTGGTGGTGTGTCTGGTGGTGGTGTATGATGGGTATGGTGGTGCATAATATGTGTATTGGTGAATCTATACTAATACTATGACTGCATACCGTCCTACTCCCACGTGTCATCTCATAGTGTGATATTGTGCTGTTTTTGTAGATCGAACGTTGGGTAGGTATAGATAATCTATCTAGCTCATTTTACTTATAATATCATTGGACTGAATCATATCTGCCTGTAGGTTTGTATGTTCATTGCAGATCTTTGAATGACTCTTACAATCAGCAGTGAAAATGAAGATGCTATAATAAATCTCATAGGATTGGTGACTGCTGTTTGAAAATTAGCAGAGGAGAATGCTGCATATTCTCTTGAAGTAATCTATTAGTTGCCTAAGCATTGTAATGTAGCTTAGCTTAACTTATTCACTTCAAGATTTGACTAACTTGCGAGTGAAAATGAAGTAGTTTTTTAAATCCATCGAAAAGATCATTTTTCCAGCTTCTTTTACACTTCTTTTACTGCTCTATTTTACAACTTAAATTACTTCAATGAGTCAACTAAATAAATCGAAGACCCAATTAATTACTTAGATCATTAGTCAAATCAAGAATACCTAGTTCACAGAAGTGTAACTAAATAAATGATAGCAAAAATTAAGATTAATTCAGTAAATAAACAATTTATTATATTTTAAAGTATCTTTACGAAATTTGCAGCTAACGAAAGTAATTTATCAAAGAGATTTGATCTACTTTTGGTGTAAAAACTAGTAGACTGTTTGGCGTCGTCGTATCGTTTGAAACTTTGAAATTAAAGTCGGTATGGAATATGAAGTTTTCACAAAGAATGTTGGGAACAAAGAAGATTGTATAAGAAGCCGAAACAAAGGGGTGACAACACCATGATAGTAGGCAAATTATGTTTTTGTCGGGACTATAACAACAGGACGGAATGTGGAATATTTTGTGAATCATTTTAACTTTGTTGTCAACGTTATGTTGATTTCACAAAATAAATCTTAATGAACATTCTAATATTATTAATTGTTGTTGATTTCGTCTGCGATCCATGATGAAAAGTAGCCTAGGTGGCCTTCTCCAGGTCATGGTCTACTCATGTGCCGAGTTTCATCCAAATCTGTTTAACCGTTTTAGCGTGAAAGCGTAACAAACAACTCACTTTCGCATTTATAATATTAGTTAGGATTTAAGGCTTTTTTATTTGTTTTGTAACACTTTTTAATTTCTTTAACCACTAGGTACCTACTTGGAAACATTTAGTAAGACAATAAATATCGTGACTGCCTCGTTCTAGTGGTCACAAGCGCTATAGGCTCTACTACATGTGACTTAGCCTATCTGGCGAAATGTGGCTTATAAACCTTCGGGGACCCCAGGCATATCACTATACTATCTAACGAACAGTAATTCCTTCAAAGTAATTAAAATGTACAGCCTATCGGTCGTAATTCTTATTACATCAAAAGTTATAGGTAAACCAAAGACCTCCCATGAAGCTAAAGTACCTACATTAAAAAACCGGCCAAGTGCGTGTCGGACCACGCACAATGAAGGGTTCCGTAGTTGAAAATAATTTATCCCAAAAACAAATTAAACATTGTAGTTGAAAAATTAGAAATCCCAAAAACATATCTTTTTATGTGATAAAATTACAAATAATTGATTTTCGGACTTTTTCCATTACTTGTGCTGCGAGACCTTGCTTCTTGTCAAATTTCATGATTCTAAGTCCACGAGAAGTACAGGTTTTGATTTAATTGCTAGTATTAATGTCGCATAAATGGCCGTATTTTTGTTATTGTGTGGACTTAGAAGCTTGATTTTTTTTAGAGCTCCAAGGGACCATAGACCTACGTATTTGATATTAATTTCAACTTGATACCTCCACGCGCTCCTGAGAAAAAGGGTCTACACAGACTGACAGACCGACGGACAACGAAGTGATCCTATAAGGGTTCGGTTTTTTCCTTTTGAGGTACGGAACCCTAAAAACTCAAACCCATACCAAACTCAGTCATTTAAATAAAATCGTGACAAAAATCCATTAATTACAAAAGCAAGCCATAATGTTACGCTACGGTGTGATGGGAAAACAAAATCCTTAGATAACTGTATTGTAATAAAGATAAATTGGTAGTGGTTGTAGATTTATTATAGTTTTATTTAAATATTTAAATTGCCTGTAACTAATAATAAAGGATTATTTAAATGCTTGAGTGGTTTTAATTCAAAGGTATTATTCATAGATTGAGTTATAGATAGGTAAATTTCTTATTTCATGTTTTGGTACTTATACACGTTGCTTTTTGGCTAGGGAGCTGCCAGGATTGTGTTGTCATCATCTGCCTTGCCTTTTCCCAATTATGTTGGGTTCGGCTTCCAGTCTAACCGGATGTAGCTGAATACGAGTATTTCACATGGAGCGACTGCCTATCTGACCTCCACAAATCATTAACTGGGTAATACGATACCTCTTGGTAAAACTGGTTGTCAGACTTTCGGGCTTCTCATGGCCCGTAACGATTGTCAAAGATCCACGAATGACAGTCAGGAACAACAGCTTAATGTGCTTTTTGTGCTAATTTAGTCTGTGCTAAATAAATGTGTTTTCTTTCTTTCTTTTCTTTCCGAGGCACGGAGGGGTCTTGGTATGTGTAAATGGTCACCCATCCACGGACTAACCGCGGCAAGCGTAGCTTATCCTGATCGATTGACCCGAGCGGCTGTAAATGCTTTTTTATTGGCTAGGGAGCTGCCACGATAGTATTGTACTCATCATTATGAACAACTTTTACTATGGGACCAAAACTGAAAACGCGAAAAAAAAAAACTGCAGTTCCCTTCATTTTGATGAGTTATGCGAACATAAATGTAGAACAGCTGATTTTTTTTTTATGTGTGAATAATGAAATCGTTGCAAAAATTAACTGTAGCGAAAGCCTGATTTTAATGCTAATAAACACAAAACTTGATTCTAATTCTTTTACCACCATATCAGACACCAATCTACATGGTCCTCCCAGGATCTGACCAAGATTACGTCTGGACTTTAAAAGAGACTGTGACCTCTGAGTTTGTTCCGGCCTTTCTTCTCAGTGTAGTCCGATAGGAAACGCCGACCTCATCTAGTTTTTACGTTACGACGTCAATCCTATTTACAGAAATAATAACATTATTTTATCATTTAAAAGATGATATTTTTATGTTTAAATAAATAAATAAATAAATGATAATTATAACCTTATCTGAAAAGTTTATATGATTCAGGCAAGCTTTTGCCTTGCAAAGATATCAAGTTTCAACCAACCATTTTAACTATCATATACACGTTATTAATTTCAACCTAATCTATATTGCCTGCCTACCCAATAATCACACGGTAACCATAGCGCAGTTAATCACGATAACTGCGCTAGACTTTCACCATGACACAGAATAAATAATATACAGAAAGCAAACTTCACACAACGAGCGAGAACGCACGCGCATGACGCGTACGCACGGCGATCTCAAACCCATCATCAACTGCCTCTGCAAGTATGTTGGGGTCTTTTTGTCTAAAGCATTGGTTTCCTGAGAAAGCGGACAACGGTCACACAATAAAGGCTGTCCAAATACAGTGTTTTTTGACACCTTAATGTCAAATACTGGTTAAAATGACAGTTTCTCATAAAGGCCGTTCTAATATGACAGAACCGTTTTTCTAGAAAACCCTAGCTTAACCGGATGCAGCTAAATACCAGTATTTTACACGGTTTGATCTCAAATTATCTCAAACAAATGCCAGTCGCGGTTTGCGCTTGCACTTACTGTACGTGAAGTGTGTCTACGTTAGCGTGCATTTTCGCTCGTTGTATACAATGTGTAACAAAAACCCTGTTCGATCCGATAAGGGGTCATTGTACTCATCATTATGAACAACTTTTTACTATGGGACCAAACCTGAAATCGCGAAAAAAAAATCTGCTGTTCCCTATATTTTGACGAGTTATACGAACATAAATGTAGGGAATAGATTAATTTTTTTCCGCGATTTCAAGTTTGGTCCCATAGTAAAAGTTGTTCATAAAGATAAGTACAATGACCTCTTATCGATCGAATAGTTTTTTTTTCACAATATAGAGCTAGCCTTCTGTAGCTATCCATTCTGTGGCTATAGTCCGGTCCAACTAGTCTAGTGTTCTAAGAAGTGCGTAAAAGCGGCGCTCGCGCATGCAAGCAAATTGCTTTGAACTCGCATTTCACTTAGGAAGGGATGTGTTTATCTGACCGTGGGAAGGGAAGGGATATCGATGTAATTAATCTATATTTTAGCTATAAATAGTGGGTTTTAGAAAATCAATTAGTTTTAACCGTGTTTTATTTCCCACGATTTTCTGAGTGTGGGTGTTATGAAAGGAGACGTAACGGAGTTAAGAAGAAAGAAAATATCCTCTTGACTGCTAAGAACAACACTGCACCAATCATAGCGCAAAAGGTGACTAATGCCCGTTTTCACCAACCCTAAATGACACTTAAATGAATCCCGAAATATATAATCCTTACTATTGCACTGTTGGATTTTCAACTCTCGACGCTGTTACCCTAGTGTTGAAAATCCAACACAGCACTATATTTAGGGATTCATTTAAATGTCACTTAGGGTTGGCAAAATGGGGCAGTCGAGGCCTTGAAAAACATGAGGTATTAAACGTATGAAACGGTAGACATATGCGAGATACAATGGCTTTATTACGGCATACAGAACAGAATTAACACTAGATGGATGAAATGATGGCAGGTCACGGGAGCAATCTGAGACTCCAGCATTCCCCTTAAACGTAAAGGGAAGATTTAGAAAACAATGGTTAGACCTGCTGTTTTGTATGGAGCAGAATGTTGGGCCACAAAAGGAATGAATGGGAATGCTAAGAGGGATGTGTGGTGTTACGCGAATGGACAGAATGAGAAATGAGTATATAAGAAGTCTGAAAGTGACACCGGTAACTAAAAAGTTGTGTGGAAATCGGTTATGGTATGGGCATGGGTCGTCAGGAAAGTTTTGAGTATGAATGTGGGTGGCTATACGAGTAGGGGAAGACCAAAGAAATAATGGATGGACTGCGTGAAAGACGATATAGCTAGAAAGAGAGTGGCTACCGAGATGACGACTAATATAGAAGTACTGAAGAAAAGACATGTTGCGCCGACCCCAAATAAATTGGGATTAGGGCAGGCAATTGATGTAATTACGGAATATGAAAGGACTTAAGGAACCTTCATTTTGGATTGAATTTTGGATTGTATTTAAGTTCTCTTTGCTCTTTTCATACTTCAAAATACAATAATGCTGCTTGCTCATAAGTAACTACGTCGTAGCAAAAATTCATACCAAAAATTTCACAATAAGGTCTATTTCAATAGTTCTTTCATTCAAATTAACCTGCTATTTTTACCATTTCACCCTTAACAACGCCATGTAAACTATATTTAGCCTCCTCACGAATCCTTTAGTCCTATACTGCATTTGTAATAAAGACACATCCCCCAACAGGTTCATACTTCCACAATGCATGTCTCAAACGCAGACGTTCACGTCACTAATCTAATATAAATGAAACGGCAAAACTATAAGTGCATTAGATGTCGCGGCATGTGTATGTATGTGTTGGAGTAGGGATGGCAGTCTGAGAATGTTTGTTAGAAACTGGTTTGAAATGTCGCGGGAGAATAGAGATGATGCCTGTGTAAAATAAAGAAATTCTATTTAGTCCGTCATTCAGTCAGATAATAAAAAAAATATTAGGCACGTATTTTTTGCTTTATCATATTAATAAAAAAAATCTTAAGTAGATAAAACGCATTAAAGTTGCGGAGCTCGATAGGTCACAACTATAACAAAATACGTATAAAATCTAGCAAGGAGTGACGTCATGAACTCAATATAACGTCGTAATCTTTGATTACGTAAAAAAAGAAAAAATACGTGTCCAATATTTTTAACAGACTTCAAAAAAAAGGAGGTTCTGTATTCGACCCGAATGTATGTATGTATGTTTGTTTGTCCGCGATTTTCTCAAAAACTGATAAACCAATTACATTAATCTACATACTTTCAGGAAGGTTTTAGTATATAATACATTATGTAATTATTCTTATGTACAAAGTTATATGCATAAATGTACTGTATCTCCGGCATTTCTAAGCCGATTTTGATGACTCTTCTTTTCGTTCGTCTTGGGCTTACTTACGTAATTGTATAATCAACTAAAATTGGAAAAAAAAAAATACTTTAAAAAAAGTAAAAACCGACTTCAAAAACAAATAAAATAACTTTCATAAAAAACTTAACAGCTTCTGAAGTCGGTGTCCTCAATTCTTCAATGCACCTTAGCTTGGCACCGACTTCAGAAGCTGTTAAGCTTTTTATGAAAGTTATTTTATTCGTTTTTGGTTTTTGAAGTCGGTTTTTACTTTTTTTAAAGTAATTTAATAATCTACATGACGGACAAATTTTTTTTTGTCATCATCCTTATTGTTTTGGGCAGGTTTTTAAAGTGACGAGATAGGTGATTCAGCAAATGGAAAGTCAGGCTTTATTTTGAAGATGCTGCCGATGAGGCAAAGATGATGCTCGGTCAATAGTCTATCAGTGACTAAAGACGAATTTCAATTATTTCCAAAGACACTAACAGCTCCTGGACGCGGTTTAGATGCGCTGATCGCGTTTTATAAGACATGCAATTTTCCGGAACGTCAGAAGTCAAAAGGTGTCATTCTTGCCGCAACAGAACTTTGGTTGAAGAAGGGAAGAAATCGAAGATGTTGAAGAACATTAGAAGATTTTACGAGACTTCTGAGCAGAAACCTTAAAAAATCTAAACTAATATTATAAAATGTGAAAGTGAGTATGTTTATTAGTTATTCTTTCGCACTAAAACGGCTGAACGGATTTAGATGAAATTTGGCACATGGGTAGACCATGACCTGGATTAACACATAGGATACTTTTTATCCCGGTAGTACGTTCCCGTGGGATAATTTCCGATCTCCACGCGGGCGAAGCCGCGGGCAAACAAGCAAACATGTTTTACAGTAATTAAATTAAATATTTGTTTATTAATGGCAACTAGGCCGGCCCAATTGTAAGTAACAGTAATAGTTAGTAAACACACATAAACAAAAACAAAAAGAAAAAACTGTACAGTTAGGTGCGGGGTCTTCTGACCAGCATCTCCACAGCGGGCGGCAACCAAGGTGCGTCGCACTTTTCAATGAACATACTCGTACTTAGGATGCCATTTGAACTAGACGACGCTCTTGTTAGGATGGAATACGTTTTTTTGCGCATTATGGCGTAAAAATCATCGGTATGCGCAAAAGCGAACATACCGGACGCACTACAATAGCGCGGCAGTCCCAACAGCATCCTGAAGCTGTTATTATATTGAATACGCAGGGCGTCTAGCGATCTCTTGGTATGCCTTATCCACAAACCGCTCGTGTAGAACGATTGGCAATACGCTTTAAACAGCGTAACCTTTACCTCATTACTACAACGAGCGAACCTATGTATCAGCATATTGGCCCTGACCGCTAGCGCCCTGCGCTCTCGATCAATATCTACGTCGTCTTTGAGGTCTCCGGTTAGAAAGTGACCCAGGTATTTAAATTTGTCTACTAAAAAATCAACCTAAGTTCCATAACCATTATCTCTCCCAGATTCTATTCTGTCTAGTAAGCCATGCAACGTAATTACAGAGGAGCATTACGTCATCATCTCAAAATGTCATCGCTGCCAACCCTAGCGCCAGTGAATAATTTAGACGCTCGATAGGGCTGTCGCGGCATAATTTCTTATGGACAGCGCGATCGACCGAAACTCATTCTTGGAAATGTCCGATTTCCCTGGCTTATTTCAAAAGTGACATTCACAATGGGTAATGATACGTTTGCGATATAAAACAGTGCGTGTGTAATATTGTTTTGGATAAGTGCTGCGTTCTGAAGGTACATTTTTGATGAGTGATCTGATTGTAGGTGTCGCGTTTTTACGTTTTAAAATGGATTAAAAATAGAACAGAATTGTTTGTTGTCACTTATTTGTACTGACTTTTTAACCGACTTCAAAAAAGGAGGTTCTGTATTCGACCTGTATGTATGTATATATGTATGTATCTATTATTGTATTGTATGTATGTACAAACATACATACATACATGTATGTATGTTTGTTTGTCCGCGATTTTTTCAAAAACTGATAAACCAATTTTGAGGATTCTTTCACTAACGTGATATACATACTTTCAGGAAGGTTTAAGTATATAATACATTATGTAATTATTCTTATGTACAAAGTTATATGCATAAATGAACTGTATCTCCGGCATTTCTAAGCGGATCTTGATGATTCTTCTTTTTGTTCGATTTGGGCTTACCTACTTATGTAATTGTATATTCAACTAAAAATGGAAAAATAAATTTACTTTAAAAAAGTAAAAACCGACTTCCAAACCAAAAACGAATAAAATAACTTTCATAAAACACTTAACAGCTTCTCAAGTTGGTGTCTTTTCTTCAATGCACTTTAGCTTGACACCGACTTCAGAAGCTGTTAAAGTGTTTTATGAAAGTTATTTTATTCGTTTTTGGATTGGAAGTCGGTTTTTTACTTTTTTTAAAGAAATTTTTTATATTATAATTACATTAATTAGTTCGGGTGTATACTATAAAAACTGACATCTAAATATATAAAACTCAAAGGTGACTGACTGACATAGTGATCTATCAACGCACAGCTCAAACCACTGGAGGGATCGGGCTGAAATTTGGCATGCAGGTAGATGTTATGACGTAGGCATCCGCTAAGAAAGGATTTTGATAAGTTCTACCCCCAAGGGGATAAAATAGGGGATGAAAGTTTGTATGAAACTTTGTCAATTTTAAACCGATCGGGCTGAAATTTGGCATGCAGGTAGATGTTATGACGTCGGCATCCGCTGAGAATGGATTTTGTTAATTTCTACCCCCAAGGGGATAAAATAGGGGATGAAAGTTTGTATGAAGCTTTGTCAATTTTAAACCGATCGGGATGAAATTTGGCATGCAGGTAGATGTTATGACGTATGACGTAGGCATCCACTAAGAATGGATTCTGTTAATTTCTACCCCCAAGGGGATAAAATAGGGGATGAAAGTTTGTATGAAGCTTTGTCAATTTTAAACCGATCGGGCTGAAATTTGGCATGCAGGTAGATGTTATAACGTAGGCATCCGCTCAGAAAGGATTTTGATAAATTCTACCCCCAAGGGGATAAAATAGGGGATGAAAATTTGTATGAAACTTTGTAAATTTTAAACCGATCGGACTGGGACTTTGCATGCATATAGCTGCTATGACGTAAGCATTCCCTAAGAAAGGATTTTGATAAATTCTACCCCCAAGGGGATAAAATAGGGGATGAAAGTTTGTATGAAACTTTGTAAATTTTAAACCGATCGGACTGGGACTTTGCATGCATATAGCTGCTATGACGTAAGCATCCCCTAAGAAAGGATTTTGATAAATTCTACCCCCAAGGGGATAAAATAGGGGATGAAAGTTTGTATAAATCTTCTTAGATTTTCGACTGATTGAACTGAAATTAAAGATTGGAGCTACTATGATGAAGACGTCCGCTTAAATAGGATTTTGATAAATTCAATTCGAAAGTAACTCTGTCTTAAGTTACATTTTCACGCCTAAACCATTGAACGGATTTCAATAAAATTTGCCAAAAAGATAGATGGCATCCTAGGACTTTTTGTTTTAAAAATAATCCTAGAGGGGGTGATATAGGGGATAAAAGTTTGTAAGGGAAACCTAGCATTTGGGTTTTTTTTTTGGGTTAAGTTAGGCATAAAGAATTACGCGTTTCAGCGTTTTTTCAAGGGGGAACACACATACACAGGGAATGATTTTAAAATTCACATGTAATATTGATATTTTTGTGTACTTATTTTTAAGAGATTTAAAGGTTATAAATACAGTAATAGTCATATTAAAATTGGTCTACTCGGTCAAAGTTATTACAATTTATAGTCACAAAAAAAACTTTGTTAACACTTGTACGTGTGTTGAATGTGTCATTCACTTACGGGCTACGGGGTCAGTGGTAGTCAATCACAAAAATTAATGGTGATCATATTAAAATGAATAAGTATTATTCTTATGTTAAACATTTAGGCCCACTAGCACCACAAATCACAAAATACGTTGAGTGCTAAACGAATTGAAAACATTGTTCTATTTCTGTTAATTTTGAAGTTGTCAGGGATGGAATGATGTTTTAAAAATGTTCAGCGCTAACTGTATTTATGGTTTTCGGTGCAAGCGGGCCTTGGAATCATACAAACCTGTTTTATGTATAAAAAAGATTATTTGAATTTATTATTTGTCTGTCTGTCTGTCTATTTGTTACCTTTTCACACCTTAACGGATAGATAGGCCTTGACCTGGGTACGAGCATAGGATAATTTTTATTCCGGCAGTACGTTCCCCGGGGATAATTTCCGAGTTACACGCGAGCGAAGCCGCGGGCAAAAGCTAGTTAACATATATAGCTTTCCACTATACAATAAATATACCATATGGCCTATGGTACTCGATAATATTGTAGTTTTTTGCCAGTGAAAGAATTTTCGAAACTGGATCAGTTACTCCAAAGATTACCTCCTACATCAAACTTTATCTCAACACAATATTAATGTAGATTATGAATCATGTATCTGATCCGGTAGTAACGGCCGCGACTTACGAGTTGTAAGTCGTAGGATCGAACCCAGACAGGCGCTTTACTTTGTGTAAATTATTTCATGACCACTGCTCTCAAAATGGTGAAGGAAAACATTGTGAGGAAATCGGCATGTCCTAGAACCAAAAATTCGAAGTCATGTGACATCTACCAACCCGCACTGGGCCCGCGTGGTGGATTACGGCCCACTGCCTTTCACCGAGAGGAGGCCTGTGTCCCAGCAGTGAAAAGATTATAGGCTGATTATGTATGTATCATGTACAGATATATAAAAATGAGAAGATTTCATTGAGCATCAACAAACTCGCTCGCATCGCTGTCAACGGGTAAAGCGCCCAAAAGGCTGGCAGCATTACCACGTGGCCGTGCTTATTTGTTGAAATATGTTTACTGGATGGTAACGCTGTACCTAAAGAAATTTCGAGTGTGGTATCACATGTTATCAATCGAGAAGATATATTATCTCAGAATGTTAATTAATGTTTGTGTAATTAATTAGTATTCGAGCACCGCTTGAGATTGTGTGGCGGCCGCGGTGCCTTGATAGCGGGTATCATCGTACCATGTTAAATAACTATACTTAGTATGATCGTTATATAATTAAAACAGTAATTATACATGGTTTGTATTTAATCTAACCTCAAATAGTTCCCAGTTTGCTTTCCCAAAAAGATTATTGAACACTCAAATATAATGAATGCGCTACTTTTTGTGACCCTCTAATAATTCCCATTTTGGGGTCCTAAAAATACTAAACAGTCAAGTAACTGCGACCAACTATTGGATGTACCGCTCGCTTCGGTCGATCGGCTCGCGCGCGGTTTGTCACAGTTCTAACTTATCCTAACTAATTTGGTCGCGCGTGCTTCGGTACAGTTCTAACTTGACCTAACCAGCTTGATCAGGGTATCCTAGCTTTGTTACTGCGACCAAAAGTGAGAAAAGGCCCTATATTTAAAAAAGTGCATATCATTTTTTAGAGGATCAATGAAATATTTCCATTAAACATTAGAAATTAACCTTACCAAATGTTTAGTCCCGTAGTTCCAACATAACAAAAAAATCTAATATTGATGCAAAAAGAATAAAAGAAAAATTAGTCACGCTAGCAACAATGACGCTATATTGCACAACAAAAAGTAAAGCACTGTCAAAAAGTTTCGCTCCAAACCCTAGAATCCGTCTGCTAGGGACGCCACACGCGGTAGTTCACACACAGCCTGCAATTTGCGACGGTCGGACGATTAGCCTGCATTAACTATGGAAATACAAATAGCATTTAATTGTACCGATTGCATACAAGATACTTGTCCTTAAGACTTTCAAACCTTCATGACAGGGCTTCCTTTGTTTAAAATTCTACTGTCAATTTAATTGAATTGTGTTTTGATTAAAAGGTTGGTAGCTATCAATTAAGCAATTATGAATTTCCTTTGATTTTATATTTGTTGGGGCTTGTCATTGTGTTGTTGATATTTTATTTCCTTTTTAATAATCTGCAGCTCTGTTATTAATACTTTTGTTCTGTGTTATTAAAACATTTGTCTTTTAAACTGCTGACTGCCAGTTATTATCACACTAATATTATAAAGGCGAAAGTTTGTGAGTGTGTATGTTTGTTACTTCTTTACGCTCAAACGGCTCCACCGATTTGGATGAAATTTGGTATGTAGATAGCTTATACCCTGGATTAACACATAGGGTACTTTTAATCCCGGGTTAAGCGGGTGCAACTGCGGGGGGCAGCTAGTTAGTTGAATAAGCCCGAAGTTAATTAGACTATCATCACTATCATCATCGGACATCGACATGTGAATTCTTCCGATCCTCACGTATGGTTCTCAAACGTGGTCTTTGACAATTCAGCAGAGGTCCACGCTCGGGGTTTGCCAGAGAGCTATGGAACGGAGTATTCTGGGTTGGGTTGGTTGGGTGGAGTTAAATTTGTGGACCGCGTTAGGAATACAATAATCCGTTGATGTCACTCGGAAAAATGACTCACTTAAATGGAATTGTACTGTAGTGCTATTCTGTAAATATCTTACCGTGAAAACATGAGTGAAGTGATCGTAAAGTGAGCTGTCAATAGTGTCAACCCCTAACATCAGGTGGGATGACGGCTCACTTCACGCTCACTTCACCTGAGTTATCACGGTGAGATGTTTACAGAATAGCACTACTGGACACATCTGCCGCATGTCAGACGATCAATGTGCCAACCTTACGGACCCAATGGGTCTCGCTTAGTGGCAATGGCAAGCGACACCGCGGCAGGCCCGTACGGAGATGGCGGGATGAGCTGGACTCCTTTAATAAAGATTGGTCCTTGGCAGCTCTGGACAGAGAGAGGTGGAAAGAGAGTAGGGAGGACTTTGCCCAGCTGTGGGAAAATAATGGCTACAAAAAAAAATTATCAGACTATCCCGATAAATCCACTCTAAGTAATATACCTATTTCTGAAACTCGCTACCAAATACTCTTGGTATTTAAAAAAGAATGACAATTGGTAACCAGATATTCTTTATTTATTAAGTATCCCGTTTACAGTTACTTTTCCAACACTGAAAGCGCTTCAACGCGAATTTGATACACTTCTTGATAGGCACTTTGTATACAAACAATAACCGTCACTGTTCAACGTCAAGCCTTTGTATTGAAGTAAAATACAAAATTACAAATATTTTTTATACCCGTTGTTGGCGTGAAAGGGAAGTATGGCATTAACGTCAAGATTGGCAGTAATAAACTGTCATGAACATCACCAATCCGCTAATTGTTTACTTAATTATTAAAGACTAGCAGCGCCCCGCGGTTTCACCCGCGTAAATCTCGAACCCGTAGGAATACCGGGATAAAAAGTATCCTATATGTTAATCCGGGCTATAAATTATCTGTGTGCCAATTTTTTTCAAAATCCGTTTAGTAGTTTTTGCGTGAAAGAGTTACAAACATCCTTCCATCCATACATCCTCACAAACTTTTGCGTTTCTAATATTAGGGCAAGATTGGTGAATCGATTTTGACACTTACTTAGCCATTCCAAAATAAGGCAAAGTGGATATTACTAAGTACTGACATTACGCAATTTCAATACCAAGCAAAAAATACGTCAAGAGAAAAAACGTGCATTGCTCATTACGAAAAATCTAATCGAAAAATGAAAAGCAACACCCTAATGTGAAAATGGTGTGTAACCACAAGAATAAATCCGAATAAACTGTAATAAATATTAATCAGTGAAAAAAGCCAAAACACATCAAAGTTGCGAAAATAAATAAAAACTAGTTCCGGAACTCGATAAATCAAAGGGGTATTTAAATTATGCAAGCTAGGGGTGGCATGAACACGATACAAAAATTACTATTGGAACAACACTAGTGAAATATGCGGACCTTTTTAAGGCACACTGTACACTGTTCGATGGAGGAAGGGCCTCGGGTCGATCGAAAGTTAAGCAATGCTTGCCGCGGTTGCTTCGTGGATGGGTGACCATCCATTACATATCGACACCCCTCCGTGCCACGGAAAGCACGTTAAGCCGTTGGTCCTGGTGTCATTGTCAGTTGTTATGGTATTCCCGAAAACTCTGACAACCAATCTTACCTTGGTAACACGATCCTTGGATGGATAGTGTTGCTTGTGGGGGTCAGATAGAAAGTAGCTCCATGTAAAATACTGGTATTCAGCTGCATTGGGTTAGACTGGACGCTGACCTCAACATATTTGGGAAAATTAAAGGCAGATTGACTGTACACTGCTCAAATTGAGTTGTGTTTGGTGAAACTCGAAGCGGGGGTATTACATTCATTTTAGATAGGGATGTAGTTGTAGTAACGGAATACCTAGTTTGGAACGAGTATTTTTGGTCTTCGTTATTGTACTTAATTAATTGTAATAGGTCCTTATGAAATTGCCAAGTTTTGATACCGGCTAGTGTGAAGATCATATCTTTCATTCTATTTAGAATTCCAAATTCAAATTAATCTTATAACATAGAATGACATTTTTTTTTAAATCAGTTGTTCATTTGTTTTCGCGCCGTTCGATTTTTCTTTGATATCGATGTTTCTGTAACCATGGAAAAATCGAAATAGTGTGCTATTTTCGAACACGAGTGCCGTCGTGGCACCAACGCAGCACAGACAGCACGCAATATTAACGACGTTTACGGACAAAGGTAAGTACCGCAAGTGAACGCACGGTGCGTTTTTGGTTTGAGCGCTTCCGTTCTGGAAATTTAGATCTCAACAATGAGGCCCGGAGAAAATTTCAAATCCAACGAAACGGTGAATAACGCCTTTAAAGAATTCATCGATTCCCGTCCCCAGGATTTCTATAGCAGAGGCACCAACGAACTTTCATTGAAATGGCAAAAGTGAATCGACAATATTTATTTTTAAAAAAATTGTTTGATTATTTATAAGTATGTAAAATGGCAATTTCATAGGACTTATAGACCTAACATATAATGTCTTGTTATTGTGTTGATTAATTTTGATTTGGTTAACTTGGTAATCTATTTTGAGGGGTTTGATTGATGAAATATTTATTATAAACTAGCTGACCCGACAGAAGTTTTCTATCTTGTGTTAATGTTTTTTTCTGAAATTTTCCAATTTTCTGCGAAATTTTCTTATTTTTTCTTTCATAAGAACCTTCTCCTGACAATCATAAACACAACAAAAAAAGAATTAGCGAAATTGTTCCATCCGTTCACGCGTGATGCGATGACCAAGGGAAATAGGGATTCATTTTTATACTATAGACTAACTGACCCGCCAGACGTTGTCCTGTCAAAATTTCAATTTCTTTTTTTTCCTATTTTTTTTTTCTTTTAAACCACACTAGGAAAGAGGAGAATAAAACACAACTAAAATATTCAAATCGGCCCAGCCTTTCTCGAGTTTAAGCGAAACAAACGAACAGCAATTGATTTTTAAATTTAGAGATTACTACGAAAACATTATCGTCATATCCAGCTAATTACAGTCCATAAATTTGCAATTTTGTTAAAGTGTTAATTCGCTTTAGACAACAGCCTAATTGCATAACTTCACTCAATGCAATAGCTAAAATTATTGAACAAAGAAATACAAATATATTATGTAGGGGGTGTTATTTTTTTTTTTTCACTAAAAAAGAAAGAAAGAAAACACATTTATTTAGCACAGACTAAATTAGAGGCAAAACAAAAAAGTAAAAAATAACAATAAAATTTTTAAAATCTACATTTGCGATGCAACAACAACAAAAAATAAAAAATACAATGCAGGAAAGTGTGCCTCATGGCTGTGCCAAAAAGGACCAGTTCAGCAAAAAAATGCCAGACAACTAGTGCCTGACGCTGGTTTTCAACTGGACCGAAGTGTGAGGTGACGGACGTAAATCAGTTTTATACTGCAACGTGTGATGTATACTTACTTAAAATAAAATAAAAAAATAAAAAATAAGTTTGTGTCAAATAAACGTACATAAATAATGTGATATTGTGTCAGAACAAAAAACCTGTTTAAACGATGCCAGACTTCCACGCGCTAACACATCGTGGTTAGCAATGCAGTAAGTTGGAGATTGAGATAAACGTTTATTATAATGTGACTAATTACACGAATATCGTGCAAACCGGTCTAAACTCGAGAACTAAGTAAAGTTGCACCATTCCAATACGCCCACCAATTTCGTACAAGTGTCCGCTAACCCTAAAAAACCTTCGCGTGCTATCACTTAATAAATACATTAATGTGAATAACGTTACATACATTGCTAGCGTTTTTTCGACTTTAATCAAATCGCTTGGAACGTGCGCTCATGCATAATCCGCGAACGCGAACCCGACATCAATTCACAACTGCACTCACTAATTTCTGTTAAATTTTGGTTGAACCATGTTTCGGTGAGTTTATGTTCTGTGAAAATTGTTGTTTACTAGTTTTTCGGTGTGTTTTAAACAGATGGATAGATGAGACTGATGATGGATGACTGAGGAAGGTAGCCATAAAACATCATCATCATCTGCCTAGCCTTTTCCCAACTATGTTGGGGTCGGCTTCCAGTCTAACCGGATGCAGCTGAATACCAGTATTTTACATGGAGCGACTGCCTATCTGACCTCCACAACCCAGTAACTGGGTAATACGATACCCCTTGGTAAGACTGGTTGTCAGACTTTCGGGCTTCTAACGACCCGTAACGACTGTCAAAGATCCACGAATGACAGCCGGGACCAACGGCTTAACGTGCTTTCCGAGGCACGGAGGAGTCTCGGTATGTAAAGATGGTCACCCATCCACGGACCAACCCCGGCAAGCGTAGCTTAACCTGGTCGATCGACCCGTGCGGCAGTTATTACTTAGCCACGAGCTTGTTAGATAAATGTAATTATTGTATTATATTATTAAAAATAAATACTTGAGATTACCTTGATTCCGGAAGTTAGTTCGGTTGTGATTAAAATCATCGAGTCATTGTAAAACAACCTTTAGATTATTAGAATAACTCTTTGTTGGATATTGACATCTGTCACATTTACGAAGCTTGAGACCAATGTAGAAGTATCTAATTTGATTAGTTATTGTGTTTACAAAATATACCACTCTTAACTTGTCAAAATCGTACAGATGTTATTACTATAAATAATTAAATAATATTTGATAGTAACTGCAGTATATCTTAGAATTTATATTGCTATTTTAATATAACAGGTTGTTTGAAACGATTGATACAATACCGACAGTTGATGTTTGATGGGAAGGGATAAATGGAAGGGGTGGTAGGATATAAAAAGGATTGTAATGACATTCTCGAGGCAGTTGCTCAGTGGATGTTCAAGTGGCTAGTGCTAGTGCCGTTGTGATGTGAAATATATTTACCAGGTGTCATGTAAGTTATGTAATTTCATATTATACCTTAAATATTGTTATTGTGTTGCTATTATTCTGAGTGATAGAATTAACTGTTTGAGATAACTATAAATTGTGAAAATATAAGAAATGTGTTGATAGAATACTATAATACTGTTTCCATGGAGTTTCTTGTCCTTCTTCTCCATGAGGACCTAGTTTTGCGAACGGACAATAGCTTTCTCATTTAAGACGAATAATTATTGACAAGCCTAATTGAAATATTAAATATCTAGTCTTGTCTTTCTGTGCTATTCTTTATGAAATCCTTCCCTTACACACCATGTTCATAATACTTTCATACACAATAAATAACCAATAACCATTCTGACATTTAAGACTTGCTATTTGCGTAGTAGCTATATATACGCTTATAATTATATATTATATCAAATCTAACATCAGAAGTGGGATAGTGCTCAGTCTCACATAACATATTTCTAATGAATTTTATTTTGCTATTTTCATGATCAACGTTGGAGCAATCGTGTTCTGCTGGAAACCATTGATAACGGCGGGTCGTTGATTCAACCCTCGTCGTAACATGAAAACGTGCTGAGAATTGTATGGTCGAAAAAATAACGCAAGTGTTCACGGAAAGTTAATTTAAAATTGTTAATATTATTGTTCTGTTGATCACAAATTAATTTAAAAAATGGCTTTGGAGGAAACTTTACAAAATTGAAGTTGGTAATGTCATAAAGTAAATGAAGCATAATTGTATTTTTATATTATGAAAGAAATAGCGAATATCACATAACTTGCTGCTAAACAAATATGACAAGGTTGAAGGTTATTCATAATTAGCTTTATTTTATTATTTTTCACTTTCAAAATGCTTACTAATAGTATTGTTAAAATAAACTTATAGGTTTGTCGGAACTGATCTGTGTTTCTTGATAATTTTGATTTGGCTTATTATTATAACCTTTTACTAAAAAGTAAGGTACCAACAGAGTGACCATATTAAGTATTTGCAATTATTTTATAGAAAATGTAATAAGGATGATCAATACAATTTGCAATGATATTGTCAGGTTGACCGAGCGGTATATTGTTTTGATTACTTATTTAATTAATACAAAAAGAGCTTGTCTTGACTGTTGTCTGGCATTCACTGACTGCGGGTGATTGAGCTTCACCGACGGCGGGTGTTTCGCCACATACAGTAAGATGTGATTAAGTTTCACACTATGGCCGTATTAGATAATTACAATTAGTTGACTATGACTATGCCGCTGGTAGCCTCCTAATTGGTGTCGAGTCGTCTCTCAGACAGCGGATGAATATGTCTAACATGTCTATGTAGTTGACTTATGTTTATTGACCGCTGGGCGATCGTTTACTTGGTGCTTGTCTATCTCACCAGCAGCGGGTGAATGGGACCAGCATGACGAGGTAACCGATAAAACTTTGTTTCCGCTGGTCGGTCATTTGCTTGGTGCAAGTCTATCCCACTAGCAGCGGGTGGAGGGGACTTGACACGTCTAGGCAATTGGCAAAAGAGTAAATTACAATTGTAGAAAGATGGTCATTAATGTACTTCATGTGCGAAGTACTTGTCAGTTTGGACGTATTAGATAATTATAATTAGCTGACTATGACTGTTTCCGCTAGTCGGTCATTTGCTTGGTGCAAGTCTATCCCACTGGCAGCGGGTGGATGGGACTTGACACGTCTAGGCAATTATGACAATGACAAAAGAAAAGTAAATTACAATTGTAGAAAAACTGTATCTAATGTACTTCGAGAGCGAAGTACTTGTCAGTATGGCCGTGTTAGATAAATGTAATTATTGTATTATATTATTAAAAATAAATACTTGAGATTACCTTGATTCCGGAAGTTAGTTCGGTTGTGATTAAAATCATCGAGTCATTGTAAAACAACCTTTAGATTATTAGAATAACTCTTTGTTGGATATTGACATCTGTCACATTTACGAAGCTTGAGACCAATGTAGAAGTATCTAATTTGATTAGTTATTGTGTTTACAAAATATACCACTCTTAACTTGTCAAAATCGTACAGATGTTATTACTATAAATAATTAAATAATATTTGATAGTAACTGCAGTATATCTTAGAATTTATATTGCTATTTTAATATAACAGGTTGTTTGAAACGATTGATACAATACCGACAGTTGATGTTTGATGGGAAGGGATAAATGGAAGGGGTGGTAGGATATAAAAAGGATTGTAATGACATTCTCGAGGCAGTTGCTCAGTGGATGTTCAAGTGGCTAGTGCTAGTGCCGTTGTGATGTGAAATATATTTACCAGGTGTCATGTAAGTTATGTAATTTCATATTATACCTTAAATATTGTTATTGTGTTGCTATTATTCTGAGTGATAGAATTAACTGTTTGAGATAACTATAAATTGTGAAAATATAAGAAATGTGTTGATAGAATACTATAATACTGTTTCCATGGAGTTTCTTGTCCTTCTTCTCCATGAGGACCTAGTTTTGCGAACGGACAATAGCTTTCTCATTTAAGACGAATAATTATTGACAAGCCTAATTGAAATATTAAATATCTAGTCTTGTCTTTCTGTGCTATTCTTTATGAAATCCTTCCCTTACACACCATGTTCATAATACTTTCATACACAATAAATAACCAATAACCATTCTGACATTTAAGACTTGCTATTTGCGTAGTAGCTATATATACGCTTATAATTATATATTATATCAAATCTAACAAGCTCCTCTAGCCATAAAACATGTTTTTCTTTATAATGAAGCCTCATTTGTGAAGGTTTTTACACACAATAAGCATGATAAATAAATTGCATCAAGATCGAATGTAGGAAAGTTAATTTTTGACATTAAAAAAAAAACTCCACGCGCCGCGTGCCAGCGATCGACAAGAAAAGAAATAAAAAAAGCACCCTTCCTTCCGTTTAATTTACGCATCCGTTTAATTGGTAGGACAAGAGTCCGCAATCAAGCATAGTACTGAAACTGACGTACAAATAATGAGCTCTGGTTTTGAGCGTCATACCATAAAACCGGGTTTTATTACGAATTTTACGAGTTTATTTGAAGAGCAAGCGCGGGGTAGGGGAGGCGCGCGCGCCGCGCTTAAGTGATTAAAATCGCGACTGGTGCTCTGAAACAAAGCGGGCGTAATGTTCGGATGAATTTAAATGGAGGAGCGAAACAAAAGAGTACAGCATGTCTTGTTGGGGCGAGGTCTGGAGTGATACTGTCTGCGAGCTGTAGGCTGTAGAACATAAGAACAGTGTACTTGCAGCTAAGTAATGCTTAAATGCTGGCCACTGTATAAGTTTTTTTGTATATGGAACGAGTGACGAAGATTTGAATTTAGAATATCATTTGTCTACGCTAGAGGTTAATTTTTCAAATTGAAAATTACTTGTTCTTTTGTTTATGGGAGCGTTTTTTCGTCTTCTTTTTCGAAAGCAGAACATGAATATTTTAAAACGAATCATCATCAGAAATCGTATTTATATCAAAATCCTTGAAAATTGCTCACTATCAATACTAAACTACATCTAATAGTACCTGCATAGATCTTCTACATTCATCTGTACGTTACTGCATACAGCCTGTATGTCTGTACACACCGTCACCGACCTTTCCAAAGCTTCGTATCTGCCCCTATGCACTTTACGGTGCCATTTTGTTTGCCAAACGCGTTCTAAAAACGTTTTTGTCAACAGCATGTGTCGTATATTTTTAGAGGATTTTAGGTCCCTCATATTTTTTGGTCTATTTTTCTTGGTG
Organism: Cosmia pyralina; assembly: GCA_946251885.1. Lineage (NCBI taxonomy): Eukaryota > Metazoa > Arthropoda > Insecta > Lepidoptera > Noctuidae > Cosmia > Cosmia pyralina. Next base: position 24,078,400 of record OX276353.1, read on the forward strand.
ATATATTTGCGGATAATAAGCGAAGCGTACTTTTCAGATCATGAATGCGGAGAAAATGGCAAGGGAAATTGGGTAGAGATCTTTTTTGGAAGATATCTTTTTATAGGGCTTCAAAACTTTTGAAAAACAGCAAAACCCTCCCACTAAAATTATGTTTCTAAGTTCAAAACGCAGCCTTTGCATTGCATAATTCCATTTCCAAAAGTCATGTCTCAGAATTTCATTCAAATAGACTTGACAGCTCTAGGTTGTGCACACACGAGTCGCGACTCACGACACATCACAAAGAACTCGCCTTAACTTGTCCCCCGTCTTGTTAGTGGCGTTCCGATTAGCTGTAGCATGCTGATTGAGGTAGTGACTGATAAACTAAGCTGTAGTATTGGTGACGTTGTTTGTGTTTTGTTTTTAGTGAGAAATGTTTGTGAGTGTTGTTTACCTACGGTTTCACGTTGACGCAGATAGAAATTCTGTTTGTATCATGAGGCCAAATCTCGTACCTGAAAACGTTCAAATTCAAGTCGTAATCTCATGCCAGCGAATCAAATGTCAAAAATGTAGCTAAATGCTATACAATTTTTGACAGATTGAGACTGAGATGAGATTGCGAATGTTGTTAAAAACACGGGAATTGCCCCTATGTAGGTTCAAAATAACCACATTGATAAACTTATTCCTGATACATCAAAAATAACCAAAATTTTTAACTTGGTTGTGTCAAACAACTTGAGTGAAACTTTGCAACGATTAAGTTGAATTTACGACCTTTCAACTTGTACATACTTATTTGTTAGTTGTTGTTCAAATTATATATTAAACACCAAAAGGTCGACATCTCCTCAGGGCTCAAACTACCAGGCTCCCATAACTACACAGCATACAAATTCAATACGAAGACACTCATCGTACGCGCCCCGAGCGTCGAGCTCGAGCGTCAAGGCCCAGTCTTCGTGCCGGCGGAGTGGCCCGGCTAATGATTTGCACAGCACTACAGAACGCCTTGTATTTATGTCGCCCTAGTACTTGCATGCGACGTGCGCTTCGAATATGGTTTAATTATTCATGCAACGTACAACATACATACTACGTTTAAGATCGTGATTTTTATTTTGAGCAAGGCAGTATTTTTCAAGCCTTTTTTTAATGGGCGTTTTTTTCTTCGTATACATCAACGTATATTTATCGTTTTCAGATTGGACTAGTTTAGGAAGCTCGCGTTTCAAAAATAACAAAGAGATGACAACCCCACCACTAGATTCCAAACCATTATTTTTTAACCGACGAAAAAAAACAGGAGGAGGTTTTCAATTCGACACGTATATTTTTTTTTTTTTTTTTTATGTATGACCACGCATAACTTTTTACAGAGTCGTCCGATTTGAAAAATTTTTGTTTTATTCGAGAGGGTATACGTCAAAGTTGGTCCCATATAAAATTGATTAACTTTGCTTGGGTAGTTTTTGAGTTGGCTTCAATAATATGTATTTTTTCCCCACTTTTATATGGATGATGTTCTAGTTTGTTTTGCAGGTAGTGGTATTAGAATTTGTGTGGGGTACCACAACTAAAAAGTGAAAAATAAAAACTTTTTTACAAAAAAATACAACCGACTTCCAAAAACAACACTACAAAGTAAAAAATAACTTTAATTTCGGAAGTTGGTGGCAAGAAACGAAAATACATTTAACCAGACACCGACTTCCGAAATTAAAGTTATTTTTTACTGTTGTTTTTGGAAGTCGGTTGTATTTTTTTGTAAAAAAGTTTTTATTAGACATCTCAGCCCATTAACTTAATCGATAATCTCCATACAATATTAGGTAAGCATATATATAGAGTCACAAGTACGCCCCCTTGTTCCCAAGATCTGAGGAAGACACCTATATCACGGATATCCGTAGTTTAATTATCAACGGTTCGACTACCCGGGTGCCAGGCTGGAATGTCCTTTGTTGTATGTCAAACGTTATCGTCCGGTCTCTATAACTTTCGAGGGACGTATAGATTAATTTGCAATAACATTCTTGGGCTATTTCTTGCAGTAGGTTTGAGTTGTCTTAGTAATTTTGGAAGAGAATGCGTTTGACTAATTGTGTGATTAGACAAGGGGTAACGAAATGGAAGTGACTGAGTGGGTCTGTAGGTACAGCGATTAGTGTTAAATTGAGCGCAAAAAGGACGGATGATATTGTTTACAAGGAGTCTGAGAATAATGAGTTTGGATATGTTTTTGGAAAGATCATTTATGGTTCGAACATTGGATTGTTGATGAAGATACCACATTGTTTGTCAAATGGTAGAGAGGAGGTATTCAAGTCAGTGTGTGCAATCAAAAGACGATTGTGACTAAATCACAACTTTTTGCTAGGATCGTAACAGAATACGTTTCTGTAAAACATAATAAGATTTATGGAAGAAATATTCCCAACTTTACTAAGATTCCTCCAGAAGGATACAAATCCTCGTGATTTTCATCCCGCTTGCGTTGTAAACGGGTGTGTACGTCGTGATAATTAATTCATGGCGGTCTGTGGGGGTGACGGGGGGGTGTTGGAGGTGTCTGGAGGTGTTGGGACCGAGGACTGCCGAACTACAATTAGTTGCGGCATTCATTACGTCATGCATGGAAGTTCTGGCGCGGTGCAAGTTGTGAGAAACTTGATGTTATAGGAGTTTCACCGCGGAGTTTTACTCATTTCTACAAAAAAACTTTTTAAGCGTTTGGAAGCAGTGATGTTGTTTTTTATGTTCTGTGGATGGCCCAGTGGTAACGGCCCCGACTTACGAGTTGTAGGTCGTGGGTTCGAACCCAGGCAGGCGCTTTACATTGTGTAATTTATTTCATCACCACTGCTCTCAAAACGGTGAAGGAAAACATCGTGAGGAAACCTGTAGAACCAAAAATTCGAAGATATGTGACGTCTACCAACCCGCACTGGGCCCGCGTGGTGGATTACGGCTCACTCCTCTCACAGAGAGGAGGCCCGTGGCCCAGCAGTGGGAACATTATAGGCTGATTATGTATGTGTTTGGAAGTTTATCAAACTTGACGTCACGTTACATACAGACTATCCTGCTTGTTTGTTTAACAGTAATTTAACTTAGAAATACCTGGAAGAAATCACGATAAGTATGTCATGCAAGTTTAAAACTAAAAAATCGCGCATCCCTTTCACTGAAGCCCCATCCAAGATAAACTGTTCCGAGTCGTAGCACGACATTCATATTACATGTTTAAGAACAGACAGACATCGTGTTTTTATGTACGTCGTGCTAACTGTGGTACATGCCTTGGTTATGTCACGCTCATTACGTCATGACGTGCTGCTGTTAATGTGGTTGTGATGATGAAATGCTGGTGGATTTGAGGGAAATATTTGATGTTAAAAGATGGATAAAGCTAGATAAGATTTTTTATTTACTTCTAGATAACCCGACAGACTTTAAAGAAATATTTGAAACAAAAAAGTTAGCCGAATTGGTCCAGTCGTTCTCGCGTTTTGCGCTTAGCAACACATTTAGACATTCATTATTATTTATATACTTAGATAAATAACTCGACAATAATTTTGTTTGACTACAAAATAGACAGAACAAAAGTTTGAAAAGCACTTTTTTATTAAAATATTGTTCTGTAATATTTGAAAGCATTAAAAGGAACCTGTCCTAAACATATCTAAGTGCTAAAAATTAATTATGCTGAAAAGTAATCTCAAAATAAAAAAAAAAAACAAACAAAACAATAAACAAAATTATTATTAACCAACTTCACAAAAGGAGGAGCCAAAAAACGAAATTAAAGATATTTTTCATTTTGAAGTGATTTTTTTTCTGGAAATCGGTTGTTTTTTTTTTTGTACCTACTTAAAAAAGTTATTTCCTTTAGGGCTGATTTTTCAATAATCAGATAACTCTTATCTGAAGAATAAATATGAGAGTTTGACATATTTTTTAAACAAAGGCTGTCAAATTGAAATATTTACTCTTCAGATAAGAGGTTTCTGATTATTGCAAAATTTGCCATTAGTCGATTAATTATTTCTATTTTCAGAAAACGTCTCTTACTTATGATGACACTTGAAAACATATTTCCCAACAAAAACAAACAAAAATAGCCACAAAAACAACAAAACGGCAACACAAGGCAGTCCAGGCGTTATATTAAATTATGGGCACCTTTTCAATGACCTTTTCAAAGATTAACAAAGAGAGAGAACCCCGAGACTTGCGGCCACACGTTTTGATATATTTCACGGTGACCGCAATCCCATTTGGTAAGGAACCCTAATTCTTGTTCGACAATGGACGCGTCCGAGATGTTTACCTTTAGAGAACGTGGAGTAGAGATTGCGAGGCGAAGGAGATCAGAAAGCTGCTGGTCTGTTCTGTAAGATTGTTTGTCATCGTGAAAATTGGGTGAAGTGAGCTGACATTCCACCTGATGCTAGGAATTGACACCATTAAGGACGCTGTTACAAATGGATAGTCAAATCATTATTTTTTTGCACAAAAGTATGTTTATTAAATAAAATGCTTTGCATTCGTAGTGTTTTTGCACAAATTGTTGATATATGTGCATGATACGATTCTGAACTATAAATATAAATTTAGATAGGTACATTTTCGCAATAACCGAAGTAAAAATTTTCAATCAACAATTCGGGCAAAAAACATTTTAAGAATGCAAAGCATTTTTTTTAATAAACATACTTTTGTGTAAAAAAGTAATGATTTGACTACCCATTTGTAGCAGCGTCCTTAACAGCTAACGCCAATCTTACTTTGTAAAAAGAGAATTGGATGCAAAACTTCTTCAAATGAAAGTCATCGGTCATATCACAATAAATATATGGACAGTAAGAAAACTACGTTCAGACGGTGGAAGCAGCACACTCACACAGACGCGTTCACCGACGAGGCCCCAAGCGATAGTCGGAGTAGGGGTCTCGCCGAAGCGCGCGTCTGTGTGTGTGCGGTTTTGTACGTTTGTTTGTAGTTTCCCTACTGTCCATATTTACACTGTGGTCTTATGGTTAATACAACAATTAAGAAGGTTATAAACCTCTAATAGGTTTAACATAAATAAATATCACAGGTAAGCTACATAATATAACTAGTTCGAATTAATGGTTTTACACCTACACCATCAATCAATATCAATCTGCCTAGCATTTTCCCAACATGTTGGAAGTCGGCTTCCAGTATAACCGGATTCAGCTGAATACGAGTATTTTATCTGACCTCCACAACGCAGTAACTGGGTAATACTCATACGATACCCCTTAGTGGATTGGTTGTCATACTTTCGGGCTTCTGACGATCCAAACGACTGACAAAGATCCACGAATGACAGTCGGGAACCACGGGCTCGGAGCAGTCTCGGTATGTAAAGATGGTCAACCATCGACGGACTAACCCCGGCAAGCGTAGCTTAACCTGATGGTAAATATTTTGAATAATTACTTACCTACATCGTATTAGCGAGCAAAGCGTCTCAGCTTCAAGTCTAGCAAAATTTGCTTTTGTCTGTCGGTTTGTTGCTACTCCTCTACAAGAGGAGTAGCAAGAGGATTTTACAACCGATCTGGACGAAACTTGGTATATAGGTTTTACGACTTAATAAAAAAAATTGTCGTCGAGGATTTTTTTGATTGGAGGGGTACTTCCTCCAAAAAGGGGCAAAATGGGGGCTACTTGATATGTCCGCCTTATGAGATCCGATTTCGATGGTTCTTTTTTTATATGAAAGGTTAGGTACTTTAAGTTGGTCCCATAAAAAATCGGTGAGGATCTGTTGAAAAAATAGCATGGTAAATATTCCGTGTTAAATAACTTTAGTGTTGCAAAAAAGTTTGTGTTCCCAGATCTACTAGTAAATATATTGCTTCGTAGCGCGACATAGCATAGCCTACCCTGGACCCAAAACTGAGTGATATCAGTGTGAGTGACGGACTCGGCAGGGTGGCATGAAATAGCAAATAGCATTTTGTCGCTAGTCCCTTCCTATTGTTGCTTTAATACCTTATAGGCTACTTGGAAACCACCCGGATTTGGTCTGTTCCATTATGAATTTTCTCGCTGATGGTGGCACGTGTGTTGGATCATTCGGTTCCCTACAAAATGGTTGAGCTGGATGGTGCTGATCCACGCGTCATGTTTGTGAACGGGCGCCGTCAGTTGAGACTGGTCATCTCCTACCTGCCAGGTTTTTTTTTTACATTGTTCACATGTAGAAGCAACAAAAATAATGTACCCAGGATATGTATTACTTATCTCGATTTAAAAGAGTATCCGTGGAGTTTCTTGCCCGTTCTTCTACACTGAGATCTACGTTTTGGAATGGGCAACTAGCCCTAGCTAAGAGTCGGTTAGTAGTGTCTGTAATTGGTTTAATTGAAATAAATGCTTTGAGTTTGAGATTAAATATGGGAGTTTGTTGAACCTTAAGGACTCAATTTTGAGAGATTTATTTTGTTTCGACAAAGCCCGAAGAATTGCCAAACTTAGGTAAGTGGCAGTGGGCAGGGCACATTGCTCGCAGAACAGAAGGTCGATGGTGCCGAAAGGTTCTGGAGTGGCAAACGCGTAAGGTGAACCGATAACCTGGCGAAGGCCTCTGGAATCCGATGGATGCGGGAAGCATAGACCCGGTCGAAGTAGCGGTGCTTGGGGGAGGCAGTGGACGTCTTTCGGCTGAAATGATGATTATAATGATGATGAATACTTAGTATTTTATGTAAACGTTGAATATTTTCTACAGCAGTTCTCAAAACAGTTCGGTATTTTTTCGGGAATTGAATACGTTTTATATTTGAATTCAAACTAGCGCGCAGCGCACAGTTTGTAAAAAAAAAACATTTTTTTAATAACTGACAGAAAAATTCTACGAAACGAAACTGTATGACATTTCAACGAGCAAAAAGTTCTCGTTGAAAAGTCGTGTTTTTTGTATCGTGGGACAAAGTACCAGGAAAAGTAATACTGCACCCTTATAAGTTATAACTGTTCGACTCATAAGCAACAACCATTTTCTACGAGCGTCTGCATTGATTTTAATTTTTAACGAAGACATTATCATCCGTTTATATTCAGAAAAATAATAAAACTTTCGTTTTCTTTCTTTTTTAGGGTTCTGTACCTCAAAAGGAAAAAAACGGGACCCTTATAGGATAACATCGTTGTCTGTCTGTCTGTCAAGACTCAAGACCCCTTTTTCTCAGGAACGCGTGGAGATATCAAGATGAAATTAATATCAAATACATAGGTTTATAGTCCATTGGAACTCTATAAAATCAAGTTCTAAGTCAACGCAATAACAAAACACGTCTATTTATGCGACTTCAACTACGGAACCCTTCATTGTGTGTGGTCCGACACGCACTTGGCCGGTTTTTTTTGTTATTGAAATTGAAGTGTTTACTGTTTGTCGAAAAACAAGGTACTTGTCTATTACTATAACGAGGTAGAATATAAAATAAAAGAGAGGAAGGGATCGGTTGCCGCGGAGCGTAATTGGTGCTCGGATGTAGCCCGACATTTTATTAAACAAAAAATAAGGCACTGAATATTATTTCCAATGAAATAATTGAAGCCTCCAGCGCAATGTGTATAGGGATTTAATGATAACATCTCAATATATAAAAAGAAAAACCCTGACTGACTGACTGACTCATCAACGTCCAGCACAAACCTACCTAGAAAGCTGAAATTTTGCACAGAGGTACAAGGGAACTTTATAATGTAGACAAGGAATAAGGAAGGATATTCGTTCCCGTGGGATATTTTACAACCGGGCGAAGCCGCGGGCAAAAGCTAGTGATAAATATAGAGTCGTTACTTTCTATAATCATATTAGTAAAGAAGGAACAACAATCATCAAGCCGTTTAAAAAACCCTGAAGATGCAACGTAATGAAGTATGGGTCTGACTGTGAAACAAATCCTTCTGGCTGTGACATAAAAACATGAGTTACTACGAAAATTTAAATAAACAAGTTTGAGTGTTCAGTCGGTCCTCCTGAATCAATAAATCTGCCTAGCCTTTTCCCGTTGGGGTCGGCTTCCAGTCGAACCGGATGCAGCTGAATACCAGTACTTTACATGGACACTGGGTAATGCGATACCCCTTGGTAAGACTGGTTGTCAGACTTTCGGGCTTCTGACGACCCGTAACTACTGTCAAAGATCCACGAATGACAGCCGGGACCAACGGCTTAACGTGCTTTCCGAGGCACGGAGGAGTCTCGGTGTGTAAAGATGGTCACCCATCCACTGACCAAACCCGGCAAGCGTAGCTTAACCTGATGGATCGACCCGTGCGGCTGTTATTATTTAGCCACGAGCTTCTCTTGAATCAAATCTGGAAACCCTTACGTACGTCACAAACTATATATTCTGCGCATAGAATCAAATATGCACACATATACTATGCACATCTCTATACGGCCCAATACACATAGAATTCGACAAAAATGTCGATACATTTCTCGATACAAAGGAATGGTATTAACGCTGTATTTGAATTGACGTTCAAAGTGGCAATATGTCTATATCAAAGAGGAACACAAGTTATTTACGTAGCTGCAACTTTGTACGTACATACAATATAAAGGTTTAAAGTTAGTAAAGATAATATATATATAATATAAGGTCGTAATACTGGTTGTTTATTAGTTCATTCATTTAATTTCCTTCTGAAGAAAATTTCGATTATTA